>JARQOD010000002.1:290723414-290764172 GCA_033576555.1 Oophaga sylvatica
AAGACTAAGGCCTCTTTCTCACATCCCTCTTTTTGTATCAGGCATGATCCGTCCTATGCCTGAAGGGACGGATCCGGCGCTGAAACAAAAAAACTGATGCAACGGATCCGTTTTTTTGCTGGATCTGACCTGAACTTTTGAACCCATAAAAAGAGGGTTTCTGATGCCCGGAGACACTGGAAAATGTAGTAGTAGTAGTAGTATAGTAATAGTAGTAGTCCTCGATTTCCAGAATCCGGATCAGACTTTTGACGGATTGCACAAAAGTCTGATCCGGTTCCATTGAATTCTATTGTTTCCGGCCGCCTGATCCGCCGCTTCAGGAACATCAGGGGCTCCGGCAAAAATAAAAAACGTTACATGCTGCGTTGTGTCCGGCCACCGGAATGTACATTTCCGCCGGATCCGGACAAAAACGCATACAACGCACTGACATCAGGCGCCATCCGGCGCTAATGAAAGTCAATGCAAAAAAAACCGCATCCGGCATTACATTTTGCCGAATGCGGTTGGACAAAAAAATGCTGGAGGGCGCCGTCAGGCGCACAACGGATGTGTGAAAGAGGCCTAATGTAAACACGTCTCTCAGGGTTGGCTCTCCTCCAGATATCCCTTCTTTACTTGCTCATATTTCCACCACCGTGCAGACCCCCCCCCTGCTCCCTTCTGTACCTTATTCTCCCCTTCAGAGACCGCATCCTCCTCCTCCTTATCAGATCCATCTTCAGCTTGTGTCTCCGTCTCCTCAGCTCCTTCCACCTTCCAACTGCAGCAGCCTTCATACACCGCTGACAAGCCTCATGAACTTTTACAGCGACCTCCCTGGCTGCGACGCCATCTTGGATATTGCCAGTATCTCCTACACCCGCATCCTTCTGCCTCCTTCGGGTCATCTCTTCCTCCCCCGAGCCTCCAAACAGCCCCCTCAGCTCCCGGGACATTCAGACAGCAAGTATGACACAATTTATGGCTTGCAGCTGTGCCTGCACAGGATTAAAGCATTAATGGCAGCGGGAGCTCTCTCCTATGCGTCCACTCACATGGCCAGCTAGGACACGCCCCCTTATATACCGTACTTAAAGTCCAATGACAGAATTACTTCAGCAATTGCAGAGAAAACAGCACAGTTCATGATTCACATAAGTGCTGTGAAAAAGACATCGGCATGATCAATGACACTGTTACAGGTAAAAAAGAACATTTACATGTTACCAAAGTAAATCTCAATGTAAAGTCACAATTATTTGTATACTAGATGGAGGCCCGATGCTATCGCATCGGGAGGGCGGTAATGTCACGATGGGGGCAGGCTTTGCAGCGCTGAGAATCTCTCCCCCCCATGTGCTCACCCACCTATCTACTCTTCTCTTTCCCCAAGTGCTGACCTCTCCTGTCTACCCCATGTGCTATCCCCCTTGTCTGCTGTCTCTCTCCTTCCTTATGCTGTGTTCTCCACCCATGTGCTGTCCCGTTTGAGCTGTCTCCCCACTGTGCTCTTGTCGCTCTCACACTAGTGCGCTTTCTCTCTCCCCATCTGCTGTCTTCTCCACTCATGTGATCTCTTCTTTGACCTGTGAACCCCATGTGCTATACCACAGCTCTAGGGCAAGGGGAGGAAGCAAAAGACAATACTGACATTACAGCAGGAGATCGCAGAGGATACATTTTGTGAGGTAAAATATTTTTTAAAAACAGTCAGTGGAATATTTTCCTTCACAAAATGAGTCCACTGTGATCAGGGCTGCCACTAGGAATTTTGGGGCACCATACTGGCAAAATTTTCGGTGCCCCCTTGAGACTCCACCCAGGCTCCACCCCAGCCCCACCCCTCAAACTGTCCACAGTCCCACCACACTCTTGGAAAAACTCCACTTCTCACCAATCACACATTAACAGTTCCCATCACCAGATCACACATATAGCCGGCAGCTCTAGTTTTGGCCAAAAGATTTTTTTAAGCTGCGACCGTAACATATTAGACACTTTTGGCCGGGCCCTACTCTACTGTAACCTATTAAATATTTGTTAAAATATCCAATACAATTTAGGTATATTTTTATTTATTTTTCAATTTTTAAAATGACCAATAATATCACATACAAGGATCAAATACCACCGCACCATGACCAGACCACATATTACCACCACAGTGACCAAAATAATATCACATACAAGGAACAAATACCGCCGCACCATGACCGGACCACAAATTACCACCACATAGTGACTGAATACTACAATACTGATCTGTAATAAAAAAAAACCACAATACTATCACCATAAGTGCATTATACACAGGAGATCTGTACTTAGTATGCAGTGTGTGTACAGGTAATACAGTAATCACCGGTGACATTGTACACAGGAGTTCTGTATACAGTGTATACGTCTCTAGGTGAAATCCTTCATCTTTGCTTTTCATCTTTCATTCAGCACAGACCGCCATCACGTCTTCCAGCCAGGACTCGTCTCTGCAGGAAATAACACAGTTATCTAGAGCTCCACATGCAGAACACATTACTTATTTTTTTTCCCAACTTCTAAACTACACCAGATGAAGAAAAAAAGGCAACATAGTGTCGCTCTGCACAGTAACAGGACCGCCTCCCCATTTAAAACAGTATTCTCAAAAAAATAAAGTACATCACTGCAGTAATAATATCCCTTAATTAGCCCCTATGGTAATAATATCCCTCATCCTGGCCCCGTGTGTCTCATTCCTGGCTTCAGCCATGTTCTCCCATCCCGCCTTCATGAGTATCCATTCTGCCCCATATGATCTCCCCATCCTGCCCCATCTGTCTCCAACCCTGCCCCATGTCTTTTATCCTGCCCCCAGTGTCTCCAATCCTGCCCCCAGTGCCTCTAATCCTGCCTCCAGTACCTCCGATCCTGCCCCCAATTCCTCCAATCATGCCCCCAGTGTCTCCAATCCTGCCCCAGTGTCTCCAATCCTGCCCCAGTGTCTCCAATCCTGCCTGTCTCCATCCTGCCCTTCTCCATCCTGCCCCCAGTGTCTCCAATAATGCCTCCATGTCTTTCATTCTGACCCGTCTGTATGGCCAATCCTGCCACCAGTGTCTCCAATCCTGCTCCGTCTCCATTCTGCCCCCAGTGTCTCCAATCCTGCCCCCAGTGCCTCCAATCATGCCCCCAGTGTCTCCAATCCTGCCCTTCTCCATTCTGCCCCCAGTGTCTCCAATAATGCCTCCATGTCTTTCATTCTGCCCCCTGTCTTTATGGCCAATCCTGCCCCCAGTGTCTCCAATCCTGCTCCGTCTCCATTCTGCCCCCAGTGTCTCCCATTCTGCCCCGTCTCCATCCTTCCCCGTCCAGTCTTCATTGCCCAGTCTGCCCCATCTCCATTCTGCCCCATCCTGCTCAGTCTCCATCCTGATTCCTCCCCAGTCTCCATCCTTCCCCGTCCAGTCTTCATTCTGCCCCCAGTCCTGCCCCATCTCCATTCTGCCCCCAGTCCTGCCCACTCTCCATTCTGCCCCAAGTCCCTGCCCCATCTCCATTCTGCCCCCAGTCCTGCCCCATCTCCATTCTGCCCCAGTCCTGCCCATCTCCATTCTGCCCACTCTCCATTCTGCCCCCAGTCCTGTCCACTCTCCATTCTGCCCCCAGTCCTGCCCATCTCCATTCTGCCCCATCCTGCCCACTCTCCATTCTGCCCCAGTCCTGCCCACTTTCCATTCTGCCACGTCTCCGGCTTGCAATGTTAAAAAAAAAAAAAATCTTTCTCCTTACCTTGCCGCGTTCCAGCGGCGAGAGATCCACACTCCACAGAAAGCGCGCTGACGTCAGCTGCCAGCCTCCGATTGGCTGGCAGCGTTAACTATACACGGTAATAGAGTAACTAAACCTGCATCCTGGACGCAGGTTCAGTTACTTGAGTGGCAGCTTCCTCACCTGCCCAGGACATGTGGTATGCTCCGTACACGGTCAGTCACATTCACCCCTTTGTCTGACCGTGTACAGAACATACCACAGCTCCTGGGCCGGGGAGGAAGCAAAAGACAATACTGACATTACAGCAGGAGATCACAGAGGATACATTTTGTGAGGTAAAATATTGTTTAAAAAGTCAGTGAAATATTTTACCTCACAAAATGAATCCTCTGTGATCCCCTGCTGTAATGTCAGTATTCTCTTTTGCTTCCTCTCCTGCCCAGGACATGTGGCATGCTCCGTACACGGTCAGACACAGTCAATTTTTAAAATGAACATTTGTTTGTGGGAAAAACCCCTTTAATGTGACCAGCTTCCTCTGCCTGTAGACACGTCGCGCATCTGCCGCCGGGATCAGCCGAATGATTCACTGCACCTGCGCGTAATTCACGCAGGCGCAGTAAATCAGACCGCCGCCATCTTTGTGCAGATAGCGGTGGTCACATTAAAACTGCGCATGCGCTCCTCCTGTACAAAGATGGTGGCAGTCAGTGAATCATTCGGTTGATCCCGGCGGGAGCGTGTTCGCGACGGTGTTACGCTGGGGTACCGCTCAAGAGGCTGCGTGAGTGTGACTGTGAGTGTGAATGTGAGTATGTGTGAGAATGTGAATGTGAGTGTGAATGTGACTGTGTGAGAGTTTGTGTGTGAGAGAATGTGTGTTAGAGTGTGTGTGTACGGCGTATAGAGTGTGTGTGTGTGTGTGTGTGTGGTGCGACGGTGTTCCACTGGTGGTACCGCGCAATAGGTTGGTACCAGCAGAAATTTCCATATTGAGACACCCATCACTTAGGTGTCCCAATATGGCGGTTGGTGAACTTCCCCTGCTTGGAATTCTGGGATACGGTGACATCTGGACAGAACAGGAAATTAAAACATTACAAGGCAATTATATAGATTTATTACATATACACATTATGCTACGTGTATGCATCATGATTAGCACACTTTATATGATGCTCACAAGCAAGCAGTAATCTTTATAGCGAAAAAACAAATAAAAGAGGACACAGAACACATTACATGGTCGTATTATTGACAAGTGTGCACATTTTTTGGTAATCTGAAAAATTGATACAAAGTTACTTTGTACCCCTCCACCTCTGATCTCCCATCATGCTTGGCCAGAAGGTGAATAAGCAAAGATATAAATGTGTTCGCTTCCAATAAATGGGATTTTTGGGTAAAAAAGAATTCAGGGTGTGTACAGTAATAGCAAGCATTAAAAAGGTGACTAAGTTTTGCACAGCACTGTGAAATTTTAAGGTTATTGGAACCTTAGTTACAGGCAATTACTTGGTTCAATTAAAGAAAAAGCTGTGTCAGCAGATCGCATACACTACTGGCACTCATCACCACAATTATTGTGCCAAGAGACACTAATTCCTGTTTTAGGGTTTGTTCACACAGGGCGTTTTTTTTTCAGCATTTTTAATGCTAATTTTCAGCTGCTTTTTCCATTACCAGCAAAGCCTATGATATTTCAGAAATCTCATGCACACACATTGTTTTTTTTGTGTCATCAGGATTTTGTGCTTTGCTTCGTTTTTTTTGTACATAGAGCATGTCACTTCTTTCAGCGTTTTTGCAGTGTTTTTCACCCATTGGCTTGAAAGGGTGTTGAAAAAACGCAGCAAAAACGCAGGTATCATTATTTGCGTTTTTTGCTGCTGAAAAGTCAAGGACATTAGCATGGACAAAGAAAAAAAAAAAACCGCACCAAATCCGCAACAAAAAACACCGCAGCTTCTTTCCTGCCAAGAAAATCAGATTTTGCTCCAGAAATAAAAAGCAGCAAAATCACCCTGTGTGAACTTAGCCTTGGTCTGTTAAATTATGCACGTATACATATATACATACCGGTAAATGGCAAAAATTAAATATACTCAGACAATTCACAAAGTGAAGTGAAACACTTTCTCCTTTTATGCCGTGAGATTTAGATTAGAAATAAGACAAAATTATTGATTCTGCAGTTACAAAATCACTTGTCATATCCAAAAAACATAATTCAACATGGGTAACTGATAACATGTAAAGCGTCTTTGCACTATAGTGTGATAGTCTTTAACACCCCTCTCATCACTTTGTAGCTGATCAGTTGTTGATTTTCTTTTGGAGGGTAACAAGGTCCTCGCTCTGTCACATATGAATAAGGGAATCTTAAGACCCATAATCCATCACCTGGCAGAATAATTTCCTGTTTTTCAGGATAAAAAATAGGACACGGAAGTGGTCCTGGCTGCACCTAGACATAACAGCAAATAAAAGTTAGTGCACATTATAAATAATAATTTTATATAGTGCAAACATATTGATAAGCACTTTACAATTAAGCAGTGACATATACAGTGGGTACGGAAAGTATTCAGACCCCTTTAAATTTGTCACTTTATTTCATTGCAGCCATTTGGTAAATGCAAAAAGATCATTTTTTCTCATTAATGTACACTCTGCACCCCATGTTGACTGATAAAAAACGGAAATGTAGAAATTTTTGCAAATTTATTAAAAAGAAAAACTGAAATATCACATGGTCATAAATATTCAGACCCTTTGCTCAGACACTCATGTTTACGACACATGCTCTCCATTTCCTTGTGATCCTCCTTGAGATGGTTCTACGCCTTCATTGGAGTCCAGCTGTGTTTAATTAAACTGATAGGACTTGATTTGTAAACCCACACACCTGTCTATATAAGATCTCACAGCTCACAGTGCATGTCAGACCAAATGAGAATCATGAGGTCAAAGGAACTGGCCAAGGAGCTCAGAGACAGGCAGAGATCTGGCCAAGGTAACAAAAGAATTTCTGCAGTACACAAGGTGCCTAAGAGCACAGTCGCCTCCATAACCCTTAATGGAAGACGTTTGTGACAACCAGAAGTCTTCCTAGACCTGGCCGTCCAGCCAAACTGAGCAATCGTGGGAGAAGAACCTTGGTGAGAGAGGTAAAGAAGAACCCCAAGATCACTGTGGCTGAGCTCCACAGATGCAGGAGGGAGATGGGAGAAAGTTCCACAAAGTCAATTATCACTGCAGCCCTCCACCAGTTGGGCCTTTATGGCAGAGTGGCCCGACAAAAGCCTCTCCGCAGTGCAAGACATATGAAAATCCGCATAGAGTTTGCTAAAAAAACACATGAAGGACTCCCAGACTATGAGAAATAAGATACTCTGGTCTGATGAGACAAAGATAGAACTTTTTGGTGATAATTCTAAGCGGTATGTGTGGAGAAAACCAGGCACTTGCTCATTACCTGCCTAATACAATCCCAACAGTGAAACATGGTGGTGGCAGCATCGTGCTATGGGGGTGTTTTCCAGCTGCAGGGACAGGACGACTGGTTGCAATTGAAGGAAACATGAATGCGGCCAAGTACAGAGATATCTTGGATGAAAACCTCTCCCACAGTGCTCTGGACCTCAGACTTGGCCAAAGGTTCACCTTCCAACAAGACAATGATCCTAAGCACACAGCTAAAATAACAAAGGAGTGGCTTCAGAACAACTCTGTGACCATTCTTGACTGGCCCAGCCAAAGCCCTGACCTAAACCTGAGCATCTCTGGAGAGACCTGAAAATGGCTGTCCACCAACGTTTACCATCCAACCTGATGGAACTGGAGAGGATCTGCAAGGAAGAATGGCAGAGGATCCCCAAATCCAGGTATGAAAAACTTGTTGCATCATTCTCAAGAAGACTCATGGCTGTACTAGCTCAAAAGGGTGCTTCTACTCCATACTGAGCAAAGGGTCTGAATACTTATGACCATGTGATATTTCAGTTTTTCTTTTTTAATAAACTTGCAAAAATTTCTACATTTGTTTTTTTTTCAGTCAAGATGGGGTGCAGAGTGTACATTAATGAGAAAAAAAATGAACTTTTTTGAATTTACCAAATGGCTGCAATGAAACAGAGTGAAAAATTTAAAGGGGTCTGAATACTTTCCATATCCACTGTACAGACAAATTCAATACAAGGTATGAATGTAGACACATTAGGAGTGAGGGCCCTAAGCTAACAACCTACTGCACATTTACTGTCATGCCCATATCCGACAATCTGGCTAACCCAAGTGCTGCGGCCCAGTCCCACAGTTATCGGAAGGGTTGCCAAGAGTCAGTTTACCGCCAATGTTATATTAATAACCTATTCTAATGATAGGCCATCATCTTTAACCCCTTTCTGACATCAGATGTAATAATCCATCCTTGTGCCATGGGCCTATTTGACCAGGGACAGATTATTACATCTGCACGATCGTCTGTGCGATCGCCTGCGCACACGGGGGGTTTGCGGGCGATCGCCGCCAGGTGTCAGTCTCTCTGCCTTTGGATCGGAGACCCCGCGGCGTTAGGGGGGTACCGAACGTTGCCATGGTGACTCGATGTCGTCATGACGACATCTGGGTCACCAGACCTAGAAAACTTGCTGATCATGCCCAGTGCATGATGAGCAAGTTTGTCTGACTGTTTCTACAGAACGGGGATGCTGTTGCATCCCCTCGCTGTAGAAGAGATCAGCCTGCAAAAAATGATTGTCCCATAGTGGGACAAAGTAAACAAAAGTTAGAAATAAGTAAAAAAAAAAAAAATTGTAAAGTTGTTAGACTCAGAAATCGTTGGGTCAACTTTTAACCCTTATAACTTCCTAACAAAAATATTTTGGTTCCAGATATGTGCTGATGTAAAGTTGACATGTGGGAAATGGTATTTTGTGTGACATAGCTCTGTGATTTAAGGGCATGAAAATTCAAAGTTAGAAAATTGTGAAATTTTTAAAATATTCTCCAAATTTCCGTATTTTTTTCACAAATAAACGCAAGTCATATCAAAGAAATGTTACCGCTATCATGAAGTACAATGTGTCATGAAAAAACTGTCACCGTTGAAGCGTTCCAGAATTATTACCTCATAAAGGGACAGTGGTCAGAATTCTAAAAATTGGCCCAGTCATTAACGTGCAAATTAACAAATTTTGTGAGTAGCCCTGCAAAGGAGAGCAGATTTGGGTGCACATATACTGGTCTTAAGGGATTAGAGATGATTTAATCATTGTAAGCTGGAGACAGAATGATACTACCTGGAGGTGCTTGAAGCTGGATGTGATGTGTTGGGAGTGCTTTTCGAGAGAATACCGAATGGGGGTTTTGTGGGAACCCCTGGCTCTGCCTCTTGGTATTCTGTGGAAAAGCTTTGGTCATCATTAAACCAGTAATGGAGGTTTTGGTTACCACTTGTAAGGTTCTTTGTCTCTTTGACATGTTTTTTGAAACTCAGTTTTTCCGTCGGCCATTTTGCTTTCTGTCCTGCTGCAGCTATCTTGCCCTCAGTCAATATGGAGTTTCCAGCTTTCATGTTCCCGCCCTGATTCTCTCCCTCTTGCCTCTTAAGCAGCCTCAGCTGAGCAATCAGTGCTTCAGAATCAAGCCTGCAGTCAGCCTGTGACCTGACTCCTGGAAACCTTGGACTTTGTACTCCAGCCATTTCCTACTGAGGAACTTTGGAACACTTATGGACTCTGGAAACCTGCTGTTTGGTAAATCCACGTTTGCAAGGGAATTACGGTAACAGAGAAGAGATCCTGAACCTGTTGTGGAGAGTTATTGCTGAGCTTAAAGTTACTCTGGCCTGCTGTGTCTCCTGCCTCTGTACCTGCAAACTGTATGACCCTTTTGCCTACTTGTATGAAGTAATACAAGTCATTCCATATCAAACCTGTGTCTCATGTGTTTTCCTCGCACCCAAGCACAAGACGCTATATGAACAGTATACCATACATCACACCACTACTGTAAGGGGTTGGAAATTGGATGTGGTTAGCGACTCTCAGCTGAATGTGGCTCTTAAGGTCAGAAAGGCTGGGGACCACTGCTCTAGCCAGTGAACCTTAAACCCTTCACGCTGCAGCCAATTTTAGTTTTTTCCTCCACTTCTTCCAAGAGCCATAACTTTTTATTTTTCCATCCACATAGCCATATGAAAGCTTGTTTCTTTTGTGGGACGAGTTGTACTTTTGAATAACACTATTAATTTTATCATGTGATGCACTGAAAAGGAAAGAAAATTCCAAGTGCGATGAAATTGCAAAGAAAGTGCAATTACACAGTTGTTTTTTGTGGGTTTTGTTGACGATGTTCACTACACGGTAAAACTGACCTGGCAATATGATTCTCTAGGTCAGTAAATTTACACAAATACCAAACATGCATAGTTTTTTTTTTTTATTTCAGTGGTGAAAATTTTTTTTGGGTGAAATTTGTAAAAAAAAAAAAAATTCTTTGCTTGTGTCACCATTTTCCAAGACCTGTACCATTTTCAATTTTTGGGAAATGGGGCTGTTCGAGAGCTTACTTTCTGTGCGCCCTGAGCTGACTTTTTTATGAATACCATTTTGGGGTAAATACGATGATTTGATTGCTTCTTATTGCATTTTATTGCTGTGTTTCAGCAGTTGAAAACATTTATTCTTAATGTGACAAAAGGGGGTGATTTGAATTTTTATTTTATGTTTTTTCATTAGGATTGACAGCGGCATTTAACAAGTAAAAAGCCGCAGGGGGAGCTCCTCTCCACCTGTGACTATTGAAACCAGATGGTGGCTGAATAATTAAGTTATAATCTGCCTTTAAAGATGGGGTTAGACACGGGTCTCTTTCAAGGATAGATATGGCACTGGGTAATGAACTAATGACGCGTATGGTCTGTGGAGTGGAATACCTCCCGAGAGTAATTTTGGGTCACAAGCCCATAGAGTTGTCTATTAAACAGGTAGGAAGAAAGACTGGGCGGGGAAGGGTGGATGGAGGATGCACCCATTATGGCTTGCACATATTAATATGGATATCATAGAGAGGGAATTGAAAGAATATTGGCAATTTAACGAAGGTAGCGCTAACAAGCGGGTAGTCTGGGATGCCATGAAAGCCTTTCCGAGGGGCCTCCTTTTTCGGGAGATATCTAAGTGTAAGTCCAAGACCAGATCAGAAGATAGGGCGGTTATGGAGACGCTGGAGAAGGCAGAAATGGATATGGCGGCAAATCCATCAGTGGAAAATCAAAAAAGGCTTAGAAGAGCCCAGGAAGTAGTTAATAAGATACATATGAAAAAAGCGGAGAGGAGAGGTAGCTTTCCAGAAAACACAATTTTATGAGGAAGGGGAAAGGGTGGGTCATTTGCTCTCAGTAGTGTCAGCGGTGCAGAAGGACTCTTCATATGTGTATAAGCTAAGGACGGATGAAGGGGTAGTGTTACTAACCACAGAGGACATTTTGGGGAATTCAGAGAATTCTACAAGCAGTTGTATACTTCTGGGTTGGGGGCTTCTTGAGAAAACATAAAAGATTTTCTTGGAAGGGCGAAACTCCCTAACATTAAGGACAGTGATAGAAGTAGGTTGGAAGAGCCCATAACGGAAAAGGAGATTGAAACTGCTATCATGTCAATGACGAACAATAAGGCCCCTGGGGCGGATGGTCTTCCAGGCAAGATCTATAAGCACTTAAGGGGGGTAACAGTGACCAAATTGAAGGCGGTCTTTGAGGAGGCACTAAAGGAAGGGGAGTTGCCAATGTCCATGAGAGAGGCGGTAGTGGTGGTTATTCCAAAGGAGGGTAAAGACCCGGAATTGGCAGAATCCTATAGGCCCATCTCGTTGCTGACAGCGGATGTTAAAGTTCTTCCTAAGATCCTGGCTAATCGACTAACGAATGTGTTTCAGGACCTTATTCATCCTGATCAGTCTGGTTTTATGCCAAACAAATCTACAGCAATAAATTTGCGCAGACTATTTTTGAATCTGCAGCTGTCGGCAGACAATGGGGGTTGTAGGGTAGTGGTGTCGCTGGATGCGTGTAAAGCGTTTGATAGTATTGAATGGGGCTATCTTTGGGAAGTCTTGAGGAGTTTTGGGTTTGGGCCAAATTTTGTATCATGGGTGCAATTACTGTATACATCTCCGACTGCTAGGATTAGAGTTAATGGGCAAATGTCTGATAGATTTAGCCTTCACAGAGGGACTAGACAAGGGTGTCTGCTGTCTCCGATACTTTCTGCGTTGGCTGTGGAACCCTTGGCACACACAATTAGAAATGAGGCCTCAATCAAAGGGTTTAGATATGGAATGATAGAGGAGAAAATAGCCCTATACGCAGATGACGTACCACTTTTTTTTGGAAGATTCTGGAAAGTTATTATTGGGAGCGATGAACATCCTTAAGATGTTGGGGAATATATCGGGCCTAGTAATCAATTGGGAGAAATCCAATAATCTAGTGGTAGATGTTAAGGAAGATGAGCTCCTGATAATGGGGGAGGGAAGCAAGTTGGCTGTTGTTCCACAGTATAAATATTTAGGTATCCAAGTGTCACTTCCGCTCTCGAGCTACATAGACCTGAATCTGGCCCAGCTGTTGGGTAAATTTAGGAATAAAATAGGGGCGTGGGGTAGACTACATCTCTGAGTGGTGGGGAAAATAAACTTGATTAAAATGATTCTGATGCCCCAATTACTGTATGTATTGCACAGTACCCCAGTATGGCTACCCAAAAGGTGGTTTCGTACCATCAATTCTATCTTCAGAGATCTTGTCTGGGGGAAAAAGCAGCCGAGGCTTAGGTTAGAAATGCTGCAGAGGCCTAAAGATGGGGTGGACTGACACTTCCAAACCCTTGGGTTTATTATTTAGCTGCGCAGGGTCAACATATGAGGGGCTGGAGGGAGCTAGATGGTATAGGCTCAATAGAAAGGAATTTGGTTCAAATTTTGGGAAGGAATCCATTGGTTCAGGGTTTGGGAGGGTTTACCTCACTCTGATATTGATTCAAAGAGTGTGGGAGGCAATTAAGAAGATTAGGGGTGTGGAACATTTGACTAATTTTTCTCCGATATGGCAAAATGATACTCTGCCGGAGTTTGTTAAAATGGGGGACTTTAAAATCTGGAAGAGATTGGGAATACATTATATTGGCTGGATACGGGATGGGCAAGGTCTGTTATCCTTTGAGAAATTACAGGAGACTTACGGGCTACCGGAGGTCTGTAGGTTTCAATACAGAGAGTTTCATCATGCCTACACGACAAAGAGCAAATTGGTGAATATGAAGGTTCACAAGGATATCCTGGTGGATTATATATGTGCAAAAGGAGGGACAAGAGGATTGTGTCAGTTATTTACAGAGACCTGTTGTTCACCTTCCTAAAAAGATACCCGATGAAAGCAAAAGAGAAATGGGAGGAAGAAGTGGTAAGGATAGAGGAGGATAAATGGGAAGAAATAATGGAATATATACCCAAACTGTCACTAAGTGAGCCGGCCAGACTTTCACAAGTATATGTAATCCATAGAGTATATAGGACTCCAGACAGATTGTGCAAAGCCGGACTGAGACACTTCAGAATGTCCTAGGTGTCGGGTTGAAGGGGCCGGGATTCTACATATGCTATGGCAATGTTAAGAATTGAATATAATTTGGTTAGAAGTGTGCGCTGCAATTGGAAGAGCATATAGCTGCAGAATTGAGAGGGATCCAGTGGTGTGTATTTTGGGATACGTGGAGGAGATCCGGGTACATAATTGTCATAAGCTGGCAATTGCCAGATTACTATATATTGCAAGAAACCTGATCACTAGATATTGGACAAATGAAGATCCACCGATGTTGCGGGAATTTTATAGACAATCTGACATTATTGTAAGCATAGAAAAGAGTATATATGTTAAAAGAAAAAAGGGAAGTACTTTTGAAACATTGTGGAAGCTCTGGGTGGAGAGGTGAGGATCCCAAAAAGTGTATGTTTATATAATGTATATTATTGTTATACTGCTGTTTGTATACATTAAAGGGGGGGGGTAAAGGGTAGGGTGATATTTTGTAATATCTGAACTTGCTTACTTTTGACAAATTGACTTTGCTGATTTATGTTTTGATATTTAATTAATAAAAATTGATCTGATTTAAAAAAAAAGAAAAAAAAGATGGGGGTTCGATTTGCGAGACTGCATTAAAGTCAGAGACCGGACATATGACTGTACGTCATGTCGGAAATGGATTAAAGGGACAGTGTCAGAACAGAGTGACTGTTCAAACCAAACACAGGCACTTAGTGCGCCCTTGGCGTGGCCAAATATTTAAGTGCACCTTCCTACGTGCTTGTTTTGTGCGGACAGACTCATTTTAAGGCCACGATCACATGTAGATTTTCTCATCCGAGAGAAACATGAGATTGATTATGCTAATGACACTCTAAGCAAACGCTGATCAGAGGTTGATCGGAGTGTCAAGAAAGTAGGAATTAGTCCCACCGGTAATGGTATTTCCAGGAGTCCATCATGACAGCACCACCAGGAGGTTGTCCTTCGTATCCTTGATAGGAAGAGGAACACAGAAGAGGTTAAATAGCCACTCCCATCACCACCCTTCAGTGATTTTCCCAAGTACCACACCAGGATGGATGCAACGCTACGTTATTGAACTTCCTCTGCACACATGTTCGAATCACATATCCGACAGGAACTTCAAAAGGGAGGGTATATAAGGGGTGCTGTCATGATGGACTCCTGGAAATACCATAACCGGTAGGACTAATTCCTACTTTCCAGGACGTCTCTCCTGACAGCACCACCAGGAGAAATACCAAATAACTCCTACTAGGGTGGGATTACTGCTTGGAGGACTTTCCTCCCAAAGGACGTCTAGTTAGTTTGACAGAACGTCCAGCTTATAGTGTCTGCAAAAAGTATTTAACTTGGACTAAGTTGCCGCTCTGTATATTTGGTCCATTGAGGCCCCCGCACTTTATGCTAAAGAAGCAGAGATTGTACTCAGTGACTGAACCTTGAGGCTTTCCGGTGGGGTCTTTCCCGCCGAGACATATGCTGTGCTAATGGCTGATTTTATTCATCTAGCTAAAGTAGCTTTGGACGACTTCTTCTCTTTGTTCCTTCCAGCCATCTGGATGAAGAGATTAGAGTCCACTCTCCAGCTCTCTGTGATCTTTAAATAATGAAGAACTGTCCTCTTTACGTCCAGCAGGTGAAGAGAGAATTCTTTCTCATTGCTGTAGTTTTGGCAAAAAGTTGGTATTATAATTTCCTGATTCCTATGGAAGTCTGAAACAACTTTGGGAAGGAAGGCGGGATCCAGTCTTAAGACGATACAGTCCTCTTGAATCTTCAAGTATGAGTCTCTTATGGAGAGGGCTTGAATCTCACCAATACGCCTTGCCGATGTTATTGTTACTAGGAAGAGGGCTTTGAGAGTCACCGATCTTAGTTGTGCCTAAGAGGCTCGTATGGTTTTTTGCACAGTTCGTTCAAAACCAAGTTGAGATCTCAGGGAGGCACTGAGCTGCGTATTGTGGGTCTAATACGCTGAGTAGCTTTAATGAATCTCACTACACAGGGATGATTAGCTATTGGAGAGTCAAAAAAAGGAACTTAGGGCTGAAATCTGTACTTTCAAAGGCCTCAAGCCTTTATCAAAGCCAGATTGAAGGAAGTCCAGAATCTGGAGAATGTCTGGATCTTGGGAGATGGATACTGGAACTGAACTTTGTGAACAGAAATTTTTCCAGATCTTTCGATATATTGCTGAAGTCACCGGTTTTCCACATGGTAGCGATGACTAGTTCCGACAATCCTTTTGACCTCAGGATCTCCTTCTCAAGATCCAAGGCAACAACTGTAACATCTCAGGGTTTTGTTGAAGTAGAGGGCCCTGAACTAAGAGGTCCGGTCTTGCTTGTAAAAGGATTGGGTCTTCCAAGGCCATCCATTTTAATAGGGAGAACCAGCTCCTTTTGGGCCAGTATGGGACTATTAGGATTACAGATGCCTGACTCTCCTGGATCTTTCTCAGGACTCTCGGTATTAGAGCAAGTGGTGGAAAGGCGTACGCGAGTGTCATATTCCAGCTCTGTGCTAATGCGTCTATCCCGGGAGTGTGCCTCCTGGAGTTAAGAAAAAAAACTTTTGTTTTTTGTATTTTTTCTTGATGTGAATAAGTCCATTTCCGGTGTCCCCCAGCGTTGGGTCAGCTGCACAAAGACCTCCGGGTTTAGAGACCACTCTGAGGATTGGACTTTTTCCCTGCTTAGAAAGTCTACCACCTGATTGTTTGAGCCTTTCAGGTGTACCGCTGTGATTGATTTTACTGTCAGTTCTGCCCAGGAAAATATTGCGTCTGACAAATCCTGCAAGTGACGGTGCCTTGGTGTCCCCCAGCGTTGGGTCAGCTGCACAAAGACCTCCTGGTTTAGAGACCACTCTGAGGATTGGACTTTTTCTCTGCTTAGAAAGTCTACCACCTGATTGTTTGAGCCTTTCAGGTGTACCGCTGTGATTGATTTTACTGTCAGTTCTGCTGATACACGGAACGTCCGCCATGGTCTTCCTTTCTCGAGGTTCGCTGCACTGGTCCACCTAGACCAGAGGTCTCAAACTGCATTCCTGACCTAGACAGAGACCTCTTTACCTTTCCGGATAGCCGCATCCTGATGTCCAATGATGCCTCCCTGCCATCCCATGCTGCAAGGACCTCCTGCTGTAGGGTCCATGAATGGAACTGACTCCACTGAATACTGGGAATACATGAGGTCATCAGGCCCAGGATTCTCATGGCTTTCCTTATGGAGATATATTTCTGTTTCTTTATCGACTGGATCTCTTGTCTGACTGTTTGTTGCTTGTGTAGTGGAAGGAAAGAGTGTTCCTGTTCTGAATTCAGGAGAACTCAGAGAAACAAGTTCTCTCTCTCTGGTCTGAAATCTGACTTTTCTAGATTTATGAGCCATCCCAGCCTTTTCAGGACTGACACAGTTGTTAGATTTTCTTCCATCTGCTGTGGAGAGTCTGCCACCAGCAGCAGGTCGTCCAAGTAGGGGATGATGAGAATGTTTCTTTCTCTTAAGAAAGCCATAGCCTTGGCCATGAGCTTGGTGAAGATCCGAGGGGCCGAAGAGAGACCGAACGGCAGACATCTGAACTGAAAATGCTGTATTCCGTTTTGGTCCTTTATAGCGAACCTGACGTATTGCTGATGTGAGGCATTGATAGGCACATGGTAATAAGCACATTTTAAATCTAGTGTGCTCATTACCGAATCCCTCTTTATTAATGGTATAACGGACCTGAGTGACTCCATATTGAATTGTTTGTAAGCTACCCACCGGTTTAGCGATTTGAGATTGATTATTGTTTGATAGTCTCCTCTGGTTTTTTTTATGGAAAAGAGGGTTGAATAATGTCCCCGAAATCTCTGGGAGTGAGGAACCTGCACTATGGCCCTCATTTCTAAAAGGTCCTGAATATCTCTCAGGAGCCTTTGATGGACTGTTGGAGACTGGGACTGGGTTAGACAATATCTCCTGGGGGGGTAACTGGGTGAATTCTATTCTGTACCCCTGCGCCACTGTATTCAGAATCCATGGATTCAGGGTGAACTCTTGCCAACCTTCCAGGAAGCACTGGAGTCTCCCTCCAACCCTTCTGGCATCATTGCCTGCTGGGTCTTGGTCTTTGATCCTGAAAGGAACTTCTCCCTTTGCAGCCTTTGGGGTAACTCCATCTTCCAGACTTCCCCCTTCCCTTTATAGTCCTGCCTGAGGTGGGAGCGAGTCCTCTGAAAGGGCGGTATCTTCTTCGGTTTTTCTTCAGGGAAGCCTTTCTTCTTATTGGACGCCTTTTCCAGTAAGTCGTCCAGTACTGGGCCGAAGACGTGTAGGCTAGAGAAGGGTATTGAACAAAGCTTGTTCTTTGAATGGGTATCCCCCGTCCATGACCTAAGCCACAGAGTCTGCCTCGCTGCATTGGACAGTGCGTTGTTTCTTGCAGAAAAGCGGACAGATTCTGCTGAGGCATCTGCCATAAAGTCGGTCGCCATTTTCAATAGTGGTAATGACCTTAGGATTTCCTCTCTGTGTATTTTGTTTATGATCTGGTTCTCTAATTCATCCACCCATAGACTCATTGACCTGGCCACTGAAGTAGCCACAATATTTGCCTTCATGGTGGCCGCCGATGACTCCCAGGCTTTCTTGAGGAGGTCCTCCGATCTCTTGTCCATTGGTCCTTAAGGCCGGACGAGTCTTTTAATGGAATTGCTGTCTTCTTGGGTAGCCACGAGAATGTCAATTTTCAGTACGGATTCCCATACCTTAATTTCCTCCGGGTCGAATGGAAGGCGGTATTTAAAGTCCTTTGGGACTACAAGTTTCTTCTCTTCGTCCTCCCATTCTTCCAAAATCATTGCTGTAATGTGATGATCTACGGAAAAGACTCTATTCCTGCGAGCTCTCAGCCCGCAGAACATTTCATCCTGGATTGTTAAAGGCTCTGCGGAGTCCTCCGCTTTCATGGTACTCCTGACGGCTTGCACGAGTATATCGGTATTTTCAGACGAAAACAGATATTTTTCTTCCTTCCTTCCGGAAGTATCGCTGAAGAACATTCGCCCCCGTCTGAATTTGAAATAGATTAGGCCGACACCTCTCCTTCCTCAGAGCTTGGATCCTCATCGCATCTCGGTTTCTTGGGACAGGGGGATTGTGCTGGTACCAGTGTTGATACTGTCGCCTGCACTTCCTCCCTGATCATGCATCTAATGCTGTCCAGTAAAGGGGTCTGCTCCTCATTCAGTAATCTAGATATGCATCCTTCACATAATTTTTTAAGATGTCCTTCTGGGAGTTTGGTTGAGCATAGGGGGCATCTGTTAGCCTTCCGTTTGGTCACTATAGTTTCTCGTTTAGGCGCATACTTATCCTGAAATAAATATAAAGAAGGGCCTAAAGCTCTGAATCTGGTGACCCATTAGGAGACTCCTATTATCTCCTACTCACATGGTCCGGGGCTGGCTCTAAGGATTGGACGTCAGGACAGCTACCACTCTCCATCTTTACCAAGTCAAATGTGCTGTCAGTTTTCCATCTTTAAATAGTCCGCCTTACCCGGCATCAAGACATCTTATACGTCATCCTTCCGAGCCCAGCTCCTGTTGATCCTGAAATCACCAGACTCTGGCCATACTGCGCATGCTCCTCCTGGAACGCACGCCGGCCGTCTCTGCGATTCAGAAGCCGGTGTCTTGTCTGAAGTCCCGCCTCCCCCCATTGTCATCCAGCCTGCCGCACCACATGCGGGGGATCTGAAGCACCCTGGGACTGTGCCTGATCCTCCAGAGTTGAGGGGAGGGAAAACGCCGGCCGGAAACCTGGAAACCGGAAGTAGTCACCGGCGCGCCTTCCGATGACGTGGCGCACCGGAAATCCCCGGCCGCAGACGCCAGATACCTTCAGCCGGAACAGCAGCTGCTGCCCAGAGCCCCCGGAAGGGATACGGCAGAAAATAGGAGCAACCAGCTCAACCCAGGCGCTGAGGGACCTCTCTCGGTATCAGCGCCCGTGCAGAGTCCGTCCGTGGACCAGGACTCTACGGCCCAGAGCCCTCTAGAGAGGGATGCAGCTGTTCCCGGGAGCCTGACGCTCGACCGGGCTCTGATGTCCCAGGGGATTGTCAGATACAGGTACTTCTTCGAACCTCTGCGCTCCTTGGCGTCTGTCCCTGATAGGGACAGGAAAAACAGTGAATGGTGGTGGTGGGGAGGGGCTATTTAACCTCTTCTGTGTTCCTCCTGGTTGTGCTGTCAGGAGGGACGTCCTGGAAAAGTGTGATCCGATTCTCTTGGATGAGAGAACCATAGCCCACTGTGTGGAGAAGATGGAGAACAAAATTTATCCATCTTCTACATTGTGTGAATCTGTGGAAATCGGAATGTACTCAGATGAATGTCACGTGAGTGCAGTCCCATGTTTACAACACACTTGAATGGTCGAGTGGCATCTGATTTCAGAGTGAAATTACATCATGCTGCAATGTTTTTCACAGATTCTCTCATTGAAAACAAAAAATTGATAACAAGCACTGCCCCATTAACCCCTTTCCGACGTCAGGCGTAATAGTACGCCGACATCGGACTCCCTCCCTTTGATGTGGGCTCCAGTGGTGAGCCCACATCTTTCCCGAGACATGTCAGCTGTTTTGAACAGCTGACTACTGATGAGCGAGTATGCATGTTGATCGGGTTTCCAAGAGCATGCTCGGGTGATCTCCGAGTATTTGTGCGTGCTCGGAGATTTAGTTTCTGTCTCCAGCATGATTTGCGGCTGCTTGACAGCCCAAATACATCTGGGATTCCCTAACAAACAGGCATTCCCCACATGTATTCAGGCTGTCAAGCAGTTGCAAATCATGCAGCTGCGGCAACAGAAACTAAATCTCCGAGCACGCCAAAATACTCAGAGATAACTCGAGCAACGAGCATACTCGATCACCACTACAGCTGACATGTGCCCAGAATAGCCGCGGGTGGAATCACGATCCACACGCAGTTATTAACCTGTTAATGCCACTGTCGAACACTGACAGCAGCATTTAACTCGCGTTTCCGGCCATCGGGCCAGAAATCCGCACATTGGTGACCCCCATAACGTGATCACAGGTCACCGGTTCATTGGCATGACAACTAGAAATCTCCTGGAGACCTCTTTGGTTGTCTGTGCCGGCTTGCTGCGAGAACCACCCGGTGGTCGGCGCTCAAAGCAAGTGAGTAATTCTGCTATATAGAGGCGATCTGATCATAGCCTCTATGTAGCAGAGCCGATCGGGTTGTGGCTGCTTCTAGTCTCCCATGGAGACTATTGAAGGATGCCAAAATGTAAAAAAAAAATGTTTTTTTTAAAAAATAAAATGGAACAATTGGTTATATTTCCGTTTAAATACCGTTATTAAATAACTTTGCAGATTCGCATATAAAGAATGTGATTGGATAGTTACTGTAATGTCACCATTTCCCCTATCCTCTTCCCTTCTCTAACCCCCATAACATTGTGTTAATCATTAAGAATTTACTGTCAATAAGATGTAATGCTCGACAGAATTTGTATGTAAAAATTTAAGTTTAAAAAAAAATAAAAAATATATATATATATATATATATATATATATATATATATATATATATATATATAGTTCAAATCACAACCCTTTTGCCCATATATTTTTTTTTTTTTTCAAATTACAACCCTTTTGCCCCATTCAAAATAAAATCAAAAAATCAATCATACACATATTTGGTGTCGCAGCGTTCAGAATCGCCCATTCTATCAATTTAAAAAAAGGATTAACTACGGCGTAGCGAGAAAAAAGTCAAAACGCGAGATTTACGTCATTTTGGTTGCTGCACGACATGGAAAACCAATGGTGTCGTTCAAAAGTACAACTTGTCCCTCAAAAAATAAGCCCTCACACGGCCATATTGATGGAAAAATAAGAAAAGTTATGGCTCTGAGAAGGGGAACGAAAATAGTGATTTTTGTGTACTCACCGTAAAATCCTTTTCTCCGAGCCAATCATGGGGGACACAGAACCATGGGTGTTATACTTCTGCCACTAGGAGGACACTAAGTGAACATAGAAAGATTAACTCCTCCTCTGCAGTATACACCCTCCTGCTGGCTCAGATTGAACCAGTTCGGTAACAAAGCAGTAGGAGCTTTCAACAATTAACAAGAATAAACTATGTCAAAAACTAAGAACTAAACAACAAGCCTATAGGCTAACAGGGTGGGTGCTGTGTCCCCCAATGATTGGCTCAGAGAAAAGGATTTTACGATGAGTACACAAAAATCCCTTTTTCTCCTACGCCTCATTGGGGGACACAGAACCATGGGACGTCCTAAAGCAGTCACTGGGTGTGGAGCACACAATTGCTAATACCCCATGTACCACTGACTTACTGCTGTAGTACTGCTGATTGCAGGATGCGCCTGCCAAGAGCAGCATCTGCAGAGGCCTGAGAATGAATGTGGTAGTGTTTTGTAAAAGTATGCAAACTGGACCAAGTCGCAGCTTTGCAGACCTGTCGTGCTGACGCCTGGTGCCGAATGACACAAGAGGCGCCCACCGACCGAGTAGAATGCGCCCTAATCCCAGCTGGGACAGGTGTGCTCCTGACACGGTAGGACTCCTGAATAGCCGAGAGAATCCACTTGGCCAGTGTGGCCTTTGAAGCGGCTAGACCCTTCTTATGCCCCTCTGGAAGCACGAACAGAACCTCTGACTTGCGGAAGGGAGCCGTCCGCGAGATGTACAGTCTAAGAGCCCTGACCACGTACAGAGTGTGAACAGCCTTTTCAATATGATGAACTGGTGCCGGACAGAAAGAAGGCAGAACAATCTCCTCGTTGAGGTGAAAGGAAGAAACAACTTTGGGCAGGAAAGAGGGGGCCGTCCTCAAGACTGCCTTGTCTTGGTGAAAAATCAGGAACGGAGGCTGGCAGGATAAGGCTGCCAACTCAGAGACTCGTCTGATTGAAGTAATTGCCACTAGGAAAACCACCTTCCAAGAAAGAAAGGTTAGTGATACATCCTGCAGTGGTTCGAAAGGAACCTCCTATAGAACACCGAGGACCAAATTAAGATCCCATGAATCCAACGGCATTTTATAGGGAGGCGCCATGCGGGAAACTCCCTGAATGAACGTCTTCACCTGTAATCTGGAGGCAATTCTGCGTTGGAATAGAACTGACAAGGCTGAAACTTGCCCTTTGAGTGAACTAAGCGCGAGGCACGCTTCTAATCCGGATTGGAGGAATTCCAATACAGAAGGGATGGAGAACACAAGAGGAGATCGTCCATGGTCCTTGCACCAAGAGAAGAAGGTTCCCCATGTGCGATGATAAATGCGCATAGACGCGGGCTTTCTAGCACTAATCATGGTGGAAATCACTTCCTGAGAGAATCCAGCTTGGGCTAAAATCCAGGATTCAACAGCCACGCCGTCAAAGACAGGGCCCTGGAGTTCTGGTGGCAAATGGGGCCCTGCAAAAGGAGATCCATGCGATCTGGAAGTCGCCAGGGAAAGTCGGCGACAAGTTGAACTAGTTCCGCGCACCATGTCCGGCGCGATCAATGCGGCGCGACTAGGATCACTGGTACCCCTCTGCTCTGATTTTCTTGATGACTCTCGGGAGTAGGGGTAGAGGGGGGAATATGTACGGGAATCGAAATTGCTGCAACGGCAGAACCAAGGCGTCTGCTCCGACTGCGCATGGATCGTGCAATAAACTGGGGCACCTTGTTGTTCAGCCTTGGGGCCATGAGGTCCACATCCGGAGTCCCCCAGCGACGAAAAATCTGCTGAAAGACTTCCGGGTGAAGAGACCATTCTCCCGAGGCAAGTCACTGGCGACTGAGAAAATCCGCCACCCAATTCTCTACTCCCGGAATGTGGACTGCCGAGATGGCCGAATGGTTGCTCTCGGCCCAACGTAGGATGTGACTCACTTCGTGCATGGCCGTCTTGCTGCGGGTACCCCCTTGATGATTGATATACGCCACAGCCGAGGCGTTGTCGGATTGGATACGGATGGGGTGACCTGCGAGGAGATGATGAAAACTCAGTAGGGCTAGTCTGATCACTCATATCTCCAAGATGTTAATGAGGAGATGCGACTCCCGAATGGACCAACGACCCTGACCTGTGTGGTGGCTGAAAACTGCACTCCATCCCAGAAGACTGGCGTCGGTGGTCACCACTAACCAACGTACTGGGAGAAAAGACTTTCCTCGGTTCAGGGAGGATCTCAGTGTCCACCACCTGAGGGCCTGCCTGATGCGCAGAGGCAGACGGAACCGACGGTCGGGAGAGAATGGATTCCTGTCCCAAGCCAGCAGCAGCGCATGCTGCAAGGGGCGCGGATGGAACCGAGAGAACGAAACCGCTTCTATCGCTGCTACCATTTTCCACAAGAATCCTCATGCTGAAACGTATGGAGTGGGAGGCTGGGCGAGAAAGACTCCGTGCTCCTTGTTGCAAGGCCAAGGCCTTTTACGGAGGGAGAATGACCAACCCGAGGGAAGTGTCCAGGACCATTCCCAAGAAGGAAACTTGCTGAGCCGGTATAGGAGAAGACTTTTCGAAGTTTATTTTCCAGCCCTGGCGAGAAAGTGTATCCACTGTGATACTTACGGACTCCTCGCAGTCTGGAAGGGACGGGCCTTTGATCAGTAGGTCATTTAGATACGGAATTACCACCACTCTCCGAGCATGAAGAATGGCCATGACGGCTGCCATGACCTTGGTGAAGACTCTGGAGACGTGGCGAGACCGAAGGGCAAGGCAACGAACTGGAGGCGTTCCTCGCTAACTGCGAAGCGTAGGAACTGTTGATGGGGAGGAAAGATTGGAATGTGAAGGTAAGCATTCTTGATGTCGATGGATGCTAGAAACTCTCCTTTTTCCATGGAGGCGACGATTGAACGGAGAGATTCCAATCTGAACTGCCGAACCTTGACAAACGTGTTTAACAGCTTTAGGTCCAGAATGGGCCGTAGCGTTCAGTCTTTCTTTGGAACTACAAATAGGTTTGAGTAAAACCCTTTGAACCTTTCCTCTTGAGGAACCGGAACGATGACTCCGTCCCTCTGAAACGCATGTACTGCCTGGAGGAAAGCTGTAGTCCTTGTTTTGGGAGGGGAAGATCGGAAGAAACGTGTCGGAGGGGGAGACGAAAACTATTTTGTATCTGGAGGACACCAGCTCTCCGACCCACTCGTCGTGGACGACCGAGAGCCAGGCTTGACGGAACGAAAGTTAGCGGCTGCCTATTTTGTCGGTGCCCGCCAGATACCGCAACGGGTCATTGCGTAGGTGGTCTACGGGATCTGGCTCCCTTAGATCCAGACGTCATTGGCTTGGATTTCCAGGTACAGTTATGTCTGTATGAGACCTGGGAGCTTCTGTCTCCGTGCGGAGACTGTCCTGATCCAGAAGAGAAGGTTGTAGAGGACCAACTGGAATTGATGCGAAAAGGCCGGGACCGAGGCTGTTGTTGATTCCGAAAGGGCCGAGTGGGCCTTTTTTGAGGGAGAAATTTACTATTCCCTTCGGTAGCATCAGAAATCAGTTGGTCCAGTTTAAGCGACCAGTTTGGTAAGGCAGAGAGGTTAACGATCTCTTGGAGGCGGAATCTGCCCGCCAATCTCGGAGCCATAGGGTCCTTCTGATGGAGACTGCTTGTGCAGCGCAATTGGCCTCATCTATTGAAGCATTAACAACGTAGTCCCCAGCTTGGGCTATCTGACCAGCGAGGTTGGCCGCCTCCGGGGAAGACTGCGGTCGTGAATTGTTGTAGTTAATACCTCTGCCCAAGCGACCATTGCCTTGGCCACACAAGTAGCGGCAAAGAACGGAAAGAGCGCCGCTCCTGAAGCCTCAAAGACTGAACAAGCAAGATAGTCAATTTGACGGTCAGTGGGGTTTTTGACTGAGGAGCCGTCAGACAAAGATAGGATTGTTTTAGATGCAAGACGCGATACGGAGGGATCCACTGAAGGGGACTGTAACCAATCCTTCATGAGATCCGGTGCAAAGGGATATTTGGATTCTATAGGCTTTTGGCCTGTGAACCTCTTATCTGGCCGGTCCCTGTGTTTTTGGACAATGTCTTTAAACTCAGGATGATTGGCAAATACTTTGTGGACACGTTTAGTTTTTTTAAAGACACTACGTGTGCCGGAGCGGATATATTTTCTTCATCCACCCTCAGGGTCTTGTTGACCGACTCAATAAGGGAATCAAGCGTTTCTTGATAAGTCGGGAATCCTGGACTAAAGAGGCCTCAGACTCGTATTCGGAGTCATGTGCGCTGCGCACCTCAGGAGAGGGAGAACGAGAAATAGAACTTGCAGACGCCGAAGCATGAGCGTGATCAGGGGATACTTCATGGGTCCTTTTTCTAGAGACTTGAGACCCCTTGGACTGAGTACGACCTCTACTGGTGGACGGTTCCCGACCGTCGCCAGAGTCCCCTGAGGCCGACAAAGCGGCATTCTGACTCAAAGAGGACCCCCGGAGAGAGTCTATTGTTTTGGTCAGGGAATCCATAGACCGTGACAGGGACGCAGCCCACTCAGGGGGACTGGGCTCAGCCGGGTCGGTGGTGGCGGGTGGCGTCTTGGCACAGGCCGGGTCACAATCTGTGCATAATGGAAGTGCACAGTGGAACATGTAGTAAAAAACAGTGTGTTTTTTATTAGCTCGTTTGGCCTCTGTAGATTGAGACAGTGTGCCCTAAAGGGTTAAAGTATTTGAAGGAGCAGGGAAGGCGTACAACGCTGCGCAGAGAAGGGGTTAAGCTCTGTTCCAGGTGGCTAAACACAGCTTACCCAAGGTCCTGATTCCGTGTCCCCAGGGGAGAATTCGGAGGCCTGAAAACACAGAGGCTTTCAGCGGTCCTCTGCAACGTTGCTGGCGGCGCTGTCAGTGCCCCCACAGCCGTTTCAGAACAGGCTGCCTAAAGAATCATGGCCGCCGAGACAAGCAGGGCGCTTCTCGCTCAGGATGAGAAGTGCCAGGAACGAGGGAGACAGCTGCGGCAGTGGGAGGGCCCATGCAAATTGCGGCCTAGTCCGGCTAAAAGCCGGGAGCTAAATTTCTGAGCCGGCTGGGAATGCGCACCGGTTGAAAGGAAGGGAGTCGCAACGGGGGGCAGACGAAACTGCCGCTGGCACCGGACCATGCTTCCTCCCCCCGGGGACCAGGACCCGCTATCTCCGCTGCGAGAACCCTTCAGGGACGCGCTGAGCAAGCCCCTAACTCACGGATGCAGCAGAGCCGGATCTGTCTCATACCGGTATATATCTCAATCCATCCTCCCTATGGATAGGGGGATGGCGAGGACCCCTAGTCGTCTGAGGTCGTGGGGCTGTAGTTGCACCATCAGGTGGGGGCCCGCTGTCTGGTCGTTCTTGGGTCCCGGAGAGGAACATGAAGGGACACTCCATGTGCTCGCCCTTTAGTAGGCGTGGGGAGATCGGGACCATGAAGGAACAGTCGCCCTAAAGTGAGATTAGGAAACCAGTCGTCGCAGGAGAGGGTACAGGGAGATATACTCCGCGTATCTCGCCTGTTCATGGTTCGGGGGAGAACGGACCCTAGAAAAAAAGATCCGTCGCCCCCTTAACTCCATTATTTAAAAAATAAAAATTTACAGAAAAAAGGAAAATAACAAATGTTGGGGTCTGAGACCCAAGTGCCTCCTACAGACACTAAGCAAGAACTGGTGCAATCTGAACCAGCAGGAGGGTGTATACTGCAGAGGAGGAGTTAATCTTTCTATGTTCACTTAGTGTCCTCCTAGTGGCAGCAGCATAACACCCATGGTTCTGTGTCCCCCAATGAGGCGTAGGAGAAAACAAAAACCGAAAATACCTCGGGACATGAAGGGGTTAAATAATATTGGTCAGAGTGCTAACCGAGAAAAAATATTAGATAGCACTTGTCTGATGTATACGTGTGACCATGGCCTAAAGGCTGGGTCTCACATAGCGATATACCAGCGATCCCGACAACGATCAGGATCGCTGGTGTATCGGTACATTATCGCTGCTGAGCTGCGAAACAGGCAGCTCAGGCAGCGATCAGTACAAGCGACACTGCGGGTAATATTGCTTAGTTACCCGCAGTGTACCTTGGATACCAGCGCCCTGATGCAGGGAGCTGGTAACCAAGGTACACATCGGGTTTCCAGGCGCTGTGCGGTGCCTGGAAACCCGCTGTGTACCTTGGTTACCAGCTCCCTGCTTCAGGGAGCTGGTATCCAAGGTACACAGCGGGTTTCTAGGCACAGCCCCGCGCCTGGAAACCCGCTGTGTACCTTGGTTACCAGCGGATCGCTGGTCTCCCGCCTGTCACACGCAGCGATGCGTGCCTGTCAGCGGGAGACCAGCGATCAAAAAAATGTCCTGGCCTTTCAGCGACGATCAGCGATACCCGGCAGGGGGGCTGATCGTCGCTGAATGTCACACACAGCGATATCGCTGGTGAGCTCGCTGCTGCGTCACAAAACTAGTGACTCAGCAGCAATCTCGCTAGCAAGATCGCTGTGTGAGACGGGGGCTTAAGGCTGTCAGTAACCCGCCAATGATCATATCAAGTGACAGAAGGGCTTATGTTGTAGTCTCCATGGCGAACAGATTTTATCCATCCTTAAATTAAGGGGTCCTTCTACTGTAAAATAATAGCTCTATATAGACAAAGCTAAGGGTGAAATGGCAAACCCACACAAATAAGAGGGTGCTAGAAGTTACTTCATATTACTTAGATGTTATTGGTAGAATCAGCAAGTGCTCTGAATAGTGGAACATGGAATAAAACAAGATAGAAAATTATATTAGGGCAAATGTGCTTAATCTTGGGAGTAGGTCGGCTTAGCAGTAAGGCCTCTTTCACACATCAGTTTTTTGCCATCAGTCACAATCCATCGAATTTTGAAAAAAACGGATCCGGCGACTGATGCGACTGGATCCATTTTTTTCTCATAGACTTGTATTAGCGACGGATGGCATCACGTTTCGCCCATCTTTCCCCGGATCCGTTGAAAAATGTTCAGGAAACTTTCCCACGCTAATCAGTTCATCTCCGTTCAGGCGGGAAGGCTGCACTGGCAGCCTTTCCTTCATACCTCCATGGTTTACGGCTGGGCCTGTCGCATTAGCACCGCTCCCAGTTGTAAACTATTTAACCCTTCAGATGCATTGCGGCGTGGGACTTGTCTGTACAGCGGAAAGGTATGGGTATATTGTTGCTTTTTTATTTTGTCTTTTTTCCTAGGAGATCGATGGCTTCAGTATGGAATGAGAGTGTAATAAAGATGGAAAAAATGTGTTTATTAATTAAAATTCTTCATTCTTAACCCCTTCACCCCCAAGGGTGGTTTGCACGTTAATGACCGGGCCAATTCTTCCAATTCTGACCACTGTCTCTTTATGAAGTTATAACTCTGCAACGCTTCAACGGATCTTCGCGATTCTGAGATTGTTTTCTCGTGACATATTGTACTTCACGTTAGTGGTAAAATTTCTTCTATATAACTTGCGTTTATTTTTGAAAAAAAACGCAAATATGGCGAAAATTTTGAAAATTTTGCAATTTTCAAACTTTGAATTTTTATTCCCTTAAAACAGAGAAATATGTCACACAAAATAGTTAAGAAATAACATTTCCCACATGTCTACTTTACATCAGCACAATTTTGGAACCAAAATTTTTGTTTGTTAAGAAATTATAAGGGATAAAAGTTGACCAGCGATTTCTCATTTTTACAACAAAATTTACAAAGCCATTTATTTTAGGGACCACCTCACATTTGAAGTCACTTTGAAGGGTCTATATAGCAGAAAATACCAAAAAGTGACACCATTCTAAAAACTGCACCCCTCAAGGTATTCAAAACCACATTCAAGAATTTTATTAACCCTTCAGTTGCTTCACAGGAGCTGAAGCAACGTGGAAGGAATAAATGAATATTCAACTTTTTAGCCACAAAAATGATCTTTTACAAACTTTTTTTTTATTTTCACAAGGGTAAAAGAAGAAAATGGACAGATAAAGTTGTTGTACAATTTCTCCTGAGTACGCCAATACCCCATATGTGGGGGGAAACCACTGTTTGGGCACACGGCAGAGCTCGTAAGGGAAGGAGCGCCGTTTGACTTTTTCAAACTAAAATTGGCTAGAATTGAGATTGGACGCCATGTCGCGTTTGGAGAGCCCCTGATGCGCCTAAACAGTGGAAACCCCCCACAAGCGACACCATTTTGGAAACTAGACCCCCTAAGGAACTTATCTAGATCTGTTGTGAGCACTTTGAACCCCCAAGTGTTTCACAAAAGTTTATAATGCCTGGGTGTGAAAAAAAAAAATCATTTTTAGTCCCAAATTTTTGATTTTTCCCAAGGAAATTGGACCCCAAAAGTTGTTGTCCAATTTGTCCTGAGTACGCGGATACCCCATATGTGGGGGGGACTGTTTGGGCGCACGGCAGGGCTTGGAAAGGAAGTAGTAACGTTTTGGAATGCAGACGTTGATGGGGGTCATGTTCCGTTTGCAGTGCCCCAGATGAGCCTAAACAGTGGAAACCCCCCACAAGTGACCCCATTTTGGAAACTAGACCCCCTAAGGAACTTATCTAGATCTTTGGTGAGCATTTTGAACCCCCAAATGCTTCACACAAGTTTATAATGCCCGGCATGAAAATAAAAAATCCTATTTTTTTCCCACAAAAATTATCTTTTAGTCACTAATTTTTTATTTTCCCATGGGTAACAGGAGAAATTGGACCACAAAAGTTGTTGTCCAATTTGTCCTGAGTACGCTGATACCCCATATGTGGGGGGGAACCACTGTTTTGGCGCATGGCAGAGCTCGGAATGGAAGGAGCGCCATTTGACTTTTTCCAACCAAAATTGGCTGGAATTGAGATTGGATTGTTGCATTTGGAGAGCCCCTGATGTGCCTAAACAATGGAAACCCCCACAAGTGACCCCATTTAGGAAACTAGACCCCCTAAGGAACTTATTTAGATCTTTGGTGAGCAATTTGAACCCCCAAGTGCTCCACACAAGTTTATAACGTAGAGCCGTAAAATTAAAAAATCATATTTTTTCCACAAAAATGATCTTTTCACCCCAATTTTTATTTTCCCAAGGGTAACAAGACTCCAAAAGGTATTGTGCAATTTGTCCTGAGTACGCTGATACCCCATATGTTTGGGTAAACCACTGTTTGGGTGCATGGTAGAGTTTGGAAGGAAGGAGCGCCGTTTGACTTTTTCAAAGCAGAATTGGCCGGATGCCATGTCGTGTTTGGAGAGCTCCTGATCTGCCTAAACAGTGGAAACCCCCGACAAATGACACCATTTTGGAAAATAGACCCCCCAAGGAACTTATCTAGATGTGTGGTGAGCACTTTGAACCTCAAAGTGCTTCACAGAAGTTTATAACGTACAGCCATAAAAATAAAAAATCTTTTTTTTTTTTTTCAAAAATGATTTTTTCGCCCCCAATATTTTATTTTCACAAGGGTAACAGGAGAAATTGGACCACAAAAGTTGTTGTCCAATTTGTCCTGAGTACGCTGATACCCAATATGTGGGAGAAAACTACTTTATGGGCATACGTTGGAGCTCGGAAGGGAAGTAGTGACGTTTTGGATTGCAGACTTTGATGGAATGGTCTGGGGGCGTCATGTCGCATTTGGAGAGCCCCTGATGCGCCTAAACAGTGGAAACCCCCACAAGTGACCCTATTTTGGAAAATAGACCCCACAAGGGGCGACGGGGTATGCAGCTGTGAGATACACTGATACATGTAAGTGCCTATTGTGATTTTTCTTGGAATTTATGCGTGCATTCCTTTGGCCTTCCACTGGGGGTCACTAGCAGACTTGCGGCCATATTTTACTATGAGGCATGTTACTGAATTTATATGTCTGTTTTATGGATACGCTTTATCCTTAATTCTGAGTCTATAATTGCACCTTATGTGTGCAGGCCACATGTCTAACTGCTCCCTGTTTGGAATAGCAGTATCTCTGAATTTGTATGTTTAAAAATGTTCATTGGTGTATTGTTATTAATAAAATTTACATTTTTATAATTAAGCAATTTATACTTGGTTCTCTTTGTGTTGTTCAGTTTAAATTAGTTTTTGCTTATTACATTTTTCTTTGGGTTTTCATTGGTGTTATTTGATTATACATACACACATGTATACTATGTGTATACATGTATTCTATAACCTGTCAGTGTGATTTTATAGTATAAAAAACGGATCCGTTGGAAAACAGATGAAAACACTGAAGCGACGGACATGTTTTTTCGACGGCTCCGCTAGTCAGATCCGTCGAAAAAACGGATCCATCGCATCAGTTTTTCACAATCTGCGACAAATCCGTCGAGCCAACGGATTGTGACTAACAGCAAAAAACTGATGTGTGAAAGAGGCCTAAAGGATAAAAGAGATGAGTCTTGTAAATCAATTAACAGGACCCTACTACGGAGCAAGAGAGAATAGAAATATGTACTTTCAGGGCTAATGTTAGACTTTATTCAAATGGCTGTAACCAAATCCCAACATAATATATCTCCCACCTTCTAATCCCACCTGTAATTAAATGCTCTAAAAAAAAGCCATTTTTGGGACCTTACCTGAGGTGTCATTATAATTTGTAAAGGAGCATCAGGAACAACAACGAACAGTCTCATGAGCTGAGCATAATGAGGTTTAAGTCCTCGTCCTTGGGATGGCGACAACATGTACAGAGGCATGTCAGTGTTGAGGGCTTTAACTGCTGATTCCTTCGGTCCATTGCCTAAAACTTTCATCATTTTATCCGGCCCCGAGCACATGTACCTACGTCCCCTTGAATCCTCATACTCAAAACCAACAAATGCTCTTGCAATATCATCCCTCCTACGACCTCTTCCGATTGCTGCTCCACTTCTTTTCCCAGGTACAGACTTATTCGGAGCTGGCCAAGAATTGCTGTCCAGGTCCACTTCATCTTCTGGCTTTGTACGAATGACAATGTCCCAAGGCATGAGATAATTAGTTCCTGGAATAAATCCAAGGTGATCTAACCCTGTGTGGAAGTTATAAGATTTAGCAGGACCTAGTTTTACTAGTGACCAACTTGAAAATTTAGGAAGAAGGCCTTTTGGACAGTTTGAATGCATCATACCAGGCAGATATTCAACAGTGGATGCCTGACGGTCCACTAAAGTGGGCCTTTTTTCACCTTTTTCTTCTGCTGCCTGCCCTGAAGGTTCAGCATTATCACCTGCTGCTTGGGGGTCAGCTGGGTATGTTCCAAGGCTATCAGTGGACTGGCCCAGACTAAGTGCAAGGCTCAGACTCGTACTTTCACCCTGTGTTTGAGGTTCCTTGTCTTTCATCTTCTCCCCTTCAACATCTCCTTCTTGAGAAGGGCAAGTTGCCTCATTCTTGGCCGGAGCAGGGTCTGGTGTGCTTGGCTCAAATACTGGAAAATTAATATGATCCAGTTTTCCACAACATTTCTCTTCAAGCATCTGTGAAATATTACAAAAAGAGTGGAAACATTATGCAAACTAACAGAATATTGATGCTACTTTTTGAACAGTTCTTTATCATGACCTAAATATCCATTGAAAATGCTGCTTTTCCATGTCACTTGTCAGCGAGTCTTACTCCCAGCCCCCACGCACTGCGTGACAGCTTTACTCTATGTAAGTGTCTGTGGGTGGAAGAATAAAGCTAGATACGCTGTGAATGCAAGTCCCTCCAAGCACTTGCACAGTAGTATACATAAATACAATCTCAAAAGACAACCAATGTTAACCCTTTTTCGTCTACCGTCTTTAATGGAATCTATCATTGTCTAGCGCTTTACACTTATGAAGACTGAGACAGAACTTTGTTATGTAGATTAAATTACAAGTATTAAGCAAAAAGAAACGTAATTTTACACTATTTTTGCCAATTTTTAACTACCGTATTTTTCAGACTATAAGACGCATTTCTTTTTTAACAAGAAACACTCTTGTTAGTAAGTGTGCGCACTGTATAGTCTAGAGGCAGCTTCCTGTGATGGACGAGAACGCTGACAAAGTGTCCATCCTCATCACAGAGAGCTGCAGTCTCTCCTCCTGTCTGACACCGATCTATGTGATTAAAATGTGATGTGACTAAACCTCTAGAGCTGAGCAGCGGCAGGACACTCTGCACCAGTAATTCCATGGCCTTCCAGGAAATGTGACTGGTCACATGACTTGAAAGGTGTTTGAGTTAATCAAGTGGAAGTTTCTACAAATGCTCTGCTGCAGCCTCTATACAGGTCCCAATCAGGAACTACAGGATGTTGTAATGTGTAGTGTGTATGTGTCTACATATGCAGATGTAGCAGAGCTGTGCGTGTGTATGTATATATGTGTGTTGTATGTATAACACAACAGAGATACACCAAGGCCACTTTCACACGTTCAGTATTTGGTCAGTATTTTACCTCAGTATCTGTAAGCCAAAACCAGGAGTGGGTGATAAATACAGAAGTGGTGACATGTTTCTATTATACTTATTTTTTTTATCCATGTCATACTACCTGGCTCTACTAAAGAGTTTATATAAAATCAAATAATATCATACTAGCTTGACCCGTGCAAAATTTTCGCACATTGGTCGTCGGGGGCGCAAGCAATTTCAGAAAAAGTAAGCTGGTCAAATGTAAATGTATTTCATGAGATGATGAACACAGACAGGTATTTATATATGTAGATTGGTAATACAATAAATTGGTTTGATAAGTAGAGGCCAAAAAATGTCTTCTCGGTTGAGGTGCCACCTGCAGGTCATTGTGTATTTCTGCAGGTTTATGAAAATGAATATTTAAACTGTATTTAGTGATAAAATTGTGAATGTGTGGTTTGTTTGGCTCTTTTCTTGCTGAAGGTGGCAAGTTTACCTTTCAAATGGTGTATCACTTGTGTTTGTGGGTCGAAGTAATCACCGAAAAAGCAGTGCATGTTTACAAATGTGTTTGCATATGTGATTCACCTTCAGTGAAGTGTGCCTGAAAGAGGCTGGGCAAGCACTTGAGTAAGCTGGAAAGACCCCAAGGCAAATGTTTGGATTTGTTTGTGATGTCTGTAAGCAGCTTTGTGGTAGTGTGCTTTGGGGTAGTGTGCTGCCACCTGCAGGTAATTTGACCTTTCAAATGGTGTATCATTTCTTTGTGTGGGTGGAGTATGAACGGAGCAAGTGTGCAATTCAATAAGCAGTGCATGTTTACAAATGTGTTTGCATATTTGCCTCACCTGCAGTGAAGTGTGCAATCCTCCAATTTGGCTAAAATAGGCTGGGCAAGCAGTTCGACAAACTGGAAAGCCCCCAAGGCAAATGTTTGGATTTGTTTGTGATGTCCGTAAGCAGCTTTGTGGTAGTGTGCTTTGGGGTAGAGTGGTGCCACCTGCAGGTCATTTTTCCTTACTGCAGGTTTATGAAAATTAATGTTTAAACTGTATTTTGTGATCAAATCGTGGATGTGTGGTTTGTTTGGCTCTTTTCTTGCTGAAGGGGGCAAGATTACCTTTCAAATGGTGTATCATTTGTGTGTGAGTGCAGTATGAACGGAGATACAAAGTAATCACAGGAAAACAGTGTTTAGAAATAATAGAATAGATATACCCGAGTCTGTAATACCTTATAGAACTAAAAAGGGATCACCTATATATTCTGTTTCAGGCATACAAATTAATTTTTCCATTCAAATACTTATTGTTTAGACCATCATTAAGTTTTCTTTCAAGTCAGCTGAATGTTTGCAGTGAAAGGATTAGTAAAAGAATAAATAAGCTAAGGCCACATGCACACACTGAGTATTTGGTGAGTTTTTTTAACCCCAGCATTTGTAAGCAAAAACCAGGAGTGGGTGATAAATACAGAAGTGGTGACGTGTTTCTATTATACTTTTCCTCTGATTGCTCCACTCCTGGTTTTGGCTTCCAAATATGGAGGTAAAATACTGACCAAATCCTTAACGTGGCCTAACAATAGGTTTGTTACCTACCTATTCTACCCCAGTACATTAAAATTAGTTATAATGACCCCTTCACTTTACAGAGCCAGGGAAGTTTTAAATTGATAGGAAAAAGTGTTTTTCTTATTTTATGCTGTCTAAACCTGGGCTGCATCTTATGGTCTGAAAAATACGGTATATAAAACCTAAAAGATATTGTCCTGTTTTGGTACCATGCAAAAAGCCAATCTTTGTTGCAAAAAATGTGAAACATCATTACCTTTAGAAAATGTTTTGAAAAAATTAAGTTTCGATGTGGACTTTTAGGAACCAATAGCTTTACTCACAAAAGGGCACCTATCATGTCATTTTGACTCATAAACCAAACCAATTCTGCTGCTTAGTAAAAACAGCAGTCTGGTGGGGCTGCACATCATCATCATGGGCAGCACGGTGGCTCAGTGGTTAGCACTACAGCCTTGCAGCGCTGGAGTCCTGGGTTTGAATCCCACTAAGGACAACATCTGCATGGAGTTTGTATATTACGCCCGTGTTTGTGTGGGTTTCCTCCGGGCACTCCGGTTTCCTCTCACAATCCAAAAAACATACTGATAGGGAATCTAGATTGTGAGCCCCATCGGGAAGTGACGACAATGTGTGCAAAACTGTAAAGCGCTGCAGAATATGTTAGCGCTATATAAAAAAAGAAAAAGAAAAAAAAAAAGATCATGGGAGAGTCGCGCTGTTGTGGCTCTAATGAAGCCTACTGGGGTGTGAATTCTAGATGCCATGCCCTAGAGTCATTAGGACGCGAAGCAGCTTGACTGTTACATGGTAAGGAACCGTCCCACCAGACAAGAAGCAGGACTGTTACACGGGCTGAGCCACCACATTATTTTTACCAAATATCAAGATTGGTTTGGCGTTAAGACAAACATTTTGAAGATCTTGGGAAATTGCCTAATCCAGGGCTAGGGGAGGTTTAGTGGGTCAAAACGATCTAAAAAGGTTTCGTTTAAACTAGGCCTACTTTTAGCAACCACACATGTATCATATGCTGCGCTCAGAGATGGAAACATCAAGCTTATAAAAATTATTAAGGCTGTGCACCCACAAAGTCTTTGAACTGCGTTTTTTTTCTGCATCAAAAATGCAGCGTTTTACAGTTCCAGCAAAGTGGATGGGATTTATAGAAACCTCCTGCTATTTGGGTTTGTTTTTCACTCATCGTAAACTGATCTGCGATGCGTGCTTCAAATCGTCAGCATGTTTAAACACAGCATACCAGCAAGAGAAATTATCAGCTGATTGTCATCATAGACTTGCATTAGATGCAAAAAGACCGCATGTAACAAACGCACATGCGTTTTTAGTGCATTTCCGTGGCAGAAGCGCATGCAATCTGCAAATGACTATATCAATACATTTTTGTCAAACTCAAATATCAGGAAGTAACAAAAATAAAGCAGCTTTATTTCAAACATGACAAGACAACAATAGACAGAAAAATCTAACGTCAAAAATACAACTCAAGTAACCTAATTTACTTAATAGCTGCAGAAATGTTGCAAAAAAATCTGCAACAGCAAAAACTCATTGTGGGAATGTAGTCTAAAGGGTTTGTCCAGTCTGCAGACACTCGATATGACTGCAGACTTGAGTCCTCACAGCACGTGCACCATACACTGTCAAGATTCTCTGGTGTCAGCGGTAATAGCATACAGTCATGTATGCAATTTGCACACTTCAACACAAATTCCGACTAGATGCGCTTAGCAATTCACTTGTATTGAGGAATGCCGTGGACATCTAATTTTCTGATAAAAGGGAAGGAATCAGAAGTTTGCAGTAGTACTTCTTATAAAGCTATCCACAATTTTGGAACACTTATCACAATATACCTGATGTAGACATTTTATACTGTCGAAACGCGTTGTATGTACTTTTTCTTGATAAATAATAAAAACCTTTTTGGATAATAAGAAGCCTTGGATCCTACACCTACGGGAAAGCAAATTGCCTGGTAAAAAGTTTATTGGTGGACATCTAAATAAAATGTGGCCCGAAGTATGCAACTCGAGTGACAGCCCGCTTTCACTGCCAGAATTGGAGAATCCTGAAGAGTGCATTGTGCGCACTATGAGGAATCAGAAGTTTGCAGTCTTTCAGCAAAAGACCGGACAACCCCTTTAAGTATTACACTGTACCTGGTAGAAATCATAGTTTGCACTCTTGATATCAAATGGATCCTCACGAGGTGCCTGCTTTCTCCCACAATTACAGTTTCCAGTAGACCTTGCACGACTGTTATGGTACAGAATAGGTGGATTTCTATCTGGCTCAATTTTTTCACCTGAAAACATAAAAAAAAAAATTAGTTTTTTGAATGCACTTGCTACGTTCCAAGCTTTCCACTGACTGTAACATTACGGTATATGAACGAGTAAGAATCCTAATGCTATGTACAGAAAGCATACGGGAATATTAGTAAAAGGTTTACTTGAAGTGAATGATAGTACATTGCTTAAAAGAACAGAAGAAACAGTAGGGATACTTCTAGCAACCAGTATATTCCTTGGTATTCACAATGGTTAGAAAACCCCTTCCAGACACATTTTTAGACCTCAAGCAGTAATCCAATTGAGCACTACAGTCATCTGAGGCACTGTCCTAAAATGTATATTCTAAAACAGAACAGAAATACAGTCCAGTAAAAAGTTCTATACGAAAGAGAATGTCTACACCTTCTAGTTATTCACTTAGAGGGGAAGTACATGTGTCACCTCAGGCCAAATGTGTCATTCTATCAAATTATGTACACTGAAGAGGGAATCTAAAATGGAACATTTCTGGGTACAAATATAAAGTATGGCTTGGTATTCCTAACTGGCTGAAGGTCAAGTGGTTGCCATGAGGAGTGCAGCCCGACATCTATCCCAATAGGTCTGTCTCTACCCACGGTCACGTTACCAGAATCTCTAGAAATAACACCGTACTTCAGGGGGAATGCACATGGTGATGAACATAGTGCAGGGTAACAGTTTAACTATGCTGGAAGTGTGGACTAACGCTTTTCTCTACCTGCAGGCACACCAGGAAAAGCTGGGAGATGTTCAAGCAGCATAAAGAGGGTAACATCAGGGAAAGATAAAGGAGATATGTCAGGGTTACTCATTTAGCAATAAAAATGTTTAGAAAGTGCAATATGTAGATTTTACCACTTTTGCGTTAGACAACCCCATTAACAGTGTTACCTGCTTTTGGAAGCAAGTGGAATTTGTGGACACAGTGCTGATCTGTCAGACTTCTTTCCTCACAAAGTTGGTGTCCACTGCTCCAGAATTTGTAGCAATCCTCATTGAGATGTATGGCATATTTCTGGAATGCTGGCCCACGTGCGTGCTGGCTGTAAACCCTAAGCGCTTGTGCCAGCTGGTTCTTGTGGACCGTGGTGGTGTAGTTATGGGGCAGGTTGGACTGGTAGGCGCTGTGTGCCATTGGTAGAGCTTTCTGACATCGGTTTTCTGAAAATTTCGTATCTGCATCCAAATAGCCTTCCAGTACTTTCATATTAGCCAACAGTTTAGGGGGATAGCCCCTGGGAAGGCTGGAGGGTCGTCATCTTTATTCTCTATGATCACCTCATATAACTTTAGGGCCACATTAGCCCATTTGTGATAGGTGGGTAGCTCAAAGTGGGAGGGCTGAGGGTTCCTGCCGACACTGTCATCAAAGCCCTTCTTAGTGAGCACCAGCTCCACATGTTGGAATAGAAACTCACGCAGGGTGCAGTCCACCAGCTGTCCAGAAAGCCCAGAGCTGCTCTCTGCTGTGAAGGACAGCTGCTGCCGGCTGTGCCTCATCATCTGGTAGCGCCGGGGCCCGGAGATGCTTCCAATGCTGGGATCGGTGTCCTTTACCGTGCAGTTGTTCCGCAGGCTGTCCAGCAGCATACCCACTGGGTCGTCGTCCTGCTCAGCCACAATGTACACAAAGGCCTGGTTGGCAGGCACGGTAAACAAGCAATTGATGCTTTGGTTGGTAAGGACACGGCTCTTGCGGAAGATCCGGTAGATCTGGTCCTCCAGGGCATGCTGAAGCCTTCGCTTGGGTGAATGCTTCTTGGGCTTCTCCGTGGCCATCTGACCCGCTCCCCGGCTGGGCTCCACTCCACGTAAGGCGCCATTCAGCTGGAAAACGAACAGCAGCCGTGGAGGGCAAGGGCGGGCATTCAGCTTCCACTCGAGCCCCACAGGGCACTCCTTGAGGGCTGGCTTTAGTGAGGGCAGGAGCTTCTGCCGCACACTGTCCAGCGCCCGGAACAGCTTCTCGTAGGCGATGTCAAAGCAGCAGGCGGGGTGCAGGAGCAGCAACAGGTGGCACACAGAGAACAGGTACAGCACATGCATGCAGTGCAGCTTCTCCTCATCCTTCCACCACTCGTGGGCCTCTGCATGGGAGACCCCGCGCCCCAGCTCCTCACATGCCCTGGCCAGCTGCCCAGTGTCACTGATGCCAGTCAGTACCACGTACAGCACGCGACACTCCTGCTCATAGTACGTCTGGAAGACGCTGCGCTCCCGGGCCTGCTCCGGCCGCTGCTGGAAGAGGGGGAACACATGGCGGTCACACAGGCAGTTCACCAGGCAGCCTTTGTCCCAGCCCCCCTGCAGCAGAGCCGTCTTCCCGAACACCCCGACCACGCACACCTCATCGTCCTTCCACGCCGGCTCCGAGCCCAACAGCTCCCGCAGCAGCAAAGAGCCGCTAGCCGACGTCTTCATGGCCCTGCTAACTGGGATGACAGCTGGGGGACACAATTGGAAGTTGCACACTCATGATGTCACGACTGCAAACGTCCGGGTAAGAACAAGAACAGAGCACAATCCTTCCACTAAACAGCAAGGAATGGAATCTGTGCTGAGCGCCCTCTGGCGGCCATCACTGGTCAGCACATACTATATGGAGGACACTCATTTCAATCGTACAGCTGGCATGTTTATGGTACCACTGGGGCCCTCTGGCGGCCATCACTGGTCAGCACATACTATATGGAGGACACTCATTTCAATCATACAGCTGGCATGTTTATGGTACCACTGGGGCCCTCTGGCGGCCATCACTGGTCAGCACATACAATACGGAGGACACTCATTTCAATCATACAGCTGGCATGTTTATGGTACCACTGGGGCCCTCTAGTGGCCATCACTGGTCAGCACATACCATACGAAGGACACTCATTTCAGTCATAGGGTATGTTTCCACGATAAGGAAACACTCCGGATTTGCTGTGTGTTTGACGCTGTGCGTTGGCACAGCGCCAAACACGCAGCGTCCAGATGTTACAGCATAGTGAAGGGGATTTCAAGAAATCCCGTCTCCACTATGCGTAAAAATACGCAGGCGG
>JARQOD010000002.1:290764272-290904235 GCA_033576555.1 Oophaga sylvatica
AAATTGCCTCTTCAAAAAAAAAGAGAGGACTTGTACTCTATAGCGCCACCTATTGGAAGTAGCGATCCTACAAGTCACAATCAACCCTTTAACGAGTCTTGTAATATGACTTAGGATAAAAGCCAAATCAGTATCTCCATTTGCAGACACGGTGTTTCGGACTATTGGTCCTCATCAGTGCAAAGTAGGAGAGATCTGATTTGGCTAGATGAGAGGCTCTGGACTAGAGTCTAAGAGGTAAGGTTTCTCCTTGTGGAGAGTGACATACCAGCTCTGGCGTGTCGAGGTAAGGAGGCTTATTCACCGTGCAATGCTCCTCTGGGAATTTTTATATGCAAATTGCCTCTTCAAAAAAGAGGACTTGTACTCTATAGTGCCACCTATTGGAAGTAGAGATCCTACAAGTCACAATCAACCCTTTAACGAGTCTTGTAGTATGACTTAGGATAAAAGCCAAATCAGGATCTCAATTTGCAGACACGGTGTTTCGGACTATTGGTCCTCGTCAGTGCAAAGTAGGAGAGATCTGATTTGGCTGGATGAGAGGCTCTGGACTAGGGTCTAAGGGGTTTATCCTATGTCATATTACAAGACTCGTTAAAGGGTTGATTGTGACTTGTAGGATCGCTACTTCCAATAGGTGGCGCTATAGAGTACAAGTCCTCTCTTTTTTTTGAAGAGGCAATTTGCATATTAAATTTCCCAGAGGAGCATTGCACGGCGAATAAGCCTCCTTACCTCGACACGTCAGAGCTGGTATGTCACTCTCCACAAGGAGAATTCTAGTAGCTTTGAGAGTTGATTTTGAGTCCATCTTCCACCCAAAAAGGTCCAACTAGCTCATCTTATGATACCAGCCTATAGCAGTACCCCACCCCCATTTTGCTCCACTGAGTCCTAGTGGAGGTCTGTGCCTGTTACTTATCCGGACCTAGGACCATCCATCTGGTCCATCAGTAGTCACCCTTGTCTAATCAGTTCATGTAACATATTTCTTGTCCCAGTTTTGACATTTCAACTTAACATATTTTTCGGACCATAAGACACACTGAGGTTTTAGAGAAGAAAAATAGGAAAAAAAGTTTGAAGCAAAAAAATGTGGTAAAATATTTAATAACATGTCTGCTGACACTGTTATGGGGTTAGATCTGCAAATGGAGGGTCACAGGTTGTGCAACACGGGGACAGTAGTTTTACTCAACCTGCGTGGCTTTTCAGCTATTGCCAAACTACAGCTCCCATCATCCCAACCTGTCCAAGCATGATGGGAGTTGTAGTTTTGCAAGAGGTGGCCCTGCAGTGGAATTTAAAAAAGGAGGTTCATACAAATTGTAATGACAGCACCTGTCATCACAGTTTGTATGAGCCTCCTTTTTCTTCATTTTGAGCTAGTCCTGCCCTTGAGCATGTTCATGTCCCGGTGTGATACAGCAAACTGTCGTCGCAGTGGGTGGCACATACTCAGATTAACCTCCAGCGGTCTGCAGCAAAATGGTGGCTGTGCAAGCGCAGGTTGAGATCTTGGCTCAATGACAAGCCGAGATCTCGATCAGGGCATGCATGCCCATTTTGCTGTAGACCGCTGCTGGCTTCCTGCAGCAGCAACCCTGCCCTGCCTCCTGTGACCAGCGAGCCAGGTGAGCTACATTTGGACTATAAGACGCACCCAGATTTTGGGGGAAAAGTGCATCATACAGTCCGAAAAATGTGTTTTTTTTCAGTAGTGGTTGGATTAAAGCCTTCCTGACCTTTGCTATTAGCAATGAGCGGATCGATTCATGGGGCTTTGGTCCAGCATGCAGGTCAGTGTGGTGCGTCACTGCTGGACAGGAGACCCACCAATCTCTTACCTTGTAGTGTCTCTTGAACGGCTTTTGATTAGCCAGGGCTGGTGTGATGTCATCCATGCATCACATTGCACAGATGATGTTCCAACAGGACTGACAAATCATATGGCATGACAAGGATGGCAGAAGGGAAGAGACTCGCGGGCCTCCCGTCTAGCGTCCTGGTCATTGGACGGGAGTCCCATGAATTGATCCTCTCATTTCTATTGGCCAGGTCTGTGGGCATCCGCACTTCAGGGAGGCTGCAGTTCTGGAATATGACAGCACTGGAGGATAATATGTTCCTGGTCCATTCACATTTGATTCTTCTTCTTAAATCTTTGGCAGTTATTACTTATGACTTATCATTTTGGACCAGACAATGCCGTCAAGTCATAGCCTCTCTCATTACACAAATACGCATTACCTGATTTGTGTCATCCAATCATTCAAGTTTTTACAGCTTGGAGTAGGAAAATCTGCATAAAATGATGCTGCACACAATGTATTGTGATCCAATCAATATAAATGCATGAGAACAGTTTTAAACCCTCTGGTGCACTTGACCTTGGGTAAAACATATGCACTGAAGCTGTAGATAAGGACTGGCAGGACACTTTACTGCTTATAGAGAGATCATTTATGTTAAATGGTACAAAACACTTTTTAATGCTTTATTTAAATATATAAAATGTGCCATACATAACAAATATACAGTATCTGCAATTATGATCATAATATTTTTTTCTTTGAACAGTTCACTGAAAAGCATTAACAAAAAATAAGCTGACAAGTGGTTACAACCACTGTAGAACTACAAGTTCCAGAGTGCCTTGATACAAAATCATGTCCTACAAAATGTATCAGAACAGATTAGTTTCATGGAAGATTTTTATGTAAACATATAGGACGAAAAATCCTGGAAATGTGTTAAAAAAAATAGAAATAAGGAAGTTACTCAGCTGGCTAACATGAGTCCGCACCTTTCAAAAATTACAGTACTTATTTTCCAATTCCCCTCTTAAAATCACCAGTAAATACAAGTAAAAAATAATCTGTTTCATTATATAGTTATTGCTACTTCTGACAAACCTGGGTGTCAATCAATAGGACCTGTATTCAAGCTCAGTGGAGCATCCACCCAGCATTCCAAGACTCCCGAAAAGCAAATGAGCCCAGTTATGTAGTGACAGGAAGGGAATCCCTGCCTAGCTCAGCATGTATGGCAATCAAGAGTCTGGACGCTCTGATGGAGGCTTTAATGGGGCTGCTCTTCTTACAGAATAGAACAGAGTTAAAAAAAAATTAAAATAAAATAAATACTAAAATGTATAGGTCATTTTTTATTCTGGAGGGAAATGCTCTTTATATTGCAAATATGCATTTAACGCAACCATGTAGTAAGTAATGCTAACACATTAGTTCCCATTACCAGTGTCAATAATAATAATACTTGTGTATTGTGATCGTATCCTTGTGTAATGGAGATTAAAAAAATAAATATCAACCCTACTCTTATTTCACCACCTCGTTCCCACCAATACATACAGTGGTGCTATACAACGGAAAACTTCCCCCATATACTACCAACAAGATGTAATCTGTAATAAAGATTGTAGCATTTTGGCAGGATTGTCCTATGAATTCACTTGGTTTCTGCATGAATAGGGTGTTGGTAGGCGCTTGTGGACAGGGAGGGTGACATAGCTTAAAGGGAATCTGTTAGCAGGTTTTTGCAGCATAAGGTAAGAAAAGAGACCCTGAATCCAATGATGTATCACTTTTCTGGGTGCACAATCAGAGTTCTTGGATGTAGAAAGCAGCAGAGCTGTGAAAGTTAACCCCATCCACACCAGACATTGTCTCTTGCCAGTGAGCTGCTTGTCACAGGAGGGGGCGGGTTTGGATGACTTGGCAGGAGGCAGCTAATCACAGCAATGATAATGTTCTTGTGATAAAACCTTTATCAAAAGTAAAGTACACAGCCTGATAAGTGACACATAGTTGAATTCAGTGTTTTAACCCTACCTCATGCTGTCCTCAGATTACTTAACAAAAATCTGCTGTCAGATTCCCTATAAATGTTCTAATATTTTGGATTCAAAAGTAAATACGGTAATTGGCCACAAGATGGGGTAGCCAGATATAAAGTGCCCATTGCTAAAGGATAAAGTATAACCCAAAAAGAAGGTAAGACATGTCTGCATCATTCTAATGGAATACTGTTGTGGCATTAGCTTCTTACATTCATTTTGTCAAACAACAAACAATATATGGAATTCAGTACTGTTAAAATGAACATAAAAACATAGAAAAGTTATATAGAGAAAACGTCCCCGCAGTATTTGGTATCAGGGTTTCCATGTCCAGCGTCTAAACACCAGAACACTGATTATACAATTGAATGCTATATAAAATCTACACAAAGAAAAAGCCAGATTTACACTGCTTGTGCACTTATCATATACGACTGGAGAAACTCCGGGGCATACACCAACGTTCCAAATTGGGTGATCGGAACCCAGCCCGAGAGCAATCTTTCAGTAACCGGAATGCATTATAGCCTGGCCACAATAAACCAAAAAATTGTGATGCAACATAATTTAACAGAGAACCAGCTCTATTACAATTATTTTTTCATATGCAAATACAAGTGATTAAAAAAAAAAAAAAAAAAAAGAAAAGTTTTACCTGCACAAATGGAACAGAGTAAAATCAAGTGTGATGTAAATTTAGTGGTTTCCTCAATATTTAAAAAAGTGTAAAAATGTAAAAAACTATATTCCACTTAGTGGTTTCCTCCAATCAAGTTTCCAGTTGAACAATAAGGCCAGCGTCACACTGCCGAGTTTGATGCGAGTTAGTCGCACGACTTTCTCGCATCAACACCCGGCACGGCCGCCCGCTCTCGGACCCGAGTGTGCGGCTGCATGTATTTCTATGCAGCCGCACACTCGGGTCTGAGAGCGGGCGGCCGTGCCGGGTGTTGATGCGAGAAAGTCGTGCGACTAACTCTCATCAAACTCGGCAGTGTGAAGCCGGCCTAAGACAAGAAGTTGGGACAACACAATTAGTGCACGTTACTTTGACTTAATTTAGAAGTGTAGACAGTGGCATATTTATTGCAGACTCCATTTCTGTGCACTACTGGCTTATGTGATCAAGACCTTGGTTTATTAGGGCCCTCCGCATTGGCGATGGACTTTTTGGGTGAGCAAGCTGTATGGGGGGAAAGGAAAAGAAAAAAAAAAAAGTTTCTTAATTTCAAATTCATAAGACATATAATACAGGGCTATCCAGGAAGAAAGATAAGTGTGGTTAAAATAAAGAAAAATGTATACAACTTATCAATGGACTCTTATTATCGAACCTCCACTAATGTCTCCATTGTTGCATTTGGTTCAACACAGGAGAGAAGGGTGGAATTATAAATATATATATATATATATATACATACATATACATATACACACACACACACACATACATACCCCCGTGCTAATACCTTACGCAATCACTGCCCCAAGTGGTCAGTGATGATGGTTGCATGTACAGCACGTGACGCTAGAGAGTGGCTGCAGCGGTCACGTGATTGATGGAACAAGATCTTTTCCCTATCCTTCCCACTCACCCCCTATTTAATGTCAGAGATTGACTGGACATTTTTCTTTCAATGACCTGCCACCCTTGTCCCAATGTAGTGCAAGTGTCGTCATTCCCTGTGCCGTGACTATGACTGCACGATGAGGACTGTCAGTATCTGGCACGATCCTTTTTACTAGGACAACAGGAGTGAAACAGACGGTTCATGTCTGCTGCAATCTGCAAACTATGACATTCTTTGTCATCAGGCGCTTTCTGTGCATGCCCCATCATGGGGATTGACACTACACTTGCACTACATTGTGGCAGATGTGGCGGGTCACTGAAAAAAAGGTGACCTGTCAATCACTGACAATCAGGTGGCGGACAGGAAGGCTAGGGAAGAGAGGCAGCAGAGCGGTAAGTGCAGCGCCCACCCACTGTATTTGTGGCTCATTCGCATAATAACAGTACATTGCTCTGAAACAAACAGATTTCCAAAGTAAAGTTATGGCTGTAATCAGCATTACAGCGAGTCGCCCATACACAGAGGGCGTTACATAGGGTAGAAAAGCTTCATAACAGGTTCCCTTAAAAGCATGACTTCCTGATAAGGGAATTTCCACTGCTGAAACCTTAAAAATGCCAAATATAAAGTGGATGGTGGCTTATTCACATTGTATTGCTGCATTGGGCTAGCACAACAACTCCCATTCATTTCTATAAAGTTCTGAGCCTCTCCCACCAATCATAATGTCACAGCATACTAAAGGGAAGGTTTTTGGCACCTAATTAAAGAGCATCATAATGCAGTGACATAGACCCAGTGATTCCAGTGATGTGGTCTTAGGCCTCTTTCACACATCCGTTTTTTGCAATCAGGCACAATCCGGCAAATTGTATCCGTTTTTTTAGCTGGATCCGTCCTGACCTTTTTTTTTTGGCCGGAAAAGAAGAAGTAGTAGTAGTAGTAGTAGCAGCAGTAGTAGTCCTTGATTTCCAGAATCTGGATCAGTCTTTTGACGGATTGCACAAAAGACTGATCCGGTACCATACACTTCTATTGTTTCCGGACGCCTGATGCGCCGCTTCAGGCGCTATCAGGCGTTTCCGCCACAAAAAAAAAGCGTTACATGATGCGTCCTGTCCGGCCGCCGAAATTAAAATCTGTGACAGATCCGGCAGAAAACGGACTAAACGCATTGACATGCGGCACGATCCGGCGCTAATGATAGTCAATGACAAAAAACGAATCCGGCGGTTTAAAAAAACGGATCCGTTTTTTTTTAAAAAGCGCCGGATCGCGCCTGACAGCAAAAAACGGATGTGTGAAAGAGGCCTTAGTGGTCGCCTTAGTGTAGTTTTCACATACTTACTGTTTTATCAGAAGAAGATTATCACTAGAGGACTAAAAAAATCTGCTGCCATTTATTTATTATTATTTATTTCTATAGCACCATTGATTCCATGGTGCTGTACATGACAAGGGGTTACATACAAATTACAGGTATCACTTACAGTAAACAAACTAACAATGACAGACTGATACAGAGGGGAGAGGACCCTGCCCTTTCGGGCTTACATTCTACAGGATTGTGAGGCAGGAGACAGTAGGTCGGTGGGTTGCAGCAGTTCCGGTGTTGGTTGAGGCGATATCTCCGGTAGTGGTGAGGAGGCAGCGGGGTCATTGCAGGCTGTAGGCTTTCCTGAAGAGATGGGTTTTCAGGTTCCGTCTGAAGGATCCGAATGTGTTTGATAGTCGGACGTGTTGGGGCAAAGAATTCCAGAGGATGGGGGATATTCGGGAGAAGTCTTGGAGGCGGTTGGGTGAGGAGCGAATAAGTGTGGAGGAGAGAAGGAGGTCTTGGGAGGATCGGAGATTACGTGAGGGAAGATATCGGGAGATTAGTTCAGAGATATAAGGAGGAGACAGATTATAGATGGCCTTGTAGGTCGGTATTAGTAATTTGAACTGGATACGCTGAGGGAATGGGAGCCAATGAAGAGATTTGCAGAGGGGAGAAGCGGGGGAGTAGCGAGGAGAGAGGTGAATTAGTCGTGCAGCAGAGTTAAGGATGGACTGGAGAGGTGTGAGGGTGTTAGCAGGGAGGCCAGAGAAAAGGGTGTTGCAGTAGTCGAGGCGGGAGATGATGAGGGCGTGCACAATCATTTTAGTAGATTGAGGGTTGAGGAAAGGACGGATTCTTGAAATATTTTTGAGCTGAAGGCGACAGGATGTAGAAAGAGCTTGGATGTGCGGTTTGAAGGACAGGGCAGAGTCAAGGGTTACTCCGAGGCAGCGGACTTCTGGTACGGGGGAAAGCGTGATATCGTTAATTGTGATAGATAGGTCAGGTAAGGAAGATCTGTGGGATGGGGGAAAGATTATGAGTTCAGATTTGTCCACATTGAGTTTGAGGAAGCGGGAGGAGAAGAAGGAGGATATGGCTGATAGACACTCGGGATTCTGGATAGCAGAGAGGTGATGTCTGGGCCGGAGAGGTAGATCTGAGTGTCATCAGCGTAAAGGTGGTACTGGAATCCGTGGGACTTTATGAGTTGCCCCAGGCCAAGTGTATAGATTGAGAAGAGTAGGGGTCCTAGAACAGAGCCTTGGGGGACTCCAACGGAGAGAGGGTGGGACGAGGAGGTAGTGTGTGAGTGGGAGACGCTGAATGTGCGGTTGGAAAGATATGAGGAGATCCAGGATAGGGCGAGGTCCTTGACGCCAAAGGAGGAAAGAATCTGTAGTAGAAGGCAGTGGTCAACTGTGTCAAAAGCAGAGGACAGGTCAAGAAGCAGGAGTATAGAGTATTGTCCGTTCGCTTTGGCTGTAAGTAGGTCATTAGTAATTTTGGTCAGGGCTGTCTCAGTGGAGTGATGGGGGCGGAAACCAGATTGTAGAGTGTCAAAGAGCAAGTTAGAAGAGAAGTCATAGGAAAGCTGAGCGTGGACATGCAGCTCCAGGAGTTTGGAAGCGAATGGGAGCAGCGATATTGGGCGATAGCTGGACATAGCGGTTGGGTCGAGGGTTGGCTTTTTAAGGATAGGCGTGATTGTGGCATGCTTGAAAGCAGAAGGGAAGGTACCGGAAGTTAGTGATAGGTTGAAGAGGTGGGTTAGGGATGGAAAAATAGTGGTGGTGAGGTTGGGGAGGAGGTGGGTTGGGATGGGGTCAAGTGCACAGGTTGTGAGGTGCGATTTGGAGAGAAGACAATTAAGCTCCCCTTCAGTTATATTGGAGAGGGAGGTTATGGGGTTAGGGCATTGGTCTGGTATACAAAGGGGTTGTGGTGGTTGAACAATGAAGACTTGCCTTGTTTGGTCATTTAGCCAAGCACATTAATAAGCTCTGTAAAACCTTGCCCCCGCACTGATTAGCAGCTTTGGTAGCTTTCTGTGTACACTGCGTATAGGCAGAAATCTGCCAATCAGTGATGAGGGCGGGTTATACAGAACTCAGCACTACACGAATGCTAGAACTGCAGCTGATTAACAGTGATTTTATCAAAATGAAGCAGACCAGTAAGTGACACATTGCTGGAATCAGGGTCTCTGCCTTTATATCATGCTGCTGTCTTATGAAGAAGCAAAAAACCCAGTGACAGATTCTCTTTAAATATGGAGAAAAATACGGATTTTTGTGTTACTCACCGTAAAATCCTTTTCTCCGAGACGCTCATTGGGGGACACAGGACTGTGGGTGTATGCTACTGCCGCTAGGAGGCTGACACTAAGTAAACATAAAAAAAGGTTAGCTCCTCCTCCGCCGTATACACCTCAGCACTGGCCGCAGGCAAACCCAGTTTAGTGCAAAAAGCAGTAGGAGGCTAAAAAATAAATCAAGAGTTAACACAGATACAGTATATCCAGAAGAAAAAACTGCTGATACCGACTTAAGGAGAATAGAGTTAACTCAAAATAAAGCCAGCCGGCTCTTTAGGGAGGGTGCTGTGTCCCCCAATGAGCGTCTCGGAGAAAAGGATTTTACGGTGAGTAACACAAAAATCCGTATTTCTCCTTCGTCTCATTGGGGGACACAGGACTGTGGGACGTCCCAAAGCAGTCCCTTGGGTGGGAAATCGACTCCACAGTGTAATTTATAACAGGCATTGCCTATAGGTGCGCAACCGCGCCCTGAAGAATCCTTCTACCCAGACTGGCATCCGCAGAAGCCTGAGTATGGACATTATAATGCTTGGAAAAGGTATGCAGACTGGACCAGGTTGCTGCTTTACAAACCTGTTCCACCGAAGCTTGATGCCGAAGGGCCCAGGAGGCACCCACCGCTCGGGTGGAGTGAGCCTTGATCCCTGCGGGAACCACCGCGCCTCTGATGCGGTAAGCCTCCTGAATGGCTAACCGAATCCACCTAGCCAAGGTTGATTTAGAAGCAGCGACTCCCTTCCTGCGACCCTCAGGGAGAACAAACAGCGTGTCCGTCTGCCGAAATGACGCCGTCCGAGATACATATCTCCTGAGTGCTCTCACCAGATCCAGCGTATGGAGAGCCTTTTCCACTCGGTGCGTCGGAGCTGGGCAAAATGAGGGCAAAACAATGTCCTCATTAATATGAAATGAGGACACGACTTTAGGCAAAAAAGGTGGTGTTGGTCTGAGCACTACCTTATCCTGATGGAAAAGTAAGTATGGAGCTCGACAAGACAGTGCAGCCAGCTCCGAAACCCGCCTTATGGATGTTATGGCTACCAAAAACACCACTTTCCAGGAAAGAAATGACAGAGAAACATCCTGCAAAGGTTCAAAAGGAGACTCTTGCAGGACTCCCAGGACTAGATTGAGGTCCCAAACCTCTAAGGGAGTCTTGTAGGGAGGAACTATATGGACAACCCCCTGAATAAAGGTCCTAACCTGAAAATTAGACGCGATCTTTCGCTGAAAAGAACCGACAAGGCTGATATCTGTCGTCTAAGAGTACTAGGTGCTAGACCTGAATCTAAGCCTGCCTGGAGAAAAGATAGAATGTTTGGAATTGAAAAGAGGAGCGGGGAACAATCATGTTCCCTGCACCAATCAAAAAAGACCTTCCAAGTACCATGGTAGATGCGAGCCGAAACGGGCTTTCGGGCGTTAGCCATTGTTGCAGCGACCTTTTTAGAGAATCCAGCCCTGGTCAGGATCCAAGATTCAACGGCCAAGCCGTCAAACACAGGGCCGCTGAGTTCTGGTGGTAAACTGGGCCCTGGGAGAGAAGGTCCACGCGCTCTGGCAGTCGCCAGGGTGCGTCGGCGAGCAATTGTACCAGTTCCGCGTACCACGAGCGACGTGGCCAATCCGGAGCGATTAATATCGCTGGAACCCCCTCTATCCTGATCTTTCTGATCACCCTTGGGAGAAGAGCTATTGGTGGAAACAAGTATGGAAGATGAAACTGATTCCATGGTAGGACCAGAGCGTCTACTGCAAATGCCTGCGGATCCCGGTACCGGGAGACGAAGTTGGGCACTTTGGCATTTATCTTGGAAGCCATCAGGTCCACATCTGGGGTTCCCCAGCGTCGGCATATCTGCTGAAAAATCTCGGGATGGAGTGACCATTCCCCTGACGCTATGCCGTGTCGGCTGAGAAAATCCGCTGCCCAGTTTTCCTCGCCCGGAATGTGGACCGCTGAAATCACAGAGTGATTTACCTCTGCCCAGGTCAGAATCTGTTTTACCTCGTGCATGGCCGCCCTGCTGCGGGTACCTCCCTGATGGTTTATGTATGCCACGGCCGTGGCATTGTCCGATTGTATTCTGACTGGGTGGCCCGCCAGATGCTGGTGAAACTGCCTCAGAGCCAGCCGAATAGCTCGGATCTCTAAAATATTGATTGGGAGGGTCGATTCCTGCTGAGACCAAGTTCCTGGGCTGTGTGGTGACGAAACACTGCTCCCCATCCGAGCAGGCTGGCGTCCGTTGTGACAACCAACCAGAAATTTGGAGGAAACAAACGACCCTGTTGAAGAGTGGTGCTCTTCGCCCACCACATTAGAGTCTGTCTGACCTGCAGGGACAGATGGCACCGAAGATTGAGGGAGTAAGGGCTCCCGTCCCATACTGCCAAGAGTGCATGTTGAAGGGGGCGAAGATGAAATTGGGCAAATGGAATAGCCTCGATTGCTGCCACCATCCTTCCTAGGACCCTCATGCAAAACCGGATGGTGTGAGGAATCGGTTGGCGAAGGATCCGTACCTCTTGACGGAGAACCAAGGCCTTGTCTTGAGGAAGAATTATCAACCCCTGAGCGGTGTCGAAATTCATCCCTAAAAAGGTGATCTTCCGAGATGGCACGGGAGATGACTTCTTCATATTCACCAGCCACCCCAGGCGAGCAAGGGTGTCTAACGTAATGCTGACACTTTCCTCGCAGGTCTGAAAAGACGGACCCTTGATGAGGAGGTCGTCTAAGTAAGGCAGGATGACTATCCCCCTGGAGTGCAGAATGGACACAACAGCAGCCATGACCTTTGTGAACACCCTGGGGGCTGTGGCTAGCCCGAATGGCAAGGCTGCGAACTGAAGATGAAGTTTGCCGACGGCAAACCGAAGAAATCTCTGATGAGGAGGAAATATGGGGATGTGAAGATAGGCATCCTGAATGTCTATTGATGCTAGAAATTCCCCTTTTTCCATGGCTGCAATGACAGAACGGAGAGACTCCATTCGGAAATGACGAATTCTGACAAACCGGTTCAGTCGCTTTAGATCCAGAATGGGTCTTACGGTACCGTCTTTTTAGGGTACAATGAACAGGTTGGAATAAAACCCCTGACCTTTTTCGATTTCCGGAACAGGTACAACAACCCCGCTGTGCCGAAGAGACTCGACCGCCCTGAATAAGGCGCGAACCCGAGATTCCTCCTTGGGAAGGCGCGAGGGAAAAAAACGATTTGAAGGAAGGCTGGTAAATTCTATTTTGTACCCCGAGGAGACTAACTCTCTGACCCACTCGTCGTGAGTAATTGATAGCCAAATGGGGCGAAACCAGAGTAAGCGGCCGCCTACTCTGGATAAATTGACCGGATTCTGCCTCCAGTCATTTGTCCGAATATCTCTGGGTTTGGACCCTCTAGATCTTGGTTGTTGAGATCGCCCTCTTCCCAGAGGGTTGGTCCTGTAGGAGACTTGACGATCTCTGGCTTGATTAGGCCGACCTGAACCGCTGGAGGTAGCTGGGGCGGCCCAACCTGGGTTACGAAAGGCCCTAAAGCGAGGCTGAAGCTGTCGGCGAAAAGGCTGCTTAATCTTTTGCTGAGGAAGGAAACTGCTCTTCCCTCCCGTCGCATCAGATATGAGCTGATCCAACCTTTCGCCAAATAACCGACCACTCTGATATGGTAAGTGTAGCGCCCGCGTCCCTGCCTGCTGCCAGACAGGGACGTCGCTCTCCTCACCTGCGCTCAGCGTCCTCAGTGCTCCCAGCCTCCTCTGCGCCTCTGGCATCCTCGGTGTCCTCCTTCCGCCCTGCTGGTCCCGCGCGCTCCTTCCCTGCTACTGGCCTTAGGGCGCGCGCCCGCACCCTCCCCCGCTCTTAAAGGAGCCGCGCGCATTTTCCAAATCAGTCTCCAGCCAATGCTGGAGGACTCCACCCTATATTAAGGGCTTCCTCCTTAATGTAGGTGCCCGAGCAATGTTGTTCCTGTGCAGTCTAACTCTGTTTCAGCCATCAGCTCCTGATTCCAGTTACCTGCCTGTTACCTGTCGGCTTGCCTGTCTGCCATCCGTCTGCAGTTCCATCCAGAGGTTCGGACGTCATCTGCAGAGATCCCCGGCTCTTGCCTGCTCACCTAGGAGCGATCATCTGCCATCCGACTGCAGCTCCATCCGGAAGTTCGGACATCATCTGCGGAGATCCCCGGCTCTTGCCTGCTCACCTGGGAGCGATCATCTGCCATCCGACTGCAGCTCCATCCGGAAGTTCGGACATCATCTGCAGAGATCCACGGCTCTTGCCTGCTCACCTGGGAGCGATCATCTGCCATCCGACTGCAGCCTACCTGGAGGCTCCACCATATCAGGTCGTATATGCCTGCCCTGTTCTAGAGACTGCCTGGTCACTTGCCGTGACAACCTGCCTGTCCAGAGACTGCCTGGTCACTTGCCGTGACAACCTGCCTGTCCAGAGACTGCCTGGTCACTTGCCGTGACAACCTGCCTGTCCCAGAGACTGCCTTGGTCACTTGCCGTGACAACCTGCCTGTCCAGAGACTGCCTGGTCACTTGCCGTGACAACCTGCCTGTCCCAGAGACTGCCTTGGTCACTTGCTGTGACAACCTGCCTGTCCAGATACTGCCTGGTCACTTGCCGTGACAACCTGCCTGTCCCAGAGACTGCCTTGGTCACTTGCTGTGACAACCTGCCTGTCCCAGAGACTGCCTTGGTCACTTGCTGTGACAACCTGCCTGTCCAGAGACTGCCTGGTCACTTGTCGTGACAGCCTGCCTGTCCAGAGACTGCCTCGGTCACTTACCGTTACAACCTGCCTGCCCAGAGACTTCCTTGGTCACTTGCTGTGACAAACCTGCCTGTCCAGAGACTACCTATATCCCCTGCCGTGATTCCCTGCCCTTTTCCCGGGTGCCACCCGCTCTCTTACAAGTAAACTCTCTTGTATAATAAAGCTTTGTGGTTCCACCAACCTGACCTGTCTCGTCAGTAGTTCCACCCACCAGACCCGTTACAGTTTGCTCGGGCCATGGAACCCGGTGGCACCCAAACCCCTTCACTCCCGGAACTGTGTCATGAGCTGTCTCGCCAGAGGTCTCAACAGGAGGCCATCCTGGGTCACCTGCGGAACGTCAATTCCCGTCTGGACACTCTGAATTCATCACCAGCAACCATCGCTGGAGCCATGACTCATAATCCGTCAGTCCCGCTGATTCCCAATTCCGTGGTTTCCATTCCCGGACCCCGACTGTCAGCTCCTCCTAGGTTTGGAGGCGATCCTGCTCTGGCTCGGGTTTCATTAATCTGTGCACCCTGCATTTTGAACTCCTGGCACACCAGTTTAACTCTGACCGGGCCAAAATTGCCTTCATCATGTCCCATCTCACCGGAGAGGCCCTGGCCTGGCTTAATCCTCTCTGGGAGAGAGAGGATCCTCTGGTATCTGACCTGCCTGCTTTTCTCTCGGCCTTCCGGAAGGTATTCGACGAACCTGGACGGAAGACTTCCTCTGCATCATCTCTGCTGCGTCTCCGTCAGGAGAGCCTCACCGTTGGTCAATATGCCATACGGTTCCGGACTTTAGCCTCAGAACTAGCTTGGGACAATGAAGCTCTAATTTCGGTCTTCTGGGAGGGTCTGTCCGGCCGTATTAAAGACGAACTTGCCGGTCGGGACATTCCAACCTCTCTAGATGATTTAATAGATCTTGCCAATCGAATTGATCTACGGTTCCAGGAACGAGCCAAAGAGATCACCCGTAAAAAAAATTTTTCCCATCTTGCACCCTCGTGTCAGAGATCCATAACCTCTTCCGTTTCTCCTCAGGTGCACACTGCTGAGCCTATGCAGGTCGACCAGACCAAGATGGTCAAAGCCCGTCAGGACTCACGCCGTGCCGAGAAAAGTTGCTTCTACTGCGGCAGTAAGGAGCACTGGATCCAAACCTGTCCGGAGAGGTCGGGAAACGCCTGTGTCTAGGTTCGCTCGGAGAGGTCAATCTAGACAAAAATAAATCCTCTTCATCCCTGCTGCTGTCGGTTTCAATTCTGCTCGGTAAGAACCGCCACTTCGAAATGGCCCAACTTGATTCTGGAGCAGCTGGGAATCTCGTGTCACAGGCTCTAGTAGAGAAGTATCACATTCCCACCAAACCTCTTGTTGAACCTGTATCTGTTGCTGCTGTGGATGGGGGCCTCCTACCTCGTCCCATCCGACTTATCACCGAAGTCATAACCCTGCAGGTGGGAATGTTGCATTCTGAGAGCATCTCGTTTCATGTTTTACCCGGACTCTCTCATGCTTTCTTACTAGGTCTGCCTTGGCTCCAAAAACATACACCTGTGCTCGACTGGCAGAATGGAGAGGTTCTTCGCTGGGGACAGGACTGTCATAAAACGTGTCTGGTGCCTGTTCATCCTGTCTATTCTTCTCCTACACCTGCTAATCTACCTGGACTCCCGATTCCATATTGGTCATTTGCTGATGTCTTCAATAAAAAGGAAGCAGAGACATTACCCCCGCATAGACCATATGATTGCCCGATTGACCTGTTGCCCGGTACTACGCCTCCCCGTGGGCGTATTTACCCGTTGTCTGCTGCTGAGACCAGGTCGATGTCCGAATATATCGAGGAGAACTTAGCAAAGGGATTCATCCGGAATTCTACCTCCCCAGCGGGAGCAGGTTTCTTCTTCGTTAAAAAGAAAGACGGATCTCTCGTCCCTGTATTGACTACAGAGGCCTAAATTCGATCACGGTGAAGAATAAGTACCCTCTTCCGCTCATTCCAGAACTGTTTGATCGTCTTAGAGGGGCTAGAGTCTTCACCAAACTAGATCTTCGTGGAGCATACAACCTGGTTCGTATCCGTCGAGGAGATGAATGGAAGACGGCATTCAACACCCGGGACGGCCACTACGAGTACTTGGTGATGCCCTTTGGTCTCTGTAATGCTCCAGCAGTCTTTCAGGAGTTGGTCAATGACATCTTCCGGGACCTCCTCTACTCCTGTGTTGTGGTGTACCTTGACGACATCTTGGTCTTCTCTCCGGATCTTCAGTCTCACCGGAGGGATGTTCGTCAGGTTCTGCTCAGGCCAGGGAATCACCTCTTCGCCAAATATGAGAAGTGCCTCTTTGAGCAGACTTCGCTTCCGTTTCTGGGCTACATTATTTCTCAGACAGGCCTACGAATGGATCCAGAGAAACTGTCTGCCATCGAGAAATGGCCCCGACCAGAGGGGTTGAAGGCCATTCAGCGGTTTCTGGGATTCGCCAACTATTACCGTCTCTTCATACCGCACTTCTCTTCCAGGACTGCTCCAATCTCAGCGCTCACTCGCAAGGATGCTAACCCCAAACAGTGGACGACCGAAGCAGAGGAGGCCTTCCTTTCTCTTAAACAGGCCTTCTCTTCCGCTCCAGTGCTGCATCGCCCGGATGGCAACAAGCAGTTCTTCCTGGAGGTGGACGCTTCCTCTGCTGGAGCTGGAGCGGTTCTTATCCAAAAATCGCCATCCGGGAGGATGGTATCCTGCGGTTTCTTCTCCAAACTCTTCTCCTCCTCCGAGCGCAACTACTCCATAGGAGATCGAGAGTTATTGGCCATTAAGTTGGCATTGGAGGAGTGGCGTTACCTACTCGAAGGGGCTCTTCATCCGGTAATCATCTACACGGACCACAAAAATCTGGCATACCTCCAGCAGGCACAGAGACTTAATCCTCGCCAAGCCCGGTGGTCCTTGTTTTTTGCCCGCTTCGATTTTCTTTGCATTTTCGCCCAGCTGACAAAAACGTCAAGGCGGATGCCTTGTCTCGGTCTTTCCTGGTGTCGGATCTCGAAGATGAGCCTAAACATATCATCGATCCCGCCAGAGTGATGCAGGTGGCTCCCGTGAGTCTAAATCGTCTCCCTCCTGGTAAGACGTTCGTATCAGAAACCGATCGGAAGAGAATCCTACATTGGGGTCACTCGTCTAAACTCGCTGGCCACGCTGGTCAAAAAAAGACCCTCCAACTCATTACCCGGCATTATTGGTGGCCTACCCTGCACAAAGACGTAATAGACTTTGTTTCTGCCTGTGTTTCCTGTGCCCGCAACAAAGTTCCGAGACACCTGCCTACCGGCCGTCTTCTTCCGCTTCCTGTACCCGCTGCCCCCTGGCAGCATATAGCCATGGACTTCATTACTGATCTTCCCGTCTCTGCTGGTTGTACAGTCATTTGGGTGGTCACTGACCGCTTTTCCAAGATGGCTCACTTCATTCCTCTGCCAGGTCTTCCGTCTGCACCGAGTTGGCTAAAGACTTTATCCGCCACATCTTCCGTCTTCATGGTCTGCCTCGTCACATTGTGTCGGATCGTGGGGTTCAGTTCACCTCACGTTTCTGGAGAGCCACTTGTAAGTTGCTAGACGTCACCCTGGATTTTTCCTCCGCTTACCACCAACAGTCCAATGGACAAGTTGAACGAATAAATCAGAATTTGACCAGTTATCTTCGACACTTCGTTAATGCCCACCATTCTGACTGGGTGGAGCTCCTGCCTTGGGCCGAATTCTCCTACAATAATCATGAGAGCGAATCTTCCACCAAGTCTCCGTTTTTTGTAGTCTTCGGTCAGCACCCTCGGATCCCTGTCCCTGTTTCCATCTCTGTGGGCAATCCAGCTGCGGAATCTCTGGTTAGAGAATTCTCCTCCATCTGGGAGAGTACCCGGTCCGCACTCATTCAGTCATCCGAGCGCATGAAAAGACATGCTGACAAAAAACGTCTGGATCCTCCTCAATTCCGTCCTGGGGACAAAGTCTGGCTTTCGTCCAAATATGTTCGACTCAAAATTCCGTCCTACAAGTTAGGTCCTCGGTTCATCGGTCCTTTTGAGATCATCAGTCAGATCAATCCGGTGTCCTATAAATTGAAACTCCCGGCCAATTTGAGAATTCCTAATTCTTTTCATGTATCTCTCCTCAAACCTGTGGTTCTTAACTCTTTTTTTTAAGTCTACAGGTACACCTCCTGCTCCAGTGTCTGCTGATGATGAATTTGAGGTAGAGAACATTCTGGCCACAAAAAGGGTAGGAAGAAAGACTTATTTTTTGGTGGATTGGAAGGGGTTTGGTCCTGAGGAGAGAACCTGGGAGCCTCGGGAGAACATCCATGCCCCTCTTATCCTAGCTAAATTTTTTTCTGGCCTAAAGAAGGGGGGGCCTAGAGGGGGGGGTACTGTAGCACCCGCGTCCCTGCCTGCTGCCAGACAGGGACGTCGCTCTCCTCACCTGCGCTCAGCGTCCTCAGTGCTCCCAGCCTCCTCTGCGCCTCTGGCATCCTCGGTGTCCTCCTTCCGCCCTGCTGGTCCCGCGCGCTCCTTCCCTGCTACTGGCCTTAGGGCGCGCGCCCGCACCCTCCCCCGCTCTTAAAGGAGCCGCGCGCATTTTCCAAATCAGTCTCCAGCCAATGCTGGAGGACTCCACCCTATATTAAGGGCTTCCTCCTTAATGTAGGTGCCCGAGCAATGTTGTTCCTGTGCAGTCTAACTCTGTTTCAGCCATCAGCTCCTGATTCCAGTTACCTGCCTGTTACCTGTCGGCTTGCCTGTCTGCCATCCGTCTGCAGTTCCATCCAGAGGTTCGGACGTCATCTGCAGAGATCCCCGGCTCTTGCCTGCTCACCTAGGAGCGATCATCTGCCATCCGACTGCAGCTCCATCCGGAAGTTCGGACATCATCTGCGGAGATCCCCGGCTCTTGCCTGCTCACCTGGGAGCGATCATCTGCCATCCGACTGCAGCTCCATCCGGAAGTTCGGACATCATCTGCAGAGATCCACGGCTCTTGCCTGCTCACCTGGGAGCGATCATCTGCCATCCGACTGCAGCCTACCTGGAGGCTCCACCATATCAGGTCGTATATGCCTGCCCTGTTCTAGAGACTGCCTGGTCACTTGCCGTGACAACCTGCCTGTCCAGAGACTGCCTGGTCACTTGCCGTGACAACCTGCCTGTCCAGAGACTGCCTGGTCACTTGCCGTGACAACCTGCCTGTCCCAGAGACTGCCTTGGTCACTTGCCGTGACAACCTGCCTGTCCAGAGACTGCCTGGTCACTTGCCGTGACAACCTGCCTGTCCCAGAGACTGCCTTGGTCACTTGCTGTGACAACCTGCCTGTCCAGATACTGCCTGGTCACTTGCCGTGACAACCTGCCTGTCCCAGAGACTGCCTTGGTCACTTGCTGTGACAACCTGCCTGTCCCAGAGACTGCCTTGGTCACTTGCTGTGACAACCTGCCTGTCCAGAGACTGCCTGATCACTTGTCGTGACAGCCTGCCTGTCCAGAGACTGCCTCGGTCACTTACCGTTACAACCTGCCTGCCCAGAGACTTCCTTGGTCACTTGCTGTGACAAACCTGCCTGTCCAGAGACTACCTATATCCCCTGCCGTGATTCCCTGCCCTTTTCCCGGGTGCCACCCGCTCTCTTACAAGTAAACTCTCTTGTATAATAAAGCTTTGTGGTTCCACCAACCTGACCTGTCTCGTCAGTAGTTCCACCCACCAGACCCGTTACAGTAAGGATGTAAGCGATTTCTTTGAGATTGAGTCTGCTCGCCAGGTTCTCAGCCACAAAGATCTTCTGATGGCAATTGCATTAGCAGCAGCTAGGGCTGAGCAATTTGCCGCATCCATGGACGCATTAATTAAGAAGTCTCCTGCCAGCGCTATCTGATTAGAAATCTCGGTTACTTCAGACGGTACCTCTATACCATGAAGAGCTCTATTTAGAGACTCCGACCAGGATATCATGGCCTTAGCAACCCAAGTCGCTGCAAAAGAAGGAGAGAGAGCAGAACCCGATGCTTCAAACACCGAGCGGGCCAAACTCTCAATCAGACGATCCGTTGGTTCCTTGATCGAGGAACCGTTAGGAAGGGAGAGGAGCGTCCTAGACGCCAAACGCGACACAGGAGGATCAACCGCAGGAGATTCCGCCCACTTCTTAAGAAGCTCAGGAGCAAAAGGATATCTAGTATTGAGAGCCTTTTGTCCTGCGAAGCGCTTGTCCGGTTTCTCTCGGTGGCGCTGCACTAGTTCCTCAAACTCAGGATGAGCCCCAAAAACCTTATGAGCTTGCCTGGCTCTTTTGAAGGACACCTTATGACCGGAGGTCAAGGTGGACTCATCGTCTATCTCCAAAGTTTGATTGACAGCTTCAATCAAACTGTCAATTGTGTCCTGACAATTTGGTGCCTCTAAATTAAGGGACCCTTCTGAATCAGAATCCGAATACTGATCATTTGCCAGAGGTGAGGGAGAGCGAGAGACGGAACTGAAAGATGCCGAGGCCCCGGACGGCAAAGGCGACGCAGTGTGGGTTCGCTTCCCCTGCGTCTGCCTGGTGAGAGCGCGGCCCCTGCAGGCCGGAGGTTCATGAGACGTCGCCAAGACGGGTGAACCAATGTCCATGCTCCTATCGGGAGCTTGAAGGGACTCGATCGCTCTTGTTAATGACGCCACAGATTGAGTCAGGGACAAGGCCCACTCAGGGGGACCTGACGCACTAGGCTCAGCTATAGGAGCGGGTTCCTGAGCCCGTTCAGAGTCACAGGCTTCGCAGACCCGAGAAGTCTGGGCGTGCGGAAAAGGGGACCTACAGGCAATGCATGCGGTATACAGCACCGTATGAACTTTAGATCTTCTGGACATTCTGGATCTGTCACAGAATCCGCAATGAACTGGATGTGACGGTCAGCAGAGAGGCGAAGTGAAGAGGAACAATCAGGCTGGAGGTAGTAGCAACCCCTGAGCGGTGTCGACTTACCCCAGTCCTGTATCCCTTGCGTCCTAAAAAAAGCGTCCAAATAGCATTGGCGTAGGAAGACAACTGAGCTCCAAAATTTTTCAAAAAAAGAGCGCTCCTCTGTCAGGGAGGCGTGCTCATGTAGTCGAGCCTCTCAAGAGGCGCCTCCCACCTACTTCCTGCCGCGGCCTAGTCTCCGGCAAAAGCCGGGGACTAAATTTGAAGCCGCGGCCTAGCGCCGGCCGAAGCCGCGGCCTAAATTTCCGGCTGAGGCCCTAAAGTCGGAGGGCGGTCCCACCGGAAGGAGACGCCGCCGGGGGCGGATCTCCCCTGCGACAGCGGCCCACCCCCCGGCTGACGCCGGACACAGAATTCCGTCCCGCGGCCCAGTCCCCAGAAAAAGCTGGGGACTAAATTTTAAAACCGCAGCCCAGAAGCCGGGCGAAAGGAGGTCCCCAAAGTCAGAGGGCGGGCCCGCCGGAAGGAGACGCCGCCGGGGGCGGATCCCCCCCACGACCGCGGCCCACCCTCCGGCAAACGCCGGACAGTAAACACCGGCCCGCGGTCTGGTCCCCGGGAAAAGCCGGGGACTAAATTTGGCCAAGGCCTAGCGCTGACCGCAACCCCCGCGGCTGTCCAGGCGGGAGGCGGACGCCGACTTGATACCCCCTTGTGGAGGAGGGGGAACGAACAGCTGGTTCCTACCCTTCCACTCGGTGCGTCGCTCCAGTAATCCTGGGTCCTTTGGAGAGGTAAGAAATCCGTCTTCGTTCGCTCAGGCGATGAAAAAAAAAAAAGGGAGGGGGCTCCATAACAAAAAAAGGTAGGACGGTGCAGGAACCCTAACTCCATCACCCCTTCAGAGGGTGAGGAGAGGGACCGTCCGCCTCCTTGCAGCACCGCAGTCTAGCATTGGTGGTGCAGTGGGGGCCGCACGGACTAACTCTTGCCTCTGTACAGCCTAGGGTTTCAATACCCTAGGGTGGTCAGGGCTGAGTCCGGCATTCATGTCCCACGTTGCGGGAGAGGATACGTTGGAGGCTTTACTCCACGTGCTCGCCCGTTGATGGTTTGGGGAGATCGGACCCTTTCAATAGGATCCGTCGCCCCTATCTCATCTTCGTGGGAAAGGAAAAAAAAAAAAAAAAAATGGTCTGGAAAAATAACCAGACGTGTGCCTCCATCAGACACTAAGCAAGAACTGGGTTTGCCTGCGGCCAGTGCTGAGGTGTATACGGCGGAGGAGGAGCTAACCTTTTTTTATGTTTACTTAGTGTCAGCCTCCTAGCGGCAGTAGCATACACCCACAGTCCTGTGTCCCCCAATGAGACGAAGGAGAAACTCCTATGTTTTGCCAGAAAAAGCTTAGTTAATTACAGTTTCTATCACATCAAATTCTGCATTACCTTGAACATGATAAGCGATATTATGAACATAATAAAGGAGCCAAACCTTCTTTATTATTTCAACATGAAAAAAAGAGAATTGATAATTACACAACAAATTCAGCTATGCTACATCTGTAACTACAGACTTGCCTGAAATTTTCGCCTTAAAGCCTTTGTCATTAATGGGGTGAGTCCAGTCCCATTCTCCTTGTTTTCTCTGTCATATAGCGGGGTACCTCCTGGACTCCTGAAGAAAAATATTGGGCCATATTTGTGAACAATAGAGTACTTACATTCTGTGTAATAGTTTATTCTCCATTTTTTGTGCCAAGTGGATGGAACGGGGACGTGACACCACAACTCATTTAATGCTTGACGAGCTTTGGCATGCCTTACACCAGGGTTCCCAACTCCAGTCCTCAAGGCCCACCAACAGGTCATGTTTTCAGGATTTCCTTTGTATTGGCCAGATGATAATTGCATCACCTGTGCAATACAAAGGAAATCCTGAAACATGACCTGTTGGTGGGCCTTTGACTCCAGCACGCCACCCCATAAAAACTGACTTTGAATAATGCTGGTCTTGATGAATCAGTGCCTTGGTCTAATTCTTCAATTGGAATCTTAGGATCAACCCTGTTAAGTAATCAATACAGGCGAGCAAATCATAGAAAGTTGTATAAAATAATACTTTGATATCTGCCATCTGATGTCTTAATCCAGAAAAATCCACATTTTTTAAAGAGGTTTTTCACTACTAAATTTCACATGTCCTAACTCTTTCTAATGATCAGTTGTCCAATGTACTCCTGTCCTGCTCCTGTAAGCTCATCTCTATGTGGGCCATCTAGTCTTCTGTTGGGATTCTGGCTCTGCTACTTTCGGTCTGGGAAAGGGAATTGGAGAAACCGAGCAGTGCATGTCATTGGTGGGGGCAGGGCTACCTACCTCTGTGAGTGACAGCAGTGTGACCATGCGTGCACAGATCAGATTTCATTGTCCTCCTTTGTCCGGATCCTGCCAATGCTTTGGAGTGCCATGCCTTTAGCTGACAAGCTCTGCAATGTGCTGATTGCCATCAGAAAGCATATCACAGGACTTCTCAGTTTAAGGGATGGCACTTCAAAGCATTGGCAGGATTCAAGCAGAGGGGAGAGTGAAGCCTGGTGTGAGCTCGGTAATGCGTGGTGGAGACTCACCCTGTGAATGCTTTGAAGTGCTAACAAGCCCTAAATGATTGGTTTCTAGTTATCAGCAGCACTTCATAGCACTTGTCAGCTGAAGGCACAGCACTCCAAAGCATCAGCAGGATCCAGGCAGAGAACAGTGAAGTCTGATCTGAGCATGCGAGCTCAGACTGCTGTCACTCACTGAGGTAGCTCAGCCCCCATCAATGACGGGTGCTACTCAGTTCGTCCGGTTCCAGTTTCCAACCCGTAAGTAGCAGAGCCAGAATCACAACACAATACTATCTCATCCACATAGAGATGAGATTGTAGGAGCAGGGCAGGTATTAGGAGTATATTAGAAAAGTGATAGTTGGGAAGAGTTAGAACCTATGAAAGACGGATTTTGGTAAGAACTTACCTGTAAAATCCTTTTCAGCGAAGGAAGGAAGAGAGACACAGGATTCATTACTGATGGGTAGGCGGAGCCCAGACGGGATAGTCACCTCAGATTAAAAAAGCGTGCTGACTGGCCCCTCCAGCTCGGGCTCCTCCTACTCAGCTTTCTCCAGTTGTACACAAGCTTAAGGAAGAGCAATATCACCAGCGGAGCAACATAACCCCTTCTGAAAAACTTCAGAGACAAAAACACAAGAATACAGGTTATGCATGCAGATAGGCAAAAAAACCACACAGTTCCAGGTACTACTCACGGAACCTGACCACTGCGATGAGCTGGCAATGCTGGAATAGAGCCGTAGCGCGTCGACCTCAGCCCAGAAATCGCTATCAGAGAAGGGCCACGCTGCTTCTGTAAATCAACAACACACTTCTGCCATGGGAGGGATCTGTGTCTCTCTTCCTTCCTTCGCTAGAAAGGATTTTACAGGTAAGTTCTTACCAAAATCCGTCTTTCAGCTGCAGATGGAAGGAAGAGAGCCACAGGATTCATTACTGATGGGACGTCCCAAAGCAGTTCAAAAATTAGGGTGGGAAACGAAAACCAAAATAGGCAGAAACCCAACAACCTAAATAAAAGCGCAACAGGCGCCAAAAACAAGTTAACTAAACTCTTAAACTACCGCTGCCTGCAGGACCCTACGTCCCAAGGCTGCATAGCGGAAGCACTAACGTCCACCTTATAAAATCTTGTAAAAGTGTGGACGGAGCGCCAGGTCGCCGCCCGGCAGAGCTGAGCTGCCGAGGCCCCTTGATGGAAGGCCCACGATGAGCCCACAGCCCTCGTGGAGTGAGCTCGAAGTTTAATCGGGCAAGGTTCGCCCTTAAGCCGGTAAGCCTCCAAAATGGCCGACCGAATCCAGCGAGCTATAGAATCCTTGGAAGCTCGCTGACCACGTCGACGACCTGCTGGAATCACAAACAGAGAGTCTGATTTCCGAAAACCTTGAGTAACATTCAAGTAGAATTTCAAAGCCCGCACCAAATCCAAAGTGTTAAAGGCCCGTTCCTTCACGGTCCTTGGCCTCGGACAAAGAGAAGGCAACACAATATCCTGGTTAACATGGAATCGCGACACCACCTTAGGTAGGAAGTCGCCCCGAGTGCGAAGCACCACACGATCCGGGTGAAACTCCAAGAAGGGAGGCGAGCAAGAAAGAGCCGCCAACTCAGAAACCCTCCTCAAAGAGGTGACTGCCACTAGGAAGGCCACCTTCCAAGAAAGTAAATAAAGGCTAACAGAATCCATAGGCTCAAAAGGCTGACATTGAAGAGCCTCCAAAACAAGATTGAGCCGCCAAGGAGATACAGGTGTCCTCCGCGGCGGAAACTGACGGGTTATTCCACGAAAAAATGAACGCACGTCCCTACGCGAGGCGATAGCCCTCCGAAAAAGTAAAGACAGAGCAGAAACCTGACCCCTCAGGGTACTAACGGCCAAACCTTTGTCCAACCCATGTTGCATAAAAGCCAACAAATTGGGAATAGAAAATTTTCTCGGGTTCTTTGAAAAACTCGAACACCACAAAAAGAAGGCTTCCCAAGTCCTGTGGTAAATCCTAGTAGTAGCCGGACCTCTAGCAGCACGCAGAGTAGCAATGACTTCGGCTGAGAAATCTCTACGGGTCAAAATTTCGGTCTCAAGAGTCACGCCGTCAAATGCAGAGACTTCAGGTCTGGATGACGAACGGGCCCTTGGGTTAACAGGTCCGGACGAAGAGGAAGTAAAAATGGCGGTGCTGCTAGAAGCGACACCAGTGTCGAGAACCACGTCCTCCTTGGCCAATCTGGAGCTATCAATATAGCTGAGATTCTCTCCAGCCTGATCCGACGGAGTACCAGAGGTAGCATAGAAATCGGCGGAAACACATAGATTAGGTTGAATTGGTCCAACGGGGTCACTAGAGCATCCACCGCTACAGCCTTCGGATCCCTGTACCTGGACACGAATGTCGGTAACTTGGCATTGGCCCTGGATGCCATCAGATCCACCTGAGGAGTACCCCAACGGGAGCACAGCAGTGCAAAAATGTCCGGATGGAGACTCCATTCTCCGGGATCCATCTTCTCGCGACTTAGAAAGTCCGCCGTGATATTCTGAACTCCTGGAATGTGGATCGCAGAGATGGCTGGGACTCTGGTCTCTGCCCATATCAGAATCCGAGATACCTCCACCATGAGCCTGGAACTCCTCGTCCCGCCTTGGTGATTGATATAAGCGACCGCCGTCGCATTGTCTGTCTGCACTCGGACAGGTAGACCGTGTAAAGGGACCGTCCAGTGTTGGAGGCAAAGGAAAATTGCCCTCAATTCGAGGATGTTGATCGGCAAGACAGACTCCTCTGGCGACCATACTCCCTGAATCCAGAGATCGTTCCAAACGCCCCCCCCAGCCCGTCAGGCTGGCATCGGTGGTTATGACTGACCACTTCAGAGGAAGAAAGGACTTCCCCCGAGACAATTCTGTCGAACGGATCCACCATCCCAGAGACTCTCGTACCTTGCGGTAGATAACCACACTGCAATCCAGTGAGGACTGCGACCGATCCCAGCGGTTTAGAATGAACCTTTGGAGCGTCCTGGAATGAAACTGGGCAAATGGAAGTGCCTCCATTGAAGCCACCATCAACCCCAGAAGACGCATACATCGTCGAAGAGACATTGTCACTGAAGACTTCATCACCTGCGTATGTCGGATGAGACATGCTTGCTTGTCTGGAGGAAGAGACACCACTGCTCGTATTGTGTCGAAATGCATCCCCAGAAACAGGATTGATTGTGACGGTTCCAGAGACGACTTCTCCCAATTGACCAGCCACCCGAAGTCCTCCAGGAGCTGAAGGGATAGATTGCGAGCCGTCACAGCCTCCTCCTTTGAGGATGCCACAATCAAGAGGTCGTCCAGATAGGGAAGGATCGTGACTCCCTGTCTTCGAAGTATAGCCATGAGAGGTGCCAGAATCTTTGTAAAGACTCTGGGTGCCGAGGCCAAACCGAATGGTAGAGCCACAAATTGGTAATGATCCTGTCCTATGGCAAAGCGAAGATAACGCTGGTGAGCCCTTCTGATTGGAACATGCAAATAGGCGTCGCGTATGTCGATTGACACCAAAAAATCGTTCTGCGACAATGCTGCCACTACGGAGCGAAGCGACTCCATGCGAAACTTTCAGGCGTGGACATGCCGGTTCAATCTTTTGAGATCCAGGACGGGGCGAAACTTTCCCTCTTTTTTGGGAACTACAAAGAGGTTGGAATAAAAACCTCTTCCCCTGTCCTCTGGTGGAACCGGAACCACCACACCCTTCTGCAGAAGAAAGTCGACTTCCTGCAGTAAAGCGGCACATAGCTCGGGCTCTGATGTAATGCGAGACTGGCAATAACTGTTCGGGGGTCGGGAAGAGAACTCTATGAAATAGCCTGCCGAGACAACCCGCGTCACCCAAGAGTCTGGGACACGGAGACCCAAGTCAATTTGAATTGGAGCAAGCGACCCCCCACTCGAGAGCCCTCGAGCGGGACCCTGGCGTCAATCCGCCTTAGCGGGCTTTTTGTCAGATTCCCTTTTATCTTGACGGAAACTCTGTTTCCAGGGAGCGCGGGATTTCTGATTTGTCTTTTTCCCCGAAAAAGAGGGACAACAGACCCCCATGAGGGCTGACCGAATCGTCCCCTGGAACTAAAGGATCGTCGACCACTACTGGTACCAGGCCTGCCAGACGTAGAAGCCACAGTTCTTCGCTGTGGTAAAGCTGTCTCCTTTGCCTTTGCTTTGGCAATCTGTTCCGTAAGGTCAGATCCAAATAACTGACCGCCCTTGTAAGCTAAGGCTAGCAAACCATGTTTAGAAACCGCATCACCGGTCCACTGTCTAAGCCACAGTGCCCTCCTGACTGAGACCGCCGAGGATTGAGCCCTGGACAGCAGAGACACAGTGTCCAGGTTTGCATCATGGCCATATTGTAAGGCACTTTCTAACAATTCAAACAGTCCATCCACCTCAGGCACTTGAGGTTCACATTTCCTCCGCAAACGGTCCAACCAGACCAGGGCAGCTTTATAAACACACATGGAGCCTAGCATCGCTCTGAAGCCATAACCCGCGGCTTCATAAATGGACTTTGCCGCTGACTCCGCTCTTCTGTCTAGCGGGTCCTGCAAACTCGCCTTCCCTTTAATAGGTAGCAAAGAAGATTTGCTAAGCTGAGATAAAGAGACATCCACCTCAGGAGACTGAATCCAAAAATCATTAGATTCCGTAGCACACGGATACAGTGACTCCAAAAGACGAGTCCCCTGAAAACGCTTGTCTGGACACAGACGCTCCTTCTCCACTGCCTGGTTGAACTCAGAGATGGCAAAGTCGCGACTGACTTATGCGACTCCTGGAACATCCTGGCCGACTTACCAGGGCGAGTAGTTACATCCTCCTGTAACTGCAACGCCTCCCTCATTGCCTCAATTAAAGCTTCTACACGACCCGAGCAAAAAGCAGAGTGCGTTTGCCGATCCTCTCTATCCGATTCGGATATCCCCTCTGAACTTAAAGGGGAACCCTCCACGTCAGAACTCTCTGAGTCGCTATACGAGCGAAAAGACACCGGCCTATGTCGCTTCCTGCCATGAGGGGTTTGGCTGACACCCAACAACCTATAAGGTTAGACAGGCTATCAATCGAACGAGTGAGAGCCTCCATTTTTGCGTCACTGGGTCCTCCGACCGCTGCACTCGATGTCGAGGTCTGTGTGTCAGATATGCAAGACTGATCTCGTAACGGAGCTGGATGATTGGTAGTAACACGAAACAGTGTGGTTTTAGGAAAAAAACTTTTTAACCAGACGCTGAAGGGTTAACTCTTAAAGAAAAAAGGTTACCCCAGCCCACCATTAAGATTTAACCGCATGATAAGGGGTTAAAATCACAAAACTCTTCACAACCTGTATTAAAGTGACAGATGTGCGAGTTCCAGGAGCCTCTATGAGGCAGCAGGTAGAGACAGAAAAAAAGTCTAAAAAAATACCCACTTAAATCGCTAAATCATTGCGATCAACTCTGCATCGCAAAAACCTCCAGCAACTCAAATAGCGTCGCTAACTTAGCGTGTGGCAACCTGCGCTACGGGGGAGAAAAAAAATTCTCTAAGCTTCTGCCCCGATTGGGCAGAAGCGACTCACAGTTTTGCGGTGCTGTTTCCAGGCTTGTGCAGGAGAGACGGAGAGGAAGAGGAGCCCGGAGCGCTGTAATGGCCGCCGCACTGAGGAGGCAGCCGGAAGAGAAGGTAGCAGGAAAGCGCGCTCAGAGAGCGCTTCCTGCCCGGGAGATGCGAAGCCACGCCCCCCGCCTTCAAAAAAAAAAAAGCGCGGGACTCCCCTTCTCCGGTCCCGCGATCCCCGTCCTGCAGGCATCCACCTGCGGACAAAAATACAAAAATCACCACATGAACTGTACCAGCGGCTGCCGCCGCAGCAGCCGGTGAATCACTCAACACACTAATAAAAATGTGGAGTACTCACCCCGTCATGCGCCACAGGGACCCCCAGGGGGTGGATCGCAGTGACCCCTGAGCGCGGTGTGCGTCCCGCCAGGGAAGCCATCCTCATCCCCCCGGGCCGGCAGGTTTCTGCAGGGACCACCCTTAGGGTAATACAGATCCGCCAAGGGAGAGGTGGGAGTCCAGCAGCGCTGAGACCCCTGAGACTTCTAGACCACATCTGGTGATCCAAGTCTCTTGTCCGATATAAAATAATAAAATCTTCTGAGGAGCTGCTTCCAGCAGCGACCATCCTCTGAGACCTCAAATTGTAAACTGGAGAAAGCTGAGCAGGAGGAGCCCGAGCTGGAGGGGCCGGTCAGCACGCTTTTTTAATCTGAGGTGACTATCCCATCTGGGCTCCGCCTACCCATCAGTAATGAATCCTGTGGCTCTCTTCCTTCCATCTGCAGCTGAAAGGGGTTAAATTAGTAGTGGAAAACCTATAATATTTAAATAAGTTGTTAAAATCTATGGGCTGGACTCTAATCTCTCGGTGAGGCAGTATTTTCCTATTGTGCCCCCCTCCCCATTTCCCTATAGGTTGTAAGCATGACCCTCACTTCTCCTGTAACTGTTGGACTATGAGTTTCTTTGTAATGTCTTTGTCTGTACATGTCCCTACATAAAGGGGTTGTCTCACAAACAAAAGCTAATTTTTATAAACATTTTAATCAACAGATCTTTGAATATTAATAAGTTCCACAATTGGATGTGTTAAAAAAATGTCCCTGTTCTGAGATAATCTTATAAATGTGCCCGTGCTGTGTACTGTGTAATGTCTGTGTCTGACCGTACAGGAACATGGCCTGATCATACCACAGCACCTGGGCAGGGGAGGAAGGAAAAGAGTATACAGACATTACAGTATGGGATCACAGCTGATTCTTTCTTTGAGGTAAAATATTGCTTAAAAACAAGCAGTGAAATGTTTTGCCTCAGAGAAACCACATCTGCAATCACGTGCTGTATTGTCTGTATATTCTTTTGCAGCCTTCCCTGCCCAGGAGCTGTGGTATGATCAGGCCATGTTCCTGTACGGTCAGAAACAGATTATGGTTATTTTTTTTAACTTTTATTACAGGAGAATGATGGCGTCGCATGGATTGGGCGTGCAATAAAGATGGCAAACCGTTACAATAGCAAGGTGACATTAACCCCTAATTACCCCCAGATGCCACCGCTACACGGCAGTGGGAAGAGAGGGGCTAAATGCCAGAATTGGCGCATCTTACAGATGCACCAATTCTGGGGCGGCTGGGTGCTGGTATTTTTAGCCGGGGAGGCGGCAATCTCCATGGCCCCATCCTAGGCTATGAATATCAGCCCGCAGCTGTCTGCGTAGCCTTTCTGGCTATAAATTATAGGGGGACCCCACGTCATTTTTTTTTTTTTTTTGGGGGGGGTTCCCCTATTTTAATAGCCAGTAAAGGCTAGCTGCGGGCTGATAGTCATAGCCTGGGAAGCTCCATGGGTATTAACCCCTTCCCAGGCTAGAAATATTGGCCCTGGCTGTCGGCTTTCCCCCACTGGCCCAGAAAACTGCGCGGGAGTCCACGCCATTTTTTTTTTAATTAAAGATATTGCATGAAATTTTGTATGTGTCTTTAACTATTTATGTACCATTTTTTTATCTATCTATCTGTCTATCTATTATTATAATCATCTATCTATTATCATCCAACTATCTATTATCATCTGTCTATCTGTGTGTGTAATTTAGTATGGGTTGGACAAATGTAAAATAGTAGTCAGGTTGGGCAAGAAATGACATCATAATTATTATTTTTTTTGTTAAATAACAAATCTATTTAGCTTAAAAAAGCACACGAAAAGCCGCATCAAAAACACACCTGCGTTTTCTGCCAAGAGATGCAGATTCTGTGCAGAAAATTCTGCAGGCAAATCTGCAACGTGTGCACATACCCTAAAGGGTATGCCACACTAAACAATATCGCTAACGGGATCGCTAAAAAACTTCACTATTTAGCGATCCCGTTAGCGATATTGTTCAGTGCGGCAGCTTCCAGCGACGAGCTTCCTGCTGTGATCTCGCTCGTCGCTGGAATCGTTCCGGACCCTATTTCATCGCTGGCGCTCCCGCTGGGTAAGTATATATCGCTGTGTGGCACCTTTTCTTAGCGATTTAGCGGTACTTTTGTACCGCTAAAGTCGTTAAGAAGATCGCTAACGGCGATAGCGTCGTTAACTATATCGCTAAATGTGGCCGCATTTAGCGATATAGAAACAATCCCGCTAGCGATCTCATTAGTATGCAACGCTAACGAGATCGCTAGCGGGATTGTTTAGTGTGGCAGTACCTTTAGACTTTTCCTTTGATTGTTTCTCGCCTGGTTTCGGCTTACAGATACTGATGTCAAATACTGACCAAATACTGAACGTGTGACCGTGGCATAAGAGTGTTGCTCACAATCTGTACTTATTGCTATTCTTTGTAAAAACACAAGTTTACCTTTCCATATTGACCTTTCTTAAACGTTGCCTAACGTCCAGTGGGCTTTTAAGCTTATCTCTGTATAAAAATAAAGCACAATAACATTTTTCAGCAATAAATGCAAATGTTTTAGTTTTGAACATATTCCAAATCAGCAACTTACTTAAAAACATTTGTGAGACGCTTTGGTGGCATATTTGAGGCGATCTTCAGTTTAACACCCTGCAGTTCTGACACGGTGATCAGAGGGAAGCTCTGACGTCTGACTAATGCCTTCTGAAAATATAATAGGAGTATCAGACAGGATTAAAAAAAGAGATAAAAGATTATTAGGGCAAGTCTTAGAAAACATCAGTAGAGATGGTCATATTAGATCAAAACTGACCAAACGCACTCATTTTGTCAGGATCAGACCAATATCTAACGGAGAGTCAGGAGACTCCTCTCTCCCCACTGATAGCAGATGTCAGGGAAGAGGCAAGAATTGGGCATTCTCATTCCTTTGGTCATGTGGAGCTGATAACAACACATGTAAGTAATTTGCTAAGGATTTTACCATTTGTTTGTCCATGTTGTCATTGGTCTTTCTTAATTTGACATTCAGAAGATCTTTAAGGGTTATTTGAATGGGTCCTTCTTGTTTCACTGGTGGTGCCTGTAAAATATACGGCAAGTTTTCTCTTTAGATTGCAAAACCAAATCACACACTTGTCTTGGGTGTCACAAAATTAGTATTTAAAATTCAGTTTTATTTTTGGATACTATTAAGCTTCATTTTTAAATTATATCCTACCTTTGGGGGTCGAATGCTTGCCATTTTCTTCAAAAGTGGAAAAGGTTGTTCAAGTGGAAAACTGGGTGGTGGAACTGGTGGTGGAGGAGGAGGAGGAGGTGGTGGAGGAGGTGGTGGTGGTGGAGGGAGTAGTGGGACAGATGGCAGGAGACCAGCTTCTGCTGTTTCCACCTTAGAAGGCAAGGTTTTGGCTTGCTGACAAGTACGGCAGCAGACACATCCTGATAAACTTGAATTGGTGTCTTTAGTCTGACAGAAAATAAACACAATGGAAATTAAATGCCCCAATACACGTTAGATAGCTGGGAGATGTATGACTGATCAGCCGATAGCTATCTTCAGTGGCTTAGGAGAGTGTCAAGTGTCCTGTATGAGAGAGCTGCTGCCAGATTCAGGGGTTGGCTTATCTCTCCGACAGATCTGACGAGTGGTAGACTTCCCTCCTCTGACATCATCTGTAGAGAGAAGAGTCAGGAGGCACCCCACAACACACTAGATGCTAAGCCAAGTCTGCTGATATCAGACTGTTAGGAGAACATTAGTCTAAATTGTATGAGGGCCGTAAAGGAAATTTCTCACCAGGTTTTTCCACCTAACCTGAGAGCACCAAACTGTAGAGGCTGAGACCGAATTCCAGAGATGTGTCACTTATTGGGCTGTTTCTGTAGTTTTAATAAACTCCTGCTGGGAAAACAATGATTTTATCACTAGAAGACTAGTACACCTGTTGCCATGTAGTCCTCCATATTCATAAGGTCTGTGATACCTCACCCCCACCACTGGTTGACTGCTTTTTGCCTATGCACACAGAATGCTGGTATATCTGCAACAGATAAAAAAGTGGTTTTATCAAAACTACTGAAAGCAGCCCAGTAAGTCACACATTGTTGGAATCAGGGTCTCTACCCCTACATCATACGGCTCTCAGATAGGGTAGCAAAAACCTGGTGACAAATTCCTGCTAAAGCAGGAGTGATTTTTTTTCCCCTTTCTTAATTATCGTGTACGTAAACGTTATTAAGGTAGTAGCATACTCCCCGGCCGCCATCTTCTGCAGTACTCTGGTCATTTGTAGGAACACATGACTATGAATTATGGAGTGAAAAGGGGTATTCCCATTTCCAACATTCTATCCCAATATGTAGTAGATATAATAAACAAGAGCAAGCGACACTACTCTGTCCTCCTTCTCCTGGACCTGTCTTCTGCGTTCGACACTGTGGACCACTCCCTCCTGCTCCAGATTCTCTCATCTCTGGGCATCACAGGCTTGGCCCTATCCTGGATCTCATCATATCTAACAGATCGAACATTCAGTGTCTCCCTCTCTCACACCACCTCACCTCGCCCCCTCTCTGTCGGTGTTCCTCAAGGCTCAGTTCTAGGACCCCTACTTTTCTCCATCTGCACCCTCGGCCTGGGACAGCTCATAGAATCCCACGGTTTGCATCATCATCATTATGCCGATGACACGCAGATCTACCTATCTGGACCTGAGCTCACCTTACTGACAAAACTCCCACAGTGTCTGTCCGCTATTTCAGCCTTCTTTTCTGCTCGCTTTCTAAAACTGAACATGGACAAAGACGGATTTTGGTAAGAACTTACCTGTAAAATCCTTTTCAGCGAAGGAAGGAAGAGAGACACACTAGTCATTACTAGTGGGTAGGCGGAGCCCAGTTAGGATTGACACCTCAGATTAAAAAGAGTGTTGACCGGCCCCTCCAGCTCGGGCTCCTCCTACTCCAGCTTCTCCAGTCGTACACAAGCTAAGGAAGAGCAAATATCACCAGCGGAGCAACATAACCCCTTCTGAAGGACTTCAGAGAAAAAAACAAGAATACAGGTTATGTATGTAACAGGAAAAAAAACCACACAGTTCCAGGTACTACTCACTGAACCTGACTACTGCGATGAGCTGGCGATGCTGGAACAGAGCCTTAGCGCGCCGACCTCAGCCCAGATAATCGCTATCAGAGAAGGGTCACGCCGCATCTGAAAACAACAACACACTTCTGCCATGGGAGGGAGCTGTGTCTCCCTTCCTTCGCTGAAAAGGATTTTACAGGTAAGTTCTTACCAAAATCCGTCTTTCAGCAGCAGATTGGAAGGAAAAGAGACACACTAGTCATTACTAGTGGGACGTCCCAAAGCAGTCCAAAAATTAAGGGTGGGAAAAAACCAAAAGAGGCAGAATCCCAACAACCTTGATAAATGCGCAACAGGCGCCAAATACAAGTTAACTAGAACTTTAAACTACAGCCGCCTGCAGGACCCTACGTCCTAAGGCCGCATCAGCGGAAGCACTGACGTCCACCTTATAAAACTTTGTAAACGTGTGGACGGAGTGCCAAGTCGCCGCTCGGCAGAGCTGAGCTGCCGATGCCCCTTGATGAAAGGCCCACGATGAAGCCACAGCCCTCGTGGAGTGAGCTCGAATCTTAATCGGGCAAGGTTCGCCTTTAAGTCGGTAAGCCTCCAAAATGGCCGACCGAATCCAACGAGCTATAGAGTCCTTGGAAGCTCGTTGACCACGTCGACGACCTGCCGGAATCACAAACAGAGAGTCTGACTTCCGAAAACCTTGAGTAACAGACAAATAGAACTTCAAGGCCCGCACTAAATCCAATGTGTGAAAAGCCCGTTCCTTTGCATTCCTCGGGCCCGGGCAAAGCGAGGGCAACACAATATCCTGGTTAACATGAAATTGCGACACCACCTTAGGTAGAAAGTCGCCCCGTGTGCGAAGCACTACTCGATCCGGGTAAAACTCCAGGAAGGGAGGAGAGCAGGAAAGAGCCGACAACTCAGAAACCCTTCTCAAAGAGGTGACCGCCACTAGGAAGGCAACCTTCCAAGAAAGTAAAGAAAGGCTAGCAGAGTCCATAGGCTCAAAAGACCCATGCTGAAGAGCCTCCAAGACAAGGTTAAGCCGCCAAGGAGACACAGGCGCCTTCCGCGGCGGAAACTGACGGGTTACTCCGCGAAAAAAGGAACGCACGTCCCTACGCGAGGCGACAGCCTTCCGAAACAGCAAGGACAGAGCAGAAACCTGACCCTTCAGAGTGCTAACTGCCAAACCCTTGTCCAGCCCGTACTGCAGAAAGGCCAACAAATTGGGAATGGAAAAAATCCTCGGGTTCCTTGAAGAACCCGAACACCACGAAAAGAAGGCTTCCCAAGTCTTGTGATAAATCTTAGTAGTAGCCGGACCTCTGGCAGCTCGCAGAGTGGCAATGACTTCGGCTGAAAAACCTCTACGGGTCAATATTTCGGTCTCAAGAGCCACGCCGTCAAACGCAGAGACTTCAAGTCCGGATGACGAACGGGCCCCTGGGTTAACAGGTCCGGGCGAAGAGGAAGTGGGAATGGAGGTGCCGCCAAAAGCGACACCAGTGTCGAGAACCACGTCCTCCTTGGCCAATCTGGGGCTATCAACATAGCCGGGATTCTCTCCAGTCTGATCCGACGCAGCACCAGAGGAAGTAAAGATATCGGCGGAAACACATAGATTAGCTCGAATTGGTCCCACGGAGCCACCAGAGCATCCACCGCCACAGCCTTCGTGTCCTTGTACCTGGACATGAAGGTCGGTAACTTGGCATTGAACCTGGATGCCATCAAATCCACTTGGGGAGTTCCCCAACGGGAGCACAGCAGTGCAAAAATTTTCGGATGAAGACTCCATTCTCCGGGATCCATCTTCTCGCGACTGAGGAAGTCCGCCGTGATATTCTGAACCCCTGGAATGTGGATCGCAGAGATGACTGGCACTCTGGTCTCGGCCCAAATCAGGATCCGAGACACCTCCACCATGAGCCTGGAACTCCTCGTCCCGCCTTGGTGGTTGATATACGCGACCGCCGTCGCGTTGTAAGTCTGCACTCGGACTGGCAGACCGCTCAAAGGGACCGTCCAGTGTTGGAGGCAAAGGAAAATTGCCCTCAATTCCAGGATGTTGATCGGCAGGACAGACTCTTCCGACGACCATACTCCCTGAATCCAGAGATCGTTCCAGACACCCCCCCAGCCCGTCAGGCTGGCATCGGTGGTTATGACCGACCACCTTGGAGGGAGGAAAGACTTCCCCAGGGATAACGCTCCTGGACGTAACCACCATCCTAGAGATTCTCGCACCTGCGAGAGATGATGACACTGCAATCCAGCGAAGCCTGCGATCGATCCCAACGACTCAGAATGAGCCTTTGGAGGGCCCTGGAATGAAACTGGGCAAACGGAAGTGCCTCCATGGACGCCACCATCAAACCCAGAAGGCGCATACACTTCCGAAGGGACATTGCTGTCGAAGACTTCATAATCTGTACATGTCGAAGGAGACATGCCCGCTTGTCTGGAGGTAGGGACACCACTGCCCGTACCGTGTCGAAATGCATCCCCAAAAACAGGATTGACTGCGACGGTTCCAGAGACGACTTCTCCCAATTGACCAGCCACCCGAAGTCCTCCAGGAGCTGAAGGGATAGATTGCGAGCCGTCACCGCCTCCTCCTTTGAGGACGCCACAATCAAAAGGTCGTCCAGGTAGGGAAGAATCGTAATCCCCTGTCTTCGAAGAATTGCCATGAGAGGCGCCAGAATTTTTGTAAAAACTCTGGGCGCTGAGGCCAAGCCGAATGGCAGAGCCACAAACTGGTAATGGTCCTGACCTATGGCAAAACGAAGGAAGCGCTGGTGAGCCCTTCCGACGGGAACATGCAAATAAGCGTCGCGAATGTCGATTGACACCAAAAAATCGTTCTGCGACAGGGCTGCCACAACGGAGCGAAGTGACTCCATGCGGAATTTTTGGGTGTGGACATGCCGATTCAATCTTTTGAGATCCAGAATAGGGCAAAATTTGTCCTCCTTTTTGGGGACCACAAAAAGATTGGAATAAAATCCTCTTCCCCGGTCCTCTGGCGGAACCGGTATTACCACACCCTTCTGCAGAATGAATTCGACCTCTCGCAGCAGAGCGGCAAATAGCTCGGGCTCTGACGGGATGCGAGACTGGCAAAAACTGTCCGGGGGTCGAGAAGAAAACTCTATGAAATAGCCTGCCGACACGACCTGCGTTACCCAGGCGTCCGGAGCGCGGGAAATCCAAGTCGCTTTGAATTGGAGCAGACGACCCCCCACTCGAGAGCCCTCGAGTGGAACCCTAGTGTCAGTCCGCCTTGGCGGGCTTCTTGTCAGCTTCCCGCTTGTCTTGACGGAAACTTTGTTTCCAGGGAGTGCGGGATTTCTGAGAGGACTTTTTTCCCGAAAAAGAGGGACGACCCGATCCCCAAGAGGACTGACCGAATCGTCCCCTGGACCGAAAGGACCGCCGACCACTACCGGCACTAGGCCTGCCAGACGCAGAAGCCATAGCCCTTCGCTGCGGTAAAGCCGCTTCTTTTGCCTTTGCCTTGGCAATCAGCTCTGTGAGGTCAGATCCAAATAGCTGACCACCCTTGTAGGCTAAAGACAGCAAACCTTGCTTGGAAACCGCGTCCCGGTCCACTGTCTAAGCCACAGTGCTCTTCTGACTGTGACCGCCGAGGATTGCGCCCTGGACAACAGTGACGCAGTATCCAGACCTGCATCATAGCTATATCGGGCTGCAGTCTCCAACAATTCGAGAAGCCCATCTATCTCAGATAACGGAGATCTATTTTGCAACTCCGTCCGTGTACAGACCAACCAGCACAGGGAAGCCTTACAAGCACACATGGATCCTAGCACCGCTCTGAATCCATGACCCGCGGCCTCGTAGGTGGATTTCGCCGCCATCTCCGTTTTTCTGTCCAGCGGTTCCTGCAGACTCGCCTTCCCTTTAACAGGAAGCAATGAGGATTTACTAAGCTGGGATAAAGGAACATCCACTTCAGGAGAAGGAATCCAATTATCTATCAACTCCGTAGAACACGGATATAGTGCCTCAAAGAACCGTGTCCCTTGAAAACGTTTATCTGGACACAGGCGTTCCTTCTCCACTGCTCCATTAAGCTCATCCAGAGCTGGCAATGCCGATCGCGACTTACGGTACTCCTGGTACATTCGGGCCGACTTACCAGGACGTCTAGTTACCTCCTCCGGTAACTGTAACGCCTCCCTCATGGCTTCAATAAAAGCCTCTGTTCGGCCCAAAAAAGAGGCAGAATGCCCCTGCCGATCCTCCTTATCCGAATCGGATAACTCCCCATCTGAGCCTGAAGGGGAACCCTCTCCGTAATCCATATCAGAGACCTCTGATTCGCTACGCGGGAAGGATGGTACCGGCCTGTGTCGCTTCCTGTCATGAGAGGATCTAGCTGACACCCAATGACCTAAAAGGTCAGACAGGCCATCAATAGAACGAGCGATGGCATCCAATTTGGCATCGCTGTAACCTCCGACCGCTGCGCTTGATGCCGTCGAGGTCTGCGTATCAGATACGCGCGACTGATCCTGAAGCGGATCTGGAAAACGGTCCGCACCTTCTGGACCCTGATCCGACATGCCCTCACACAGTATATGGCAGGTCAAAACCTGTCAGTAACTAGAAAAAAGTGTGGTTTCTTAAGTGGACGAAACAAGCACGCTGAAGGGTTAAAGCTCTTAAAGGAGAGAGCTACCCCAGCTGTATTAGCAGAATATGTCAGCGATATAATTAACCCTTATATGTTCTGATCCAAACTGGAATAGAACCTATGGCGGGTAGTTGCTGGATTTTTGCGCTGAAAGGGTTAATCCTCCAATAGGGGTTAATGTCGGAGGCTCCCCACAACTCCCTTATTAAAATAAAAGGGGTGTGCGAGTCCCAGACAAAACAAGGTCTCTATATGAGACCGCAGCTGCAGGATAGCGCTATCTGCCACTTGTCACACAGAAAGGTCCTGCGCTGTGGGGGTGAGGACGTTTCACTCACCCAGCTGGCCGCGGTGATGTATACTTGCTAGTCGGGAGGAGCGGAGCATGAGGAGCCCGGGAAGCCTTGTAATGGCCGCCGCGCTGAGAGAAGCCGGAAGAGAAGCACATAAAAATCGCGCGCTTCTACATAAGAAGACCGGGAAGCGTGAAGCCACGCCCCCCGCTGGCTTCAAAAAAGCGCAAACTCCTTCGCTCTCTGCTCTCCCCTGTCCTGCAGGCATCTGCCTGCGGACAAAAAATACAGTCACCAAACATGTCACATTCACATGTAGCAGCGGCTGCCGCAGCAGCCGCCGAAGCACTCACATACATTAAAAATGCGGAGTACTCACCAGCTGAGCGCCACAGGGACCCCCAGGGGTTTGTGGCGCTGTGCCCATCGCTTCCCCCCAGGGCGGGGAACGCAGTGACCCCAGATGCGTGGTTTGCGTCCCCGCCAGGGAAGCAATCCTCATCCCCCAGGGCCGGCAGGGTTCTGCAGGGACCACCATACAGGGTAATTACAGATCCGCCAAGGGAGAGGTGGGGGTCCAGCAGCGCTGAGACCCCTGAGACCTCAAGACCACTTCTGGTGATCCAAGTCTCTTGTCCGATGAAAATAAAAAATCTTCTGAGGAGCTGCTTCCAGCAGCGACTATCCTCTGAGACCTCAAATTTTAGACTGGAGAAGCTGGAGTAGGAGGAGCCCGAGCTGGAGGGGCCGGTCAACACTCTTTTTAATCTGAGGTGTCAATCCTATCTGGGCTCCGCCTACCCACTAGTAATGACTAGTGTGTCTCTCTTCCTTCCAATCTGCTGCTGAAAACAGAATTCATCATCTTCCCCCCATCTCACTCTACGCCTCCACAAGACCTATCCCTCAATGTCAACGGCTGCTCACTTTCCCCGGTCCCGCATGCTCGGTGCCTCGGGGTGATCATTGACTCTGCCCTTTTTTTCAAGCCACATATCCAAACCCTAACCTCCTCCTGCCGTCTCAAACTCAAAAATATTTCCCGGATCCGTGCATTCCTTGACCACAATACCACAAAAACACTAGTGCATGCCCTTATCATCTCCCGCCTTGACTACTACAACCTCCTACTCTCTGGCCTCCCCTCCAGCACCCTGGCACCACTCCAATCCATCCTACATTCTGCTGCCCGACTAATCCACCTGTCTCCCCGTTATTCCCCAGCCTCTCCCCTATGCCAAGCCCTTCATTGGCTTCCTATCGTCCAGAGGCACCAGTTCAAAACCCTAACTATGACATATAAAGCCATCCACAACGTGTCTCCTCCATACATCTGACATGGTCTCCCGTTACTTACCCTCGCGCAACCGTCGATCCTCTCAAGATCTCCTTCTCTACTCTCCCCTTATCTCTTGTTCCCACAAACGCATACAAGACTTCCCCCGTGCCTCCCCCATACTCTGGAACTCTCTACCCCAACACATCAGACTCGCGCCTACCATGGAAACCTTCAAAAAGAACCTGAAGACCCACCTCTTCCGACAAGCCTACAACCAGCAGTGATCCTCAGTCTACTGAACCGCCGCACAACCAGTTCTACCCTCTCCTAGTGTATCCTCACCCATCCCCTACTTTGGCAAGCGGAGAGGTCGGACTTATCTCCTGCAATGGTTTCCTCAGCGTCACTAGCGAGCTCTACAATGGATTGGGAGTCCTGCGACTGACTAGATGAATCTGCAGAAGAACTGGCACTCGTAAAGTCTTTTACTGGTTCCTCTGATGACAGATGACTGAGGTGATGTTCTGGTGGGGTGACTGTGATTTCAGGATTTGAGTAGCCCAGAGAAGATGAGGGAGTCGATCTTGGCGGCGTACATTCACCATTAGGTAAGTTGTCAAAACTTAAGGAGAGGGCTCTCTTCTCAATGGTTTCTACACTGCTATCGAAAACATCATCTTGCAGATTGGAAAAGAAGGAATGGTCTTTAAATGTGGGCGTCTCTGGGGTGCCCTGGCTGTATATGGAGACTCTTCTCTGGAGAGCAGCAGCTTTGTTTAGATTGCCTGTTGATGGGGTCAGATCCTCTGTATCGAATGGACACCAAGTTACTTCAAGGTTAAGTTTGACAGTACCAAGGTCATTGTGAGCCTTCGCGGGAAGGGTCCTCTCTCCTTCTGTATTTATGTGTGTCCTGTATTGCTCATATTTATTGTACATGTCTATACTCGCCCCCTCTCACATGTAAAGCGCCATGGAATAAATGGCGCTATAAAAATGAATAATAATAATATTAGCAAATACCTCCAATCAGAAATCTGGTATAGTTCTTCAGATTCGCTATGTCGCTTACCCCATGTACAGGGCATTGCAGTAGCTAAGGTATTCATGGTTACGACCACTCATACAGTGACAGTTAGTTGTTAGTGGTCGTAACCATGGATACCTAAGCTACTGCAATGCCCTGCATTGGGATAGGAACTGATGACTTAAGTGATTACCTGAAGTGTTAGCTGCAGCTTTAGAAACTCAACTTCAAGTTTATGTAAGCGCCGTTTCAATGTCCGTTGTTCAAGATGGTAGCTGAATGGTGGAGCAATGATATTTTTTACAAAAATGAGTGGCTGAAAGGAAATTATTACAAAGTGGTGAATGGACTTTTGATGTAAAAAATACAATTTTTAGTTGTACATAAAATTCTAGAATGTAATGTATTCAAAATATGATTCACCTATATAATAAAGCAACTTGAAAACTACCCGAGACCGCCCCTATGGCTTCATAAATCTCCCCCAAATTATACTGAAATGCACATACCTTCTTTACACTGTTCTGGCTCCACAGACATAAGGATACGAAGGCTTTCACTATGGAGCTCACTATACTTCTTGTACTGGGTAATCCAAGCCATAAAGAATGGACACAGGCGAGATACCATAGTGGCTCTGCCTCTGTCTGTTCTATTCCCCTGCAAATATGACAAGTATTAATTTATACAATCTGGAGATGAGTCATTTATAATAGGGGGTACCGCACATCATTTTTAGGGGGCCACCCCTTGTTAATAACCAGTAAAGGCTAAGTAGACCGCTGTGAGCTGACATTAATACCCTGGGAAGCTTCACGTTTACTTCCCCTGCTCAGACTATAAACATCAGCCCCCAGCTGTCGGATTTCCCTTAGCTGATTAAAAAAATATGGGGGACCCCAAGCCATTTTTTCCTTTAATCAGCCCCCAGCTGTCAGATTTCCCTTAGCTGATTAAAAAAATATGGGGGACCCCAAGCCATTTTTTCCTTTAATTTATTTAAATATTAGCTAAATACATGTACAGTAAGCTACTCACGCACTGCACTGATTATATATCTCAATCACATCTATCTATATCTGTATATAAATTGTTTTATTAGTTAACTAGCTTGAAATGACAGAATTACTGTATGTAAAAGCTGATGTTAGAAACGCATTGCATATGGATTGCATACACGTCAGACGAATGGTACTTGCTTAAAAAAAAAAAAAAAAAAAAAAAAAGTATGACACTCGTCCTACTTTTCAGGTACATCATCGGGCCTATTTTATTTACGCTCATGAGTGTGAGCCCATAGAGAATGCAGGGGCTGGGTTGCATAGATACAGTGCCTACAAGTAGTATTCAACCCCCTGCAGATTTAGCTGGTTTGATAAGATGCAAATAAGTTAGAGCCTTCAAACTGCAAACGAGAGTAGGATTTATTAACAGAAGCATAAATCTTACAAACCAAAAAGTTATGTTGCTCAGTTGAATTTTAATAAATTTTAAACATAAAAGTGTGGGTCAATTATTATACAACCCCTATGTTTAATATTTCGTGGAATAACCCTTGTTTGCAATTACAGCTAATAATCGTCTTTTATAAGACCTGATCAGGCCGGCACAGGTCTGTGGAGTTATCTTGGCCCACTCCTCCATGCAGATCTTCTCCAAGTTATCTAGGTTCTTTGGGTGTCTCATGTGGACTTTAATCTTGAGCTCCTTCCACAAGTTTTCAATTGGGTTAAGGTCAGGAGACTGACTAGGCCACTCCAACACTTTGACTTTTTCCCTCTTGAACCAGGCCTTGGTTTTCTTGGCTGTGCTTTGGGTCGTTGTCTTGTTGGAAGATGAAATTACGACCCATCTTAAGATCCTTGATGGAGGAGCGTAGGTTCTTGGCCAAAATCTCCAGGTAGGCCGTGCTATCCATCCTCCCATGGATGCGGACCAGATGGCCAGGCCCCTTGGCTGAGAAACAGCCCCACAGCATGATGCTGCCACCACCATGCTTGACTGTAGGGATGGTATTCTTGGGGTCGTATGCAGTGCCATCCAGTCTCCAAACGTCACGTGTGTGGTTGGCACCAAAGATCTCGATCTTGGTCTCATCAGACCATAGAACCTTGAACCAGTCTGTCTCAGAGTCCTCCAAGTGATAATGAGCAAACTGTAGACGAGCCTTGACATGACGCTTTGAAAGTAAAGGTACCTTACGGGCTCGTCTGGAACGGAGACCATTGCGGTGGAGTACGTTACTTATGGTATTGACTGAAACCAATGTCCCCACTGCCATGAGATCTTCCCGGAGCTCCTTCCTTGTTGTCCTTGGGTTAGCCTTGACTCTTTGGACAAGCCTGGCCTCGGCACGGGAGGAAACTTTCAAAGGCTGTCCAGGCCATGGAAGGCTAACAGTAGTTCCATAAGCCTTCCACTTACGGATGATGCTCCCAACAGTGGAGACAGGTAGGCCCAACTCCTTGGAAAGGGTTTTGTACCCCTTGCCAGCCTTGTGATCCTCCACGATCTTGTCTCTGATGGCCTTGGAATGCTCCTTTGTCTTTCCCATGTTGACCATGTATGAGTGCTGTTCACAAGTTTGGGGAGGGTCTTAAATAGTCAGAAAAGGCTGGCAGAAGAGATCATTAATCCACACATGTAAAGCTCATTATTCTTGGTGCCTCAACTACTTCTTAATACTTTAGGGGGACCAAACAGAATTCTTGTGGTTTGAGGGGTTGATTAATAAATGACACTCTGAATTAACTTTTAACGTTTAAAAAAAAAAAAAAAAAAAATTCTAAAAAATTTTTTTGCTGCAGTGCATTTCCCACTTCCAGGCTGATCTACAGTACAAATGTCACAATGCCAAGGTAATTCCGCATGTGTCAACCAGCTAAATCTGCAGGAGGTTGAATACTACTTGTAGGCACCGTATATTATTCAAGCATGTGTAATAATAGTAAACCCCCAGCATAAAGCCCCACTGCATGAGTGTAATAGATCCAGACCATACCCTTATAATTGTATCCCAGGATCAGCTAGTAGTATGCCATTATCTGGGTGTTGGTCAGTAATGCTGTACTGTGCTGAGTAAGGGGTAGGTGCTGACGGTCCCAGGGATAGTCTGTGCCTCCCTCACGCCCGACGGGCGCCGTTTCGCTGCTCGCTTCTTCCATGGGGCTTCATGCTGGGGTTTACAATTATTACACATACTTGAATAATATATCTTTGCAACCCAGCCCCTGCATTCTCTATGGAGTTTTCCTAGTTCTTATATAGTTACCTTTATAATATGGTTTCTACTACCTTCAGCCCTTTATACCAGCACTTTGCACTTTTCCATGCATTTGGTACGATATTCACTTTTGAGCATTAGGTATTAGTCCAACTACTAATCCAGGTATATTCCGCCTTTGGTTCCTCATATTTCTCATGCAATAATACTGTGCGTCTCCCTCCCCTTTTTGGAGGTTTTTTTTGCCCTGTCTTTTTATCATCTTATTATTGTTTTTTTATCTCATTGTCATAAATAAACATTTATTTTAATCTTATAATTTTTAGTTGGAATCTCTTCTTGTCTGGAGGCTACCAACCGCAATAGACTGTGTTGATGTATTTGATGTGAAGGGTCTAACGATTACTGACCTTTTTGGACACATAGGAATTACTACAACCAGATGTGTACATGGGCTTGGAAAGAATAGTATTTTATTATCTTTTTAGAATATGTTTTCGATAGACTGTATGTGATACAGAGCACATAGCGGACTTACTTCTCAGCACTACTTAATTCTCTTGTCTTCTGTGGTACCCATGGTTTTCGCTTCTTCTGTTTCCCTGGTCTTTTCCGTGCTTGCAGGAACTTTGTCATTATCTATGGAGAGACATGGAATATTTCAGAACATTTAGGAAGCTAATGACTTAACTGTAATTGTATATTTAGATATATAATTAGCTACTTATGTCCACTGATTGACTGATATTCCTATAGAATAAGATATTGGCTTTTGTGAAAAGGTTGGAGAAAGCGGAGATCTGTACTCGCCGTCCCCATCAGTCCCACAGACAATAGATGGAGCACTGTGATCTTGCATGTGCATCACATTCACAGAGGGAAATCGAGGACCCCAGTTCTAGCGATCAGTGGGAATCCAAGCAGAAGGATTCTCAGCAGTCAAACACTTATCAACTATCCTGTGACGAGGTGATAAGTTGTGTTTATGGGAAAAATGTGTGGCCATACACATTTGATACCTGTCAACTAAACGAGTTTGTATGTTCTCCCCGTGTATGCGTGGGTTTCCTCCAGTTACCTCCCACAATCCAAAGACATACTGATAGGGTAATTAGATTGTGAGCCCCATCGGGGACAGCGATGATAATATCTAAAGTGCTGTGAATTAATGACGCTATATATAAGGGAGTCAAATAAATAAACTTAAACCGCTGGACAACTGTCTAATGTGCAAGGTGGTGTCCTGACTTTATCTTATGGCCGTCATCAGAGGAAATAATGGATTTCAGCATTTCTTACTTCTCATTTATTCTAAGCAGAACTTACGTGGGTATGGGGGATTGGGAGAGATCGATGTTAACAGAAGGGATATTCTACCAATAGATGTTGAAAATATATGGCCAGCTTTTGACCGCGGTCAGTTTGTGCAACTGCCTACCTATTAATATTGTGAGCATAAATTTGATATATATGTATTGTATAATGTATCACTTATTACAAACTATAAGAGTATTAAAAGCCAGAAACTTCTATAACCATATAACAGAACAAGAACTGTATAATACATACTGTAACTGCAGAATGATGGAAATGTACATTATAATGCACTACACATACATATTGTATTAACCTAGCTTAGGTTTGGTTCACGCCATAGGAAGAAAAAAAAGCAGAACTGATGTAGGAAATGGATCAGTCACATGATGGACACAAAGGTAACAGACAAACCCCGTTAACTGTAATAGTATCAGTTTGGTTTCTTTTAGGGTGTCCACCATTTTAATGGGGGAAAAATAACTAAGCAGTGAAGAATAATGGTATTTGAGAAACAAGTCTCCTATTGGAGGTTTATAGGGAAGTGTGAGATTAGCCATACTAGAACAATGACTCGTATTTACAGTACCAAAGGTTTGGAATCAGTAGGGCCACAGACTGAAGGCAAAACACATATGGGATCGTTTTCATGACTGTTGGAAAGCCAGTCCAGGTGATTACCTGGTGAAGCTACTTAAGCAGATGCCAAGGGAGTGTAAAGTGGACACATATCAGTTTGTTTCATGTGTGTTAATTTACTCGCTATTTCCATATGCGCCCTTTGTGGTTTTGCGGCCTTCAGTCTGAATCTCAAAGGGAATCTGTCAGCATGCTCAACCCATCGTAAATCATCTATATGGTCATGTAAGTCATAGTCAGGTGAATAAAATGATCCCTTGATATCTGTGATCTGATGTCTTGTTCCAGAGAAATATACGTTTTTCTTATATATAGATGACCTCTTCCAGGCTATGGGGAGGATGGAGTCTAAAAGAGAACTCTGCATCCACAGCTTATTTTAAATAAAAGGTGGAGTTGTCAGTGTAAGACAAGAAATTGGCTTTGTCTTTCTTGCAAACACTTTTTGCAGCTCTTTGAGCTCTGCTGTATTGTAACAATATTGCAGTCTTGTCTGCCTATGAGATGGAAGCTGAGAGGAACCTGCAGATGAACTTCTCCCACGGCGCTCGCGCTGACGTGATCAGGTGGAACTGAGTTCATTGGCTGTGAACTCCCAGGACCTTTCGGACGGCAACGCTAGCGTGGGAACTTTCTCACGCCCGCGGTGACATCAGTCAGGTGAAAGGAGTTCACGGAGAGGCACTGAGCTGAGCAACCACATGCAGCTCAGTGTCTCTGCTGAATGGCAGGCTGTATCGTCATATCATGCAACAATGCAGCCTGCCATATAGATGTAGCAGAGCTTGACACGTCACAGGATAAATGGATTATTATCTTCTTGGCAGACAGGTGAGGAATATGGTTGTTTATTATTTTACATTTTGTTACAGGAGACATTGGCTTCAGTCGACTGGGCGTTGATGCGAGTATAGCTGGTTTGGTTTAATTTAGATTCGTTAAACTGAGTCTGTGTCATTATTTCAATTAAAGGACTTTATTCTGGGTGTGGTTTTTTTTTATACAATATCATTTTGGGGTTAGTAATGGAGGTGTCTATAAGACACCTCTCCATTACTAACTTCTGGGCTTTATGTCACCTGACAATACATAGGTGACATCAACCCCCTCAACTATAACCACACTTGCCACCGCACCAGGGCAAGTGGGAAGAGTGAGGCCAAGTGCCAGAGTTGGCGCATCTTATGGATGTGCCTTTCCTGGGACGGCTGAGAGCTGAGTTTTTAGTCTGGAGGGGGCCAACATCCATGACCTCTTCCTAGGCTATTAACATGAACTCGCAGCTGTCTGCCTAGCCTTTGCTGGTTAATAATTATAGGGTAACCCTACGTCATTTTTTTTTGGGGGGGTACCCCATTTTAATATCCAGGAAGTGCTAAGTATACAGCTGTGAGCTGATATTAATAGCCTGGAAAGCTCCATGGGTATTTACCACTTTCCCATGCTATAAACATTTGCCCTCAGATGTCCGCTTTCCCTCTGCTGGTTAATAAAATGTCGGGGCATCCCACGCAGTTTTTGCCTGAAAGGAATTTATTTACTAAAAAAAAAAAAAAAAAAACATGTACAGTAATCTACACACACAAAGCACTAATTGTATATATCTCACTCACATATTTATATCTATTTTTGTATCTATATCTCTCATAAAATATATATATCTTGAATATTTCCTTGGAAAACTACGTGTAAATTACGTAGCGTTACATAGAGAATTGCTCTATGTAAAAGCTTATGTTAAAAATTGCATTGCAATCAGATCGCAGACGCATGTAAATTGGATTCTAGGTGTTAAAAATCGGTTTGTACTCTTATGAAAATTGCATGACACTTGACCCACTTTTTTGGACCGAAATCAAACCGTTTTTTTCCACAGTGATGGGTATGAGCCCTTTGAAGCCCTCCTAATCTGCACTCATTACCTGTATTAATTGCATTTGTTTGAACTCGTTACCTGTATACTCCAACCTCTCCTCCATGACCAAGACCAAAGAGATGTCTAAGGACACCAGGGACAAAATTGTAGACATGCACAAAGCTGACATGGGCTAAAAGACAATAGGCAAGCAGATTGGTGAGAAGGCAACAACTGTTTGCTCAATTATTAGAAAATGGAAGAAACATAAGTTGACTATCAATCTTCCTCGGTCTGGGGCTCCATGCAGGATCTCGCCTCGTTAATAGGATGATTCTGAGAAAGGTCAGGAATCAGTCCAGAACTACATGGGATGACCTGGTCAATGACCTGAAGAGAGCGAAGGAACATAGTCTCAAACACACTACAGCGTCATGAATTAAAATCCTGCAGGACACGCAAAGTTCCCCTGTTTCACGCCAGCACATGTCCATGCCCATTTGAACTTCGACAATGACCATCTGGATGATATAGCGGAGGCATGGCAGAAGGTCATGTGGTCAGATGAGATCAAAATAGAACTTTTTGAAATCAACTCCACTTGCCGTGTTTGGAAGAAGAAGGATGAGTACAACCCAAAAACACCGTCCCAACCATGAAGCATGGTGGGGGAAACATCATACTTTGGAGGTGCTTTTCTGCAAAGTGGAAAGGACAACTGCACCGTATTGAAGGGAGGACGGATGGGGTCATGTATCTCGAGATTTTGGCCAACAACCTCCTTCCCTCAGTAAGAGCATTGAAGAGGGGTCATGGCTGGGTCTTTCGGGATGACAATGACCTGAAACACACAGACAAGGCAACTAAACAGTGGCTCTGTAAGAAGCATTTCAAGGTCCTGGAGTGGCCTAGCCAATCTCCAGACCTGAACCCAATAGAAAATCTTTAGAGGAAGCTGAACTCAATATTGCCCAGTGACAACCCTGAAACGTGACATATCTGTATGAGGAATGGTCAAAAATCCGTGCTGTAGTGTGTGCAAAGGTTTCTATACCAATATTAAGTTGTGCTTTTCTCTATCGTATCAAATACTTATTTCATAGAATAAAATGCAAATTAATTATGTAATAATTGTACAATGTGATTTTCTGTTTTTTTTTTTTTGGGGGGGGGGGGGGTTAAGATTCTCTCTCACAGTTGAAGTGTACCTACAATAAAAATTGCAGACCTCTCCATTCTTTGTAGGTGGGAAGACTTTCAAAATCAAAAGGGTATCAATTATTTCCCCCGCTGTACATATATAAATTACAATGATCTAACAGCGAGGCTGGTACAAAGGGGGAAAGAATCCTGCCCTCACAGGCTTACAACCTACAGGGTAACGGGGAATGAGTAACAGGTGGAAAAGTGGTGCAGGTCCGGTGGTAGTGAAGTGACAGCTGGGTTATAGCAGGTTGTTGGCCTTCACAAAGAGTTGTGTTTTCAGGTTATGTCTAAAGGTCCCAAATATGGAGGATATGTGTATGTGTTGAGGCACTGAATTCCAGAGGAAGTGGATGCTTATAAAAAATATTGGAAGCAATTTGGTGAGCAACGTGCGAGAGAGGAGTAAAGAAGGAGGCCTTGTAAGAACTAGATAGATCTGGGGTGTGGTGTGTGTGTGTGTGTGAAGTGAAATGGTGGAAAGATTATGATTTCAGTTTTGGATATGGGTGATAGACACTGGGAATCTGGACAACAGAAAAGTGACATTTTGGTTCAAAAGGTAAGTTTGAGTGTCATCAGCATATTGGTGATACTGGAAGCCATGGAATGTTATGAGTTGTCTCAGGTCAAAAGTTATAAAAAGGAGAAGAGTAGAGGTCCCAGGACAGAGCCTTGAGAGACACGAACAGAGGGAGGGATGAGACAAGGTAGTATAGGAATGGGAAATGCGCGGATAGTGAGCTATGAGGAGATCCAGGAGAGGGCAAGATCTTTAATGGCAAGGGAAGATAGAGTCTGTAGTGAGAGGAAGTGGTCAACTGTGACAAAGACAGAGGACAGGTCAAGGTGGAGGATAATAGAATATTGTCTGTTAGTAAGTAGATTGTGATTTTGGTTAGAACAGTTTCAGTGGAGGGGTGGGGTGGGAAGGAAGTTGGATTGAAGTTTGTCAAAGAGTATTATATGAAAGGTGGGAGAAAAGATCAATGTGAACGTGTTGTTCAAGGAGTTTTTCAGTGAAATATAGTAACAAAATGGGGAGATAGTTGGATATAGAAGTTGTCAAGAAATGGCTTCTTCAGGATAGTAGAAACTGTTGCAAGTTTGAAAGAAGAGAAGTCACCAGAGGTTAATGATAGGTTGAAGAGATGGGTTAGGGCTGAGATAAGCATGGTGGCAAGGTATGGAATGAAGGTGGGATGAGTGGGTCAAAAGCACAAGTTGAGAAGTGTGATTTGGAGAGGAGAGGAGTAAACTTTCCTTCAGTGATGGTGGTAAAGTAGGTTATGGGTGAAGGTCATTGGTTTGTTATGCAGAGGTATTCTGGAGATTGAACACTAAAGCTTCGTCTGATGTGATTGTTCCTATTTTTGAAATGCGTGGCAGCCTTCAGCCGAAATAAGGGAGTTTGGAGGGGGGAAACGGTGGTGGGGGAAGGAAATTAAAAGTTTTAGAATAAGTGTTTGGTATTATGAAGAAGAGATGAGAGTTTCCTTTAAGTGCATTCTCTTCCAGTGCCGCTCCGTAACTCTAAACACTTGCCACAGCTTTTTGAGAGGTTGTTGTGCTATGGTTGTGTACTGATTCATCGTACTCTGCCATACATGAGAGGAAAACAAGGCACTGTTTGTGTAATGAAGTGAAGACATGGTGTACAGTGATAGAAGAGAATTAGAGCGTGTATGAAGGTTCTGCGAGGATGTGCAAACGGAGACTTGGGGGCAGAAGAGGTCAGAGATGAGCATGTAAGTGTATGGTGGTCAGAAAGGGCGAGAGGTGAGATTATGAGATTAGATAGGAAACAGAGGCAGGTGAAGATGAGGTCTAGTGTAATTCATAGGTTTGGGGTGCTGTAGTGGACCACTGTGTGAGACAAGTTTGGAGGCTGCTGACAGGTGCGTGTCAGTAGGGATGTTGAAAGCACTCATGAGGACAGTAGGAATGTCAGTAGAAAGATTAGAATCTAAGTGGAAAAATGATCGATAAGGGCAGTGGCAGAGTCAGCATATGATGGCCACTTGGCGGGAGAGTGGATAAGGACTAAGTGATCTTCAAAAGAAGGGAGGGTAGAGGTGGGATTGGGGTGAAGGTGCAACTGTTAGAAGGTAGAAGGCCAACTCCTTCCATAATAAACATTACATGTATGATAGGGATCAGGGCGCTTACATGCGTCATAATGAGAACACTGGTATACAGTGATCTAGGTGCCAACGATGTCTGAACAGCTTTATATTAAGTTTATGGTGCTAATTAAGAATATGACTTCGGATTTGCCAGTTTGGCTTGTTTCTCAGATATGTAATAGTTAATTAATTACAGTAGAATTCTGGCTTCAAAAAGTCACTTTTATAGCACTGTAAGCCTACAAATTAATACAAAATAATTACAGTGTATATGGGATATTTCATGACCTAAGACACTGATAAAGAGTCAAAAGCTATTGCATTACTTATCACACACAAGTCGCATTGGGGGAATGCATTATTTTAATGGATGAATTCTCTTAAAAAGTAAAACCAATTCAGCAAAAGTAATGTGATTTTTTTTTAATTCTGCACCCTCAAAATACCCTAAATCATTCAAAAAACCTCGGCAGCTGACATTTTTTTGTAGACCCGTGTAACTATACTTGTACGATAGTGATCAGGGCACTTATATGCTCATCAATGAGAATTATTAGTATTTTTTTTAGATGATGCTGTCATGGAGGGGTTACATAAAAGATTACAAAAAAATACAAATAGAAATTACAAGAACAAATGTACACAATGAGCAAAGACCTGGTGAAGACCTTGCAGTTACGACTTAATGTGACAGTAGCAATTGGGAATGGCAGTGGGTCAGGGGGCAGCTCAGGGGGAGTGGGGGCAGTGGTGTCATTGCAGGCTGTAAGCTTTTGAGATGACAAATATTATTTTTAGCAATCTACGTTCGGATTTTTCGATAGCAGCATTTTCCAAGAATGATACAGTACCAGTTATACAGATACTGCAAAAAATTTCATCCTGGAAACTAACGTGTTCACAAACGCAGCTATTTTCCAGCAGCATGCAATTATATGGACAGTACCTCTTAGTCAGTTTTTCCTTCCATACAGGATCAGGGTTGAAAACTGCGGAAATCGTCATAAAATGAGTAGGAATCCAGCTAAAACATGTCAAAGGACTGGTGGATTCTTGAGATTTTGTCTACGTTAACCACGAATCTCATGTGAACAACCATTCAGGTTAATTGGCAATGACTAAGATGTTAGCGAGGAAGGGTTATGTCAGCTAGGAAATTGGACTGCCGTCACAAGCATTTCTAGATAGCTTTAAGGGTAGCTTCCCATGTTGCCAAAAAGCCGACCGGTGAGAACGATATGTAGCAGTCCGGCTGTCTTGTAAGTAGCTTCACTGCGGGATGGGCTCTACAATGACAATGCTCGATCGGACCATACAGCATGTATTGTAAGACAGGACTCGTAGGCTTGAGCGCACCTTGGCGAGCCCTTGACAGTTGGTGTCAACGTGGTGATAAAAGAACTCAGCATCTACAAAAAAATATCCGACAGACTATATTTCAAGGTTTTATTGGCATCCGTGAGCTCTGAGACATAAAAATATTTTTACGAAATCCCCATTTTGGTTCCTCTGGCGGCCTCATCAGGGGGATTTCGTGAAACAAATATACACAGAAATCATGTAAACAAGACAAACTGCTACACCATAAACAATTAATGTTGGAGATTCTTTACAATGAAGTCTTCACATTGTTAAAATCCACCATAGTAATATATGTATAGGGATACAGATTCATCTAAGGGCAATTTAAACCTCATATCTTTGGCGATAACAATCATTGTCCAGTAACCTGGAGCACCTTGCCAATAATGCAAAGTAACTAGAAATGTTGGAACTAAAATAAAGATTTTGTACCATTGGGGGGAAATCCATTTAATCCCATTGGATATATACTGTATCAGGATTACGTTTGAAAATAAAACTAAAAATTGAGATAATGGAATCGATCTTATTGGTTCTGTAGTTCCACAGGATTTGCCTAGTATATGTTAAATGCATATTCGACAGAAATTAAGAGAAGTCCGATAAGATGCAACAAAATATATGACTTATTAACTGCATTCTACAGTCAGTAACCATTTGTATTCAGGTGCAAGTTTCATTACTTTTGTCTGGGGTAACAAGTCTGTTCCCCTAAAAAACCGAGAGGCGCAACGATTCTGTGTTATATTTTGTTGTTTTTTGCTAAAAGCTTCATCGAATGCCGAATATAATTTATGATTTGGTTGGACTATTCTTTCGGTTTGTCTCGAGCGAGTTTCCAAGGAATGTCCAGTACCATGTTATCCTATGGAAAACAAAAAACGCTGTGCACATCCTGCGGAAACTTCCGTGCGGAAACGCAGCGGTTTATTTTCCGCAGCATGTCAATTCTTTGTGCGGATTCCGCAGCTGTTTTTACACCTATTCCATTATAGGAATCCACAGGTGTAAAAACGCAGGGCAAATCCGCACAAAAACTGCCGTGAATCCGCAGGTAAAACGCAGGTCAATTTAACTGTGGATTCTGAAGATTTCGTGCAGAAAAATCCGCACACGAATCAGCAATGTGTGCACATACCATTCAGGATGGACTGGAGAGGTGTGAGTGTTAGCAGGGAGGCCACAGACGAGGGTGTTACAGTAGTTGAGTCAGGAAATGATGAGGGCGTGCACAAGCATTTTAGTAGATTTAAGGTACTGTCACACTAAGCGATCACGTCAACGACACGACCTGGTGAGATCGTTGGTGTGATCGCTATATGGTCGCTAGTAGCTTCCAAACAGGAAGATCTCATAAATGACACATCAGCGATCGGGACCTGTCATACAGCATGTATTGTTAAGATCCCGACCTCGATAGGCGTGATTGAGCGCAACCTTTTCCAGCCCCTCATCACAGATTGGTGGTCACTGTATTATAAAGGACACCTCGAGCACACTGAAAAGAAATAGTCCAGAATACTATGTTGATTTGCAATTTTTATTTTGGCATTCCGATGAAGCTCCAGCAAAAAAAAAACAGAAATACAACACCCCAACGTTTTGGCCTCTCCGGCCTTCATCTAGGGGGATTTTCTGTTTTTGAACAAATATAACAAGAAACAAAGAAACAAAGAGCAAAAGCATGTCACACCATAAGAAAAAACATAAGAAAAAAATTCTTGTATATTTAAGTCATATCGACATATTCAGTTAATAATCCCATCCCATATGTGTGATTATATGATATAGGGATACAGATATCACATATAGCTGTACAATATTAAGCATATTTCTATGCGCAAATCCAATCATAAGGGTCAGTAACCCATAAAGGGAAATATTTCCATAGTAATCTGTGTACGTTTGTTTATATTTATAATAATCCCTTAATTAGTACCATTGGGAGGGATAATTACTTAAATCATAGCCTGTGATATATAACCCTGTATCGGGTATTACCTTTATACATGAAATTATAAGTCGTGAGCAGTTAATGGAATCGATCCTTATTGGTTCTGTAGTTCCACAGGAGTGCCTATGTATAATGTTAAATGCTATATTTCAGACACAAACATTTTAAGAAGAACAGCCGTATAAATATTCAAACAGAAAACCATATAACATATGTACGTGGCCACTACAGTTGCGGTACCAGGGTATCAGGTGCAGAGTTACAGACTCTAGATGCCGGGGCTACTATGTTTGTGTCCCCCTAGATGAAGGCCGGAGAGGCCGAAACGTTGGGGTGTTGTATTTCTGTTTTTTTGTTTGCTGGAGCTTCATCGGAATGCCGAAATAAAAATTGAAAAACATAGTATTCTGGACTATTTTCTTTTTCAGTGTGCTCGAGGTGTCCTTTATAATATTTGCTGTTTATTTTTCCTCAGTAGCACCGACAACTAAAATAGTGTGCATGAGACCTTACCCATTTGGGTGGTTACTGTATGTCATATGTCACAGCTCTCGCTTAGTGATTGGACGTCCGCGTCATAAAAGACGACGCAAGTGGTTCATACGAATTTCCAGCATCGTTCCATACTGCGTCCTGCCAGCCTTCTGCTTTGCAGCTACTGCGATCCAGTCTGTGCCGCTATTGCGTTTGCCCCGATTCATTTTTTCAGGATTCCAAAAACGTCTTGTATAAATGGCAAAGATGAAGCGCTGTAGTGACTCTGACAGGATCGCAAAACCCACACACGATAATATCCTCGCAACAATGCAGAAAGGACTAGATGTTGTGGCCACCAATCGGAGCTGAGGGGCGTTAAAACCTAGTCCTGCCTGCGCCGCTGACATGAGTCGCCAACGAGGTCGCTCGTCATTCATAAAGGGTGTCACACTCAGCGATTCAGGCTCACCAGCGGGACGCCAGCGATCAAAAAACGGTCCAGAACGTTCATAAGCGATCAGCAACATCGCTGCTACATGTCACACACAGCGACGTCGCTGACGATGTCGCTGCTGCGTCATAAAATCGCTGTCGCTTAGGCTACTTTCACACATCAGGCATGATCCGTCTTATGCCTGATAGGACGGATCCGGCGCTGATTTCAAAAAAAAAAAAAAAAAGAGAAGAGAGAGAGAGAGAGAGGAGAGAGAGAGAGAGAGAGAGAGAGAGGGAGAGGAGAGGAGAGAGAGAGAGAGAGAGAGAGGAGAGAGAGAGAGAGAGAGAGAGAGAGAGAGAGGAGAGAGGAGGAGAGAGAGAGAGAGAGGAGAGGAGAGAGAGAGAGAGGGGAGAGAGAGAGAGAGAGAGAGAGAGAGAGAGGAGAGAGAAGAGAGAGAGAGAGAGAGAGAGAGAGAGAGAAGAGAGAGAGAGAGAGAGAGAGAGAGAGAGAGAGAGAGAGAGAGAGAGAGAGAGGAGAGACCTTGGACTCCGGATCAGTTTTCTGACGGATTTGTCAAAAAACTGGTCCGGCTCCATAGGTTTGCATTGTTTCCGGCCGCCTGAAGTGCCGATTCAGGCACTGTCAGGTGCCTCCGGAAAAAAAAAAAAACGTTACAAAAACCGTCTTGTCCGGCCGCCGGAATGTACAATTCCGACGGATCCGGCCAAAAATGGATGCAACGCAGTGACATCAGGCGCGATCCGGCGCTAATGTAAGTCAATGCTAAAAAAACGCATCCGGTACCGGATCCGTTTTTTTAGAAACACGCCGGATCGCGCCTGATTCAAAAAGCCTGATGTGTGAAAGAGGCCTTAAGCGATATTGCTAGCAATCTCACCTAGTGTGACAGTACCTTTAGAGTCAAGGTAAAAACAGATCCTGGAAATATTTTTGAGTTGGAGGTGGCGAGAGCTTGGATGTGATGTTTGAAGGACATTATACATGGAGGGTAGGGATCAGGGCGGTTACAATAATGCAATATGACATGGAGGGTAGGGATCAGGGTGTTTACAGTAATGTAATATGACATGGAGGGTAGGGATCAGGGCACACACAGTAGTGTAATATGACATGGAGGGTAGGATCAGGGCACACACAGTGTAATATGACATGGAGGGTAGGGATCAGGGTGTTTACAGTAATGTAATATGACATGGAGGGTAGGGATCAGGGCACACACAGTAGTGTAATATGACATGGAGGGTAGGGATCAGGGCGCACACAGTAATGTAATATGACATGGAGGGTAGGGATCAGGGCACACACAGTAGTGTAATATAACATGGAGGGTAGGGATCAGGGCACACACAGTGTAATATGACATGGAGGGTAGGGATCAAGGCACACAGTGTAATATGACATGGAGGGTAGGGATCAGGGTGCACACAGTAATGTAATATGACATGGAGGGTAGGGATCAGGGCACACACAGTGTAATATGACATGGAGGGTAGGGATCAGTCGCACACAGTAATGTAATATGACATGAAGGGTAGGGATCAGTCGCACACAGTAATGTAATATGACATGGAGGGTAGGGATCAGGGTGCACACAGTAATGTAATATGACATGGAGGGTAGGGATCAGGGTGCACACAGTAATGTAATATGACATGGAGGGTAGGGATCAGGGTGCACACAGTAATGTAATATTACATGGAGGGAAGGGATCAGGTGCACACAGTAATGTAATATGACATGGAGGGTAGGAATCAGGGCACACACAGTATGTAATATGACATGGAGGGTAGGAATCAGGGCACACACAGTAGTGTAATATGACATGGAGGGTAGGAATCAGGGTGCACACAGTAGTGTAATATGACATGGAGGGTAGGAATCAGGGCACACAAGTAGTGTAATATGACATGGAGGGTAGGGATCAGGGTGCATACAGTAGTGTAATATGACATGGAGGGTAGGGATCAGGGTGCACACAGTAATGTAATATGACATGGAGGGTAGGGATCAGGGTGCACACAGTAATGTAATATTACATGGAGGGAAGGGATCAGTTGCACACAGTAATGTAATATGACATGGAGGGTAGGAATCAGGGCACACACAGTAGTGTAATATGACATGGAGGGTAGGATCAGGGCATCACAGTAGTGTAATATGACATGGAGGGTAGGGATCAGGGTGCACACAGTATGTAATATGACATGGAGGGTAGGGATCAGGGTGCATACAGTAATGTAATATGACATGGAGGGTAGGGATCAGGGTGCACACAGTAATGTAATATGACATGGAGGGTAGGAATCAGGGCACACAGTATGTAATATACATGGAGGGAGGATCAGTGCATACAGTAGTGTAATATGACATGGAGGGTAGGATCAGGGCACACAGTAGTGTAATATGACATGGAGGGTAGGAATCAGGGCACACACAGTAGTGTAATATGACATGGAGGGTAGGGATCAGGGTGCATACAGTAATGTAATATACATGGAGGGTAGGAATCAGGGCACACAGTAGTGTAATATGACATGGAGGGTAGGAATCAGGGCACACACAGTAGTGTAATATGACATGGAGGGTAGGATCAGGGTGCATACAGTATGTAATATGACATGGAGGGTAGGGGAATATTTCAGGGGGCACACACAGTAGTGTAATATGACATGGAGGGTAGGGATCAGGGTGCATACAGTAGTGTAATATGACATGGAGGGTAGGGATCAGGGTGCACACAGTAGTGTAATATGACATGGAGGGTAGGATCAGGGTACACACAGTAATGTAATATGACATGGAGGGTAGGGATCAGGGTGCATACAGTATGTAATATGACATGGAGGGTAGGGATCAGGGTGCACACAGTAATGTAATATGACATGGAGGGTAGGGATCAGGGCGCTTCTTGCAGTGAACCCTACGAGTAGCCGTACAGTCGTACACCCATTCATGTGTCACACATACACTATAGGCACTTGCTTGAGCACGGCCGCAGTGATGAATGTCAGGTGAGTTCCGGCAGAGCTGCTGCAGGTAATTGCTCTCACCGTGCTTCAGCTGAGGGTCAGCCGCCCGCCGTCCTCGGCGCAGCCACACCAGGCAGACTGTCTGCACACTGCACTTCTATATTCAAACTTACAACGCGACGCTCTGTAGCCAATCACTGCACGCGGAAACACCCGTCCCCGCCCTATCCGTTAGCTCCCTAGCGATGAGACCAATCACAGGTCTTTCCGCTCCACCTGCGGCTTTTGTACGGAAAATGGGAGGCGTCCATGCGCAGTACTCTTGGATTCTATTTCCCCTCTCGCGAATAGGTTACGTTCTCCGAAGCGCTGAGTAACCAATGAGAGATCAATTCCTCTCACTGCAGCCAATAGCATTACTGTTCTTGATTCTCAGCCAATCACAGGAGAAACTCACGAAGCGGTTTACATTAAGCTCTGACCAATCATATGATCGCCACCGTCTAGGCTGACCAATGAAGTGTCAGCATGAAGTGACAGCTGGCCAATGAGCGCCGCCAGCTATTTGCATCCAGTGAGTGTTGCACAAGCAGGGCTCCTCCTTTGTACCCTCCCCCGCTCGTATTCCCGGGTCCGCCTGAGGAATGTAAACTATTCAACATGGAGACAGCAGTCAATAAGCTGGAGGCTCTGGTAAGAGGGCGGCGGGGTGTGCGCGCCGGGCCTGCGCGGAGAGCGGCCTCTGCAGGGCGGCGGATGGGTGGAGGATGGGACGCCGAGCACTCATCACCTGGCCGTGGCGGCCATCGCCTGCTGACAGGAGCGCGGCTCTGGAGGCGGCACGCATCGTGCTGGGGGAGGGCGGCCGCTCTGCGGGCCGTTACGATGGCGCCGAGCAGCGGCCTGGGTGGTCACTACACGGACGGAGAAATGGCGGGAGCCGCCTCCTCAGTGTGGTGGGCGTCCATGGCCGCAGCTCCACCCGGGATTATGCCCTAATGCGTGTAATCCCGGCCCCTCCCCCTGTTCTTCACCTGTGACTGCCCAGGTCCTGTACCTGCCAGCACAGCTCCTCCCCTCCGTCACTATCGCCCCTCCCCCTGTCCTTCACCTGTGACTGCCCAGGTCTGTACCTGCCAGCATAGCTCCTCCCCTCCGTCACTATCGCCCCTCCCCTGTCCTTCACCTGTGACTGCCCAGGTCCTGTACCTGCCAGCATAGCTCCTCCCCTCCTCACTATCGCCCCTCCCCCTGTCCTTCACCTGTGACTGCCCAGGTCCTGTACCTGCAGCAAGCTCCTCCCCTCCGTCACTATCGCCCCTCCCCCTGTCCTTCACCTGTGACTGCCCAGGTCCTGTACCTGCCACATGCTCCTCCCCTCCGTCACTATCGCCCCTCCCCCTGTCCTTCACCTGTGACTGCCCAGGTCCTGTACCTGCCAGCACAGCTCCTCCCCTCCGTCACTATCGCCCCTCCCCTGCTACTGCCCTGCATTTCTGGAGAAGCCAAAGGTCCATGTATCGTGTGGCACAGTGTCTCTCCTACCATCACTATCGCCTCTCGCTGTGTCCTGACTGTGAGGTGCAGAGCTTGTACGTGGCAGCGCTAGTACCCCCCTCTCTGTCCTATCCCCTCTCCGCCAATGTCCTTCATTGGGAACGGAGCTCCCGGTCTGACCGACTGACATAGCTCCTCCCCTCCGTCACTATCGCCCCTCCCCTGTCCTTCACCTGTGACTGCCCAGGTCCTGTACCTGTCAGCACAGCTCCTCCCCTCCGTCACTATCGCCCCTCCCCCTGTCCTTCACCTGTGACTGCCCAGGTCCTGTACCTGCCAGCACAGCTCCTCCCCTCCGTCACTATCACCCCTCCCCTGCTTCTACATGCACCCTGCATTTCTGGGGAGAGGAGCCATAACGTGGTGCCATTGCTTATGTCAGTGTGGCAAAGTAGGGGTGTAACGTGGCGTCTACCAATAATATACGATTACTCTCAGGCTGGAGTAAGATGGCGCTGTAGTGGTGGAGGGTGCAGAGCTGTAGTGAGTGGGCACGCGCTGGATGTGACCCCCGTATGCTCTGCGCTGTCACACCTCGGGTCAGCAGGTCTACAATGGCTGCTGTCATTGGTAACGGAGGACTCCGTCCTGGTGTCTGGGGACCGAGACTGTAATTCTGTCACCTGCACAAATAAACCTGACTTTCCATAAGTGGACGGCCGGTCCCTGGCTCCAGGTGTGCGCCCGCCTGACTGGCGGTGTGTGGTAAAGATCCGTCACCGAGTAGCACTGAGCGCCAGGAGGATCTAGCACCTTGTCATGGAGGGGACGTCAGGAAGAAGGTGCCATGTTAGGGCCCCATACTCGTAGGATTGAAGGGCCGCTGTCAGCACAGAGTGGCTGTTCACAGCTAGTACAGGCGCTCCATGGCGGGGCCAATCATTTCCATGCACCTTCCCACCTGGGCTTCCTCCATCTCCGCCCTGCTCATGCTTTAGAAAGAGAGAGGATGGGGGTCGGAGATTAGAAGGTGAACGTACATGTTGACCATGCCAAGGGGGCACAGAGTACTTGGCATGAACAGTCACCCTGTCCCCCATAAATGGTTAGTCCCCAAAGAAACAAAGATGGCGGACAAATACTGATCACTGAGGAGGATACATCCACTGGGACCCCAGCAATCCCAGGATCAGGGATTTGGAACCCTGAGAACAGATTCCAGCCCGTCCTGAATGACGTGACAGACCACTCTCTTGGCCTACACCCCACTCATTGTCTATGGGAGTGCCGAGTACAGCATTCAGCTATTTCCACTAGTCCTATAGACAATGAGTGGAGCAGAAGCTGCACATGTACTTCCATCGGTGGGGTTGGAGTCTTGTTCTCAGGGTTATAAAGCTCTGATCTTGGGATTGTTGTGGGTCTTATTGGTTGTACCCGTAGAGATCAACAAGCGAGGTCAGAACGTCTTCCACCACCTTATACATGCACTAATGTACAGAGGTCCTTGTGTGACAGAGCCTTGATAATATGACTTCCACACAGGATAGGTGATGAGCATCTGTTTGCTTGGAGCCACATGACCCTTAAAACAAAGGACCCAAGCCCCCGATTACACCAATAATTAAAATAAGGAGAAGCGGTCAAGCATGTGCCCTGTGTCTCCGTTCCTAGAGTGTGAAGCTGACACCCACCGTTTTACCTGTAATTTAGTGTCCCCCATGTCTAAGTGTAAGATGGTATTGCGGTATTACACGGAATACGGTGATCTACTGCAGCGGTTTACTTTCCAATATAATAAATTACAAAATTTGCAGCCATAATTCACACATTTCTGTTGAAGACCATAGGATTTTCATTGCTTACCACCAGGGCTGTGGAGTCGGTAAGCCAAAACTCCAACTCCTCAGTTTCCATGACACCAACTCTGACTCCATGACTGCGACTCCCTCATACCAGGGCTTTGGAGTCGGTAAGCCAAACCTCCGACTCCAACTCCTCAGTTTCCATGACGCTGACTCCACGACGACTCCCTCATACCAGGGCTGTGGAGTCGGTAAGCCAAACCTCCAACTCCTCAGTTTCCATGACACCAACTCTGACTCCACGACTCTGACTCCCTCATACCAGGGCTGTGTAGTTGGTAAGCCTAACCTCCGACTCCAGTGCCTGAGTTTCCATGACGACGACTCCCTCATACCAGGGCTGTGGAGTCTGTAAGCCAAACCTCCAACTCCTCAGTTTCCATGACACCAACTCTGACTCCACGACTCCGACTCCCTCATACCAGGGCTTTGGAGTCGGTAAGCCAAACCTCCGACTCCAACTCCTCAGTTTCCATGACGCCGACTCCACGACGACTCCCTCATACCAGGGCTGTGGAGTCGATAAGCCAAACCTCCAACTCCTCAGTTTCCATGACACCAACTCTGACTCCACGACTCCCTCATACCAGGGCTTTGGAGTCGGTAAGCCAAACCTCCGACTCCAACTCCTCAGTTTCCATGACGCCGACTCCACGACGACTCCCTCATACCAGGGCTGTGGAGTCGATAAGCCAAACCTCCAACTCCTCAGTTTCCATGACACCAACTCTGACTCCACGACTCCCTCATACCAGGGCTGTGGAGTCGGTAAGCCAAACCTCCAACTCCTCAGTTTCCATGACACCAACTCTGACTCTCGACTCCCTCATACCAGGACTGTGGGTTGGTAAGCCTAACCTCCGACTCCTCAGTTTCCATGACACCAACTCTGACTCTCCGACTCCCTCATACCAGGGCTGTGGAGTTGGTAAGCCTAACTTCCGACTCCAACGCCTCAGTTTCCATGACGACGACTCCCTCATACCAGGGCTGTGGAGTCGGTAAGCCAAACCTCCAACTCCTCAGTTTCCATGACACCAACTCTGACTCTCCGACTCCCTCATACCAGGGCTTTGGAGTCGGTAAGCCAAACCTCCAACTCCTCAGTTTCCATGACGCCGACTCCACGACGACTCCCTCATACCAGGGCTGTGGAGTCGGTAAGCCAAACCTCCAACTCCTCAGTTTCCATGACACCAACTCTGACTCCACGACTCTCTCATACCAGGGCTTTGGAGTCGGTAAGCCAAACCTCCGACTCCAACTCCTCAGTTTCCATGACGCCGACTCCACGACGACTCCCTCATACCAGGGCTGTGGAGTCGGTAAGCCAAACCTCCAACTCCTCAGTTTACATGACACCAACTCTGACTCCATGACTCCGACTCCCTCATACCAGGGCTGTGGAGTCGGTAAGCCAAACCTCCAACTCCTCAGTTTCCATGACACCAACTCTGACTCCATGACTCCGACTCCCTCATACCAGGGCTGTGGAGTCGGTAAGCAAAACCTCCAACTCCTCAGTTTCCATGACACCAACTCTGACTCCACGACTCCGACTCCCTCATACCAGGGCTTTGGAGTCGGTAAGCCAAACCTCCGACTCCAACTCCTCAGTTTCCATGACGCCGACTCCACGACGATTCCCTCATACCAGGGCTGTGGAGTCGGTAAGCCAAACCTCCAACTCCTCAGTTTCCATGACACCAACTCTGACTCTCCAACTCCCTCATACCAGGGCTGGGGAGTCGGTAAGGCAAACCTCCAACTCCTCAGTTTCCATAACGCCGACTCCACGACGACTCCTTCATACCAGGGCTGGGAGTCGGTAAGCCAAATCTCCGACTCCAACGCCTCAATTTCCATGACACCGACTCCGACCACCAAAATGGGCTCCGACTCAACTACTCCGACTCCACAGCCCTGCTTACCACTACATGCCCATTTTATGGAATTTTTTTTTTTGGTTTTCCCTTAAGATAAGAATATCATAATGAGAAAGTTGGCAGATTGATGACAAATGTTAGAAGAAAATCTGTCTGTTTTTTTTTTTTTTAATTAGTCACAGCACCGTCCATATTTAAAGAGCTCCATAAGACATGATAGCTGCGCTAGGACCGGCCGTGGTGGGCAGCAGACCTGGATTTCTTTTCGATAGATCTCTCGCTATGGTCACACAATAACGCATGTATATTGGCGAAATAAAAGCGCAAGCTGACAGAAGTCAGGAAAAATGCACCGGAGTAATCACAAGAGGCGCACACTGTGTGCTAGATATGGCGCCTCTTGATACATTTAATTTGTGCCACTTCTTCCTTTGCGCCAACATTGAGGCGCACGTCATTAATAAATTTGGCGCATTTTTGCCCATCTAAACCCCTTTTTTTTTCTTTTAGATGCGTTTGAAAAGTGTCTAGCGAGTCTCAAAAAGCAAGGCTGTAGCTAAACTTCTCGCAGGGCCAGAGGGTCAATGTAATGCTCTCACCCTGTATGTGAATACCCCGGCCCAGGCAAAGTGATAGCGGGTGCCTTTTGCCCTGAACCCGGCACCCATGGCTTCCCTCCTCCATATCTAAGCCCTTGTCAAAAAAGCATATCAAATCTTTGAGCCGCCATGTACGCCATTTTTGGGGCTCCAGAACACTGGCATATTTATCATAGTAACTCCGACCTATTGATGTTTTCTAAGAATATTTCCAGAATTGTGGTTACATCAGAAAGGCAAAAAGTTGTCCGCAATGGTTACAACCACGCAGCCATAGACATTTAGGCCATATGGGCCGGGTGAGTTATTGGAAGTGGCCGTAAGTGGTCACCGGGTGGAAGGACAGAGGGAACATTGATTTCTGGAAAGATCTTTTGTGGATTAGCGACTATTGGACAAAACTTTTACCCACCACTGACCTCTTCTCAGGCGCGTCATCATATGGCTAAAACAATACTGCATTGTTATATTTCCCCCCGAGCATGGGGTGTGTGTTTTGCTTGGAGTTTGTCTTCTTGATTTTTTTTTTCTTCTGTAATAAGGCTTTATTGTTTTGTTTTTGTTCTTGAACCATTTTTTCTAATCTTTCACATGCACCTGGAATCTTGCATTTGTGATAATGAAGATTTTTTTATTTTTATACCTTTTTCTCTTTCTTTTAGAATCCTGTCCAAGGCCCTTTTTATGTTGTACTACTAGTGGCCTGGCACAAAAAGCAGTGCAATGTTAAAAGGGCATTGGCCAGAGACGCGATCCTCCACCTGGATGTCCCAGCCCGCGCACCGTCGTCTTACCGTCCAGATGCTGTCACTTCTCGACCTGCGGAGTTTTCTGCTAATAAGTGCTCTGACTTTATTGCACTACTGTACTATACAGCTAGCAGTGCAATAGTATTGTCAAAGCATTTGGGAGCAGACGTCCCCTTCATGCAACCAGCACTTTGGGAGGAGTGTGTATGTTTTCCTGTGATAACGAGTTGTAATAATATTTTCTGAAAATCTGAATTTCAGTTTCAAAAAGCTGAGTCCGATTTGGATTACATTGAACAAAAATTGGAATTTGAAATAAGGAAGAGCCTTCCGGAAGAATCCTCCCAGGTATTTCCCTCATTCGGTTTGGTAGTTGCTCTGAAATGTGTAATGCTTGATATGTTTGTGCACGGGGGTCTGCTTTAGAATATTTGGAGCTAATTTCATTAGCATCATAGAATGGTAGAGCTGGAAGGGACCTCCTGGGTCATCTGGTCCAACCCCCTGCTCAATGCCAGATTCACTAAATCATCCCAGACATGTCTATCCAGCCTCTGAAGACTTCCATTGAAGGAGAACTCACCATCTCTCATGGCAGCCTGTTCCACTCATTGCCAGGGAGATGGGACTGATGTCTAGAGACACACAGGAAAACATCTATTATTCAGATTAATTTTTTTTTTTTAACCCCTTTATTCCATCCAACGTACTTTTCCGTCCATGTGACCCTGGACCTCATTCCCATGGACAGAATAGTACGTCCCATGCGATCAGCTGCGCTCCTGGGGAGCGCAGCTGATCGCAGCCGGGTGTCAGCTCATTATCACAGCTGACACCCGGCACTATATGTCAGGAGCGGTCACGGACCGCTCCCGGCACATTAACCCCTGACACACCGCGATCAAACATGATCGCGGTGTACCGGGGGCACAAGGAAGCATCGTGCAGGGAGGGGGCTTCCTGCATGCTCCCCTGAGGCCCTCAGAACAGCGCGATGTGATTGCCGCCATACAGCATCATCAGCGAAAAAATAAAAAAGTTATAGCTCGCAGAATAAAGCGATGCAAAAATAATTTTTTATATAAAATTGTTTTTATTGTATAAAAGCGCCAAAACGTAAAAAAATGATATAAATGAGGTATCGCTGTAATCGTACTAACCCGAAGAATAAAACTGCTTTATCAATTTTACCACATACGGAACGGTATAAACGCCCCCCCCCCCCCCCCAAAAGAAATTAATGAATTGCTGATTTTTGTTCATTCTAACCTCCCAAAAATCGAAATAAAAAGCGATCAAAAAATGTCACGTTCTCAAAAATGGTACCAATAAAAACGTCAACTCGTACCGCAAAAAATAAGACCTCACATGACTCTGTGGGCCAAAATATGCAAAAATTATAGCTCTCAAAATGTGGTGATGCAAAAACTATTTTTTGCAATAAAAAGCATCTTTTAGCGTGACAGCTGCCAAACATAAAAACCCGCTATAAATAGTAAATCAAACCCCCCTTTATCATAATAAAATTTAAAAAATGTATTTATTTCCATTTTCCCATTCGGGTTAGGCCCTGTGCACACGTTGCGGATTGTGCTGCGGATCCGCAGCAGAACCGGACGCCGTGTACAGTACAATGTTAGTGAAGGGGAAAAAAAAGCTGTGCACATGATGCGAAATTTTCCGTGCGGATTTGGTACGGTTTTAAAAACCGCAGCATGTCAATTCTTTGTGCGGATTCCGCAGCGGTTTTACACCTATTCCATTATAGGTGTAAAACCGCAGGCAAATCCGCAAAAAAAACCACGGCAAAACGGCAGTAAAACCGCAGGTAAAACGCAGGTCGTTTTACCTGCGGTTTTGGCAAAATCTGCGCGGAAAAATCCGCAAGTCCACAACGTGTGCCCGGGCCTTAGGGTTAGGGTTGCGGCTACAGTTAGGGTTAGGGCTAAAGTTAGGGTTAGGGGTGTGTTAGGGTTAGGTTTGTGGTTAAGGGTGTGTTGGGGTTAGAATTGGGGGGTTTCCACTGTTTAGGCACATCAGGGGCTCTCCAAATGTGACAAGGCGTCTGATCTCAATTCCAGCCAATTCTGCGTTGAAAAAGTCAAACTGTGCTCCTTCACTTCTGAGCTCTGCCATGCGCCCAAACAGTAGTTTACCCCCACATATGGGGTATCAGCGTACTCAGGACAAATTGCACAATAACTGTTGGGGTCCAATTTCTTCTGTTACCCTTGAAAAAATAAAAAATTGGGGGCGAAAATATAATTTTTGTAAAAAAAAAAAAAAAAAAGATTTTTTATTTTTACGGCAGTACGTTATAAACTTCGGTGACGCACTTGGGTGAACACATCTAGATAAGTTCCTTGTGTGGTCTATTTTCCGAAATGGGGTCACTTGTGGGGGGTTTCCACTGTTTAGGCACATCAGGGACTCTCCAAATGCGACATGACGCCCGCAGACCATTCCATCAAAGTCTGCAATCCAAAACGTCACTACTTCCCTTCCAAGCCCTGACGTGTGCCCATACAGTAGTTTTCTCACACATATGGGGTATCAGCATACTCAGGACAAAATGGACAACTTTTGGGGTCCAATTTTTCCTATTACCCTTGGGAAAATAAAAAGTTGTGGAAAAAATATGATTTTTTTTATTTTCATGCTCGGGCGTTATAAACTTTAGTGAAACACCTGGGGGTTCAAAGTTCTCACCACGCATCTAGATAAGTTCCTTGAGGGGTCTAGTTTCCAAAATGGTGTCATTTGTGGGGAGTTTCCACTGTTTAGGCACATCAGGAGCTCTCCAAACACGACATGGCGTCCAGCCAATTCTGCGTTGAAAAAGTCAAACGGCGCTCCTTCCCTTCCGAGCTCTGCCATGCACCCAAACAGTGGTTTACCCCCACATATGGGGTATCAGCGTACTCAGGACAAATTGCACAGCAACTTTTGTGGTCTTGTTACCCTTGGGAAAATAAAAATTGGGGTGAAAAGATCATTTTTGTGGAAAAAATGATTTTTTTAATTTCAGCAGCAGATGGAAGGAAGGGAGACACATTCATTACCAGTGGGTAGGCGGAGCCCACACAGGATAGAACACCTCAGATTACAAAAGTGTTGACCGGCCCCTCCAGCTTGGGCTCCTCCTACTCCAGCTCTCCAGTCTAAAATTTGAGGTCACAGAGGATAGTCGCTGCTGGAGCAGCTCCTCAGAAATTTTTTTTATTTTAATCGGACAGAGAGTTGGACCCCCGTGGTCTAGAGGTCTCAGAGGTCTCAGCGCTGCTGGACCCCCACCTCTCCCTTGGCGGATCTGTATTACCCTTTAAGGAGGTCCCTGCAGAACCCTGCCGGCCCTGGGGGATGAGGATTGCTTCCCTGGCGGGGACGCAAACCGCGCTTCTGGGGTCACTGCTTCCCCGCCCTGGGGGGAAGCTACGGGCACAGCGCCACAAATCCCTGGGGGTCCCTGTGGCGCTCAGCTGGGTGAGTACTCAACATTTTAATGTGTTTGAGTGCTTCAGCGGCTGCTGCGGCAGCCGCTGCTACATGTATTCACTGTGGTGATTGTGTACTTTTGTCCGCAGGTGGATGCCTGCAGGACATGGGAGCGAGAGCGGAGTGAGTCGCACGCTTTTTTTGAAACCGGCGGGGGGGGCGTGGCTTCGCGTTTTCCCATTTTTTCGCGGGCAGGAAGCGCTGTGAGCGCGCGCTTTACCCTGCCTTTTCTCTTCCGGCTTCTCTCCTCTAGCGCGGCGGCCATTATTGACGGGCTCCTCACTCCGCTCTCCCCGACCGACCGAAAGGAACAAGGACACTGCACCGCGGCCAGCTGGGTGAGTCGCTTCTACCTGTCAGGGCAGAAGCTTGACCCCCTCACCCCCACAGCGCAGGGCACCTTTCTGGAGGTACTGTCACACGGAACGCTCCCGCTACGATCACGATAGCGACGCATAATAATGCGATCGTTTTTGTGATCGTTTTAATGTCGCTAGTAGCTGCCACAGTGGGCGATCTCATTGACGACGCATAAGTGGTTAGCGATCTCCTTAGCGACTTTGAAAATCAGCGCAATATGTTAGCGATCTCGTTGGCGTTCTTGTTTAGTGTGGCATACCTTTGAGGCACTGTCCTGCAGCTGCTACCTCATAAGAGGCACCTGGGGCTTGCACACCCTTTTCATTAAACAAGGGTTGTGGGGAGTCTGCGACATTAACCCCTTCTTTGGCGGATAACCCTTTGTCAGGATCCCGTCTGGGTTGGAGCCGATGTTACTGCAAACACTAGGGGAAGGAGGCAGGTAGCGTAGTCAGGTGACAGCTGGAGGTCGGTACACAGGAGAGCAGTGTTTGTAGCAGAGGAGCAGGCAGATAACGTAGTCAGGAGGCAGCCGGAGGTCAGTACACAGGAAAGGCAGTTCGGTAGCAGAGGAGCAGGCAGATAACGTAGTCAGGTGGCAGCCGGAGGTCGGTACACAGGAAAGGCAGTTCGGTAGCAGAGGAGCAGGCAGATAACGTAGTCAGGTGGCAGCCGGAGGTCAGTTCACAGGAGAGCAGTGTTTGTAGCAATGGATCAGGCGGAGAGCGTAGTCAGAAGGGCAGGCCGAGGTCAGTTCACAGGAGAGCAGTGTTTGTAGCAGCAGGAACAGCAGGAGAAAGAGCTTGACTAAAGGCTGGAAGCACAATAATCTCGCAATGACACACCCACAGGGCCAGGTTTATATAGGGCGTGTAATTGGCAATCAGAGGCCAAACGATAGAGCACTGGGTGAAGCCGATCAGGAAGAACAGTCAATGGTATCTGGGTTCAGCAAGGAACTTTGTAGCCAGCAGAATAGCTCAGATGGTAGAGCTGCTGGCCGGTGGACAAGAGACACTGGGTTCGATTCCTGACAGTACTCCCCTCCTTCCAGGATGGCCTCTGGACATCTCAGGAGCTGGCCTATCTGGGTACCTCTGATGAAAGGCTCTTGTAAGTCCAGGAGCATGGACGTTGTCCTTTGGTTCCCATGAATTTTCCTCTGGTCCGTAACCTTCCCACTGCACCAGATACTGCAGTTTACCTCTGAATTTTCGGGAGTCCAGAATTTTATTCACAATGTATTCTTCTTCACCACGGATCCTTTCTGGTGGAGGAGGTGGCTGAATTCTTCCTGGAAACGGGTTTTCACAGAAGGGTTTGAGCAAGGATATGTGAAATACTGGATGAATCTTTAGATTGTTGGGAAGTTTTAAACGAAAAGCAACCTGGTTAATTTTTGCAGAAATTTGAAAAGGTCCAATGAATTTCTGACTCAATTTGGAGGATGGCACATGTGTCTTAAGGTTTTTAGTGGACAGCCAAACTTCGTCTCCAACCTGAAGAGCAGGGGGCACTCTCCGATGTTTATCTGCTGCTTCCTTATATACTTCCTGGGTCTTGAGTAATATCTCTGATAATTCCTTCTGGGATTCCTGTAATTTTGCAAGCCTGTCATTAACAGCAGGAATGGGAGTGTTCACTGGCAGATTAGGGATAAATACTGGATGTACTCCATAATTAGCAAAAAATGGGGTTTGAGATGTAGCGCTATGTATGGAGTTGTTGTAGGCAAACTCTGCTGTTGGTAAATAGTCCACCCAGTCATCCTGAAGATAGGAAATGAAGCAACGGAGGTATTGCTCCAAAGTCTGGTTCGTTCTCTCCGTCTGGCCATTGGACTGAGGATGGAAAGCGGTAGAAAGATTCACCGTGACTCCCAAGGCTGTACAGAAACTCTTCCAAAATTTTGACGTAAACTGAACGCCTCTGTCAGACACCACGTTGTCAGGAATTCCATGTAACCTGAATACCTCTTTGATCATCAGTTCTGCAGTTTTTTCAGCAGTAGGAATTCCTTCAGTTGGAATAAAGTGGGCCATTTTTGTGAGTCTGTCCACTATGACAAGGATGACGGTCATCTGTTTGGAAGGGGGTAGTTCCACAATAAAATCCATGGAAATAGATCCCCAAGGCCTGGATGGATCTGGAAGTGGTTGCAAGAGTCCAAGAGGAGACGATCGTGGGGTCTTGTTTCGTGCGCATGTTAAACAGGTTGAAACATATTTCCTCACGTCCTTCCTACAATTAGGCCACCAAAAGAAACGAAGTAGTAAGTCTTGTGTTTTTGCAACTCCAGGATGTCCTGCCAGTTTAGAATCATGGACACTTTTGAGGACTTCAAGACGAGAAGATTCAGGTACATATATTTTGTGTTTCTGCATCCAAAACCCCTCTTTGAATGAAAGATCGACGTCTTCCGAAGGATGGTTAAGGAAAGAGTCCTCTTGATATCCATCTTTAATTCTATTACATAGTCCTCTAGAGTGCAATATTCCCAAAAAATTTTTAGGGCCTAGAATTGTATCATCATTACTAGACCTCTCCTGAGGTTCCGAACACATCCTAGACAGGGCGTCAGCCTTGCCATTTCTTGAACCAGGCCGGTAAGAAATTATAAAATTGAATCTTGAGAAAAATAAGGCCCATCATGCTTGTCTTGCAGACAATCTTTTTGCTGTACGGAGGAATTCAAGATTCTTGTGGTCCGTGAGGACAGTCACAGGGTGATTGGCACCTTCCAGAAGATGTCTCCACTCGGAGAAGGCAACTTTAATGGCTAACAGTTCTTTATTACCGATGTCGTAGTTCTTTTCTGCAGATGACATGGTGTGGGAAAGAAACGCACATGGGTGAAGTTGCATCTTGTCACCAACTCGCTGAGACAGAATGGCTCCCACTGCAGAGTCCGAGGCGTCCACTTCGACAGTAAATGGCAATTCAGGATTTGGGTGTACTAACAATGGAGCAGACGTAAAAAGAGTTTTCAACTTGTCAAAAGCCTCCTGTGCCTCCGGAGACCAGAAAAATGCTTTGGTCTTTTTTGTTAGTGTAGTAATTGGTAGTATGATCCTGAAAGTTCTTTATAAATTTTCGGTAAAAATTTGCAAATCCTATGAAACGCTGGACGTCTTTTAAATTTCTTGGAACAGGCCAGTCCACTACAGCATTGATTTTGCCGGGATCCATGCTCAGACCTTCTGGGGAGATGATATATCCCAGAAATTGGATACTGGTCTGTTCAAACTCACATTTTTCAAGTTTAATGTAAAGATGGTTCTCCTGTAGTCGTTCCAAGACTAACTGGACGTGCCTGCGATGCTCTTCCAAGGTGTCTGAAAATATAAGAATGTCATCGAGATAAGCCACAACGAATTGGTCCAAGAAATCTCGAAATACATCATTAATAAAATGTTGAAAGGTGGCTGGGGCATTGCTAAGGCCAAAGGTCATAAGCAGAGATTCAAAATGTCCATATCTCGTTCTGAAGGCGGTCTTCCACTCATCTGGGCGAATCCGTATGAGGTTGTAAGCCCCTCTAAGATCCAGCTTCGTAAAGATTTTCGCAGAACGGAGTCTCTCAAATAGTTCAGGAATCAAGGGTAGCGGGTAGCGATTCTTGACAGTGATATTATTCATCTCTCTGTAGTCAATACATGGCCGCAGAGTGGAGTCTTTCTTTTCAACAAAGAACAGGGGTGCCCCAGCTGGAGATGTGGAAGGTCGAATAAAGCCTTTCTCTAAATTTTCATCCAGGAACTTTCTTAATACCTTCAATTCAGGTTCGGAAAGATTGTAAATCCGTCCAAATGGAATGGTTGCTCCTGGCAGCAATTCAATGGGACAGTCGTAAGGACGGTGAGGAGGTAATTGATCTGCTTTCTTCTTACTGCAGACATCAGAGAACTGCTGATATTGAGGTGGTAGTTTCTCTTCCTTCTCATGCGAAATCTCAGAGATTTGGACTTGTTGGAGAACAGGGGGTTCCTTATGACAATTATTCTTACAGTAGTCAGATGGAAAGGTGATAGTCCTTGATGCCCAGTTGATAGAAGGGTTATGGACTGAAAACCAGGGAATCCCTAGAATAACCGGAAATTTCGGAGATGAAATAAGGTGGAAACTGACCGCTTCATGATGATCCGGTTCGATATAAATTTCCAGTTTGATTGTCTCATGCGTGACAGGTCCAGAAGACAAAGGTGATCCATCCACAGTTTCCATTTCAATTGGTGTGGATTTGGTCCTACTGGAAATATTATCACGTGTAAATTTTAAGTCCATAAAATTTCCTCCTGCTCCCGAATCCAACAGGGCAGAGCATTGTATTTTTTGGGTGCCCATTACAACCTGAATGGGGATTACAAAATGAGATGATGTAGTATGTATTTTGTCTATTTCTGGCGTTACTGATGAGATAGTCTGCAAGATGGAATCCGACTGCTGAGAAGGGTCCATATTGCTGGCAGACCTGTTGTTGGTAAAGGCTATAGTCCTTTTGTTAGGACAGTTGATGGCATAGTGTCCAGGGTCCCCACAATAGAGGCAGAGATGTTCTGCACGTCGCCTCTCCTTCTCCTGTGCAGAGAGTGGTCTTCGGATGACGTCGATCTGCATCGGTTCAGACACGCCTTGCGTCTTTTCTTGGTGGTCTGATGCTGTAAATGAGAAGCCAGGGCTATTCCCAAGTGCTCGCAGTCTCTCCTTTCTCCTTTCAGTAAGTCTTTGGTCAATCCGGATACATAGTTGAATAAAGTCCTCCAACTGATCAGGGGTCTCAACCCTGGCAAGCTCGTCTTTCACTGGTTCTGATAACCCTCGTCAAAATTGACTTCTCTGGGCCGCTGGATTCCAGGTAGTGTCGGCCACCCAGCGACGGAACTCCGATGTATATTCCGCAACAGAGCGACGTTCTTGGCGCAAATTATGTAATTTGGTTTCTGCTGTGGCACAGCGGTTTGGGTCATGAAAAACTTGATTCATAGCTGCGATGAAAGCTTCCAGATCATTAAGGAGGGCATAGTCCTTTTCTACATAAGGTGAAGCCCAAGCAAGAGCTTCATCCGTCAGGAGATTTATCATGAAAAAAACTTTCTTCCTCTCACTGGTAAAGGGAGCAGGTTGCATCTGGAAGTATATGCGGCATTGATTGAGGAATCCTCGGTACTGCTGGCGATCCCCACTGAACTTTGCAGGCAGCGGCAGCCGCGCGTTTGACTCGGACCCTGAATTTCGCACGTCCAGAAGTTGTTTTTGTAGCTCAATTACTTCCTGTTGTAACTTGGAATATTTTCCTTAAGAATCAGTAGAAAAACTTTGAAGTTCCGTAACTTGCCGCCTCAGGGTGTTCACAGCGGACTCCATTTTGGCGCGAGATTATTCTGTCAGGATCCCGTCTGGGTTGGAGCCGATGTTACTGCAAACACTAGGGGAAGCAGAGGCAGGTAGCGTAGTCAGGTGGCAGCCGGAGGTCGGTATACAGGAGAGCAGTGTTTGTAGCAGAGGAGCAGGCAGATAACGTAGTCAGGAGGCAGCCGGAGGTCGGTACACAGGAAAGGCAGTTCGGTAGCAGAGGAGCAGGCAGATAACGTAGTCAGGTGGCAGCCGGAGGTCGGTACACAGGAAAGGCAGTTCGGTAGCAGAGGAGCAGGCAGATAACGTAGTCAGGTAGCAGCCGGAGGTCAGTTCACAGGAGAGCAGTGTTTGTAGCAATGGATCAGGCGGAGAGCGTAGTCAGAAGGGCAGGCCGAGGTCAGTTCACAGGAGAGCAGTGTTTGTAGCAGCAGGAACAGCAGGAGAAAGAGCTTGACTAAAGTCTGGAAGCACAATAATCTCGCAATGACACACCCCACAGGGCCAGGTTTATATAGGGCGTGTAATTGGCAATCAGAGGCCAAACGATAGAGCACTGGGTGAAGCCGATCAGGAAGAACAGTCAATGGTATCTGGGTTCAGCAAGGAACTTTGTAGCCAGCAGAATAGCTCAGATGGTAGAGCTGCTGGCCGGTGGACAAGAGATTCCTGACACCCTTTATTGGGGGACAGCTGGGGTAGCTCTCTTTAAGAGCTTTAACCCTTCAGCGTTCATTTTGCCTTTAAGAAACCACACTGTTCTAGTTACTGACAGGTTTTAACCTGCCATATACTGTGTGAGGGCATGTCAGATCAGGGTCCAGGAGGTGCGGACCGTCTCCCAGATCCGCTACAGGATCAGTCTCGCGTATCTGACACGCAGACCTCGACGGCGTCAAGCGCAGCGGTCGGAGGTGTCAGTGATGTCAAAATGGAGGCCCTCGCTCGTTCTATTGATGGCCTTTCTGACCTTCTAGGTTATTGGGTGTCAGCTAGATCCTCTCATGGTAGGAAGCGACACAGGCCGGTGCCATCCTTCCCGCGTAGCGACTCGGAGATCTCGGGCATGGAGGGTTCCCCTTCAAGCTCGGATGGGGAGATGTCCGATTCGGATAAGGAGGATCGGCAGGGACACTCTGCCTCTCTTTTGAGCCGTACAGAGGCTTTTATTGGAGCCATGAGGGAGGCGTTACAGTTACCGGAGGAGGTAACTAGACGTCCTGGTAAGTCGGCCCGGATGTTTCAGGAGTCGCATAGGTCGCGATCAGCTTTACCATCTCTGGATGAGCTTAATGGGGCAGTGGAGAAGGAACGCCTGTGTCCAGATAAACGTTTTCAGGGGACACGGCTTTTTGAGACGCTGTATCCGTGTACGACGGAGTTGATTGATAATTGGATTCCTTCTCCTGAAGTGGATGTCCCTTTATCCCAGCTTAGCAAATCCTCATTACTTCCTGTTAAAGGGAAGGCGAGTCTGCAGGATCCGCTGGACAGAAAAACGGAGATGGCGGCGAAATCCATCTACGAGGCCGCGGGTCATGGATTCAGAGCAGTACTAGGGTCCATGTGTGCTTGTAAAGCTTCCCTGAGCTGGTTAGATCGTCTACGGACTGCGTGGCAAGATGGATCCCCACTATCCGAGGTAGAGGGGCTTTTCAAGTTGTTGGAGGATGCAGCCTGATATGGCAGTGATGCAGGTTTGGATACTGCGTCACTGCTGTCCAGGGCGCAATCCTCGGCGATCACAGTCAGGAGAGCACTGTGGCTTAGACAGTGGACCGGAGACGCGGTTTCCAAGCAAGGTTTGCTATCTTTAGCTTACAAGGGTGGTCAGCTATTTGGATCTGACCTCACGGAGCTGATTGCCAAGGCAAAGGCAAAAGAAACGGCTTTACCGCAGCGAAGAGCTGTGACTTCTGCGTCTGGCAGGCATAGTGGCGGTAGTAGTCGGCGGTCCTTTCGGTCCAGGGGACGGTTCGGTCAGCCCTCTTGGGGATCGGGTCGTCCCTCTTTTTCAGGAAAAAAGAACGCTAAGAAATCCCGCACTCCCTGGAAACAGAGCTTCCGCCAAGACAAGCGGGAAGCTGACAAAAAAGCCCGCTAAGGCGGACTGACGCCAGGGTCTCACTCGAGGGCTCTCGAGTGGGAGGTCGCCTGCTCCAGTTCGAACCGACTTGGGCTTCCCGCGTGTCGGACGCCTGGGTGACGCGGATTGTGTCGGCTGGCTACTTCATAGAGTTTCTTTCTCGACCCCCAGACAATTTTTGCCAATCCCGCATTCCGTCAGAGCCCGAGCTATTTGCCGCTCTACTGCGGGAGGTCGATTCCCTTCTGCAGAAGGGTGTGGTGGTACCGGTTCCGCCGGAGGACCGGGGAAGAGGGTTTTATTCCAACCTCTTTGTGGTCCCCAAAAAGGAGGACAAATTTCGCCCCATTCTGGATCTCAAAAGATTGAATCGGCATGTCCGCACCCGGAAATTCCGCATGGAGTCACTTCGCTCCGTTGTGGCGGCCCTGTCGCAGAACGATTTTTTGGTGTCAATCGACATTCGCGACGCTTATTTGCATGTTCCCGTCGGAAGGGCCCACCAACGCTTCCTTCGTTTTGCCATAGGTCAGGACCATTACCAGTTTGTGGCCCTGCCATTCGGGTTGGCCTCAGCACCCAGAGTTTTTACGAAAATTCTGGCTCCTCTCATGGCGATTCTGCGAAGACAGGGGGTTACGATTCTTCCCTATCTGGACGACCTTTTGATTGTGGCGTCCTCAAAGGAGGAGGCGGTGACGGCTCGCAATCTATCCCTTCAGCTCCTGGAGGACTTTGGGTGGCTGGTCAATTGGGAGAAGTCGTCTCTGGAACCGTCGCAGTCAATCCTGTTTTTGGGAATGCATTTCGACACGGTACGAGCAGTGGTGTCTCTGCCTCCAGACAAGCAAGCGAGTCTTCTTCGACATGTACAGGTTATGAAGTCTTTGACAGCAATGTCCCTTCGAAGGTGTATGCGCCTTCTGGGTTTGATGGTGGCGTCGATGGAAGCAATTCCGTTTGCCCAATTTCATTCCAGGGCTCTCCAAATGCTCATCTTGAACCGTTGGGATCGATCGCAGTTTTCACTGGATTGCAGTGTCATCATCTCCCACAGGGTGCGAGAGTCTCTAGGATGGTGGTTACGTCCGGAAGTGTTATCCCTGGGGAAGTCCTTCCTCCCTCCGAGGTGGTCGATCATAACCACCGATGCCAGCCTGACGGGCTGGGGGGGGGTGTCTGGAACGATCTCTGGATTCAGGGAGTATGGTCGTCGGAAGAGTCTGTCCTGCCGATCAACATCCTGGAATTGAGGGCAATTTTCCTTTGCCTCCAACACTGGACGGTCCCTTTAAGCGGTCTACCAGTCCGAGTGCAGACAGACAACGCAACGGCGGTCGCGTATATCAACCATCAAGGTGGGACGAGGAGCTTCAGGCTCATGATGGAAGTGTCTCGAATCCTGGTATGGGCCGAGGCCAGGGTGCCAGCCATCTCTGCGATTCACATTCCATGAGTTCAGAATATCACAGCGGACTTCCTCAGTCGCGAAAAGATGGATCCCGGAGAATGGAGTCTTCATCCGGAAATTTTTGCACTGCTGTCCTTACTTCCTCTGGTGTTGCGTTGGATCATACTGGAGAGAGTCCCGGCTATGTTGATAGCTCCAGATTGGCCAAGGAGGACGTGGTTTTCGACACTGGTGTCGCTTCTGGCAGCGCCTCCATTTCCACTTCCTCTTCGCCCGGACCTGTTAACCCAAGGGCCCGTTCGTCACCCGGACCTGAAGTCTCTGCGTTTGACGGCGTGGCTCTTGAGACCGAAATCTTGATCCGTCAAGGTTTTTCAGCCGAAGTCATTGCCACTCTGCGAGCTGCCAGAGGTCCGACTACTACTAGGATTTATCACAAGACTTGGGAAGCCTTCTTTTCGTGGTGTTCGGGTTCTTCTAGGAACCCGAGGATTTTTTCCATTCCCAATTTGTTGGCCTTTTTGCAGTACGGGCTGGACAAGGGTTTGGCAGTTAGCACTCTGAAGGGGCAGGTTTCCTTGCTGTTTCGGAAGGCTATCGCCTCGCGTAGGGACGTACGTTCCTTTTTTCGCGGGGTAACCCGTCAATTTCCGCCGCAGAAGGCGCTTGTGTCTCCTTGGCGGCTCAATCTTGTCTTGGAGGCTCTTCAACATGGGCCTTTTGAGCCTATGGACTCTGTTAGCCTTTCCTTACTCTCTTGGAAGGTTGCCTTCCTAGTGGCGGTCACTTCTTTGAGAAGGGTTTCTGAGTTGGCGGCTCTTTCTTGCTCGCCTCCTTTTCTGGAGTTTCACCCAGATCGCGTAGTGCTTCGCACACGGGGCGACTTTGTACCTAAAGTGGTGTCACAATTTCATGTTAACCAGGATATTGTGTTGCCCTCGCTTTGTCCGGAGCCAAGGAATGCGAAGGAACGGGCTTTGCACACATTGGATTTAGTGCGGGCTTTGAAGTTCTATTTGTCTATTACTCAAAGTTTTCGGAACTCGGATTCTCTGTTTGTGATTCCAGCAGGTCGTCGACGTGGGCAACGATCTTCCAAGGACTCTATAGCTCGTTGGATTCGGTCGGCCATTTTAGAGGCTTACCGACTTAAGGGCGAACCTTGCCCGATTAAGATTCGAGCTCACTCCACGAGGGCTGTGGGTTCATCGTGGGCTTTTCATCAAGGAGCCCTGGCAGCTCAGCTCTGCCGGGCGGCGACCTGGCGTTCCGTCCACACATTTACGAAATTTTATAAGGTGGACGTCAGTGCTTCCGCTGATGCGGCCTTAGGACGTAGGGTCCTGCAGGCAGCTGTAGTTTAAAGTTCTTGTGAACTTGTATTTAGCGTTAGTTGCGCATTTATTTAAGTTGTTGGGAATCTGCCTCTGTTGGTTTTTTGCCCACTCTTAATTTCTGGACTGCTTTGGGAAGTCCCACTGGTAATGAATGTGTCTCCCTTCCTTCCATCTGCTGCTGAAAGACGGATTTTGGTAAGACCTTACCTGTAAAATCCTTTTCAGCGAAGGAAGGAGGGAGACACAGCTCCCTCCCATGGCAGAAGTGTATTGTTGTGTTTTCAGATGCGGCGTGACCCTTCTCTGATAGCGATTATCTGGGCTGAGGTCGGCGCGCTAAGGCTCTTTTCCAGCATTGCCAGCTCATCGCAGTGGTCAGGTTCAGTGAGTAGTACCTGGGACTGTGTGGTTTTTTCTGTTATATACATAACCTATCTTTTTGTTTTTTCTCTGAAGTTCTTCAGAAGGGGTTATGTTGCTCCGCTGGTGATTTTTGCTCTTCCTTAGCTTGTGTACGGACTGGAGAGCTGGAGTAGAAGGAGCCCAAGCTGGAGGGGCCGGTCAACACTCTTTTGTAATCTGAGGTGTTCTATCCTGTGTGGGCTCCGCCTACCCACTGGTAATGAATGTGTCTCCCTTCCTTCGCTGAAAAGGATTTTACAGGTAAGGTCTTACCAAAATCCGTCTTTTACGGCTCTACTTTATAAACTTGTGTGAAGCACTTGGGGGTTCAAATTTCTCACCACAGATCTAGATAAGTTCCTTAGAGGGTCTAGTTTCCAAAATGGGTTCACTTGTGGGGGGTTTCCACTGTTTAGGCACATCAGAGGCTCTCCAAATGCAACATGGCGTCCAATCTCAATTCCAGCCAATTTTGGTTGGAAAAAGTCAAATGGTGCTCCTTCCATTCCGAGCTCTGCCGTGCGCCCAAACAGTGGTACCCACCCACATATGGGGTATCGGCGTACTCAGGACAAATTGGACAACAACTTTTGTGGTCCAATTTCTCCTGTTACCCTTGGGAAAATAAAAAATTGGTGACTAAAATATAATTTTTGTGGGAAAAAAATAGGATTTTTTTATTTCATGCCGGGCATTATAAACTTATAAACTTGTGTGAAGCACTTGGGGGTTCAAAGTGCTCACCACGATCTAGATAAGTTCCTTAGGGGGTCTAGTTTCCAAAATGGGGTCACTTGTGGGAGGTTACCACTGTTTAGGCACATCTGGGGCACTGCAAACGGAACATGACCCCCATCAACGTCTGCATTCCAAAACGTTATTACTTCCTTTCCAAGCCCTGCCGTGCGCCCAAACAGTTTCCCCCCACCACATATGGGGTATCAGCGTACTCAGGACAAGTTGGACAACAACTTTTGGGGTCCAATTTCCTTGGGAAAAATCAAAAATTTGGGACTAAAAATCATTTTTGTGGAAAATTGTTTTTTTTTTTTTTTTTCACACCCAGGCATTATAAACTTTTGTGAAACACTTGGGGGTTCAAAGTGCTCACAACAGATCTAGATAAGTTCCATAGGGGGTCTAGTTTCCAAAATGGTGTCACTTGTGGGGGATTTCCACGGTTTAGGCGCATCAGGGGCTCTCCAAACGCAACATGGCGTCCAATCTCAATTCCAGCCAATTTTGGTTTGAAAAAGTCAAACGGCGCTGCTTCCCTTACAAGCTCTGCCGTGTGCCCAAACAGTGGTTTTCCCCCAGATATGGGGTATTGGCGTACTCAGGAGAAATTGCACAACAACTTTATCTGTCCATTTTCTCCTTAAATCCTTGTGAAAATAAAAAAAAGTTTGTAAAAGATTTTTGTGACTAAAAAGTTTAATGTTCATTTTTTTCCGTTCCACGTTGCTTCAGCTCCTGTGAAGCACCTGAAGGGTTAATAAACTTATTGAATGTGGTTTTGAGTACCTTGAGGGATGCAGTTTTTAGAATAGTGTCACTTTTGGGTATTTTCTGCCATATAGACCCTTCAAAGTGACTTCAAATGTGAGGTGGTCCCTAAAAAAAAAATGGCTTTGTAAATTTTGTTGTAAAAATGAGAAATCGCTGGTCAACTTTTAACCCTTATAATTTCCTAACCCAAAAAATTTTGGTTCCGATATTGTGCTGATGTAAAGTAGACATGTGGGAAATGTTATTTATTAACTATTTTGTGTGACATATTTCTCATTTCTCTGTTTTAAGGGAATAAAAATTCAAAGTTTGAAAATGGCAAAATTTTCAAAATTTTCGCCATATTTGCATTTTTTCAAAAATAAACGCAAGTTATATCGAAGAAATTGTACCACTAACGTGAAGTACAATATGTCACGAGAAAACAATCTCAGAATCGCGAAGATCCGTTGAAGCGTTCCAGAGTTATAACCTCATAAAGAGACAGTGGTCAGAATTGTAAAAATTGGCCCGGTCATTACCGTGCAAACCACCCTTGGGGGTGAAGGGGTTAATTTTGCAAATTTTCAGTTTAGTGTTATATAATGCATGATACAGTTTAACTTAAAGGGGATGGACACTTTTACAAATCCTGTGACAACTGCTTTCTGATGGATCTCTTAGTTTCATTAGAATTCATTTAATTTTAGGAAAACCCTACTAAATTGCTGGAGCAGCTGGCCAGTGTGAAGTCACGCTTTAAGGGTTTGTCATCCCAGTTGGACAAGATTGCAGCAGATCAGCAAAAATCAGTGGAAACTATTCAGGCGACAATAGCAAATACTCTGAAAATGGTTCAGCATCTACAGCAGCAAACAGATTTTCAGGTACTATTCAGAGCCCTTATATGTTAGACCTTTGACTACAAAGTAATATTTTGATCTTTTTACCTCTGAACATTTTTCTTTTTTCCTCCTTTTTTTATTGGGTTACTATACATTTGCTACGCCTGAATATTGGCTACAGCTTGTGCTGTTGATAACTGCGTTTACAACCTGTTAATAACTGGGCCTGTGGTTCCAGGTGCTCGCACGCTCGCCATATGTACCCTTTATTTCTCCTCTTAGCAGTACTGACGCACAGTAACATGCCCTAATGTTCTATACAGGTACCCCCCTTTTCAGAGGAAGAACTTCGTGCAGTCCAACAATTTGAGACTCTAGCGCTGAAGGGCATGAACATGAAGTAAACAGGTAAGGGTTCCCACTCACATTTCAGTTGTAGCTAGAGTTAACCCTTTAGTGAAACCAGACTTCTCTTTCTGCCAGTTTTTGTATAAGCATCAGCAGATCAAAGGAGAACTTTGAAATCACAAAAGCGTGTTGTTGTTTTTTTTACAGGATAGCTTTAGTTTACGTTTCACGAGGTTAAAGTACAAGGTCTCGGCCAATGGGTTAAAGTACAAGTTACAGTGTATGTAGAAAATAATACAATATAATTTGGTTCTAAATAGGGATGACTTAATCGATTTTTCCTGAACCAGGTCCGTATGCCACGGAATTCAGGAAACTGCCTCGCCGCTCCGCTTTTGCTTAGCCGGCCTGGCGCAACATCATTTTAGCGACCTAACACGCCACATTGCATCAGACCAGCTAATCAAGAGGAGCCGCGGATGCTGGCAGATGGCACACGGTTTACACATGGTTCTCATCTAGCGGCCACGGAATACGAACCTAGACGCTGGACTGGGATGCTGTGAATTTCTTCGATTAGGTAAAAATCGTCCTTTTGAACCTTAGATTTGGAAAATGTGTCTTTGGTTCTTGAACCACATGGTAAGTTTATTATAGGCATTTCCCAGACTCATTAAATCATTTACAAATGGTGGACATTGGCATGAAATGAAAAAGGAAATAAGTCTAGCTATTGACTTACTACGCCTGTGTCGACTCCCTGGTTTCCCGACGGTCTCTGTACTGGGCTCCAGCATATAAGATAACGTGACTGTTTCAGTCAATCACTAAGGCTGGTTTCACACTAGCGTTCAGGAGGGCTGCGTACTTCCCCTGTCGAGCCCCGCCCACTGCCGCACCTCTTCCGTTCAGCGCCGTCTGCCTCTGCATGCGTCCTGCGTACCCTGTCTTTAACATTGGGTGCGCAGGCTGTGCGGTGCATGCGTCATTTTGATGGTGCGCCTACCACAACAAAATGCAACCTGTTGCGTTCGACGCAGGTCGGCACAGCGTCAAAACGACTGATGCGGATACATCCTCATGGCCTGCGTACCCAATGTTAAAGATAGGGTACGCAGGACGCATGCAGAGGTAGGCGGCGCTGAAAGGAAGAGGTGCGGCAGTGGGCGGGGCTTGACGGAGGAAGTACGCAGCTCTGCCGAACGCTAGTGTGAAACCAGCCTAAGCACATGCCGCATCATCTCTATAGCAGGGTAAGTGGGCACAGGAGATTGAGGCAAGCGTGACTTGTTAGTGATGAGCGAGAGTGAACTTCGGTCATATGACAGCTGTCGCAGCCAAAGTCACCGTATAACCCTAGCCTTGGTCACAGTGAAGCTTACCAGAATATTTTATTTGATGATCACAACTCCTGAAAATTTACATTTTTTTTTTTCTAGCGTTTCAAAGCATCAAGAAACAGAAAAGAAATGTTCAGACAGTACAACTGTGTAATGCTGAAGAGATTTCCCGTCACCAATTACCCCTAAACTCTGTCAAAAGTGAAAATGGACACTGATACTTCTACCATAGGACAACCACCTATTTATTTTAAAGCAAAAACCCCAACCACGTGCATATTTTGTATTTCTGTTCTACATGTGCAGATTCAATAAAGTAATATAAGATGTAGGAAACATTTTGTATAAAGTTTTCTGTAAATAACAACTCCACTTTTGATGTTGAATTTATCGTCTGGTTATTACTGCGGGTTCAGCTTCTTCAAAGGAACCAAAATCCTGTATTACTCAAGTTAGTTTTAAGTTCCACATCGCAAGCTTACAAAATGGCAAAAGGCGTAGTAAGATACCATCATTACAATTATTTTACTAAATATTCAACTTTTTATTTTACATATGTCCACTTAGCCGGTATTGATTTTTGTAATTGAAAAATGTAATATATGTTTTATATTAAAGAGTAAAATATAAATTTGTGTATTTTTTTTGTACTTTTGAATCTTTTGCATGTTATTAAACCTAATGTCTTTGCATGCCCATTGCTCGTGTTCTTATCTTAGTCTCCCATGCCATGAGCACATTATTGCCACAGTCATCTGAAATATTCATCATGAAGAATGGCTGCGAGACCTGGATATATGTAACTGTTTACCATATAAATGCATACATTTCCCATTGTGTTTTTCATTTATTTTCTAATTTAATTTTTTATTTTTTGCAAAATCTTTGTATTGAAAATCCTGTTAACGGTGTTTTTCTATTAGCAAAATATCCAAGAAAACAAAAACTCCTTTCTGACTCGATAATGGTAAAAGGAGAAGTGAGTGAGGAGCCAATAACCATTCTTTATTTCCAGTGTGTTTTTCATATTGCTTTAATATTGCATTTATATTCCATGCCACCATGATGAAATGAACGTCGAAAATCTGCAAAAACCCTGAAGAGGGTAATGTGTCCCATAAGGCAATATTAAACATGGATAAACCCAAATACAAAAAATGGTAGGACTTGAATCATTACCATTAAATTAAAAGTTTTACGCTTTGAGTACAAAATCTAACATACTGGTAAAACAAAGACACATTGGAGGGTGAATAACTGACCCCAAAGCCAAGTTTCCCTTATATAGGGTAATATGTCTATACTGAGCAATCGTATAGGCATGTGTAACTTTTGTTTCAGGTGAGCGAGCTACATGTCTGTGTCTGCCTTTGTCTTTTTCTACCTCCACTCTCCATAGACTTTTATAAGCAGCAATTGTCATCTCATTCCCCCAAAGAGCTGAAAATGTGTATTTGGCCTATTTTACTAATGGATTAAGAGTAATTACGGTAATTAGTCCAGCAAGAGAAAGATGTATTTTTTTTCTTATTAAATAAGAACCTTTGTAATATATAATTACTTGTACTATTGATTTGTAAAACAATAAACTAAAACATTGGTTACTCTTTACCTTCAAACTTTTCTTTTGAATGACTGTGCACACAGCAAATTGATGATTGTACAAGTTAGTTCCTCATCCTCTTCTTGCTATGTCCTTTTAAGCAGGTTACTAAATTCCTGAAATGAGTGCACCCCTTACTGATCCCTAACATCTGTAGTAAGACTAAACTACAGGGTTTGGATGAAGTTTTCCTTTTGTCAAAAAGATTGCAGTTGTAGTATTAGCTGGTGTAAGTGGTTTGTGCCAGTGCTACTTGATTATCGTGTGACCCTCACTGGCTTAAATTTCAGCCCAGCAGAGAATAATAGGTGATATTCAGATAAGGAAAACTTTGGGGAGATATAACAGAGTGAAGTGAAAGATTAATCTGGCACATCCATCTGAAATATAAAAGAAAAAATTGGAAATTCATTAAAAAAATAAGAGAATCCACGAACATGTTAAATACCTGACTCGTTTACTTATAAGATATACAACGAATCGTGGCAATTTAGTTTAAATATTAAGGTTAAGAGACCAATCCGAGCAATGGTAACAAACCTAGTCTAAGAAACTACTGTGTTTGAAGACGTATCCGAAGTAAGCATTCATATAAACAAATTTGATCAGTAAAAGTAATATCAAACTAAAATGACATAAAAAAACACATGAGAAAACATGAACGCTGATTGTACAAGAAAGCAAAAAAAGATAAATACAAAATGTTTTTGTAAATCATACATATAAAAGTATATAAAAAAAAAAAGTGCACATACCGTACAAAGAAATAAATGTGATGTGACTGCTAATTGCATGAATAAACCATAAAGATAATTGCTCATAAAAGAAAAATTCTTATAATTCATGCCACGGGGGATATTTGGTGTTGAGATTCAATATCCAAAACGCTACCAATTACTCCCCCTCAAGGGGTGTGTTCTGTCTTCATACATGTTGACACGGTGTGCAATCTAGCATACAGCATAAACCATCATTCTATCTTCCAAATAAGCAGACTGTCCTCTGTAGTCTAACTTGTTTATTGGTGAACAGTTTAGAACATGCGCGGTAAAACTATAAAAATACAAATGACTTAGATAAGTATTGGGCACACAGCTGACTCTTTACAATTAGCAGGAAAGTATACAGTACGATGCAACTTTAACATGGGAAAACACAGGATTCTAATAACATCTCCTATCACTGGCTGCTATACAGTTAATAGCCTCCTAAACACTGCATTGCTATTGATCTTACCAGGATAGCAAACTCAAGTTGGAGAGGTTACAGGAGAGCACATGAACACGTGTGTTCCCTGAAGTACATGGAAGAAAATGGAGCTTCTTCCCAGCATACCTTGCTTCAATCCCACAATGCAACACTCTGCTTGTTAAAGGCACTGGCTATAAATTCAGCCACCACTAGATGGTGCTATAACAAACAATCCAGCACACAATACAAAAGATACTGCCCTGTACTCAGATGGGCAGAACACTCCCCGCTTGGCATCAACTGATGCCACATACAAGCTCTTTTGGCGAAAGCAGTAAAACTAGTTCTGCAACTGGTCTGAGGAATAGTATACTCTCCTCAGCCTTCCACACTTTGACCTCGACCTTGCAAACCTTCTCATCCTTGCTTGGGAATACCTTGGTGATGAGGCCTAGTGGCCATTCATTTCGGTGTGACTGGCTGTCCTTCATGAGCACATCACCTGGTTTGATGTTCGGCTTGTCGATCTGCCACTTCTTCCTAGACTGTAAGGTAGAGAGATATTGTTTTCTCCATCTGTCCCAGAAAGTATTGGAGAGACTTTGAACTTGTCTCCATTGACGTCTGTAGAGGTCCTTGTTGCTGAATTCTCCCAGTGGAGCGCTGGGAGTGTTGGTTTTCTGAGTGAGTAGCAGGGCGGGAGTAAGAATGGTCGGATCAAGCTTTTTCAAGACACTCTCTAGAAATGGGTTGACCTTTGTTGAGGTTGTCTATTTCTCTGGGGTAGGTTTCCCGAAGTATTGTAACCTTGGCTCTTTCCAAGTTGAGGGCGGTAAAAGCATGCTTGCAGTGATGCCAACCTTTACAAGATCTCTGGATTACAGGTAATGCTGACTGGTAGGACTGGGCCACATGAAGTAGACAAGCAATGGCTCAAACAAGTGACTTCCAGGTTGAGAACCTGCTGAACCGATGAGATTCCAGGTAATGACTTGAAATCCCTGTATGCAGAACAGACACTCGAGGACTGAGCTCCTCGTCGGCATCTGGATCCACCTGTCGCATGGTCCGCAGGATTGAGGTGAGTAGGTACATAGTGCCACTGACTAGGGCAGGTAGATCTTATTCTCACTATCCGGTTGCTGACGTAGACATAAAAGCGTCGCGTTTCATTGCAGATGTATCCCAGTACCACCTTGCTATCAGTGTAGAACTCTGCTTTGGTGTCCAGATTCATCACACCTGAGATAAGCTCGGCCAACTCAACTGCGAGGACAGCAGCGCAGAGTTCCAGTCTGGGTACCGTGTGTTCGCGGAGTGGTGCCAGTTTAGTCCGGCTCATCACAAACCCGATTGGGCTCTGTTCATTGACACCTATGATTCTGCTGCGATTGCTTTGACTGATGCGTCGCAGAAGATACAAAGTCTTTGTTTCTTGACTTCTGTGGATGGCACAGGAGCATACGGTTGTTTAACACGAAGGTCGGTCAAGGCCTCGAGAGACCTCTTCCACTCTGCCCACAGGTCTGCCTTTTCTGCTGGCAGTGGATCATCCCAATCAGATGTGTCTTGGGTGAAGTCTCTTAGCATCATTTTCTCTTGGACAGTAACTGGAGCAACGAATCCCAGGGGGTCGTATAGACTATTCAAGAAAGAAAGAACTCTGTGTGTGAAGGGTTTCTCGTCTTTACTGATTTGAATGGTGAATGCATCCGTCTTCAGATCCCAAAGCAATCCAACACTCCGCTGCATGGGAAGTGTTCTGCCCATCTGAGTACAGGGCAGTATGTTTTGTACTGTGTGCTGATTTGTTTATTATAGCACCATCAAGTGGTGGCTGAATTTATAGCCTGTGCCTTTAACAAGCAGATAGGGTATTGCTGTTTTCTTGTCAAAGAGGATCACAGAAACTACTTGTTCTTCTGGTACCGTGACAAAGACCCAGACAAAGACATCACAGAGTATCTGATGAGGGTACACATCTTAGAGAACAGCCCTTCCCCAGCAGTCGCTATCTACAGCCTCCGTAAATCCGCCAAAGAAGGCGAAGAAAAGTATGGGTCAGGCGTCAGATCCTTCGTAGAAAAGGACTTCTACGTAGACGACTGTTTGAAGTCCACACCAACAAATGAGGCTGCAATCAGTCTTCTAAAAAGGGCTCAATAAATGCTCGCTCAGTCTAACCTAAGGTTACACAAGATTTCCTTCAACAGTCGAGAGTTGATGGAAGCATTTCCCTCTCAAGACTATTCCAGCGATCTAAAGGACCTAGACCTAAGCATCGACACTCTTCCCATGCAGCGGAGTCTTGGACTGCTTTGGGATCTGAAGACGGATGCCTTCACCTTTCAGATCAGTAAAGACGAGAAACCCGTCACGCGCAGAGAAGTTCTTTCTTTCGTGAATAGTCTATACGACCCCTGGGATTCGTAGCTCCAGTTACTGTCCAAGGGAAAATGATGCTAAGAGACTTCACCCAAGACACATCTGATTGGGATGATCCACTGCCAGCAGAAAAGGCAGACCTGTGGGCAGAGTGGAAGAGGTCTCTCGAGGCCTTGACCGACCTTCGTGTGAAACAACCGTATACTTCTGTGCCATCCACAGAAGTCAAGAAACAAAGACTTTGTATCTTCTGCAACGCATCAGTCAAAGCAATCGCAGCAGAAGCATACCTCAAAACCATAGATGTCAATGAACAGAGCCACATCGGGTTTGTGATGAGCCGGACTAAACTGGCACCACTCCGCGAACACACGGTACCCAGACTGGAACTCTGCGCTGCTGTCCTCGCAGTTGAGTTGGCCGAGCTTATCTCAGGTGTGATGAATCTGGAGACCAAAGATGCAGAGTTCTACACTGATAGCAAGGTGATACTGGGATACATCTGCAATGAAACACGACGCTTTTATGTCTACGTCAGCAACCGGATACTGAGGATAAGAAGATCTACCTGCCCTAGTCAGTGGCACTATGTACCTACTCACCTCAATCCTGCGGACCATGCGACTAGATCCGTTGCTTCAAGTCATCTTAAAGACACTACCTGGTTCACAGGCCCTGCTTCCTTGTACCGTTCGATGCCCCACATCAACAGGCCTGAAACGTTTGAACTGGTGGATTCAGATGCCGACGAGGAGATCCGTCCTCGAGTGTTTGCTCTGCATACAGGGATTTCAAGTCATTACCTCGAATCTCATCGGTTCAGCAGGTTCTCAACCTGGAAGTCACTTGTTTGAGCCGTTGCTTGTCTACTTCATGTGGCCCAGTCCTACAAGTCAGCATTACCTGCAAGCCAGAGATCTTGTAAAGGTTGGCATCACTGCAAGCATGCTTTTACCGCCCTCAACTTGGAAAGAGCCAAGGTTACAATACTTCGTGTTGTGCAAAGAGAAGCCTACCCCAGAGAAATGGACAACCTCAACAAGGGACAACCCATTTCTAGAGATAGTGTCTTGAAAAAGCTTGATCCAATCATTGACCAAAATGAGCTGTTAAGGATTGGAGGTCGTCTTCAGGAAGGTAAGGTGGAATTTGTGGAAAAAACACCCTGTAGCAATTCCTGGTCCTCATCATGTCACTACTCTGCTCGTACAGCACCATCATGTTTTGGTGAAACATGTAGGCCGATTGTTTACCGAAGGGAATCTAGGAACTGCTGGTCTATGGATGGAGCAAAGATATGTGTGAGTAAACTCATCTTCAACTGTGTAACTTGTCGCAAACTCCGTGGTGTGACTACAAACCCAAAAATGGATAATCTCCCATCAGACAGACTTAGCACGGATCCTCCCTTTACCAACGTCAGACTGGATGTATTCGGGCCGTGGACTGTGGTTGCACGGCACACTAGAAGAGCTCAAGCCAACGCAAAATGCTGGGCAGTTATGTTCACCTGTATGTCCATCAGAGCAGTCCATATCGAAGTAATTGAATCCATGGACACTTCAAGTTTCATAAATGCTCTCCGATGTTTCATTGCCATCAGAGGCACCGTGAAACACATTCGCTCTGTTAGAGGCTCAAATTTCGTAGGAGCAGTGAAAGAACTTCAAATTCCTTTCAATCAAGACATTATCAGTGTGGAAAGATACTTGAGTGAGCAGGGATGCACTTGGACCTTCAATTTACCACATTTATCTGACATGGGATGTGCTTGGGAGAGGATGATAGGAATAGCACGTAGAATCTTAGACTCTATCTTCTTGCAAGAAGGTAGCACAAGACTCACACACGAAGGTTTGACTACATTCTTGGCAGAAGTTTCGGCCATCATAAATGCCAGACCATTGACTGCACTCTCCAGTGACGCTGAAAATCCAACCATTCTCACTTCCGCCATGCTACTCACTCAGAAAACCAACACTTCCAGCGCTCCACTGGGAGAATTCAGCAACAAGAACCTATACAGACGTCAATGGAGACGAGTTCAAAGTCTCTCCAATACTTTCTGGGACTGATGGAGAAAACAATATCTCTCTACCTTACAGCCTAGGAAGAAGTGGCAGATCGACAAGCCGAACATCAAACCAGGTGATATTGTGCTCATGAAGGACAGCCAGTCACACCGAAATGAGTGGCCACTAGGCCTCATCACCAAGGTGTTCCTAAGCAAAGTTGAGAAGGTATGCAAGGTCAAGGTTAAAGTGTGGAAGGCTGGGGAGAGTAAACTATTCCTCAGACCAGTTGCGAAACTAGTTTTACTGCTTTCATCAAAAGAGCCTGTATGTGGCATCAGTTGATGCCAAGCGGGGAGTGTTCTGCCCATCTGAGTACAGGGCAGCATGTTTTGTACTGTGTGCTAGTTTGTTTGTTATAGTACCATCAAGTGGTGGCTGAATTTATAGCCTGTGCCTTTAACAAGCAGATAGAGTATTGCATTGTGGGATTGAAGCAAGTTATGCTGGGAAGAAGAAGCTCCATTTTCTTCCATGTACTTCAGGGAATACACGTGTTGATGTGCTCTCCTGTAACCTCTCCAACTTGAGTTTGCTATCCTGGTAAAACATATCTGGTAAGATCAATATCTTCTCTAGCAATGCAGTGTTTAGGAGGTTATTAACTGTATAGCAGCCAGTGCATAGGAGATGTTATTAGAATCCTGTGTAAAGTTTGCATCATACTGTATACTTTCCTGTTAATTGTAAAGTGTCAGCTGTGTGCCCAATACTTATCTATGTCATTTGAATTTTTATAGTTTTACTGCGCATGTTCTATGCTATTCACCAATAAACAAGTTAGACTACAGAGGACAGTCTGCTTATTTGGAGTACGGAATCGTGGTTTAGGCTGTATGCTAGATTGCACACGTGTCAACGTGTATGAAGGCAGAACAGGAAGAGTGTCGATGCTTAGGTCTAGGTCCTTTAGATCACTAGAATATTCTTGAGAGGGAAATGCTTCCATCAACTCTCGACTGTTGGAGGAAATCTTGTGTAAATTTAGGTTAGACTGAGCGAGCATTTCTTGAGCCCTTTTTAGTAGACTGATTGCAGCCTTTTGTTGGTGTGGACTTCAAACAGTCGTCTACGTAGAAGTCCTTTTCTACGAAGGATCTGACGTCTGATCCATACTTTTCTTCGCCTTCTTTGGCAGAATTACAGAGGCCGTAGATAGCGACTGCTGGGGAAGGTCTGTTCCCGAAGCTTTGTACCCTCATCCGGTACTCTGTGATGTCTTTGTCTGGGTTGTTGTCCTGGTACCAGAAGAACCTCAAGTAGTTTCTGTGTTCCTCTTTGACGAGAAACAGTGGAACATCTGTTGTATGTCAGCCATAAATGCCACCGTATCTCTGCGGAAAGAGAGTAGTACTTCCAGTAGTCTGTTGTTGAGGTCTGGGCCCGACAGTAGGACATCATTTAATGAGACGTCTTCATATTTGGCACTTGAGTCGAATACCACTCTTATTTGACCTGGCTTCTTGGGATGGTATACTCTGAAGATGGGCAAGTACCAACACTCCTTTGAGGGCCGAAGTGCAGGTGCAATCACTGCGTGGTTGTTCTGGAATATCCTTCCCATGAAGGTAAAGAAGTGTTCCTTCGTCTCAGTTGACTTCTTAAGCTTGTGTCTGAGGGAGATGAATTGGCTGTAGACCAGTTCCCTGTTGTTGGGTAGGCGCCTTCTCTGAGGTCGAAATGGTAAAGGTGCGACCCAACTGTTCGATTTGTTTTTGACTATTTGTCTATCCATGATGTCCAGGAACATCCTATCTTCTATGGTCATCGCTACCTTGTCATCTTCCTTTGTCCTGTGGAAGACTGTACATCCAATGTGGTCTTGTTCACCTTCACAGGCGTGGTCTTTGTTGGTAGGTACTGAGAAAGGACAAGGTAGGGAAGTGCTGTTTGATAATTCCTTTACCAGCAGACTATTGTGACATGGCTGGAAAAGAGACGGACGTCTATTTTATAGTGTGCTGGTGAGCATACTGTTGACTGAGTCTGGCTTGTGTGCTCCTCCTAGACAGACGTCTCCTATGATGACCCATCCAAGGTCGAGCTTCTGAGCGCATGGAGCATTTCTGGAGCCGTTTATATATTCTCTAGTCTTGTGGACTCGTATATCTCTTCCCAGGAGTAGCGCTATTGGGGCTTCTGGATCCAACTCAGGTATCAGGTGGGCTATATGCTTCAGATGGGGGTGATGTGTCGCCACCTCCGGTGAAGGTATCTCTGACCTGTTGTCGGGAATCTGGTTGCACTCCAGGATGGTTGGTAGCGATAGGCAGGTTTGACCATCTATGGACTCCACCTTGTATCCTGTTGCTTTTCTCCCTGCCGTATCAACGGTACCTGAACACGTCCTCAGGGAGTAGGGAGAACCAGGGCCTACAATGCTGAAGCTGTCAAAGAAGATGAACCTGGCTAAAGACCTGTTACTTTGGTCATCCAGGATAGCGTATATCTTAAGGGCTTTGTCCTTGCGGCCTTTCAGGGTAGACTCAGACAAGGCAGATTTTTGAACAGGACCTTCCTCCTGTGAATCCCTTACAGATCTCTGTACATTGAGAGCTTACCACAGGGGTATCTTCATCAGTGTTCTCCTTCCCATCGTGCTCCTCTGCTTGTGACAACACTCGTGGTGGTCCAGGGTGCAAGGCTGTATTGTGATCTGTGCTGCTGCATTCTGCACATTTCACGCTAGCTTCACAGTTCCTGGTGAGGTGAGAGGTTGTGGCACAACATTTGAAGCAGATGTTGTTCTCTTTGAGGAAACCTTTGCGATCCTCCAAAGACTTCTCCCTGAAGGCTCTGCATTTTAGTAGAGGATGTGGTTTCTTGTGTAGAGGACACTGTTTACTGACATCCTGGTGGTTGCTAAGGGTATGGAACAAGTGTTGAATAACAGAAGTCCATCACCTGCGAGCGATGACTGGCAATCAGGAGAGACGGACTAGGCTGATATAAGTTCAGCTGTCTTTCTCCTCTGCGTTTCACCCTCAGACCAATGGGCAGACTGAGAGAACAAACCAGACCTTGGAGACTTATTTGAGATGTTTTGTGTCTGCTGATCAGGATGACTGGGTCTCTTTTTTGCCTTTGGCTGAATTTGCTCTGAATAATAGGGCTAGTTCTGCCACCTTGATGTCTCCTTTTCTCTGCAATTTCGGGCTTCATCCTCGGTTTTCTTTGGGGCAGGTGGAGGCTTCTGTCTGTCAGGGTGTTGACTCTATGGTGGAGAGAATGCAGCAGATTTGGGATCAAGTAGTGGATAAATTGTCTCTCTCTCAGGAGAGGGCCCCGCGGTTTGCCAACCGGCATAGGACTGATGGTCCTCGGTTTAAAGTGGATGACTTGGTTTGGTTGTCCTCAAAGAATATCCCTATGAAGGTTGCGTCTCTAAAGTTGAAGCCAAGGTTCATTGGACCTTATAGGATCTTGGAAGTCCTTAATCCAGTTTCTTTTCGTTTGGCGCTTCCAGGGACGTTTAAGATTCATAACGTCTTCCACAAATCTTTATTTGCTTCTGAGATCCATGCGGAGAAATTGGTTTGCGCCTTTCACTGGGCTCACCCTGATCGGCCAGGTGGCGCCGGTGAGGGTTCGGTGACCCCTCCTCAAGGAGGGGGTACTGTTGTGAGCATGTTGGAAATGACTTCTGAGTTGGGGCTCTCTCTGGTGGTTGCTGAGGGTATTGAACCAGTGTTGAATAATAGAAGTCCATCACCTGCGAGGAATGACTGGCAATTAGGAGACGGACTGGGCTGATATAAGTGAGCTGTCTTCCCATGATCCTCGCCGGTGATCAATTGTTGTGTCCTGTTCATTTGGAAGTCAGCTTTTGTCTTGCCTTCGTCTGCTACTTTCAGATAAGTTATTTTCTGCTTGTTTCTATCGTGTTTGCTATTTCCATTTTTTGCCTGCACCTTTGTGGGAGGTTAGCCGGGTTCCCCTCCAGGGGCCTGTGCTACTCTCTGTTTTTCAGTAGCCACTGTTTGTTCCATTGCTCTGTCCCTGCTATTTGAGTGGCTGCGGGTTAGCCGCTTGGTCACACCAGAGATCTGATTTAGCGGGTGGCGAGATCGTGTGGTCTCAGCATTTTTTTGAAATCAGAAGTGTTGGAATTTTTCTAGGGTTTTGCTGGGTTGCAGATAGTATTCTGTCCTGTCCTATCTGGGCAGCATTTGGCCCCAGCGTTTGCTCACTCTATTTTCTGCCTGCGTTTGTGTTTCTTCTTGTCTAACTGCCATTATATGTTTGGGGGCTACCTATTCCTTTGGGGCTCTACTCCGGAGCAGTTAGCTTTCCTGTTTCTATCTTCAGGTGTCGCTAATCTCTCCGGCTGTGCCGAGGCGTCTAGGTCACCGTAGGTACGTCCCACGGCTGCTTCTAGTTGTGCGGTTAGCTTAGGGATCTGCAACCCATTAGTTCCCAACCTCTCTGGGTGTTCGGCTGCCTTGGCTGTTTATTGCTCCTGTCCGCTTCAGCTACCAAATCACAACAGAATGGTACATTATGATTTTGTTTATACCGTGAACCATATGTAACCCACTTTTCTTGTAGGCTGTAAGGAAGTTTTTGTATTATTGGATTGACACCCCTAGCGGTGTCTAAGAATGCCAATCCGGGCAAGTCTCCTTCCTCCTGTGCAACCTGTAACTCTATCAATAAATCACTCAATTCTCTAAGCTTTTGATAACCTTTAGGTTCTATCTTAGGAAAATCATCAATTCTTTTGTATAAAGCATTCTCTATGACTTCTATTGTCCCATAGCATTCATCAAGTCTTTCCCACATTTTGCGTAGACCTATGTGTGGATGCTTTATATTGATGTCTCTTAGTCTTTTGGCATGCTCGACCGACTCACTTCCGAGACACTTTACTAGGAGATCTAACTCCTTACTACTAGAAAGGTCCAGACCATGAATGGCGTTCTGGAACGAGGCTCACCATGACCTATAGTTCTCGGGTTTATCAGTGAACTTTACAAGTTCTTTTGTAACCAGAACTTGGCGGGCAAGGAACTTTGCAATGTCTATGGTGGCTTGGTCAGTGCCGGCACGAGCTGGTGTGTTATAGTCATGTCTAGTGTGTGGTGAATCACTATACCTGTGAGACGCTTCTGACTTCGTATAGTCTGTGCAGTACCTTCTCGGTGAAGGAGGTGTCTCTTTAAGGCGGGATGGGAGCTGTACCTTCTGCTCAGTGGAACAACCGCTGTGGTTGACATCTCTGTGCTGGACGACTCCTTGCTTGTGGTAACGAAGTTCGGGGTTGGATCGCTGGTAATCAGCATAGGCTGGTCGATGTGGTGCATCAGGGCTGTCATCCATGCCGGAATGTTGACGGACATACTCTGCGACGCGCTGTGCCGGATCTTGCTGCTCTAGATCTGGTCCGGGAATGTTGCTGCATCTCTCGCAATCAGGATCCTTCATGGCTTCCAAATACTCTGCTTTAGCAATTGCAGCTGCTGTCTCTTTGTCTGCCGCAAGTTTTTCTAGCTCTGCTCGCAAACATGCAGTTTCCCCTTCTTTCTCTGCCTGCAAACGTGCAGTTTCGGCTCGCAGGCGTCGGTTTCGGCCTCTCAGCTTGCAAACGTGAAGTTTCAGCTTGCAGGCGTGCGGTTTCGGCCTCTCTCTCTGCTTGCAAACGTGCACTATCTGCATCTTGCTCTGCCTGCTCCAGCTTTAGGTGCATCTCTCTTTTGGCGAAGGAGGATCTTGCTTTGGCTGCCTCGGCTTCGGCACGGGCGACGGCAGCGAGCTTTGCTAATGATGACCTGCTGGAGCTTGCTCGTGACCTCGTTTTGAGTGAGGATGTGCTGTTTTGAGAAATTGTGCGCTTAGTTGCTTACTGCTGAGTATATTAGCGGGAAACAGTCTATGCGCGGCAGCTTCCGCGTGGCGGGGAATGATGAAGCGCCTGATGGCGGGCTGCACTTTCGGTAATTGTGACTGTATGGCGACCGCTGCAGTATCCGCAGGCAGTGCGGTGTGGGTACAAGCGGCTCAAGTCGTATTCACTATCGCAGGCGTCTAGCATCTGTTTTACTGTTTGGCCTTCATACATGTTGACAGTGTGAAATCTAGCATACAGCATAAACCATCATTCTATCTTCCAAATAAGCAGACTGTTCTCTGTAGTCCAACTTGTTTATTGGTGAACAGTATAGAACATGCGCGGTAAAACTATAAAAATACAAATGACTTAGATAAGTATTGGGCACACAGCAGACACTTTACAATTAACAGGAAAGTATACAGTATGATGCGACTTTAACATGGGAAAACACAGGATTCTAATAACATCTCCTAAGCACTGGCTGCTATACAGTTAATAGCCTCTTAAACACTGCATTGCTAGAGAAGATATTGATCTTACCAGATATGCTTTACCAGGATAGCAAACTCAAGTTGGAGAGGTTACAGGAGAGCACATGAACACGTGTGTTCCCTGAAGTACATGGAAGAAAATGGAGCTTCTTCCCAGCATACCTTGCTTCAATCCCACAATGCAACACTCTATCTGCTTGTTAAAGGCACAGGCTATAAATTCAGCCACTACTAGATGGTGCTATAACAAACAATTTAGCACATAATACAAAACATACCCTGTACTCAGATGGGCAGAACAGGGTGTGACCCCCTCTATAGCATAAAACTGAAATAAGAGACATCCCCATTGTGTATGATGACAAAATGTTTTAATGCATCGGAATATGATGCATTGCCATTACTGATATTCAATAAATGTCCAGCTATACGCTTCTTTAATTTACATATGGTACAGCGCCCATACTGTAGGCTGCAGGCTTTACATACCCCACATGGTGTGTATCACAATGAAAGCATCAATCCTGTGTTACCACCAAGAGGAAAAGAATGTCCAAAAAGGAAACCTTGTTCGGCGTTTTACTGGTGACACAAAGATTACACTCTTTGCAGTTAAGAGATAGAGGATTCGTTAACTAAACATTAAATAACATTTATTACCAATTCATGGGTTCGGCGACAATTGTCTGTTCACCAATCCCATCCTCTGGGTCCAACCACCTGGAGCCTAGCTTGGATACGTGATATGTGTCATTTACCGGAAATCTCCTATGTTCTTATGTCGGATTTCCACTGGACTATGATCTCTAGAACACATGGCTACTCGGATGCTGTAAGACGCTCCCAAGGATGGACTAGTCTTGCCAAGTGGCAAAAAGTACCAATCCACTCATGATTTTCTCTTCGATTCCATGAGTTTTATAATCTGTATAGGATTGCAGAGAAAACGTTGCTGCTAAAGGGTCTCATATTATCAACTCTATTCCATATGCTTTATTGTATAACATAAATTAGAAGAAAGTATCAATTGTATTTTAATATATTCACCAAATTAATACCAAAGAATACCATAAATATACACAAAAAAAATGTATTCAAAAACAATGCTAATCCAATAATAAATATGAAAATAATGTTATTACTGAAACAGTCAACAATACACAAAAAGACATGGTTCATGAATATGTCATGACTAGCTTGTCCTGTGCGAAATTTTCGCACATTGATCGTCAGGTGCGCAGGCAATTTCAGAAAAAGTAAGCTCATCAAATGTAAATGTATTTCATGAGATGATGAACACAGACAGGTATTTAGATATGTAGATTGGTAATACAATAAATTGGTTTGATAAGTAGAGGCCAAAAAATGTCTTGCGGTTGAGGTGCCACCTGCAGGTCATTGTGTCTTTCTGTAGGTTTATGAAAATAAATGTTTAAACTGCATTTAGTGATAAAATTGTGAATGTGTGGTTTGTTTGGCTCTTTTCTTGCTGAAGGGGGCAAGTTTACCTTTCAAATGGTGTATCATTTGTGTGTGGGGAAAAGTAATCAGTGAAAAAGCAGTGCATGTATACAAATGTGTTTGTATATGTAACTCACCTGCAGTGAAGTGTGCAATCCTCCAATGTGCCTGAAATAGGCTGGGCAAGCACTTGGGCAAGCTGGAAAGATCTCAAGGCAAATGTTTGGATTTGTTTGTGATGTCTGTAAGCAGCTTTGTGGTAGTGTGCTTTGGGGTAGTGTGCTGCCACATGCAGGTCATTAGACCTTTCAAATGGTGTATCATTTGTTTGTGTGGGTGGAGTATGAACAGATTAAGTGTGCAGTTCAATAGGCAATGCATGTTTTGTGTTTGCATATGTGACTCACCTGCAGTGAAGTGTGCAATCCTCCCATGTGCCTGAAATAGGCTGGGCAAGCTGGAAAGATCCCAAGGCAAATGTTTGAATTTGTTTGTGATGTCTGTAAGCAGCTTTGTGGTTGTGTGCTTTGGGGTAGTGTGGTGCCATCTGCAAGTAATTTTTCCTTACTGTAGGTTTATGAAAATTAATGTTTAAACTGTATTTTGTGATCAAATCGTGGATGTGTGGTTTGTTTGGCTATTTTCTTGCTGAAGAGGGAAAGTTTACCTTTCAAATGGTTTATCATTTCTGTGTGTGGGTGCAGTATGAACAGAGATACAAAGTAATCACCGAAAAACAGTATTTAGAAGTAACAGAAAAGATTGTATTAATTGAAATTAGTTCAAGGAATGAATAATAAACAATTGATATAAATAAAGGTATATTAAATATCAAGCAATATTGTACCATGTAATATTGTTACTGCACAATTATAGATGTCTATCAAGCCACTGATATTTATTACAGAAATCCTAAGAATATGAGATATTGGTCAAAATAAATAATAAAGAACGGAAGACAGACCATGTAAAATATTTAGGCATTCTTATTCCGAGGGATATTTCTCGCCTCTACGCTCTGAACCACCTACGCCTACTCTCCTCGGTTAGGACACAGCTCCAGCGTCTACGAATACCGTTCATGTCTTGGTTGGGCCGAAAAAATTATCTGTCCACATATATAGTCCCAAAATTCCTCTACTTATTCCAGGCAGCTCCTATATTCCTTCCCAATTCCTTTTTTCGTGCCTTACACGTTCTGTTCTCACGGTTCCTATGGAACCAACGTCCGGCTCGTATCGCTTCTCGACTTTGACTCTGCCCACAGATGCAGGTGGAGTGGGTATGCCTGACCTGAAGAACTATTACTTCGCTTGCCATCTTCGTCTTTGGGTGGAGATAAACAGCTGGAACAAAAGGTCTTTCTTGTCCTCCCTAGAAACGGCTCTTCTTTCGCCTCGGGAGGCACTTGAGTTATGGGGTGTGCATACTCAGATCCCTCGTACACGCGGCTTCTCCCCTCTCCTGAAGGGTTTGCTCCACACATGCCTGAACTGTCTACATCATGACACTATGAGTAAGTTACCCTCTCCGCTCATGCCTGTACGCTTACTCCCTTTGTTGACCTGCTCGGATGAGGGTATTTGGACTTTTCAGGGTTTGTGGAGCAAACTGGTAACGCCCCTCAATTCCTTTTTTGCTGGAGGCAATGTCCCTTCGGCGGAGGGCCTGTCATCCATCCTCGGACCTACACACGCCAACTTTTTATCGCTAGCACATGTACATCATGTCTGTCAGACCTTTATGGAGCAACATCGTCCCTTGCGGGCTGCCTCCAACTTGGAGCGGCTGTTGCTGGCACAGAGTCCTGTCAAAGGCGTGATCTCCACCATTTACAAATGGCTTATGTCTCTTCGCTCTGATACTGAGCCTACTTACCTTGCTGCCTGGGAACGGGAACTGGGGCACCCATTGTCCCTACGAGTCGCCAGGTGTATTAAAAGACACGCACTGGGATTTTCTAGGTGCGTTCGCATTAAAGAGAATTCTTATAAACTGATTGCCAGGTGGTACCGAACCCCGTCCTTCCTATTTCGCCATTGCTTACAGACCTCTGACATCTGCTGGAGATGTGGGGCGGGTTCAGGAACTTATGCTCACATCTGGTGGGATTGTCCCCTCATTGTGCCCTTCTGGAATGCGATACGACAAAAAATCAAAGATATCTGCCTTCTGCCTTGTGATTTACCCAGGGACTCAGTCCTTTTTTGGGTGCCGGCAACGGGTTATAACCCATTAAGCACAAACTGGCGACCTTTATGTTGACGGCTGCCAAACTTCTAGTGCCTAAGCATTGGCTGTCTACTGTGGCGCCTTCTCTGGAGGAGTGGACTGTTGCTGTGGACCATATCAGGGACATGGAGGACCTGTCGGCATGGATCAACCATACCCGGGATAAATTCCAGACCATCTGGTCCCCGTGGATTGCCTTTCGTACCCCCTTTGCCTACATAGTGTAAGTGACTCATTGGAGTGCTATTTTTGTATGTAAGATTCTCTGCGCCGTGGTGTGCTGTGGGCGGAGACCGAGGGCGCCCCTCCCCTTCTTCCTTCCCCTTACCTTTAACCTTCTTCCTTTTTTCTTTGTCCAGTTATTTATTTTTCATTTAGGTTCATTTAATTCCCTTATTTTTCTTTATTTCCCCTTATATTTTCTGTGTCTTCTTGTTTTATTTTGTTCTTAGTTCTTGTTCTTGTAGAATGTTATTGGGGTTCGTTAGTCCAGGAACCCAATTTGTGTGCCAAATCTCACGCAATACTAGTAGTGATCCTCGATCACGCTGTTTCATTCATATATATTGTGCTCTGTTTTATTGGACATGACCTGATATGATGACGCTTGGCTTATATCATGTGACATGTTTTGTTACTGTTCATACCCTTGATATGTGTTATACATGTGTGTTAATAAATACATATTCAACAAAAAAAAAAAAAAATAATAAAGAACAATATAAAGTCTATACTAACCAACGTTCCTTTCACGTTAACTTAACCTAAGGGAGTGAGATCAGGGGACAAGTGGCAGTGTGCAAATAGTATAAAGGGCAGTACAATGGCTCAGTGGTTAGCACTGTTGCCTTACAGCAAGCCACTGATATTTATTACAGAAATCCTAAGAATATAAGATATTGGTCAAAATAAATAATAAAGAACAATATAAAGTCTATACTAACCAACGTTCCTTTCACGTTAACTTAACCTAAGGGAGTGAGGTCAGGGGACAAGTGGCAGTGTACAAATAGTCTAAAGGGCAGTACAATGGCTTAGTGGTTAGCACTGTTGCCTTACAGCTCTGGGGTCCTGGGTTCAAATCCCACCAAAGGCAACATTTGCAAGGAGTTTGTATGTTCTCCCTGTGTTTGCGTGGGTTTCCTCCCACACTCCAAAGACATACTGATAGGGAATCTAGATATGTGTATATCTTCAAGGTGCTGTGGAATATGATGGTGCTATGTAAGCAATACATAATTTTAATTTTTGTTTAACATTTGAATAATTGTTATTGCCCTGTATGGTTACGGGGATCTATGAGTTTGAAGTGACAGTGACTGACAGAAACGGCAACATATATACAGAATCTTCTTTTGCATAACAGCTGATTGATGGGAGTCAAGGTGGCCATATATCTTAAGTTCACATTTGCGTATATGTGTACAGCATATCATCTGTATGCGCAAACGCATGCTAACACTGCGTTTTTTATCTGCATCAGCTTACGCATGACACCAAAACCCCGCTGCGTTTGCATTATTTATGCGCATGCGTTCGATAGGACAACGCTTTTCCAGGAGCATTTCCTTGGCTCAAGCCACGTCCAGTGGGCGTGTCTCATGGAAATTCTGTATATAGACCCTTGTACAGATGAAATCCCCAACTTTTCCTGCTGTTTCCAGCTTCTATCGTAATCTGGATTTGGACTTGCAAATGGCTGTTGCCTTTGCTGTGGCTTGTGAAGAAAGAAGAAGAGAAAGACGGAGAAGACATCGTCGTCACTACTGGCAACACCCCATCGTTGAAGTCCGAGAGAGCCTACCACTCATACACCAAGCTGCGTGCAAACCTTCAGAAGTTTTTCGACTACGCGAGGATGTCGAAACAGAGCTTCTATGAATTGCCGAGGATCCATCACCAGGCAGGACACACTACGTCGAGCAATTTTTGCTGAGGAACCGTCTGTTGGTGACCCTAAGGTATGTAATTTTGAAAAAGAAACACCTGTCATTAATATTATTGTTATAAAAGCCATGTATTGATTTTTGTATCCCATTTTCTGTTCGGCAGATTCCTGGCTACCAGAGAGACCTTATCATCTACATTTTCAATTCCGCATTGGAGTGTCCACCCTTTCTGGGATTGTTGGAGACACCTGCCATGCTTTATGTGATGTTCTGCGTGAGGAATTCCTCCCCCAACCCACAACTGAACTCTGGCTGGAAAATGCTGCAAAATTCCATGACATTTGTAATTTTCCTAACTGTTTGGGGGCTGTGGACGGCAAACACATTTGGATTAGGAAACCTGCTGGAAGTGGATCCGAGTATTTCAATTGCAAAAAATATTTTTCTATTCTCATGGCGATTGCAGATGCTGACTGTCGATTTATCGCCGTGGACGTTGGCTCATTTGGACGAGGAAATGACTCACAGACTTTCAAAAATTCTGACATGGGCCAACGTTTGTGAGGGAATAATTTCCATTTTCCAAAGCCACGACCTCTTAGAAAACTGAAGGACCGCCAATGCCGTTTGTTGTGCTTGGGGATGAGGCACTTCAAATGTGTGCCAACCTCATAAAACCGTACTCAAGTCAGGACTTGAATCACACCAAACGGATTTACAGCTATCGACTAACAAGGGCACGAAAAACTGTGTAGTGTGCCTTTGGTTTGCTGGCATCTAAATGGCGCATTTTGGGAACACCCATAAATCTAAAAACTGAGACAATTGATGAGGTTGTGAAAGCGTGTGTTATGCACAATTACATCCTTGCAAAAGAGCGACCCAACTTAGAACTTGATGAACCTGTGGCTACCACATTACAAGATTACCCTCTGAGGACAATAGTGGAAGTTGCTCAAATTAGATAAATTTGCTGCCTACTTTGTTTTGGATATTGGACGTGTAGCATGGCAAGACAAAATGGTTTAAGCCGCTAAAATGCACCTGTAATGTTATGTACCTGTAATGTTATGTAGCAGTAATGTTATGTACCTGTAATGTTTGCTGACTTTAATAATAAAACACCTCTAGTGAAACACCCGTTACAAGTTACTTCAACAATACAATACACACGTGTGTGTTTGCGGCGCATAAAGAGACAAAGAAAACACTGTGATTGTGCAAACAAAAGCAATTTTTTATTGAATAATAAAATCATTAATTAGATTCGGGGTATGTCGGAGGGTGAAATATTGTGGATGTGGGAGGTATGGAGCTGGGATGAGTGGCTACCATGAGTGGATGACGAAGGGGTTCTAGGGGAAGGGCCTATAAATTAAACAAACACATTAGTCATATACTTGTAAAGATAAAACACTTAAACCAAAAACATTCATGAATACTTACACGCCATCTTTCCACCTGAGGAACTTGGGCCTGAGTCAACTGCTCCTGCTGTTCCGCACTTGAACTGTTATGTAAAGAAAATATATGATTTTACCACGTGTCATATTGACAGTCAATACATACCTATCAGTATAGGAAATGTCCTCATTTCATCAGTCTCCTGTCCACTCTGGGAGGAATTCTGGTCTTCACTTGAGGACATCTTTGAAGAAGGCTGCAAGAGAGACAGAAGTGAGTACAGACTGCAGTGAGAGAGACAGACTATTCATAGCTTCTATACTCACATCCAGAGTGAAATCCAGAGTCTTCACAGCAGATCCACTGGCTTGTAATAGCATCCAGAGGCTTGAGAGTACTTGACTTCCAGTGTTCACATCCTCTTTTTATACAGCTTTGTTTTGGGGTGGCTGAAACAAATTCCTGGAGCTGCTCATTCTGAAGTGCGCATACGTATCGAACGCATGCGTATGCATTAGGGTGCCAAGGTAAAATGAACTTTGTAAATTGGTAAGTCTTACCCCTCAATTTTGTTCCTTTTGGCATAAGGATTCGACATTAAATTTAGATTTACCACTTGCTCAAGGCATGTGAATTATTCCATGTTTCTCATTTTCCACAATATTGTACACACAATAACCACTAAAATTTAACCACTAACATTTAAAAAAATTTAGAAAAAAATAAAAATAAAAGTTCAAATCACCCGCCTTTCGCCCCATTGAAAATTAAAGGGTGAAAAAAAATATATATACACACACATTTAGTATCGCCGTGTTCAGAAACGCCCAATCTATCAAAATATAAAATCAATTAATCTGATTGGTAAACGGCATAACATACCATACATATGGATATGCATGATGATAAATACTAAACAAAACATTTAAAACTGCAATATGATGTGCCATTGAGCAACCAGTAAATGATAACTAATCTTAAAAAAAAGAAAATTATTAAATATCTATGACCAAAAAGGAACAAAATTAGGAGGTAAGACCTTCAAAAACTTGCTACTTAATTTTTAACATGCAATTCCTTGGCACCCTACAGTCATGACCAAAAGTTTTGAGAATGACACAAATATTATATTTTCACATGATCTGCTGCCCTCTGGTTTTTATGTGTGTTTGACAGATGTTTTTATCACAGACAGAAATATAATTGCAAACATATAAGTAACAAAAGCTTATATTGACAGTTAGAATGAGTTAATGCAGTAAGTCAATATTTGCAGTGTTGACCCTTCTTCTTCAGGACCTCTGCAATTCTCCCTGGCATGCTCTCAATCAACTTCTGGACCAAATCCTGACTGATAGCAGTCCATTCTTGCACAATCAATGCTTTCATTTTGTCAGAATTTTTAGGTTTTTGTTTGTCCACCAGTCTCTTGATGATTGACCACAAGTTCTCAATGGGATTAAGATCTGGGAAGTTTCCAGGCCATAGACCCAAAATCTCTATGTTTTGTTCCCTGAGCCATTTAGTTATCACCTTTGCTTTATGGCAAGGTGCTCCATCATGCTGGAAAAGGTATTGTTGATCGCCAAACTACTCTTGGAGGGTTGGGAGAAGTTGCTCTTGGAGGACATTCTGGTACCATTCTTTATTCATGGCTGTGTTTTTAGGCAAGACTGTGAGAGAGCCGATTCCCTTGGCTGAGAAGAAACCCCACACATGAATGGTTTCAGGATGCTTAACTGTTGGCATGAGACAAGACTGGTGGTAGCGCTCACCTTGTCTTCTCCGAATGAGGCGTTTTCCTGATGTCCCAAACAATCGAAAAGGGGATTCATCAGAGAAAATAACTTTACCCCAGTCCTCAGCAGTCCACTGCCTGTACCTTTTGCAGAATATCAGTCTGTCCATGATGTTTTTTCTGGAGAGATGTGGCTTCTTTGCTGCCCTCCTTGAGACCAGGCTTTGCTCCAAGAGTCTCTGCCTCACAGTGCGTGCAGATGCACTCACACCTTCCTGAGCAAGCTCTGCACTGCTGGTAGCCCGATCCCGCAGCTGAAACACTTTTAAGAGACGGTCCTGGCGCTTGCTGGTCTTTCTTGGCGCCCTGGAGCCTTTTTGGCAACAATGGAACCTCTCTCCTTGATGTTCTTGATGATGCTATAGATTGTTGACTGAGGTGCAATCTTTCTAGCTGCGATACTCTTCCCTGTTAGGCCATTTTTGTGCATTGCAATGATGACTGCACGTGTTTCTTTAGAGATAACCATGGTTAACAGAAGAGAAACAATGATGCCAAGCACCAGCCTCCTTTTAAAGTGTCCAGTGTAGTGTTGAGCGATATTGCTCGATATCTAAAAATATCGTATCGAAATTGTATCGCCGATAGCACTAAATATCGTCGATATCCGATTTCGATACCGGAAGTCCCATGTAAGTCTATGGGAACAAAATATCGCTACAAAAAAACCCCTTTCTTTCGTTATAAACACAAAATATACACACATAGAATACATATATATATATATATATACATGTCATTGTGACATATATATATATACATATATTTATAGTTTATACACTTCTACATAGTAAAATCGACTCTAATTCAATTGCCGGGTAAAGACGTGACATACCCCATAGAAGTCGACGGGCTCGGTGCCGAGTACCCCGAAAACCTCTGGCTCTGTGCGACTCAACTTGGGCGTCACGAACAGGATTCTGTAGCTCGCTATAAGCGAGTCCTGTGTGCCTGAATTGCACTGGTTTTGTGCTTGAGAATTGCTAAAATCATCAGAGAATGTATTTGCCATTTTTCCGCCATATCTGCGTCACGACGAGGCACTGGTGAAGAAGAAGGGCGTGCTCTTCGTGGGTGTCACTCACTCAGTGGCGTGAAAACGATGGCCGCCCACTGTAAATGGTACTGCAATGTAACATCGTGCCCCACAGCTCTGGAGTTCCGCCTCCTCATCCTCCTCAGTGTGAGAAGGTCCCGCCTCCCTACAAAAGAGGGGCCCTCTCCAGATATGACACATGTGACTTGGCAGAGATGGCTAATGGACACGACGAGCAGAAGTGGGAAGGGATGGAGCAGTCAGAGCTCTCCCCCCACGGAAGCGACCCGATCGCCACGGAATCACCGTTGGGCACCCGGCCTGAAAAACCCTCCTACGCTGCAAGAAGCGGAGGATACCCTGAGAGGCCTGGCCCGGCACCGGGAGGAGGTCGCCAGGATGGAAGCCAGCTGGCGTGCCCTAAAAATAAACTTGGAGCGGCGCCAATCCCTCTTACCTGAAGTGTCTGTACCGGAAGGTGAGGCACCCGTTATAGTAGAGGAGCCCTTGCAATGTGATCCGGTTGACGTCGCAGTGGAGGCACCCGTTCCTGCAAAAACCGCAGCACCGTCAGCAGCACCCCAAATCCCGCTGTCTGCCCCGGTCGCTGAGACAGAAGAAGCGACACCCGTCCTCATGGAGGAGGCCGCGCAGGCACCAGAGCACTACCTGCCTGTACCGGAGCCCCGACTGTCATCTGATTTAGAGCCGTCTGCTTCCTCCGCAGGGGAGCGCCGCCAGGACTGGGGGGCGACAGGAGAGCTGCCGCAAACCGGACACTGTAAGCTGCAGTGGAGTGGTGGAGACATGGAGCAACTGGTGGAGAATTACAATCGGCGTCAGGAGGAAGAGTGGGAGACGTTGGGAGAAGGAAGCAGAGCGACAAAGGGAGCAGCGAGAAACCCTAAAACTTCGCCAACGTCACCTGGAGAAGGACCGGGCAGATAAGGACCGGATAAGAAAGGACAAAGGAACCCTGAGTGAGCCGCGGCGTAAGGGTGCAGTACGGAACTTTAAATTGAAAGGTGGGTGGGGCTTCATCAAGGAGCCTGGACTTTATTTAGAGGTCTTTGTGACCCGGCGGGACGTGGAGGCTCACCTCCCAGAAGGACACCCGGGGAGGGACCTGTTGCCAGGAGACTTGGTGACTTACACCCGACACTGGGGTTACAATGGGTGGTACGCCCTAAATGTTACCAGGTGCGACCCCTACTCCCCAGTGTGTCAGGAACCTGTGAGACCCTCGAAGCCTTCAGCCTCCCACATCCAGGCCTCTGCAAAAGTGCCCACCCCACGCCGTAAATCTCCCCAGCCTCCCTCAGTGGTCTCCTCAGCAGCCCCAGCTATGGACATGATAAGTATAGTTGGCCCGTACCCGGCGAATGTTAGGCCCCCTGGGGTTCGTACAGTCCGTGACATAGGGCTCCAGACCCGGAGAGAGATGAAAGAGGTGGCCACACAGACCCAGATAGCGGGTCACGACTTGACTGTACAGGCCACACGACGTCATCAGGTCCTGGTGGTCCTTGGTGCCTCAGATGTTTGGCAAGCACCAGAAGAGTACCAGGTGGTACCTGGAAGAGGCCAGCCAAAGAAGTCTAAATAACCCGGACAGGGTCCCTGTATGTAAATAAATAGTTAAATTGTTTATGTACCCGGACGGGTGAATGTTCCAAAAAAATTTTTTTAATTTAATAAAAAAAAAAAACAACACAGTTTTCATTTCTTTTATTACTGTCTCATCCTGCTGCGACGCCATAGATCTCCTGTAAAAAAATGAAAAAAAAAAAAAAGTATACCACCTGACCGACGCAGTCCATAGTAACGAGTGTCCCACGACGATCCAGCTCTGCTACATCAGAATGACAGGCAGAGCCTGTCATCCCGGCGCAGCACAGCTGATTACCTGCTTCCCCGGCGGTGACGTCATCGGACTGACTGCTTTACGGCCGGGATTACCCTGCAGTCACTGCAGTTATCGCGAAAAACTGCATGTGACCGCCAGGGAGAAGATAATGGCGGCCATCAAGCAGTCCAGGACGTGACCGCCGGAGATCTTCTGCCAGGTAAGTGCCGCTGACTCCTGACAAACCCGACCGACGGACACTCACAGTGACAGTGACAAATCCGATTCCGGTATTCGATAAGATGAAAATATCGAAACGAATTATCGAAAGGCCGATAGAGCTAATATCGGCCGATAGCCAATATTTGCATTATCGTATCGCTCAACACTAGTCCAGTGGTGTCATTCTTACTTAATCATGACAGATTGATCTCCAGCCATGTCCTCATCAACACCCACACCTGTGTTAATGGAGCATTCACTGAAAAGAGGTTAGATGGTCCTTTTAAGGCAGGGCTGCAATGATGTTGAAATGTGTTTTGGGGGATAAAGTTCATTTTCTAGCCAAATATTGACTTTGCAAGTAATTGCTGTTAAGCTGATCACTCTTTATAACATTCTGGAGTATATGCAAATTACCATTAGAAAAAGTGAAGCAGTAGACTTTGTAAAAATTAATATTTGTGTCATTCTCAAAACTTGTCCATGACAGTAGTATGCATGTCCTTGAGTACCAATGTGTTGCCATAGACAGTAATGCGTTTTGACGCACTTCATCCACATGCGTATTGCTGCGAATATTTGACGCCTCAAAAAATGCAACATGTTGCGTTCCCCGCACAATGCATGCGTACGTATCCGCAAGTGAAGGCATGCAAACGCATGTCCCTACGTACACCATGTTAAAGATGTGTATGCATGATGTATGCGGATCAAACGTTGCGCACAGATACACAAATGTGAAACCAGCCTTTCAATCAAATGCTTGCTAGGCTGTTATTCCACCTGATCCTCCCAATTTACAAGCAAGCTCAGAAAAACATCTATGTGTTCTCAGTGGGGAAAAAGCAATGTCCAGACACCTCTGGCAGATGATAATTTCCATTAAAAAAAAAATCTGACATGTTCAAATTCATAAATCAAATCAATTTTTGTCCATTTTGTTGGGAGATCCTAAATCTTCACTCTAGTCACAAATAAGCTTAAAAACAGATCATTTTGCCTCTGCCAAGAATCATCAAGTAATTAAGTTGTCTATCTTCTACAGAATGCTGTCTCTAGGGATCAGCACATTCTCTCACTCCTGGGAAAGGAGATTTCTATACGCTTTCCAGCCTTTTTCCTGATCCCAAAAGTCCTGAAAAAAATTCAAGAGGACAGTTCTGCAGTGATTCTCATATCTACATACTGGACAAAAAAGATATTGGTTCTGGCATATTCCGGTCACTCTCCTATCTCAAGGGCTAGTCCTTCATCCAAATTTAGAATTCTTTTTCTCTCCTTTTCTGAAAAGAAATTTTCATCCTCTGACATTTCTATTTTTATTTCCTCCAGGCAGGGCAGGGCAAGGGACTAAAGTCCGGTACTTAGAATTATTGTTGTTGTTATTATTAGAGCGCATTGATTCCACGGTGCTGAACATGAGAAGGGGTTACATACAGAATACAGATAGAAAAGACAGTCATAAAACTAACAATGACAGACTGGCACAGATAGGAGAGGGCCCTGCCCTTGCGGGTTTACACTCTATGATGTCCAGGTGGTAACACTCCATACTTATCTAGAATAAAAGCTTGCAGAACATCCATCTAAATTTTGATATGTCCCTTCTGACTCTCCCATCAATAAATGAAAAAATATTTCATTGCCATCACTCACTCTGATCCATCACTCCTAGCAGAAGAGTAAAATAAATTTAGATATTCTCACCCTAGCCTCCTTATCCGGATAATACTAAATGATGGAGTTGTGCTTATGTAGGGATGTGGACTGTCAAAAGCCTGGGTCTCACATAGCGATACACCAGCGATCCCGACAACGATATGTACTTGTCAGGATCGCTGGTGTATCGCTACATGATCGCTGCTGAGCTGCCAAACAGGCAGCTCAGGCAGCGATCTGGGACAGCAACACTGCGGGTAACATCGCTTAGTTACCCGCAGTGTACGTTGGATACCAGCGCCCTGATGCAGGGAGCTGGTAACCAAGGTACACATCGGGTTTCCAGGCGCTGCGCGGTGCCTGGAAACCCGCTGTGTACCTTGGTTACCAGCTCCCTGCATCAGGGCGCTGGTATCCAACATACACAGCGGGTTTCTAGGCACAGCCCCGCGCCTGGCAACCCGCTGTGTACCTTGGTTACCAGCGGATCGCTGGTCTCCCGCCTGTCACACGCAGCGATGCGTGCCTGTCAGCGGGAGACCAGCAATAAAAAAAATGTCCAGGACATTCAGCGACGATCAGCGATACCCGGCAGGGGGGCTGATCGTCGCTGAATGTCACACACAGCGATATCGCTGGTGAGCTCGCTGCTGCGTCACAAAACTAGTGACTCAGCAGCGATCTCGCTAGCGAGATCGCTGTGTGAGACGGGGGCTTTACCCTGTTCCTGCCTCTGAAGACAAAAATCACGCAATGTGTATAGTGTCATGCGGTTTTACATGTGAAGTAAATAGTGATGTGCGTATTATATAATGTGTTATGGTAATCTAAAGTGTTAATGTATAATGTGAGCAGTGCATACTTCAGGGTTAGATTAGGGATAAATACTTTATACACTACTCAAAAAAATAAAGGGAACACTCAAATAACACTTCATAGATCTAAATGAATGAAATATTCTGATTGAATACTTTGTTGTGTACAAAGTTGAATGTGCTGTCAACATAATCACACAAAATTCATCAATGGAAATCAAATTTTTGAACCAATGGAGGAGTGGATTTGGAGAGACCCCAAAAACTAAAGTGGAAACAAGTCAAAATGAAAATCAAAACAAGACAAAATTAATGTGGAAACAAGTCAAAATGATGCTCAGCATTGTGTGTGGCCTCCACGTGCCTGTATGACCTCCCTACAACACCTGGGCATGCTCCTGATGAGGTTTCGGATGTTTTCCTGAGGGATCTTCTTCCAGACCTGGACTAAAGCATCCGTCAACTCCTGGACAGTCTGTGGTGCAACGTGATGTTGGTGGATGGAGCAAGACATGCTTTCCCAGATGTGCTTTATCGGATTCAGGTCTGGGGAAAGGGCGGGCCTGTCCATAGCTTCAATGCCTTCATCTTGCAGGAACTGCTGACACACTCAAGCCACATGAGGTCTGGCATTGTCCTGCATTAGGAGGAACCCAGGGCCAACCACACCAGCATATGGTCTCACAAGGGGTCTGAGGATCTTATCTCGGTACCTAATGGCAGTCAGGCTACCTCTTGCGAGCACATGGAGGGCTATGTGGCCCTCCAAATAAATGCCACCCCACACCATTACTGACCCACTGCAAAACCGGTCATGCTAAAGGATGTTGCAGGCAGCAGGTTCACACTCAGCACATGTGACAGAGTCTGGAGACGCCGTGGAGAGCGATCTGCTCTGATGGTTTAGCAATGGTGTAGGACAGGATAAGAACAATAAGTTTAGTCTGTAGGATAGGGCATGGTTCATAATAGAACTAGCCTGGGGTGGATATTAGTGTTAATAAAAGGAGGGCACTTCCTGGTAGTGACAGAAGAGAAGAGTAGTGTCAAGGTCATGCTCGGGAGCTGTGAGCTGGTAGGGACAGTATGAGCCAATCGTCGAGGTAGTGGGAGGCCATACTGACATTCCTTGTGGACATTCCTGTAACGTCTGGAGCCTAGGGCTTAGTCCAGATACCAAGGAGAAGGCCTGGTCTTCTGACATCTCAAGGTTGGTGGATGTGGAATCACGTGAAAGGCATGTGGCTAGACCCAGATGCATTGCTGAAGTGGGCAAAAAATCCTTGAGGCTGATGGATGTCAGTGGCCTTGCAGATAGGCCAGGACGAATGAGTTGTAGGGCTGAAGAGGTACTATACTAAGGAAGGAAGAAACATGAAATGCTGGTGCACTATCCCACATGTCACCCCTAATGAACTTGAAGTTACTAGTAAATGTTTGCCTGATGTAAACTAGGTGTCCCCTGAATTGGGTGCGGTGGTTTCTGAGGACAGAAGCCTGGAGGTAGCAGAGGCCTGTGGCCTACAAGTGAGTGTGATAACCCCACACCTGACAGCACACTGGGATTAGGATACCGTTTGTCTGTAAAGTGCCAGAATAACAGGACAGTAGCTTGCTCGGGACTACCACTACCACTATCGCACATTTACACTTAAACCACAAACCTCATAGAGGTTGTCTTCATCGAGGTGTTTTTTAACCAGTTTACTGGCATTGAACACATTGAAATGTAGCAACATTTGTTTAAAGTTGCAGAGAGTGGTGAGAACGGCTCAGCAAATTCAACATAATTTACACCAATTTAGTGCATAAATTACAACATAAATGTACTCCAGTCCCTGATTGGAAAACATTACTGGCAGAGGCTCATGGCAGTTGTAAGATATGCCTAATTCATTAAGTGGTGTGCGCTTCTTAATTAGGCACATCTTACTCCAGCGCTCCATTAATTAGGAATCGATCGTAATGTTTTATTGTGAGTTCATTCTACCTTTATTTTGTCCTAATTTATCTTACACAAAGGTCAAAGTGTTTCACTCCTATGATGCATACTAGTGAGTACTAACCCATTGTTAAGAGACACTGTACTCCAGGAAGAACAACCAACTTCTTGTACTATTCCAAAGAACAAACAAGGGTTGTAGAGGTAGCAAAATAACTATTGGTAGATGGATCACACTAGCCATTTTCTCTTCCTATTAGTAGTGATAAACCTACTTTTTTACCTATAAAAACATTCTACCAAAACTGTGGCCATCATATCTGCAGAGTTATAATGAGTAGGGATGTTTGGGTTCATCGGGTTCAGCCGAACTGTAGTTCAAAGCAGTTGTGGATGGGGAAATTACTTAAAATAACATAGAATAAAAAAATAAAAAAAATAATAATATTGACCAAGATGGCAGAGGTCCAAGTGGAGGAGGAAGTGGACATGGCAGTGTGGGTGTGGAAGAGGCAAGGAAGGAGTAATCCAACACTGGTTTAGGGCTTCTTTGTTTTTTTCTAATTTTCTTCATTTTTTTTCTAAGACTTCTCCCAAGTCGCACCAATCCTCTGGAATGCTCTACCTCAAGAAATCAGGACTGACCACAACTTATACAGTTTTTGGCGCTCCCTAAAAACACATTGTAACGCTGGTATTGTCTGTACTTTGTTTTCCAGCGTTACTTTGCATGTTTTTTGCATTAACCCTTTTGCTCCTTTCCCCCTAACCAGCTGGGATACTGTTGTCTGTTACCTATATGGATGCTGCTCAGTTCCCGGCTCTGCTGCGTACCCGTACTTGCGTGAGTGGCTCCGCTGCTTTGCATGACCGCCCGCATGTGCGGTTCCTGACTTGCTGTGAAAGCCGTCCGTAGCTTGCAAAGTCCTCTGCAGTGGTGCATGACTTACTGCGTGGTTGGCAGCAGCCATTGTTGGGTTCCCTCTGTGTTGTGCTGTCTGGCTCTGCATAGGGGGCGCGGCCCACACCTGTCCTGCTTTTATGTGGATTGGGTGTTTACTAGAATTACTGCTCCAGCCTATCGCTGTGAAGCAGCTCATATATAAAGTTCCCCAGCCCTAGTGGGCGTTGCCAGAGCTTCACATTGAATCCACACTGAATCCCTGAATCTAGCCGTATGTGGTTGTGTGTTCAGCTCCTGCTCTGAAGTTGATCAGCTCTGGAGAGCTGATTCCCTGTTCCTGCTGTGTCTTGTTCCCTGATCCTGGATCAAACCCGGTACCTGAATGTCTGAATTGTGTCTTGTGTTTCCGCCTATGCTGGGGGCTGATTACCCAGATCGCCGTTCCTGGAGGCTGTATATCCAGGCCTGTTCCTGCTGTGTCTAATTACCTGAACCCCTGATCTTGGATCGCATCCTGTACCTGACTTTCTGAACTGTGTCCTCTGTGTTATGTTCCTGAAATCCTGCTGTGTCCAGAACCCTGTGCCAGTGACTGTGAATCCTTGCTATATAACCTGAGTTCATCTTGGAAGGAGGAGTCCGGTGTGTGCTGAGTTTCTGTTACTCTGTGCTCAGCCTCTGTGCAATCCCCGGCCAGCTCCCGTTGAGCCTGGCGGGGCTTGCACCAGACCGCTGGGGTTCCTTTTCAGGTCGCTGCCAGATGTCCGGATCCTATGCCTGATGACCATGGCCTGATGTCCGATGTCCGACGACCACTTCCAGATGTCCGGATCCTATCCTTCCTGCCTGATGTCCGGATCCTGCCGATCATTGCCAGATGTCCGGAGCCTGCTGATCGGTGCCAGATGTCCGGGAGTCCGAGGCCTGTGTTCCAGTCCGTGTTCCTGTGATTCAATCCATGTTCCTGTCCGTGTTCCTGACTCCCTGAGACCCAGTCCGTGTTCCTGTCTGTGTTCCTGACTCTCTGAGATCCAATCCGTGTTCCTGTTGTTCCTGTGCAGTCTAACTCTGTTTCAGCCATCAGCTCCTGATTCCAGTTACCTGTCTGTTACCTGTCGGCTTGCCTGTCTGCCATCCGTCTGCAGTTCCTTCCAGAGGTTCGGACGTCATCTGCAGAGATCCCCGGCTCTTGCCTGCTCACCTAGGAGCGATCATCTGCCATCCGACTGCAGCTCCATCCGGAAGTTCGGACATCATCTGCAGAGATCCCCGGCTCTTGCCTGCTCACCTGGGAGCGATCATCTGCCATCCGACTGCAGCCTACCTGGAGGCTCCACCATATCAGGTCGTATATACCTGCCTGTCTAGAGACTGCCTGGTCACTTACTGTGACAACCTGCCTGTCCCAGAGACTGCCCTGGTCACTTTCCGTGACAATCTGCCTGTCCCAGAGACTGCCTGGTCACTTGCCGTGACAACCTGCCTGCCTGGTCACTTGCCGTGACAACCTGCCTGCCTGGTCACTTGCCGTGACAACCTGCCTGCCTGGTCACTTGCCGTGACAACCTGCCTGCCCTGGTCACTTGCCGTGACAACCTGCCTGTCCCAGAGATTGCCCTGGTCACTAGCCGTGACAACCTGCCTGTCCCAGAGACTGCCTGGTCACTTGCTGTGACAACCTGCCTGTCCCAGAGACTGCCTTGGTCACTTGCTGTGACAACCTGCCTGTCCTGCCGGTTCCTCCTTGGTCTACCCGGTGATGACGTCTGTCCTGGGTCGGTGTCTGATGTTCTCCTGCTGAGCCTGTGCTACGCCTGAGGCCTGAGAGAGAGGCCGTCCTAGTATGCCCGTGCCAGATGACCCTGGACTTCATCAACCCGTGATGACCCCGCCATCGTCTGACGTTCGTCCTGGGCCGGTGTCTGATGTTCTCCTGCTGAGCCTGTGCTACGCCCGAGGCCTGAGAGTGAGGCCATACTAGTATGCCCGTGCCAGATGATCCTGGACTTCATCAACCCGTGATGACCCCGCATCGTCTGAAGTCTGTCTGAGGTCGGTGTCTGATGTTCTCCTGCTGAGCCTGTGCTACGCCTAAGGCCTGAGAGAGAGGCCGTCCAAGTATGCCCGTGCCAGATAACCCTGGACTGCATCTACCCGTGATGTCCTCCAGCACTCGTCTGTGATCCTGAGTCGTGTACCCTTCTCTGATGTGCGGAATCGGGAGCCCGGTCTTATGTTCTGTTTTATGTACTGTGTTTCTTTAAGTAAACTTTATGTTTCTTCTTACCTGAAGTTGTGCGGTGTTGTCTAGTCCTGCAGGTCGCCACCTTGCCCACATGCTCAGCTGCCACGGATCCCGGTCGCTGCCCTTCCCTAGTCCGGGCAGGCCCGGGTCTCCCTCCGTGGTCCCGTGGGTCCACATTCTCATCATCTGGGACCCATGCCTCACATCGTCGTGGACTGGCGGCGTGGGAGCATTGGCTAGCTAGGCAAGCTATGCCATGTCCCGGCGCCCCACAGCCGTGGGAAGCGCCACACACATCTGTTCAGAGCGGTCTATCACGTTCCCTAATCAAAGTCCTTTTAAACATATAGCCCATTCACTTTCTCTGAACATAACCCTCCATCAAACTCCACCGCACCCAAAAGGACCACATATGCTGGCTGGAGACTAGCTCATGCAGCCTTTATCTATCCCCCCATTCCCTCACGATGACTGGACCATCATTGTATATACACACCTGTACTTTGTATCTCCCCCACCTCATTGTAGATTGTAAGCTCTCACGAGCAGGTCGTCATTGTTTTTGAGTTGAGTATTATCTTTAATGCTGTTACTTATGACTTGTATATGAACTGTTGAATTGTAAAGCGCTACTGAATATGTTGGCGTTCTATAAATAAAGATTATTATTATAACACACTTTGCCCCATATTTATTAAAATTGGTGTGATTTGCATTAAATCTATATTATACTCATTTAAACCCTGCCAGTCCATATTTGTTGGACTCTAACAATGAGTTTGATGCAAATTACACCAGCGCAACTTTAATTACTGTACAGCACCTCCCAATGTTAGATAAGAGAGGGAGATCAAGTGCAAATGTCATGTTAATGCTGAATTTTAGTGCAAATTGCAACTTTTAAAATACAGTATGTTAATGGTGCAATTCCCATTCCTAGAAAACAGTGAGGGCCAGTGTCAAACGTCACACGTTAATGTAGAATTTTGCGCAAATTGCTACTTTTTATATAGGTTAAAAAAAAGTAACATGAATGTTTTAGTTCCGCACCTTTACTAAGACAGCTATGACTAGTTTAAAATATGCCACTTTTTTGCTGCTTTTATATAGCAATGCATTCATAAATCTGCTGTACTTTACGGCAAAGGTAAATCACCCTACCTATACGCATCATTTTGGAGTTTTGCCGATGATATTAAAAATGGTATAAAATGTTGATAATACTGACACGCATTTACAACAAGGACATGTTGCTAGTTGAGCAAACGACAATGATACATGGGCAGGGTTTGGACTAAACACGGAATTGGATCCAGCATGAATAAGAAAGTCTACTTCTATTTTCTCAAAAAACGGCCCCAAAATTGCAATGTAAAACCACCCTTATGTGACGTCCGCTCTCACGATTTCACGTCTAGAACACGTAACCATTATAATCTATGTACATGTTCACATGTCTGTGTTTTTTTCCAATGTGTTTGCAAAAAAAAATAAAAAATCACATGACACATCCCTTTTTGATCTGCATCACAAATAAAAATCACACATAGGGTTCGCTCATACTAGCGTATAACACGGTCGGGTGCTCTGCAATGTTTTATTACACACACAACACTCGGCCCAATGTTATACTACAGGGCAGCGCAGATCTGCAGTTATTTTCTCATGCTGATTTGACGTGAGCAAACAATTGCAGCATGCTGCGCGTGCATCTGATAATCGGATCACATGCACCCATACAAGTCTGACAAAGGAATACATTTCCGAAACGCGCGTCGGGGCGCGTTCTCTGAGGCACTCTATCGCTGATTCAGGCTCCCAGGTATTTTGCCCACATTTTTCACCAGTCTCTTGTGGCATTTTTGTGCATGGTTTGGCACTTTTTCACATTTTGCTGTATATCCTACTTGCATTCATGCCCTATTGCACATGGCACTTTATCTTTTCTCAGCTTTGACACATTTTGTGTGTTTGGTCCCATTTTTATTTATATTGTGGGCCATTACCTGGTCATATTAATTGAGCCATTTATTTCATTTTATTGCATGCTTAGATATATGTACATGTCTATATATTATTTTTGTATCAGCTTTGTTATCCTTGTGTGCCTCATTTTATTTTATTTAGTTTTTTTATGACATATTTTATATATGGTTGTTTGTATTGTGCCATTGATTAATAAAGGCGAAAAACCTTTTTATTTTTATATATTTTGAGCATTAGTCGTTATTACCTGTTCCCTGCTGGTGTGTCACCCCTTTCCATCCCTGGTTATTGTTTTTCAGTTATCTGGATGGTCTGCCATCCACTTTTTTGGCGATATTATTACACCTAGTATTTTATTATTTTTATCTTTTTATAATTCTATTTGTATATTTTGGTGAATATCTTTATCTCCTCATTTTGGTTCATAACCATACTATATGGTGTACTGCTGAGGGGGACCATCATAATATAAAAGGAGCTGGAGGTGGACCATCATACTATGTAGAGGGCTGTGAGGTGGACCATCATACTATAAAGGGGCTGTGATGTGTACCATCATACTATATAGGGGGCCATCATACAGTATTGTGGCTATATAGAATCTTCATAGTGTATGTGGAATCTATCATAAGGTGTGGGGACCATCTTACTGTGTAGGGTGGTTGTGGTGTACATCATACTGTGTGGGGTAGTTGTGGTGGACATTATACTGTGTGGAGGTCTATGGGGTATGATATACTGTGCTCGGGGTTGTGGTGACAATCATACTGTATGGGATAGTTATGTGGGACATAATACTGTATGGGGGCTGTGGGGTCATTATACTGTACGGGGGGCTTTGGTGGACCATCACACATTATATAGGGGCCTGTGGTGTACCTTATACTGTGTGAGGGTTTGGTGCCTCTCATACTTTATATTGGGATCTCTGGTGGATACCATACTGTATGGGAGGCTGCGGTGACAATCTTACTGTGTGTGGTGCTGTGGTGCATCATACATTATGTAAGGTTTGTGGGGTAATCATAATGTGTGGGGGTATAATATTCTACGGGGGTGGCGAAAGGGGCATCATAGTGAGTAAGTCAACTAAGGGGTTTCAGTAGGGGCAAAATAACTGTCTAAGTGCTGCAATTCATTTCCTTCTCCATTCCTTAAAATGTTGGGAGGTATGCTCTGTGACTGTGACGTGATAGGACTTTTTCTATGGGACCTGTTATTTCTATGTACACTTCTGCTCAGGAGCATAATTACAATAAAGAGGCACTGCGGGTCATTATTATATGAAGGCACAATGGGGGGGATCGTTATCATTTTAGGGGAAGCAAGGAGTCATTAATAATACTAATTATTATAATATAAGAAAGAACAGGGGATATTTTTATTATTATAAAGAGGAACAGGGTCATTATTATAAGCAGTCAAGTGGGAGCATTATTAAAGAGGCACTGAGGAATTATTACAAGTTATGGTTTGTGTAGCTGTTAGAATGTTAGAAGGGTCCAGGAAAATCAATAAAGTGAAGATGTCTGTGTTTTACTACTTAGCTGCTCAGGGTCAACAGATGAGAGGGTGGAGGGATGTGTCTGGGGCTGGTTCAATACAAAGGGTCTTGGTTCCGGTGATGGGGAGGGATCCCTTGGTTCAGGGGTTGGAGGCAGGAAGGTTTAGGAAGTTGGGTTTGATGTATCCTACTTTAGCGCTGATACATTAAAGTCTGGGAGGCAATTAAAAGATTAGGGGTTTGGAACACTTGACAAATTTTTCCCCGATATGGCAAAACGAGACTCTACCGGAATTTGTTAAAATGGGAGAATTTAAAAATTGGATGAGACTGGGAATACAGTACATGGTTCAGGTGCAGGACGAGCAGGGACTGGTGCCCTTTGGAAAGTTGCAGGCAGATTATGGGCTACCGGAGGTCTGCAGATTTCAATATGGGCAGTTTAGGCATGCCTATGTTATGCAGAGTAGGACAATGAATATGGAGATTCACAAGGATATATTGATTGATTATGTCTGTGCAGAGGGGGGAACAAAAGGAGTAGTGTTGGGCATTTATAAGGATCTAATGTATACCTTTTAAATAATTATCCTATTAGAGCACAGGGGAAATGGGAGGAGGAGTTGGGTAGGATAGAGGAAGATAAATGGGAAGTGATTATGGAATATATACCCCAATTATCGCTGAGTGAACCGGGCAGACTCTCGCAGATATATGTACTCCATAGAGTATATAGGACTCCTGAACGGCTGTATAGAGCGGGTCTGAGACAGACTTCTGAGTGTCCTCGGTGCCGATTGGAGGGGGCTGGAATTCTCCATATGTTATGGCAGTGTCCAAATCTGAACCCATATTGGACGGCGGTGCTTAATGCGATAGGACGAGCGTATGCTTGTAGGATTGAAAGGGATCCTGTGGTGTGTATACTGGGGTATGTGGAGGAGGTCCAGGTACATAATAAATATAAGGTGGCTATAGCTAGATTATTATATATTGCGCAAAAACTGATCGCAAGATACTGGATAAATGAAGACCCGCCGACATTGAGGGAATTTTTCAGACAGTCTGACTATATTGTGAATATGGAAAAAGACATTTACGTTAAGAGAAAAAGCATAAGAACATTTGATACACTGTGGACACCCTGGGTGGAGAGAAGTGATCCTGAACTTATGTTACACCATGCATTATTTGCTGCTCTTGTATGCAATGGGGGGGAGGGGAGGTGAAGGGAGGGAAGGAATTTCTGAAACTAATGACCATTGTTGTTTTCATTGCGATTTTTGTTCTATTGTTTTGTACCTTGAATTTGGTTAATTAAAATTTATCTGATTTAAAAAAAAGAAGATGTCTGTGTGTTACTTTTTGCAGGGATGAGTTATAGATAGAATAAGGGATCATGGTGATCTGGACCGAATGCAACGGAAAAGGGAAAATGGATGACAAATATCAGCGAGAACGTCACTGGTGAGAATCTGAACAGTACACCCATATTTATGGTCTGCAGAGCACTGGTGTAAAACTGATGTTACCATATGGTCACTATATGGCGGTAATATCAGTCTTAGTACATTGGTTTTGGTTAAAGTAGTTGTCCAAGCTTGAAGTTTAGGCTTAAAGTGACTATTTGCAGGCTTCTGAGTCCTCACTGAACTCACGCACTGTGAGGATTCTCCGGTGCTGGCGCTGGAAGTTGGTGATCCTGTGTAGTGGCGTAACTTGAACAGCATGGGCCCCAAAGCAAAAGCTCTAATGGGGGTCCACAATTATTGCAAGTCTTTAATAGCATTGGTCTTTTAATTTAGGCCAAAGGGATTTTAAGGTTACCCTAGGCTCCACACCCCTGATCATGTTACCGCAAGCATGCGATTTGCATACATGCGGTCACATGCTAACTAGACATTCACGGCCTCGCTCAATACAAGTGAAATTAACAAAGCGGAGTACAGTTAGTCGGAATGTGACCGGAGGTGAGAAAATTGCATTATTGCGATCACATGACGGCCGCTCTAAATATTGGTACCAGAGAATCCTCACAGTGTGCACTATGAGGATTCAGAAGTCTGAAGTTACATAGACCCTTTTAACCCTTCCCGACATGCGCTGTACTAGTACTGCTCTTCTCGCAAACATTAGTACTAGTATGGCGCACCGATCGCGCGGCCTCACGCACTGATCTCGGGCTTGTAACCCCTCTGATGCCGCTGTCAGTAGTGACAGAGGCATAGAGAAGCATCACGAAGTGAGGAGGCTCCCTACGCTCTTCCATCAGCACATCACGATGTGATCGCGATGTCATGATGGTCTCCATGGAGACCAGTGGCACCAAGATGGCCGTGGGATCCTTCGGGGTCCTGGAGGGAAGGTGATTTCTGAGTGCCTGCATTGGCATGGCTCCTTCCCTGCCTGTCAAATCGCTGATCTGATATTCTGCAGTGCAGTGTTAGATCAGCGATCTGACATTATATAGTGATGTCCCATACTGGGACAATGTAAAAAAAACAAAAAAAAACAGAATGTGTAAATATATTTAAAAAAAAAATCCTAAATAAAGAAAAAAATATATATTTTCCATTAAATACATTTATGTAAATAAAAAAAACAATAAAAGTACACATATTTGGTATTGCCGCGTCTGTAACGACCCACGCTAGAAAACTATCCCACTAGTTAACCCCTTCAGTGAACACCGTATAAAAAATAAATAAAAAACGAGGCAAAAAACAATGCTTTATCTTCATATCGCCAAACAAAAAGTGCAATAAACCGCGAACAAAAAGACAGATGTAAATAAAAATGGTACTGCTGAAAACATCATCTTGTCCCGCAAAAAACAAGCCACCATACAGGTCCATCAGCAGAAAAATAAAAAAAAGTTATAGCTCTTAGAATAAAGCGATGCAAAAAGTTATTTTTTCTATGAAATAATTTTTATTGTGCAAAAGCGCCAAAACATAAAAAAAGATGTAACTGTGGTATCTTTGTAATCGTACTGACCCACCCGAAGAATAAAGCTGCCTTACCAATTTTACCACACGCGGAACGGTATAAAAAAAAAAAGTAATTCCTCAATTGCTGGTTTTTGTTCATTCTGTCTCCCAAAAATTGGAATAGAAACTGATCAAAAACGTCATGTGCCCGAAAATGGTACCAATTAAAACGCCAGCTCGTCCCGCAAAAAAATAAACCCTAACATGACACTGTCGGCCAAAATATGAAAAAATTATAGCTCTCAAAATACGGTGATGCAAAAACTAATTTTCACAATAAGCGTCTTTTAAGTGTGTGACAGCTGTCAAACATAAAACCCGATATAAATCTGCTATCACTGTAATCGACACTGACACGAAGAATAAAGTCGCCTAATCACTTATACCGCACGAAGAACGGCGTAAAAAATAAGTAAAACCAATTCTTCACATGGTGTTGAATTTTTTCATTCTGCCTCCCAGAGATTGCAGTAAGACTTGGCGCACATTTATCCTGCGCTCTGCGCTGAGCGCTTACATCTCTAAAATACGTGATTTAGACAGAACCCCTGGTGGAAGATTCCCTATAATGAGGCAGATGGAGGCACAGTGGACGCCGTCTGACCTGTGTTCCGGCGGTGTACGTCTTTTAAGAATTGCATAAAAGTGCCGTCGGCCACAGTTTTGTGCACTTCTGTAAAGGACACCGCTGAACAGAGGCCATACGATGTCCAAAGTAAACTGCTACCTCATTATGGTGAATGGATCCCTCGATCCAGTTTCATCTGTCACATCACTCAGAGATTTAGATGGAAACCCCAAAGTAAGTGCTCAGCGAAGAGCGCTGGATAAATGTGATCCCTAACGTTATGTAAAATGTTCCCAGTAGAAGCTTCAACTAAATCCACAAAAAAAGCAAACCCCACTCAGGTTCGTCATCTGTTAACTGAAATATAGGGGGCTTCCACATTACTGATAGAACAAAGGCTCTGGAAAAGTTAAATGGCTTCAACTCCCCAAAAAGAAATTCAGCAAATCCTGGGGTCCCAAATTCAAATGCCCCCCCCTCCCTTCTGAGCCACAGTGTGCCTAAACAACATTTAGCGCCCACATGTTTGGCATTTCTGTAGTGATGAGAGCCTGCCTACTTTACAGGTGAGCGTCTGCAGAAGCATGAGCTGGGCATAATGTACTGGTCACTACAACGGGAGATTGCAATTTTCACTCAGCAACATCCACTGCTGCCTGTTTCTGGAAAACACCCACGGAGTCAAAATCGTCACTACATCTGTAGATAAATTCCCGAAGGGTTATAATTTCAAAAATGTGGTCACTTGAGGGGAGTTTCCACTGTTTAGGCACATCAGGGGCTCTCCAAATGCGACATGGCGTCCTCTAATTGTTCCAGTAAATTTTACATTCAAAAAGTCAAATGGCGCTCCTTCACTTCCAAGCCCTGCCGTGCGCCCAAACAGTAGTATTCCCCCACATATGGTGTATCGGTGGACTCAGGAGAAATTGCACAACAAATTGTATGGAGCAATATCTCCTGTTACCAGTATGAAAATGCAAAATATGGAGCTAAAAAATATTTATTTTGGAAAATTTTTTTTTTTTTTTATTTCCACGGCTCTACTTTATAATCTTCTGTGAAGCACCTGTGGGTTCAAGGTGCTCAACACTCATCTAGATAAGTTCCATAAAGGGTCTAGTTTCCAAAATGGGGTTACTTGTGTGTGGGATTTCCACTGTTTAGGCACATCAGGGGCTCTCCAAACACGACATGGCATCAGCTAATTATTCCAGCATATTTTACATTCAAAAAGTCAAATAGCGCTCCTTTCCTTCCAAGCCCTGCCGTGCACCCAAACAGTTGTTTTCCACCACATATTGGGTATCTGCGCACTCAGGAGAAATTGCACAACAAACTGTATGGAGCAATTTCTCTTGTTACCCTTATGAAAAAGCAAAATTTGGAGCTAAAAAACATTTATCTGGGAAAAATGTGATTTTTTTTTTCACGGCTTAACGTTATAAACTTCTATGAAGCACCTGGAGGTTCAAGATGCTCAATACACATCTAGATAAGTTTCCAAAATAGTGTCACTTGTTGGGGATTTCCACTGCTTAGGCACATCAGGGGCTCCCCAAACGCGACATGGCTACTGCTAATTATGGCAGCAAATTTTACATTCAAAAAGTGAAATGCCGCTCCTTCCCTTCCGACCCCTGCCGTGTGTCCAAACAGTAGATTTCTCCCACATATGGGGTATTGGCATTTTCAGGAGGAATTGTACAACAAAATGTATGGTCCATTTTCTCCTGTTACCCTTGCGGAAGTAAAAAATATTAGGTCTAAACGAAAGTAAATGTTTATTTTTTTCCACATTCCAAAAATTCCTGTGACGCACCTGAAGGGTTAATAAACTTCTTGAATGTGGTTTTGAGTACCTTGAGGGGTTCAGTTTTTAGTACGGTGTCATTTTTGGGTATTTTCTGTCATATAGGCCCCTCAAAGTCACTTCAAATGTGAGGTGGTCCCTAAAAAAAATGATTTTGCAAATTTTGTTGTAAAAATTAGAAATCGCTGGTCAACGTTTAACCCTTATAACTTCCTAACAAAAACAAAAATTATGTTTCTAAAATTGTGCTGCTGTAAAGTAGACATGTGGGAAATGTTATTTATTAACTATTTTGTGTGATATGACTCTCTAATTTAAGGGCATAAAAATTAAAAGCTTGAAAATTGCGAAATTTTCAAAATTTTCCACGAAATTTTCATATTTTTAACAAAAAATGCAATTCATATCAAATAAATGTTACCACTTACATGAAGTACAATATGTCACAAGAAAACATTCTCAGAATCAGTGGGATCCATTGAAGCGTTACAGAGTTATGACCTCATAAAGTGACAGTGGTCAGAATTGTAAAAATTGGCCTGGTCAGGAAGGTGAAAACAGATTTCGGGGTGAAGGGGTTAACGATCAGTGTGGTGGTATTATTAATACTGTTGTAGAGATCCGTACTCACTCGGCTGCGGTTGAGGTAGGCACAGGAAGCGGTATTGATGAAATGCCCAAGCAAGTTTATTATAATGGCATAAACTGCTCTGGATAGGAAAACAAATGAACAGCCTTTTCCAGCACAAAGTAAACAGAAAATAAACAGTCCATATAGTACTGCAGTAGGTATAATAAATCCGGCACTCAGAATTATGAAAAATAATAGAGATTTATTCTTAGTACTATCCACAAAATGTAACGTTTCGGTCAGTACTCTGACCTTCTTCAGACTATGGAACATAAAAAATATACAGAAATCAGGAGGATATACTCAGTTTCAAACGGTACAAATATATACTCAAATATGTATAACGTTTATAATAATGATACCGCTAATAAAAAACATGAAAAAATCAAAAATAATGCAAACGCATGTCAGAATAGCGATAATAAAACAAAAAAACAGATCATGTGTACAGGACCTAAGAAAGGGTCTACAGTAATCCAAACCAAGATATGCGTACATATACTGTCCAATGCATAGTTGACATGTATAACATACATACTTAAGTCATTGTATATATGCTAGAAACAGTAGATAAAGTAGAACAAAGTTCTTACCAGATTGTGGAGAGGGTATGGTGTAATACTGTGAGGGAAACAAACCGCAGTGGTAAGCTACTGAAATTACGACCGGTATCACTATACTGAAAGAAGTGCTCAGCCAAATTCATAAAGAGTAGGTAGAAGTCCTTACCATATGAAGTACAACAGTGTGGGGAATCAAAGCGCTTAGTAGAATATGCAATAGAATTGCTCAGCAGTATGGCGCTGTGTGACTAACACACGTGTGAGCTGAAATAGATAGCGTTCACTAGAAGCCGGAAGTGACCTGCATGGTGAGCGCTATGTGGGTGGAACGCAAGTAGAGCGCATAACAGGACGTCGACCGGAAGTGAGTCATAATCAGTAGTACCAGAGTGGCGTCAATGGGTGGAACGCTCTCTGGAACGCAAATAGGAAGTGCACAGTGATCCACTTAAAGGTAGAGGACGTGGCAACGCTGGAACAATGTAAAGGTGAGTATCTGGGAAGGTACATTTAATTATTTGCCTATTAAAGAGAAATAGTAAATATATTTAGTACAGAATGAATATAAAATTGGAATAACAAACAGTAAAAACGATATGATATGGAAAAGAATTTTGAAGCATGCTGGATCACAATGTCATGCGGACAAAACGTCCAGAGGAAAATTAGATATAATCAAGAATACAATTTCTTTAGTCAAGGCAAATATTAGAGAATATGAATTCAATATAAACAAGAAATATCATAATCCCTATTGAGACCCTCAGGTTCCAGGGTCTGTAGGGAATGGATCCAATATGCTTCTCTAAACCGTAATGTTTTAATCACATTGCCACCTCTTCTATTTAATGATACATGTTCCAAAACCATAAATCTTAAATGGGCTATAGTATGCCCTACAGTGTTGAAATGGAAGGGAATAGGGAGATGGTTCTTTTTGCATCTTATGTCAGACTTATGGTGGGAGATTCTGTCCTTAATAGCCTGAGTAGTTTCTCCTATATATAGTTTCCCACAGGGACATTTTATGGCGTATATGACTGAAGTCGAGTCACAGGTGAAGAAACCTTTTATAGGAATATTGTTACCAGTGCATGGGTGTGTAAGGTTGGGACCCTTTAAAATATTGGCACATTGTGCACAATGTAGACAGGGAAAGGTGCCTGTTATGTTTCGGTAGCTGAGGAGAACAGGAATAACAGCAGGGCAGCCGAACACCTGAGATGTTGGTAACTGATGTGAGTCGCCCGTAGCCAGGGCCTGTGGGGTACTCGGCACCGAGCCCGTTCATTTCAATGGGGGATGTCACGGGTAGCACAGCTCGGTCCGTGGCCCTGGGGGCTCACCTCAATAAAAGGGGGATATTTACAGGGGATTAAAGTATATACAGTTTGTTCGTGACGCCACCTGTGGTACCTGGTCAGGGTGACCAGCGCTGCAGGGTAGATCCGCTGAGGGGTTGTTACTGGGCAGCAAGGTGTTAAGTCTTCCACAGGCAAGACTGATCCCTCAGGGTATATAGCGGTGTAGGGGTGCAGGATCAATAAGGCAGACACACACAGAAAGTCTCTTTCTGTACCTTTACTGATGGTAGATGCAGGTACGTCCCGGGAAGCTGGCAGGGTGGAGGATGCACGTCCAGTAATCCCACTGAGTAGGTGTAGGGCCTCCGTACTCCTGTATGTGTGTGAGTTCTGACCTGTATGAAACGAAGTCTAACTCTGTCTTCTTCGTATACGCCCGGCTGACTTTGTGGTGGAGCCTTCTCTTGGATAGAACTTAGTCTCTAATGGTTGCGCTGACCAGACTCCTGTTCTTCCTGACCCCGGTTACGTTTCAGCACTGCTGGGCCCCTGCGACTTGAAGTCCCACAGGGTCTCCGGTTTTTCCTACTAGTCGTGTAGATGCTAGCAAGCTCAGACCCGGCGTCCGGTAGTGCAGAGTAGAGGTAAGCGATCAATGCTGTTTCAACCCCTGTCACTCTCTTTTCCTTTCCACTCGCCTTTCGTCCTACTCTCGCCTTTAACATAAGCACACACTAGCAGTAGATGGCAGTTTCTCCTTCTCTTCACCGCTCTCAAAGCGTCGGCACGCTTGCTCACTGAAAATACCTCAGTTGACTCAGTTCTGACCAAGCTAAGTGGCAATCTTCCTCCACCATTACTGGACTCCACAAAATAAACTAAGTTCAAGCTGTAAACTTCAGTCTTTCAAACACTGCAGTTCCCTTTCCTTCGCTTCCTTCTGAGGCTCTGTCCGAAGTAGCTATCAGGACCTTCCGTCAGACTGATCTATACACACTTCAAGAGCTACTTTCCACTTTCCAGGGTAACAGACAGTCTTTCATGTTCTGAGGTAAAACCAACAACTCCTCTCAGATCAAACTCTCAACTGCTCTCTCTGAGGTGATCTAACAACATCTAACTGAGGTAATTTGATCTCATCTCCTCAGCTCTCCCAGCTAATCTGACTGCTGTCTCTCCACAACCCTTATATATATGCATACTCTCCAAGGCTCCCTCTGGTGGATCCAGGGAAAAGTGAAGGTGTGAATGAATATCAGGTGTGAGTGTGGGTTTACCTTCTGTGAATCCTCCAGGGTACATGTGGCTCCAAGCGCAGCTGGGCTACACAGATGGGTTGCAGATTCCTAAACTAACGACACAACTAGAGGTAGCCGTGGACCGTTCCTACGTTGATCCTAGACGCCTTGTCACAGCCTGAGAGATAACTACACCTAAAGGCAGAAAGATGAAAGCTATCTGCCCCGGAGCAGATCCCCAAAGAAAATAGGAAGCCCCCAAACATATAATGGCGGTTAGACAAGATGAAAATACAAACATAGGCAGAAAATAGACTGAGCAAACGCTGGGGCCACAAGCTGACTAAATAGGATAGGACAGGAGAGATTACTTTCTGCAATCCAGAAAACCCTACAAAAATCCAACAATTCTGATTACAAAAATACTGAAATCACACGATCTCGCCACCCACTAAATCAGATCTCAGTGTGAACAAAAACCAAGCCACAGCCGCTGAAAAAAAACAGGAAAAAGCAAATGAGCAAATAACAGTGGCTGCAGATAAACTGTGAGGAGCTCAGGCCCCAGGAGGGGACCTGGCTGACCTCCACAAAAGTGCAGAAAACAAAGCAAAAAGCAAGCACAAAAAGAAAAGCAAAAAATATCTTATCTGAAAGCAGGAGATGCAGGCAAGACTCCAGCAAACTTCCAAATGAACCCGGAACCACAATTGAGACAAGAACAATTGATCACCGGCAATCATCATGGGAGGAACCTCCTTATATCAGACCAGTCAGTGAACCCAGATTGCCACTCCTCGCTGAAAGGTTCAGTACTGTCTGTAACCACCAGAGGGAGCCTCTGCTCAGAAACCATCTCTAGCACATTCATAACAGTACCCCCCCTTGAGGAGGAGTCACCAAACCCTCACTTGTGCAACCAGGCCGATCAGGATGAGCTCGGTGATAGGCACGGATCAGTCTCCTAGCATGGATGTCCAAAGCAAACACCCAAGAATTGTCCTCCTGACCATAACCTCTCCACTTAGCCAAATACTGGAGTTTCTGTCTAGAAAAACGAGAATCCAATGTTTTCTCAACCACATACTCCAGATTGCCCTCAACCAAAACAGGGTCAGGAGGCGCAGCCATAGGAACCACTGGCTCGACAAACCTCTTCAATAAGAACTTGTGGAACACGTTATGGATCTTAAATGTCCCTGGAAGAAGCAAACGGAAGGAAACAGGATTAAGAATCTCCATGATCTTATAAGGTCCAATGAACCTGGACTTAAACTTTGGAGATGCAACCCTCATAGGGATATTTCTTGAGGACAACCAAACCAAGTCCCCCACTTTAAACCGAGGACCATCAGTCCTATGCCGGTTGGCAAACCGTTGGGCCTTCTTCTGAGAGAGAGACAACCTCTCCACTACCTGGTCCCAAATCTGCTGCATTCGCTCCACAACAGAGTCAACACCCGGACAGACAGAAGCCTCCGCCTGTCCCGAAGAAAATCGAGGGTGAAACCCAAAATTGCAGAAAAATGGAGACATCAAGGTGGCAGAGCTAGCCCTATTATTAACAGCAAACTCAGCCAAAGGCAAAAAAGAGACCCAGTCATCTTGATCAGCAGACACAAAACATCTCAAATAAGTCTCCAAGGTCTGGTTTGTTCTCTCGGTTTGTCCATTGGTCTGAGGATGAAAAGCAGAGGAGAAAGATAATTGAACACCAAGTTTAGAACAAAATGTCCTCCAAAATCTGGAAACAAACTGGACTCCTCTGTCAGACACAATGTTCTCCGGAATGCCATGTAACTGAACCACGTGCTGAAGGAACAAAGGCACAAATTCGGAGGAGGAAGGTAACTTAGGTAATGGAACAAGATGTATCATCTTGGAAAACCTATCACAGATTACCCAGATAACAGTCATTCTCTGAGAAACAGGGAGGTGGGAAATAAAATCCATAGAGATATGGGTCCATGGCCTCTTGGGCACAGGTAATGGCATTAACAAACCACTAGAGCGAGAGCAAGGCTTGGAGCGAGAGCAAGTCCCACAGGACTGCACAAATTCCCTGACGTCACGAGACAATGTAGGCCACCAAAAGAACCGACTCACCAAGTCTCTGGTACCAAAAATCCCAGGATGACCAGCCAATGCGGAACAATGAATCTCAGACATCACACTCTTCTTCCACTGGTCTGGGACAAACAATTTCCCAATAGGGCAGCGCTCAGGTTTATCCTTCTGACACCCTTCCAAGGCCAGTCTCATATTGGGCGAGATGGCGGAAAGAACTACACCCTCTTTCAAAATAACAGTAGGATCAGATAACTCAGGAGAGTCCGCAAAGAAACTCCTCGAGAGGGCATCCGCCTTAACATTCTTCGTGCCAGGAAAAAAGAAAACCACAAAATTAAAACGTGTGAAAAACAAGGCCCACCTGGCCTGTCTAGGATTAAGTCGCTTGGCTGATTCGAGATAAACCAGATTCTTATGGTCCGTGAGGACCACAACCTGATGTTTGGCTCCTTCCAGCCAATGTCTCCACTCTTCAAAGGCCCACTTCATGGCCAATAACTCCCGATTACCCACGTCATAATTACGTTCAGTTGGAGAAAATTTTCGAGAGAAAAAGGCACAAGGGTTACTCTTAGAGGTCTCTGGATCTCTTTGGGACAAAACGGCACCTGCCCCAATTTCAGAGGCATCAACCTCCACCTGAAACGGTAGAGAAACATCAGGCTGCCGTAGAACAGGAGCAGAAGTGAATCTCTGCTTAAGTTCCTGAAACGCAGAGTCTGCCTCAGGAGGCCAATTCACCACATCAGAACCCTTTTTGGTCAAATCAGTCAATGGTTTAACAATACTGGAGAAATTACCAATAAATTTACGATAAAAATTGGCAAAACCCAAAAATCTCTGAAGAGCCTTTAATGAAGTAGGTTGGACCCAATCACAGATGGCTTGAACCTTGACCGGGTCCATTTCAATAACAGACGGAGACAAAATGAATCCCAGAAATGAGACCTTCTGTACGCCAAAAAGACACTTTGATCCCTTCACATACAGTGCATTCTCTCTCAAAATCTGGAACACAGTCCGAACATGTTTCACATGAGAGTCCCAGTCATTGGAAAAATCAAGATATCAAATAAACAATCAGAAATTTATCCACAAAATCCCTGAAAATGTCATTCATGAAGGACTGGAAGACAAAAAGAGCATTAGTGAGCCCAAAGGGCATTACTAGGTACTCAAAATGCCCCTCTGGGGTATTAAACGCCGTCTTCCATTCATCCCCGTGCTTAATGCGAATAAGGTTATACGCCCCCTGAGGTCAAGCTTGGTAAACCAAGTAGCACTTTTCACCCTGGAAAACAGGTCAGAAATCAAGGGTAACGGATATTGATATTTCACAGTGATATTGTTCAAGAGACGATAATCAATACACGGCCTTAATGAACCATCCTTTTTGGCCACAAAGAAAAAACCGGCACCCAAGGGTGAAGAGGATGGTCTGATATGACCCTTCTCCAATGACTCCTTGATATAAGACCGCATAGCGTCATGTTCAGGTACAGACAAGTTAAAAAGGCGACCTTTAGGGAATTTACTACCAGGCACTAATTCAATAGCGCAGTCATAGCTCCTATGGGGGGGCAAGGATGCAGATTTACTTTCGCTAAACACATCAGAAAAATCAGTCAAAAAGTCAGGAACATCCTGAGCCTGGGGAGAGGCAGAAAAAACAGGAGTGTTGGCAATAACACATTGGCAGCCCCAACTGGTTACAGACACAGATTTCCAATCCAAAACAGGATTATGAGACTGTAACCAAGGGAAACCTAGTACAATAATGTCATGCAGATTATACAGCACCAAAAATTTGCAACTCTCCTGATGATCAGGTTCAACCCTCATTATCACCTGAGTAGAGAACTGGGGTTTATTCTCAGCCAAAGGGGTAGAATCAATCCCCAGTAGGGGAATAGACTTCCGTAGGGGTATCAAGGGAAACCCACAACGTTTAGCAAAATCAAAATCCACCAGGTTAATAGCTGCTCCCGAATCAACAAAAGTCTGAGCAGAAAATGTGGACAGGGAGCAAATCAGGGTAACAGTCAACAGAAATTTAGTCTGAACACTACCCAAGACAACTAAGCGTGAAAAACGTCTTCCCCGCTTAGGGCAGACTGAAATAGCATGAGAGGCGTCACCACAGTAGAAACATAACTAGTGTTGAGCGATACTGCTCGATATCTAAAAATATCGTATTGAAATGGTATCGCCGATATCACTAAATATCGTCGATATCCGATTCCGATACCGGAAGTCCAATGTAAGTCTATGGGAACCAAATATCGACATTAAAAAAAAACATTCTTGCCTTGTTGGTTAATTGTACATGAAGGAAAACAACAAAGACTAATGTAGAATGTATTGGGGGAGGTTGAGGAGACAATAAAGGCATACATGTTTAACCCAATGCATTGGAATAGCATTATATATTTTTTTTGGGAAATACGTTTGGATTGACTAACAAATTGACAATGTTGTTAACCTTTTTTCTATTTTGGCAAATATGTATGTTTCACAACTTCCATGCTCTTCACCTTTTTAACTTTTGCCAGTGCCACACTTTCTCCTTCATAATCTTCAGCAGCAGCATCATCTTTCTCATCAAATTATTCTTCATCTTCACCTTCTTAAACTTCTTGCTAGTCATGTTTTTGTTTACATTACTCATATTGTTATTATTAAACTAATTAATCTTCTTCATATTCAAATTCTTCATCTTCTTCCTCTTCATCTTCTTCATCATATTCTTATTTGTGACAGAGATTCCTGTACTTGTAATCTGTAAAAGTATGAATTGTTCATCCTTCCGTTCTTGCTGTCACAAAAGATTTAAATTACAACAGTATTTGTCCGTGTTCAGTTTAGCCTGCAGCAGCAGCAGGCATTTTCCAGGGGCACCACGAGGAGGAACGGACTCACCCCATACACTGCTTAGTCTTCTTCTGCTTAGAATTTAGAGCATATATTTTGCTCTTCATTTTGGTCTTATACTTCATGTTCTTCTGCTTTTTGATCTTTTGCTTATTGTTCTTCTGTCTCTTGTTCTGTATCTTGTAGTTTGTCTTAACCTTCTTTGTCTGTTGGTGATCTTCTTCTGGGTAATCTTTTATTTTTTCTTTGTGATGGTGTTCAGGCTGGTTGGCTTCATGCTCGTCGTCCTTGTTGTCGTCATCTTCTTCTGGGTGGTCTTTAAGGTCGTCTAATTTCCGAGAAACAGCTGACGTTACTGGAACCCTGACGGGTATCAGATGGAGCAAGAGACAATGGAAGTAACGAGGACCAGCTGACTGTGCTGGAACCCGGACGGGTAGCAGAAGGAAAAGAGGCAATGTCACAACTGAGTACCAGCTGACGTTACTGTGACACGGTTACTAAGCAGGAGGTACCTGTGCTCCAAAGCACTACCAAGGACCAGCAGACGTTGCTGGAACTCGGATACGAGATGGAGGCACCTAGGCCAAAAGCACTGGGGAGAACCACTTGACGGTACTGGACCCCGGACGGGTAGCAGAAGGAAAAGAGGCAATGTCACAACTGAGTACCAGCTGACGTTACTGTGACACGGTTACTAAGCAGGAGGTACCTGTGCTCCAAAGCACTACCAAGGACCAGCAGACGTTGCTGGAACTCGGATACGGAGATGGAGGCACCTAGGCCAAAAGCACTGGGGAAAACCACTTGACGGTACTGGACCCGGACGGGTAGCAGAAGGAAAAGAGGCAATGTCACAACTGAGTACCAGCTGACGTTACTGTGACACGGTTACTAAGCAGGAGGTACCTGTGCTCCAAAGCACTACCCAAGGACCAGCAGACGTTGCTGGAACTCGGATACGGAGATGGAGGCACCTAGGCCAAAAGCACTGGGGAGAACCACTTGACGGTACTGGACCCGGACGGGTAGCAGAAGGAAAAGAGGCAATGTCACAACTGAGTACCAGCTGACGTTACTGTGACACGGTTTACTAAGCAGGAGGTACCTGTGCTCCAAAGCACTACCAAGGACCAGCAGACGTTGCTGGAACTCGGATACGGAGATGGAGGCACCTAGGCCAAAAGCACTGGGGAGAACCACTTGACGGTACTGGACCCCGGACGGGTAGCAGAAGGAAAAGAGGCAATGTCACAACTGAGTACCAGCTGACGTTACTGTGACACGGTTACTAAGCAGGAGGTACCTGTGCTCCAAAGCACTACCAAGGACCAGCAGACGTTGCTGGAACTCGGATACGGAGATGGAGGCACCTAGGCCAAAAGCACTGGGGAGAACCACTTGACGGTACTGGACCCCGGACGGGTAGCAGAAGGAAAAGAGGCAATGTCAAACTGAGTACCAGCTGACGTTACTGTGACACGGTTACTAAGCAGGAGGTACCTGTGCTCCAAAGCACTACCAAGGACTAGCAGACGTTGCTGGAACTCGGATATGGAGATGGAGGCACTAGGCCAAAAGCACTGGGGAGAACCACTTGACGGTACTGGACCCCGGACGGGTAGCAGAAGGAAAAGAGGCAATGTCACAACTGAGTACCAGCTGACGTTACTGTGACACGGTTTACTAAGCAGGAGGTACCTGTGCTCCAAAGCACTACCAAGGACCAGCAGACGTTGCTGGAACTCGGATACGGAGATGGAGGCACCTAGGCCAAAAGCACTGGGGAGAACCACTTGATGGTACTGGACCCGGACGGGTAGAAGAACGCACCCATGAAAATGTAAGTTGACAGTACGCAAGCCGTCCGCAGTTACCGAATCACACAGTCCTACAGTGGGTGCTTATCCTATTGTCACAATGGAAACCGCCTTTATTTACATATCCCACAGCACACATAGGAATCACCTAAACTGCAGGCACCATAGAGTCGGCTAACCCGAATGCAACATGACAGCACAACTTATTGGAGGATAATTGACGTTCACACTGCCAGGAAACAGCTGTCGTGCTGTAACCAGGTGGCCAGGAGTCAGTACCCCTGCCAATTACTTACGAGCAACAAATGGCGGTGTTGTAGCCCAGGGAGTAGAGTTCAGGTGGTAGAAAGATGAACATAACAGGAGACATGGAAAACGTTGCCAAACAGTTATTTAATCTGAAAACGGACAGGCAAATTCAGGTGAGATCCATGCCTTGTTCATTTTCAGAAAAGTAAGCCGGTCTACATTCTCTGAGGATAGTCGCATGCGACGGTCTGTTACTACACCACCTGCAGCACTAAAGACACGCTCAGATAATACACTGGCAGCAGGGCAAGCCAGCACCTCCAATGCATACTGGCTAAGCTTGGCCATGTATCCAACTTAGAGACCCAAAATTTGAAAGGGGAAGAGGCATCTGGGAGTACACTTAGAGGGAAAGCCAAGTAGTCTGTCACCATCTTACGGAAAACGTTTCTTCCTGGTGACTGGAGCCGTCTCAGATGGTGTAGACCAGACCCGGGCAAGGGGCGGCCCGCGGGCCGCATCCGGCCCGCGGCTGTCAGTGACCGGACCGCGGAGGCGCTCGGCAGTCTCAGGGCCCCGGCATCAGCTGGCACAATACTTACCTCTCCCGTGCCTCCGCTGCTGCAGCTCCGGGCTCCACGGCGCTTCCTCTCACAGCCGGCCGCTGAATGACGTCATCATTCAGCGGCCGGCTGTGTCAGAGAGCGGGGACGCTGGACAGGTAAGACGTGTCTCTGTGTGTTTCTGTGTCTATGTAGTGCGGTGCTTTGTGTGTGTGTGTGTGTGTGTGTATGTATGTGAGAGAGTGCTTATGTGCTGTCTGTGTGTGATGATGGGCAGGCATTGCTGATAATGGGGAGGCATTGATAATGATGGGGAGAAGATGATGATAATGGGCAGGCATTGATGATGGGGAGAAGATGATGATGGGCAGGCATTGATGATGATGGGGAGAGATGATGATAATGGGCAGGTATTGATGATAATGGGCAGGCATTGATGATGGGGAGAAGATGATGATGATGATGGGCAGGCATTGATGATGATGGGGAGAAGATGATGATAATGGGCAGGTATTGATGATAATGGGCAGGCATTGATGATGGGGAGAAGATGATGATGATGATGGGCAGGCATTGATGATGATGGGGAGAAGATGATGATAATGGGCAGGTATTGATGATAATGGGCAGGCATTGATGATGGGGAGAAGATGATGGGCAGGCATGCTGATAATGGGGAGGCATTGATGATGATGGGGAGAAGATGATGATAATGGGCAGGTATTGATGATAATGGGCAGGCATTGATGATGGGGAGAAAATGATGATGATGATGGGCAGGCATTGATGATGATGGGGAGAAGATGATGATAATGGACAGGTATTGATGATAATGGGCAGGCATTGATGATGGGGAGAAGATGATGATGATGATGGGCAGGCATTGATGATGATGGGGAGAAGATGATGATAATGGGCAGGTATTGATGATAATGGGCAGGCATTGATGATGGGGAGAAAATGATGATGGGCAGGCATTGCTGATAATGGGGAGGCTTGATGATGATGGGGAGAAGATGATGATAATGGGCAGGCATTGATGATGGGGGGAAGATGATGATGGGCAGGCATTGCTGATAATGGGGAGGCATTGATGATGATGGGGGGAAGATGATAATGGGCAGGTATTGATGATAATGGGCAGGCATTGATGATGGGGAGAAGATGATGATGATGATGATGATGGGCAGGCATTGATGATGATGGGGAGAAGATGATGATAATGGGCAGGTATTGATGATAATGGGCAGGCATTGATGATGGGGAGAAGATGATGATGATGATGGGCAGGCATTGATGATGATGGGGAGAAGATGATGATAATGGGCAGGTATTGATAATTAATGGGCAGGCATTGATGATGTGGAGAGATGATTATGGGCAGGCATTGCTGATAATGGGGAGGCATTGATGATGAGGGGAGAAGATGATGATAATGGGCAGGCATTGATGATAATGGGCAGGCATTGATGATGGGGAGAAGATGATGATGGGCAGGCATTGCTGATAATGGGGAGGCATTGATGATGATGGGAGAAGATGATGATAATGGGCAGGTATTGATGATAATGGGCAGGCATTGATGATGGGGAGAAGATGATGATGATGATGGGCAGGCATTGATGATGATGGGGAGAAGATGATGATAATGGACAGGTATTGATGATAATGGGCAGGCATTGATGATGGGGAGAGATGATGATGATGATGGGCAGGCATTGATGATGATGGGGAGAAGATGATGATAATGGGCAGGTATTTATGATAATGGGCAGGCATTGATGATGGGGAGAGATGATGATGGGCAGGCATTGCTGATAATGGGGAGGCATTGATGATGATGGGGAGAAGATGATGATTAATGGGCAGGCATTGATGATGGGGAGAAGATGATGATGGGCAGGCATTGCTGATAATGGGGAGGCATTGATGATGATGGGGAGAAGATGATAATGGGCAGGTATTGATGATAATGGGCAGGCATTGATGATGGGGAGAAGATGATGATGATGATGATGATGGGCAGGCATTGATGATGATGGGGAGAAGATGATGATAATGGGCAGGTATTGATGATAATGGGCAGGCATTGATGATGGGGAGAAGATGATGATGATGATGGGCAGGCATTGATGATGATGGGGAGAAGATGATGATAATGGGCAGGTATTGATAATAATGGGCAGGCATTGATGATGTGGAGAAGATGATTATGGGCAGGCATTGTGATAATGGGGAGGCATTGATGATGATGGGGAGAAGATGATGATAATGGGCAGGCATTGATGATAATGGGCAGGCATTGATGATGGGG
>JARQOD010000002.1:290904335-290987777 GCA_033576555.1 Oophaga sylvatica
AAACAAACGGTTTATCAACATCAGGGCGATGTAATATGGGAGCACTGGCAAAATGCGACTTGATGGAAGAGAACGCCTTGGAGACCTCCTCAGACCACAACTTGGGATTTGCTCCCTTCTTGCTGAGGGCTACCAAGGGAGCTACCAAAGTCGAGAAATGGGGAATGAACTGGCGATAATAATTAATGAACCCCATAAAGCGCTGCACCGCTTTAAGAGAATGGGGTTCTTGCCAGTCCATTACAGCCTGTAGTTTGGCAGGATCCATAGCCAATCCCTGGGCAGAGATGATATAGCCCAGAAAAGGTAAGGACTCCTGCTCAAACACACATTTCTCCAGCTTGGCATAGAGGGAGTTTGCCCGTAAGAGGTCGAAGACTTTGTTGACATCCCTCCGGTGAGAGTCTATATCTGGTGAAAAGATGAGAATATCATCCAGATAGACTACCACAGAGGTGGAGAGCATATCCGGAAGATATCATTGACAAAGTCTTGGAAAACAGCGGGAGCATTACAGAGCCCGAAGGGCATCACCAGGTATTCGTAATGCCCATCCCTGGTATTAAAAGCTGTCTTCCACTCGTCCCCCTCACGGATGCAAATTAGGTTATAGGCACCACGTAGATCAAGCTTGGTAAATACTCTTGCTCCTCGGAGCCTATCAAAGAGCTCAGAGATTAGGGGCAACGGGTACTTATTCTTGACGGTGATGGCGTTAAAGACCCCTGTAGTCAATGCATGGACGTAATTCTCTGTTCTTCTTTTGCACAAAGAAGAACCCTGCCCCTGCTGGAGACACCGACTTCCTAATGAACCCTCTTGCCAGATTCTCCTGAATGTACTGGGACATGGCCTCCGTCTCAGGGAGCGAGAGGGGATATACTCTCCCCCGAGGAGGTTCTGCTCCAGGCAAGAGATCAATAGGACAGTCGTAGGGGCGATGAGGTGGAAGAGTCTCCGCCGCCTTCTTGGAGAAAACGTCTGCATATGCCCAATAACACTGAGGAAGAGAAGTGAGATCTACGGGTATCTCTGTGGTGGTGACCTGAACGCACTCCCTGATACACCTGCCTCTACATGAATCACCCCAACCCAGTATCCTCCAGAGGACCACTCAATATGGGGAGAGTGGTAACGGAGCCAAGGTACTCCCAGCAACACTTCGTCTATTCCCTCGGGCAGGACAAGAAAAGAAATACTCTCCTGATGGGACGGGGACATAGATAAAGTGAGAGGGATCGTCTGGTGGGTGATTTGGGAGGGCAGAGTTGATCCATTCACTACTCGCACAGTCACCGGTTGGGCGAGCATCACCAGAGGTATAGTGTGGCGGAGAGCAAATGCAGAGGACATGAAATTCCCCTCGGCTCCGGAATCCACACAGAGCTCAGCGGAGAGCGTGGATGGACCTACTGTAATTGTCCCTTTAAAGGACAACTTGGTGGAAAATGCCGCAGTGTCTAGTGAACCTCCTCCCAAGGACACTAGACTCGACCGTTTTCCCGACCGCTGTGGACATTTGTTGGCATAGTGTCCTAACTGCTGGCAGATGTTACAGACCATGGGTACTCGAGAGGCCCGGGACTTAGGTCCCGCTCGAGAAACCTCCATGGCCTCATGGGAGTCGGGCGCCTGGCTGGAAGATTCCAGAGGTCTGGCGAAGGTGGGAGCCAGCCGGAACCTCTGCCTACACTGGGACCGCTCCAACCTCCGCTCGTGAAAACGGAGGTCGATGCGGGTAGATATGGCGATAAGCTTCTCCAGTGTGGCGGGAATCTCCCTGGTAGCCAAAGCATCTTTAACATGATCAGCCAGTCCTCGCCAGTAGACTGGAATGAGTACTTTATCAGACCAGTCTAGCTCTGAGGCCAGAGTCCGAAACTGGACGGAAAACAGACTGACCAAAGACAAACCCTGTGCCAATGCCAGCAGTTGTAGCGCCGTATCGTGGGTGACCTGAGGTCCTAAAAGACCTTTTTTAGAGCCTCCAGAAAACGAGGAGCACTCCGCACCACACGGTCGTCACGCTCCCACAGCGGGATGGCCCACTCCAACGCTCTGCCTGACAGAAGCGAAATTATAAAGCCCACTTGTGCCCGATCCGTGGGGAAAAGTGCAGCCAGAAGCTCGAGTTGTATAGAGCACTGACTCACGAATCCCCGACATTGCTTGCTGTCACCAGCAAACTTGTCTGGAAGCGGGAGGTGGGATATTGTGGGGGCAGAGGTGGCAGTGGACACACTGGCTGCAGCCACGCTAGCAGCCTGAACAGCGACTGCGGTAACATCCACAGCTGAGGTTGTGCACTCAAGAGCCGCCAACCTACCCTCCAGCTGCTGGATGTCCCGTAGTAGACGCTGGTCATCCGCCATTTTACCAGCCAGACCCTGGCGCTAATATTATGTTAGGGTCTGCGGAACGCACCAAATATATGAGGTAGAGAGGTGCGTTCGCAGCCCGGGGTCCACCGTGCAGGCGGAACCTGCTGCTAGTAAAATGGCGAAAGTAGCGAACTCTGTTATCCCGCAGAGTCGCTAAAATAAACGCCGTAGCGCGTTGTGGCAGTAAGTGCGAACTCTGTTAATACCCAGAGCCGCTAACGGAAATGCCACAGCGCTATATGGCGATAGGTGCGAACTCACTTAGCTTCAGTGAGCCGCAAAGTAAAACGCTAGGGCGCTGTCTAGCGTCGAAAGCAAACCCTGTTACGTCACAGGGCCGCTGAGGAAAAGTGCTGTGTCCTGTCAGGCACCCAGGTACACAGTTAAGTGCTAAGCGTACATAATGCGTGATCATGTGCTAATGTCCTCGCGGGAGTCACCCGCAATCTATGGCGTCTGAACGCCAGACCCTGAATACGGCAATCAAAACTCCTCACCGGTTACGCCGGTAATCTAGGGCATCTAGGACACCGACCCTGGCCAGCTACCATACCAAACTCCTCACCGATTAAGTCGGTATTCTAGTGGCTTATTTCAGCCGGGTCCCTAACCACACATACGCATGATCACACTGGCGCATAGCATACAATGGTTGATATTAGCGCATGGCGGCCCAGCCATGCTACCCTTTTATAGCAACAGCTACAGGACCTTCCAGGAACAAGGACCAATGAGAAGCTGTTACAAACACACGTAGCTACATGACCTTCCTGGCGGACCAATAGGAGCCGCTGCAGCACCTGAACATGTGACCCCTGATCTCCAATGAGAGATCTCACTCTGGGCATGCTCAGATGGGAAAACGCAGGACTTTGTCTCAAAGATGGCTGCTCCAGCACTGGCTATAATAGCAGATCCAGGAAAGGCAGCAGCAAGTCACTGCACAGTAGAGGAGTGGGCAAGAAGCCTGGACCAACGTCTCTGCTGAGCAGGCTCCACTGCGGCCGGAGATGAATGGGAGACCGCAGCGGGACGGGTTCGAGACTCCCTTTGTGCAGTAGCGGGAACTCGAACCCTAACATTTCCTATATCAAAATGTTTTTTTTTTAGTGTTTCTTAACCCATTTATGACATATGCATATGACATACTGTTGTGTTATACTAAATGTCAGGTCTCTGTGTATGGGCTGTTCCAGTAACAGCACCATCGAGACAGATCCTGTTCAGCCATTTAAATGCTGCTGTCAATCTCTGAATTCAAATAGCGCGATTGTGCAATGGCTCCCATCAACCCCCCATGACGCAGCTGATGGCCTAAATAGCTGTCTTACCCTTCTGTGAAAACAGCCCAAGGGTGGGCTTCATAAGACAAAGTCATTTTATCTCTATAATGCAACACAGATGTATTGCAGTATATAGAACCGTCCCCTAAGGTCATGGGCACATAACGTCTTCTAAAGGCAGATTCCCCCTGAAACACACCTGAAAAAGCACCACAAACCCACTGCAACAAAATAAAAATAATTCATAGCAATGTAAAAATAATGTTCTGTGTTTGGTTACTTTTTTTACTGCTTCAGAGTTTGACAACCGTGAAACGGTTAAAACGAATGACATATTCATATTTCGAGTTGGTTCCACTAGGAAGCTGCTCATAAGTTATAGTTTAAAATATAGGAAAAAAGACAAAAACCAGCAGAGAAACCACATCAAGAAAAAGACAGCCGGCTTTCCAGCGAAGGAGTGTTGCCTACAGAAATCTTGGCGGGTGTGCCACCATCTAAAGATGTCATCAGTAGAGTTGAGCGAATTTTGCCGAATATGAATTTGAATGTATGTTTGATGATCGGTTCCGAACATATTCGGAAATTTCAACTCTCATCGACTATACTGACATTCGTCTGTGTTCGATGAAAATTGCAAAAACTATATTCTCTGCCGATCGTACAAATTCGCTCAACTCTAGTCACCAGCATCTTAAAGATGTACCCCAAGGGAATTTAAAGACAAAGTAAAAAATATAAAAGAAAGTTGTAAAATATGAAAAAAAAATATTTATAAAAATTTGAATAATCACCTTTTCCTCTATTAAAAATAAAGACATTAAAAAATAAAAGCAATAAAAAAGTGGTGTCTCTGTGTCTTCGCAAGTCTGTTCTATTAAAATATAAAATTAATTAAAGGGGACCTGTCAGCAGGATTGTGCATAGTAACCTACAGACAGTGTCAGGTTGGTGCCGTTATACTGATTAAAATGATACCTTGGTTGATGAAATCCTTCTTGTGGTTGATATGTAAACTCTTTCTGACAAGCTCCATACATTTAGGCTGGAGTCACACACAACCACAAAAAATCGGTCCGTTTTAGACGGTCGATTGTCGGATCAAAATGCAAACATCACACATCCTTCTGGCATCTGATTTTCCTTCAAAGATGCGATTTAATCGCATGTGTGTGTACCTTGTAACATCCGATTTTCATCCGACTTGCGAGATTTTCTCGCAGGCTTGCAAAACTGACATATAATGGATCTAAAAGAATAGTATTTCAATCACAAAAAAAAGAATAGATATATACACATAGAACACATATATATATATATACATGTCATCGTGACATGTATATAACATATATTTATAGTTCCTAGACTTCTACATACTGTTATAGCCGCTAATTCAATTGCCGGCTTTTGTGAAATCACAGAAGCCGACATGAAATGATACATTGTTTCCACACAGTTAACCATGTCATTTCCTGTATTTTGATATTTGTTTAGAACTTACAATTACATGAGTGTATTTGTGCAAAATTTCAGACATGTAGGGGTTAATTAAAGGTGTAATTTCGTTGAAAAAAAATGCGTGGGCTCCCGCTGTATTTTCTCCACCAGACAGACAAAGCAAGCGAGTGGGGGCAGATAATAACAGCCTAGGGAGGGTACATTTTTTGTGCCCCCCCTGGCTACTAACATCTGCCCCCAGACACCCCAGAAAGGGCAAATCTATAATTAGATTCGCCCTTTCTGGCACTTTGCCCGTCTATTCCCATTGCCCTGTAGCGGTGGCGAATGGGTTAATAATCTCACCTTACTGTCACCTTGCAATTGAAAGGTGACCTTAAGGTAGGTTAATAATTGAGAGCTGTCAATTAGACAACTATCAATTATTAATCCTATTGTATGAAAGAAAAATCAAACACACACAGTTTAATAAAAAATAAGTTTAATTAAATAATCACACAGTTTTTGACCATATTTTATTTTCCTGCTAAAACCATTTCCTGTAATAAAAATAAAATAAAAAAGCAAAATTATACTTACCAATCCGATGTACAGTCAGGTCCCACGGTGTAATCCATCAGAAAGGGTTAACAGGTTACAGGTCGCAGAGAGCTAATAATGCTGTCTCAGACCTGTATTCCCCTGAATGAATAAGTTCCTCTCCCAGCGAAAGTAGAGGAATAGATTCATGAATGGAGCTTAATTGATTTATTGGCAATTTAACTTTAGTGACCTGACCTAAAGGGAAAGTGGACACAATCAATTAAGCTTCATTCATGAAACACATCCTCTCCTGTCGCCAGGAGAGGAACTTATTCATTCAGGAGCTTTGAGCTGAGCATGCAGGATTACTTGCACTGCTTGGCTCAAAGCTAGTTAACCCTTTGTGAAGGATTACAGCGTGGGACGTGACAGATCGGCGGAATAGGTAAGAATAATGTTGTTTTATTTTTTTTTTCTTTATTTTAGGAGATCAATGGCTTCGCACGGATTAAGTGTAAAATAAAATATGGTCAAAAAAATGTGTTTTTATTTCATTAAAATTATTTATTCTTAAAGTGTGTGTGTGTTTTTTTATTTACTTCAATAGGATTAATAATTGATAGTTATCTAATTGACAGCTCTCAATTATTAACCTACCTTAAGGTCACCTTTCAATTGCAAGGTGACAGTAAGGTGAGATTATTAACCCATTCGCCACCGCTACAGGGCAATGGGAATAGACGGGCAAAGTGCCAGAAAGGGCGAATCTAATTATAGATTTGCCCTTTCTGGGGTGTCTGGGGGCAGATGTTAGTAGCCAGGGGGGGCACAAAAAATGTACCCTCCCTAGGCTGTTATTATCTGCCCCCACTCGCTTGCTTTGTCTGTCTGGTGGAGAAAATACAGCGGGAGCCCACGCATTTTTTTTCAACGAAATTACACCTTTAATTACCCCTACATGTCTGAAATTTTGCACAAATACACTCATGTAATTGTAAGTTCTAAACAAATATCAAAATACAGGAAATGACATGGTTAACTGTGTGGAAACAATGTATCATTTCATGTCGGCTTCTGTGATTTCACAAAACCCGGCAATTGAATTAGCGGCTATAACAGTATGTAGAAGTCTAGGAACTATAAATATATGTATATATACATGTCACAATGACATGTATATATATATATATATATGTGTTCTATGTGTATATATCTATTCTTTCTAGTCTTTATTAAAGCTGTCAGTGTGATTTTACAGTATAGCCGGGGATGAATTGCCGGCTTTTCTAAAGGACACCGATGCGATTTCATCGCAAGTCACACAGTGTGGTCCGTTTGTAATCCGATTTTTCATCGCTCCCATAGACTTGCTTTGGCGATTGTCGACCGACAATCGGTGACAATCGCAGCATGCTGCGATTGTACACGGACGTTTAAAACGGACCACAAAAAATCTGATACTGGGAGCTGCTCCATAGATTAACATAGGTCCGACTGCAATGCGATTTTTCATCGCATTGCAGTCGTCCGATTCTGTCGCCAGTGTGACGCCGGCCTTACTGCTCTTCAGCAGTATATGTATGGTGGCATGATCGCGCGGACTCAAGCCGAGCGCCGAGGCAATCAAGTTCGGGTGTCAGCTCTGTGTGATAGCTGACACTGTGTAGAAACGCCCGACAATCGGTGCTAGCAACGATCGCAGGCATTTAACCCCTCTGATGCCGCTGTCAGTAGTGACAGCGACATAGAGAAACATCGATTGCATTACATAGAGAAACATCGATTGCATTGTCCTGATGGTCTCCATGGAGTCCCCTGGCCGCAAGATGGCCGCGGGGTCCTGCAGGGAAGGTTACTTGTAAGCGCCTGCTGAGAGCAGGCACTGGCATATCTCCTTCCCTGCCTGTCAGATGCTGATAATCAGCGATCTGACACTATACAGTAATGTCCCAGGATGGAATAATGTAAAAAAGTGCTAAAAAAAAATTAAAAAGTGTAAAAATGTTTTTTGAAAAATCCCCATAAAGAAAAAAAATATATATATTTTTCCAATAAATACCGCACATTTATTTGTGTAAATAAATAATAAAAGTACATATATTTGGTGCCGCTCAACCCGCTCTATAAAACTGTCCCACTAGTTAACCCCTTCAGTGAACACCGTAAAAAAATACAGGAAAAAAACAATGCTTTACCATCATACCGCCAAACAAAAGGTGTAATAAAATGCGATAAAAAAAACAAATGTAAATAAACATGGTACCGCTGAAAACGTCATCTTGTCCTGCAAAAAACAGGCCATCATACAGCTCCATCAGCAGAAAAATAAAATAATTATAGCTCTCAGAATAAAGGGATGCAAAAATAATTACTTTTTCTATGAAAGTTTTTATTGTGTAAAAGCGTCAAAACATTAAAAAAATATATAAATTGGGTATCGCTGTAATCGTACTGACCCAAAGAATAAAGCTGCCTTACCAATTTTACGATGTGCGGAGCGGTATGAAAAAAAATCCAAAAAGCCATTCCTGAATTGCTGGTTTTTGTTCATTCCGTCTCCCAAAAATTTAAATAGAAAGCGATCAAAAAATGTCATGCGCCCGAAAATGGTACCAATAAAAACGTCAGATTGTCCAGCAAAAAACAAGCCATAACATGTTAGCCAAAATATGGAAAAAATATAGCTCCCAAAATATAGTGATGCAACCTCTATTCTTCACTGTTGATTTTTTAATTCTGCCCCCCAAAGATCGCAGTAAGGCTCGGCGCACATTTATCCTGCGCACGGCGCTGAGCACTTACACCGGGGTTTCCGTGTGAATCTCTGAAATACATGATTCAGACAGAACCCCTGGTGGAAGATTCCTTATAATGACGGAGATGGAGGCACTGTGGATGCCATAGGACCTGTGATCCAGTGGTGTCAGTCATTTTAGGATTGCATAAAAGTGACATCGGCCACAGTGTTGCGCACATCTGCAAAGAAGGACACTGCTGAACAGAGGCCAATAACTCGGTTGCCTCATTATCTCATTATAGTGAATGGATCCATTGGGGGTTTCATCTGAATCACATCACTCAGACATTTAGATGGAAACTCCAATGTTAGTGCTCAGCGTAGAGTGCCGAATAAATGTGATCCCAAATGTTAAATGTTCTCAATAAAAGCTTCAACTCAATCCACAAAAAAAGCAAGCCCCCACTCCGGTCCATCATCTGTTAACGGAATTATAGTGGGCTTCCACGTTACTGGTAGCACAAAGGCTTTGGAAAAGCAAAATGGCTACTCGCTCCATAAGAAATTCAGCAAATTCTCCGCTCCCAAATCAAAATGACCCCCAAGTGTGCCTAAACAACATTTAATGCCCACATGTTTGGAATTTCTGTAGTGATGAGAGCCTGCCTAATTTACAGTTGCGTGTCTCCAGAAGCATGAGCTGGGCATAATGTACTGGTCACTACAACTGGCAGTTTGCATTTTTCACTCTGCAACATCCACTGCTGCTTGTTTCAGGAAAACACCCATGGAGTCAAAATCATCACCACATCTGTAGATAAATTCCCAAGGGTTTATAAATTCCAAAATGGGGTCTCTTGAGGGGGATTCTGCTTTTCTATCACTTAGGGTCTCTTTATATGGAATCCGCAAACTATTCTAGGAAAATCTGTGTTCCAGAAGGCAAATAACGCTCCATCCCTTCTGAGTATCTCCGTTTGGCTAAGTAGTACTGTACAGCCACATATGGGGTATTGCCACGTTCAGCAGAAATTGTGGGACAAATTTTGGTGCCATTTTTACCCATTTCCCAGTATGAAAATGTAAAACTTGGGGCTAAAACACAATCTTGGTGGTAAAAATGTAAATTATTTTTTCTTCACTGCCCAATGGTATAAAATCCTGTGACACACCTGTGGTGTCAATACAATCACTGCACCCCTAGATGAATTCACTGAGAGGTTTAGATTGTAAAATTGGGTCATTTATGGGGCTTTTGCTGTGTTGGCACCTCAGGGGCTCTGCCAACGTAACATGGCACACTCAAACAAGTGCAGCAAGATCTGCACTATAATATGGCGCTTCTTCCCTTCCAAGCCCTGCTGTGCGCCCAAACAGTTATTTTCCACCACATATTGGGTATCGGCGTACTCAGGAGAAATTGCACAACAAATTTAATAGAAGCAATTTCTCCTGTTACCCTTATGAAAATGCAAAATTAGGAGCTAGAAAAGATTTATCTGGGCAAAAAATTTGATTTTTTTATTTTCACGGCTCTACGTTATAAACTTCTGTGAAGCACCTGTGGGTTCAAGGTGCTCAATACTCATCTAGAAAAGTTCCCTGATGGGTCTAGTTTCCAAAATGGTGTCACTTGTTGGGGGTTTCCACTGTTTAGGCACATCAGGGGCTCTCCAAACGCAACATGGCATCCGCTAATTATTCCAGCAAATTTAACATTCAAAAAGTCAAATGGTGCTCCTTCCCTTCCAAGCCCTGCTGTGCGCCCAAACAGTTGTTTTCCTCCACATATTGGGTATCTGCGCGCTCAGGAGAAATTGTACAACAAATCGTATGGAGCAATTTCTCTTGTTACCCTTATGAAAATGCAAAATTTGGAGCTAAAAAAGATTTATCTGGGAAAAATGTGATTTTTTATTTCCACAGCTCTACGCTATAAACTTCTGTGAAGCACCTGTGGGTTCAAGATGCTCAATACACATCTAGATAACTTCCCTAAGGGGTATAGTTTCCAAAATGGTGTCACTTGTTGGGGGACATGACATAGCGTCCAATAATTAAGCCAGCAAATTTTACATACAAAAAGTGAAATGGCGCTCCTTCCCTTCCGAGCCCCGCCCTGCGCTCAAACAGTAGATTTCCCCACATATGGGTATTGGCGTGCTCAGTAGAAATTGTACAACAATTGTATGGTCCATTTTCTCCTGTTACCCTTACGAAAGTAAAAAAATAGCTCTAAAGGAAACTTTTTTGTGCAAGAAAAGTATATGTTTATTTTTTCCTTCCACATTCCAAAAATTCCTGTGAAGCACTTGAAGGGTTAATAAACTTCTTGAAAGTGGTTTTGAGTACCTTGAGGGGTGCAGTTCTTAGAATGGTGTCACTTTTGGATATTTTCTGTCATATAGGCCCCTTAAAGTCACTCCAAATGTGATGTGGTGATAATGGTTTTGCAAATTGTGTTATAAAAATTAGAAATCGAAGGTCAACTTTAAACCCTTACAACTTCCTAAAAAAAAAAACAGTTTGAAAATGGTGCTGGCCGCACCTGCGCAGTAGCAGCTTTCGGCGTCATCTTGCTGGAGGAAAAAAAAATTTCCTCCTCCGATGGTGCCGCTGGAGCCTGTGGTGTAGCAGCTATCAGCGACCTGATAGCTGCTACTGCACAGGCTCGGCCAGCGCCATTTTCAAACTGATTTTTTTTTTTTTTACGTCAGTGAGGCTGCGCGGAGTCCCCGGCTGACCTGAGGTGAACTGACAGCGTGGGAAAAAGAACAGAAACTTTCCCACGCTAATCAGTTCTTCCACGGTCAGGCAGGCAGCCTGCACAGACATGATTTCATTCATTCTGCAGTGGTTTACAGTCGGGCCGGTCGTATTAGCATCGGTCCCTGCTGTAAACTATTTAACCCCTTGTGATGGATTGCAGAGGGGGGCCTGAGTGAACAGCGGAGAGGTATGGATATTGTTGCTTTTTTATTTTTTTTTTTGTTACAGGAGAACAAGGGATTCAGCTGGATTGGCAGCATAATAAAGTTGGTCAAAAACTTTGTGTAATTATTTCATTAAAATAATTTTTAATTAATGTTTGTCTTTTTTAACCCTTTACTACTATAGGATTAATAATGGATAGTTGTCTTATTGACACCTCTTAATTATTAACACGGATTAATATCACCTTTCAAAAGCAAGGTGACATTAATCCCTTATTAACCCATGAGTCAGCACTAAAGGCAATGGGAATAGAGAGGCTAAGTGCCAGAAAAGGCGCATCTTATAGATGTGCCTTTTCTGGGGTGGCTGGGGCCATGTGTTTGCAGCTGGGGGGGGGCAAAAACAATGGTCCCTCTCTAGGCTATTAATATCTGTCCTCAGTCACTGGCTTTCCCTCTCTGGCGGGGAAAATACCGCGAGAGCCCACGCATTTTTTTTCAATGAATTTAACACCTACATGTCCCAAATTTTGCAACCATGCAGTACGCTAATCTAATTATTAGTCAAAAACATATATAAAACTAAATGAAATGAAATGGTTATAGCCAGGCAATTGATTTAGCGGCTATAGAAGTGTATAAACGTCTAGTTTGTAATGCAATATCTTCATAGGTGTATAGAGGCCCATTTCCAACAACCATCACTACAGTGTACTTATGGTATTTTGTGTTCGCTAACTGTGTAAGAAGGCTAATAGATGGTTAAAATACCTTTAAAACTTTGTGTAATTATTTCATTAAAATAATTTTTAATTAATGTTTGTCTTTTTTAACCCTTTACTACTATAGGATTAATAATGGATAGTTGTCTTATTGACACCTCTTAATTATTAACACGGATTAATATCACCTTTCAAAAGCAAGGTGACATTAATCCCTTATTAACCCATGAGTCAGCACTAAAGGCAATGGGAATAGAGAGGCTAAGTGCCAGAAAAGGCGCATCTTATAGATGTGCCTTTTCTGGGGTGGCTGGGGCCATGTGTTTGCAGCTGGGGGGGGCAAAAACAATGGTCCCTCTCTAGGCTATTAATATCTGTCCTCAGTCACTGGCTTTCCCTCTCTGGCGGGGAAAATACCGCGAGAGCCCACGCATTTTTTTTCAATGAATTTAACACCTACATGTCCCAAATTTTGCAACCATGCAGTACGCTAATCTAATTATTAGTCAAAAACATATATAAAACTAAATGAAATGAAATGGTTATAGCCAGGCAATTGATTTAGCGGCTATAGAAGTGTATAAACGTCTAGTTTGTAATGCAATATCTTCATAGGTGTATAGAGGCCCATTTCCAACAACCATCACTACAGTGTACTTATGGTATTTTGTGTTCGCTAACTGTGTAAGAAGGCTAATAGATGGTTAAAATACCCTTTAAAACCCTTGTGCAAGTACAAAAGCCATATTTAAGACTGGCTTAAATGAAAGGAAAAGATTAATATGGGCAAAAGAACACAGACATTGGACAGAGGAATATTGGCTTATGTTTTGCCAATCTGCCCTGAAGGCCAGCATCCCCAAATCGCCTCTTCACTGTAGATGTTGACACTGGCGTTTAATGTGTACTGTTTAATGAAGCTGCCAGTTGAGGACCTGTGAGGCGTCAATTTTTCAAACTAAAGACTCTAATGTACTTGTCTTGTTGCTCAGTTGTGCAGCGGGGCCTCCCACTTGTCTTTCTTCTCTGGTTAGAGCTTGTTTGTGCACTCCTCTAAAGGGAGTACTACACACCATTGTATGAATTCTTCAGTTTCTTGGTAATTTTTCGCATGGAATAGCCTTCATTTCTAAGAACAAGAATAGACTGTCGAGTTTCACAAGAAAGTTCTTTTTTTTGGCCATTTTGAGAGTTTAATGGAACCAACAAATGTAATGCTCCAGATTCTCAACATGCTCAAAGGAAGGTCAGGTTTATAGCTTCTCTAATCAAACAAACGGTTTTCAGCTGTGTTAACATACTTGCACAAGGGTTTTAAAGGGTATTTTAACCATCTATTAGCCTTCTTACACAGTTAGCGAACACAAAATACCATAAGTACACTGGAGTGATGGTTGTTGGAAATGGGCCTCTATACACCTATGAAGATATTGCATTACAAACTAGACGTTTGCCGCTAGAATAGTCATTTACCACATTAACACTGTATAGAGTGTATTTCTGAATCATTTAATGTTAGCTTCATTGGAAAAAAACTGCTTTTCTTTCAAAAATAAGGAAATTTCTAAGTGACCCTAAACTTTTGACCGGTAGTGTATGTGTGTCTCAATGACATGTATATATACAGTACAGACCAAAAGTTTGGACACACCTTCTCATTCAAAGATTTTTCTGTATTTTTATGACTATGAAAATTGTAGAATCACACTGAAGGCATCAAAACTATGAATTAACACATGTGGAATTATATACTTAACAAAAAAGTGTGAAACAACTGAAATTATGTCTTATATTCTAGGTTCTTCAAAGTAGCCACCTTTTGCTTTGATTACTGCTTTGAACACTCTTGGCATTCTCTTGATGAGCTTCAATAGGTAGTCACCGGAAATGGTCTGTACTGTATACATATGTATATATATATACATATGTATACAGTATATACATGTATACCAAAAGGAAAGAGTATAAACTCCATCATTTATAAAACTACAAAGCTTTATTAATAGAAAATACAATGCCGACAATAATGGCACATAATACAGAGTAAAAATGGAGGCCATGGGGCCAAATTTGGGATGGAGCAACTTTGCTTCGGCAGTACTATATTCATACTGTTGTATATGACATTGTTTCTTAATTAGTATATACATGTATTCTATGTGTATATATCTATTCTTTCGTTTGTGTTTTAAAACCTGTCATTGGGATCCATTATATGTCTGTTTTGCAAGCCGGCGACACAATCTCGCCATACGGATGCAAAACGGATGTCACAAGGATGCTTGGATGCGCAAAAAATGCAGCCTCGCATTGCCAACGGATCACATACGGATCACTGTTCAGGGAACATTTCTGCGTATTACGACCGTGAAAAACGGACCGTATTTTCATACGTTGTGTGTGACTCCAGCCTAACACTAATCCCAGGTCAATGGCTGCAGGGCGATTTTTGTACCCAGATAGCACTTCCATACAATATGGATTTGTTCCCTTAGGCTATGTGCACACAAGTATTTAGTGCAGAAACATCTACGCTATTTCTGCATCTCTTGGCAGGAAAAAGGCTGTGTAAAATAGGAGGTTTATTACGCATTTTTGATGCAGATTTTTTCCCAATCATTAGCATGAATGAAATCTGCCCCAAATCAGCAAGTCAAAATAAAAAACTTGCACATGAGAAAAAAATGTGACAAATCTGCAGCGTGTGCATATTCCCTTAAGGAGCAAACACATAAATGCTTTAATTGTGGAAGCTGAGAAAAATGCTGGAGGATCATACTGCATGAGACTGTGCCACAAAGATGTGTCATGAACATAAAAGGCATAAAACAGGGAATACAAGGAACTTACTGATGTCTCTCAGTACAATCATCGTCTGCTTGGTGATGCCTGGAGCTTCTTTTCGTTAACTGCAAGAAATCCTGTGAGAATAGAGAGAAAATATTTTATTATAATACACATACAGATGAATCAGGTTTCAGATGTGATCTTTTCAGCACATTGGGCAGTATGGATAACTTTGACGGACATGACAGATGAATCCATCAGGGTAGTCCATCTTTAGGGTTTTTTTTTTTTTACTTGGGCCACTTTTACTTTCTGTTGACTGTATTGCAATGTCTGGCTGAAAATGAGTTAACTGAGATACAGTCAGTGAGCTCATTCTGAGGATCTGAAGGAGAGCTTGTAACTCTTTTATCTGTCTTTTTCTAAGCTTTCTTTGAGCTGATTCATGACCATGTGTGCAAAAATGTTAATAAAACCCAAAAGCAAAAATTATTTTAAGCCCCAAATACAAATGCATTTAAGTAAAAAAAAAAATCCAGAGTGGACAATGCCTTTAAGGAAGAGTCCATTTTACAAATACTTATAGTGTCTATGAAATAAGAATTCTGGAGCATCTTTTCTTATAAGGCCGGCGTCACACACAACGACAAAAAATCGGTCCGTTTTAGACGGTCGATTGTCGGATCAAAATGCAAACATCACACATCCTTCTGGCATCCGATTTTCCTTCAAAGATGCGATTTAGTCGCATGTGTGTGTACCTTGTAACATCCGATTTTCATCCGACTTGCGAGAATTTCTCGCAGGCTTGCAAAACTGACATATAATGGATCCAAAAGAATAGTATTTCAATCACAAAAAAAAGAATAGATATATACACATAGAACACATATATATATATATATATATATATATATATATATATACATGTCATTGTGACATGTATATATACATATATTTATAGTTCCTAGACTTCTACATACTGTTATAGCCGCTAATTCAATTTCCGGCTTTTGTGAAATCACAGAAGCCGACATGAAATGATACATTGTTTCCACACAGTTAACCATGTCATTTCCTGTATTTTGATATTTGTTTAGAACTTACAATTACATGAGTGTATTTGTGCAAAATTTCAGACATGTAGGGGTTAATTAAAGGTGTAAATTCGTTGAAAAAAAATGCGTGGGCTCCCGCTGTATTTTCTCCACCAGACAGACAAAGCAAGCGAGTGGGGGCAGATAATAACAGCCTAGGGAGGGTACATTTTTTGGTGCCCCCCCTGGCTACTAACATCTGCCCCCAGACACCCCAGAAAGGGCAAATCTATAATTAGATTCGCCCTTTCTGGCACTTTGCCCGTCTATTCCCATTGCCCTGTAGTGGTGGCGAATGGGTTAATAATCTCACCTTAATGTCACCTTAGTATTGAAAGGTGACCTTAAGGCAGGTTAATAATTGAGAGCTGTCAATTAGACAAATATCAATTATTAATCCTATATATATGTATTCTATGTGTGTATATCTATTCTTTCTATTCTTTATTAAAGCTGTCAGTGTGATTTTACAGTATAGCCGGGGATGAATTGCCGGCTTTTCTAAAGGACACCGATGCGATTTCATCGCAAGTCACACGTGCGGTCCGTTTGTAATCAGATTTTTCATCGCTCCCATAGACTTGCATTGGCGATAGTCGACCCACAATCGGTGACAATCGCAGCATGCTGCGATTGCACACGGACGTTTAAAACGGACCACAAAAAATCTGATACTGGGAGCTGCTCCATAGATTAACATAGGGCAGACTGCAATACGATTTTTCATCGCATTGCAGTCGTCCGATTCTGTCGCCAGTGTGACGTCGGCCTAACTGTTGTCATCTTCCTCTCTTATTGTTCATGAATATGTATTAATAATTTGGCAGCTAGATGTTAGTACTTCCTTATTCAAGGGGTGTGTATCTACATAGTTGGATACTCGGAGCACTGATTGGACAATGTCAGACTGTGGAGTCGGAGTCATGGAGTCAGAGACAGAGTCGGTGGTTTGGCTTAGCGACTCCGCAGCCCTGGTAGTGACACCCCTCCTCTCCACTGGTAACATCCACTTGTCAATCCAATCAGCCACTTCCAGGAAGAATAACAGAGGGCCAATTAATGCAGAGTTCTAAGTAAAGATGTCCATACATTATATTTTATGAGGAATACAAGTATTTACTAGCCATATGGAGTATTTTTCAATGGGAGAAAGCTGATATACTGGTACGGCCCCCTACACCAGGCGACAGAAGAGCTGCTAGTCCTCCTGTAATATTTCATCCTAGCAGATTAACCCTTTGAAAGCTGTATCCTCGTTTATCTGGACTGCATCATACAGTGACGTCTTACTGCATGACTGATGAATGACAATATTCAGTACGATCTAAAGTCCAGGCTCCTGGCAAGAGTGAAGTCATTCACTGCCCATTAGAATGTGTTACTGAACTAAAGGTAAAAAAAATGGTAAATCAATTCTGCCAATTATGATCTATGGGCCGATCAGTTTTAGCCTTCAGATGATGTGTAGGACCAGCCTAAATGATGTGCACCATCTGAACGAGGCCGAATGGTGAAATAAATTAGAAACAGGAAACTTTTATTGATTACTGATTTTAATGTGTAAGGCCGGGGTCACACTTGTGTGAGTCTCTCGCATCAATACCCGGCACCGCCGCCGGCACTCGGACCGGAGTGTGCAGCTGCATGTATTTCTATGTAGCCACACACTCCGGTCCCGAGTGCCGGCGGCAGTGTCGGGTGTTGATGCGAGAGACTTGCGCGAGTTTCTCGCATCGCACTCAAAAGTGTGACCCCGGCCTAAAAGCTATTATTTAGCAGCTATTACCTGGCCAGCAGATGATTTCCCCAGAGTGGTCCCTGTAAACGAGCCAAGACCAGCACACCATTCCTTCTTCTTGGGGTCTTTTTCGCTGCATCATCGACATTTTTGTTCTGTATTTTCCGTGTACCTGACATCACGTCAGTTCTGGAGTATGAAGCACATTCAGGGGGTACATAAAAAAGTGGGGGGCCTTGGGCAGACCATCCGACATAGGATTTACTCTTGAAAAGTGGAAGTCCGAGATCAGTCTCATCTGTACCCTTGTGACGAAATTCATTTTCTTGCCCACAGACATTTTGGGATTCTTTTGGATCCTCTTTAGCATTAAGACCCATTTGGTTCTCTCGCAAAACTGTGTGAACGTGTAGCAGATTGTCACGAGTGGATTTGTTGTATCTCTGGATAGAGGTGAGTCTGTTAGTTAGCGCTCGTAGCTCACTGCGCCAGCTCTCATCTGGTGCTGGGGTCCTGACATCCACTTCTTCTTCCTCTGGATCAGAGCTTGTTCCCGTCTCGGAATCACTGATTAGTGGTGAAGAAATGGACAGGCTTCCAACATTTTCTAGACAGGATTCCCCACCTTGTTTTGGCCTGGGTGGGCATCCATCTCATCGGCTTGGGAGCATACTGCGGGCAGTGACTCCGAGGATGAAACGACTGTACCGGAACTGGAACTCGAAACAGTTGATCCTTTATAGAGATCATTTGAAGTTTCCTCAAATGTGTCTGAAGAACAAAGCGAAAAAGGAAGGAGACATTTAGTACCAGGCAGCAAGAATTGATGCCAAGATGTAGAACCTGTCTGACAACCTCTCCGCTACCTTGCCTATGCACTGATGGGTGATTCGCCCCGAAATAATCCTATATCACAGCCATGACTCTTCCATGCCTTGTAAAACCAGTCATTCAATCAATATGCCCAAATAATAATCCCAAACAATTCCTACAAGCAGTACGTGCCTGGCGGAGCGTCCTGTTCTGTATGTTGCACTTTTACATCGCTTTCTGCCTCCATGATCACAGAGGCATGTTTGGGACATGGAAGTTTGTCCAGAGAGTCCTGTAGGTAAAAAAATGGGGTAATAAAAAGTAAAAGTGAGCTACAAACAAAGTAAATGTCATTTATCGCAGCATAAATACAATTCAAGGCTATGTTCACATGCAGCGTTTTTTTGCTGTGTCTTTTTATGCTTAATAAAAGCTGCATTTTCCAGTACCAGCAAAAGCTATCAGATTTCACAAACCTCATGCACTCGCTTATCTCTTTTTACTGAATGCATATGAGAACTGCAGCGTTTTCTAAATCTGCAGCATGACAATTTTTTTCTGTGATTTTGCAGCGTTTTATTACCCACAGAAAATAATGAGAAAGTGAAAAAATGCCACAAAAGTTTTTGTGGCATTTTTGTTGTTTATTTGTGAATAAAACTAACTATACTAAATATGTAGACAACGCACATATGTAATCCACAAGCAAAAAAGTGCACTGAATATGCCATGAAAAACGTCACGAGCATACCTAAAAAAATTAATTTTTGAATGCAGCGTTTTTACTTCCAACTGAGTAGGTTTTGGCTGCAAAAAAAATATGTGTGAACACAGTCCAAGGCTACAGTTCTTGAGGTCGCTCACAAGTAATGGTACGTATTCCATCCCACTCATGGGTGATCCTGCGTCACTGTGGAGCCCTGTGTATGTACGTGGGGATAAGAAAGTAGATAACACTACAGTCATGGCCAAAAGTTTTGAGAATGACACAAATATTATATTTTCACATGATCTGCTGCCCTCTGGTTTTTATGTGTGTTTGACAGATGTTTTTATCACAGACAGAAATATAATAATTGCAAACATATGAGTAACAAAAGCTTATATTGACAGTTAGAATGAGTTAATGCAGCAAGTCAATATTTGCAGTGTTGACCCTTCTTCTTCAGGACCTCTGCAATTCTCCCTGGCATGTTCTCAATCAACTTCTGGACCAAATCCTGACTGATAGCAGTCCATTCTTGCACAATCAATGCTTTCATTTTGTCAGAATTTTTAGGTTTTTGTTTGTCCACCCGTCTCTTGATGATTGACCACAAGTTCTCAATGGGATTAAGATCTGGGGAGTTTCCAGACCATGGACCCAAAATCTCTGTGTTTTGTTCCCTAAGCCATTTAGTTATCACATTTGCTTTATGGCAAGGTGCTCCATCATGCTGGAAAAGGCATTGGTGATCGCCAAACTGCTCTTGGAGGGTTGGGAGAAGTTGCTCTTGGAGGACATTCTGGTACCATTCTTTATTCATGGCTGTGTTTTTAGGCAAGACTGTGAGAGAGCCGATTCCCTTGGCTGAGAAGCAACCCCACACATGAATGGTTTCAGGATGCTTAACAGTTGGCATGAGACAAGACTGGTGGTAGCGCTCACCTTGTCTTCTCCGAATGAGGCGTTTTCCTGATGTCCCAAACAATCGAAAAGGGGATTCATCAGAGAAAATAACTTTACCCCAGTCCTCAGCAGGCCACTGCCTGTACCTTTTGCAGAATATCAGTCTGTCCATGATGTTTTTTCTGGAGAGAAGTGGCTTCTTTGCTGCCCTCCTTGAGACCAGGCCTTGCTCCAAGAGTCTCCGCCTCACAGTGCATGCAGATGCACTCACACCTGCCTGCTGCCATTCCTGAGCAAGCTCTGCACTACTGGTAGCCCGATCCCGCAGCTGAAACACTTTTAAGAGACGGTCCTGGCGCTTGCTGGTCTTTCTTGGGCACCCTGGAGCCTTTTTGGCAACAATGGAACCTCTCTCCTTGAAGTTCTTGATGATGCGATAGATTGTTGACTGAGGTGCAATCTTTCTAGCTGCGATACTCTTCTCTGTTAGGCCATTTTTGTGCATTGCAATGATGACTGCACGTGTTTCTTTAGAGATAACCATCGTTAACAGAAGAGAAACAATGATGCCAAGCACCAGCCTCCTTTTAAAGTGTCCAGTGGTCTCATTCTTACTTAATCATGACAGATTGATCTCCAGCCATGTCCTCATAAACACCCACACCTGTGTTAATGGAGCAATCACTGAAAAGAGGTTAGCTGGTCCTTTTAAGGCAGGGCTGCAATGATGTTGAAATGTGTTTTGGGGGATAAAGTTCATTTTCTAGCCAAATATTGACTTTGCAAGTAATTGCTGTTAAGCTGATCACTCTTTATAACATTCTGGAGTATATGCAAATTGCCATTAGAAAAAGTGAAGCAGTAGACTTTGTAAAAATTAATATTTGTGTCATTCTCAAAACTTTTGGCCATAACTGTATTCTAAACCTGTTACTCTGTGATTTTACTGCATGAGACAGATGAATTGCCGGCTTTTCAAAGGACATCGGTGCATAAAAATAGGACAGTACTCGTATGGTCCGAGTGCTGTGCGATTTTTTTTCTCTGACCCATAGTCTTGCATTAGCGAGTCTCGGCCGAGGCTTGGTGACAGTCGCAGAATGCTGCGATTTTACACGCACGTCGTATATGCCTGAGAAAATAAACGCTGATGTGAGCTGCCCCATAGATTAACACTGGGCCGAGTGCTATGCGATGTCCGGTCTTAAGCAGGCTCTCCTCACTATAATAATGCTGCAGTTTCAGCACACTGGAGCTCAAAAGGAGGGGGGCATTTGGATTTGGAAGCCCAGATTTTGCTGGATTTCTTTTGGGGGAACCATGGGCCTTTCCAGAGACTTTGTGCTACCAGTAATGTGGAAGCCCCCTATATTTCCACTAACAGATGATGGACCTGAGTGGGGGCTTGTTTTTTGTGGGTTTCAGTTAAAACTTTTATTGGTGGCATTTTGGGGTACAGAACATTTTGGATCAGTTCACATTTATGCTGTGCTCTACGCTGACCACTTACATCCGGGTTTCCATCTACATCTCCAAAACATATGATTGAGATGAAACCTCTGAGGAATTAATTTACTATAATGAGGCAGCAGAGTTACTCTAGACTACGTCTGGCCTCTGTTCATTGGTGTCCTTCTTTTCAAAGGTGCATAAAACTTCAGTTAACCACGCTTTTGTGCATTCCTAAGAAGACGTGTAATAATACAAACAATGCCATATCACAGGCCAGACGGGAGTTTAAGAAGCATCCTCAATAGTCCTTTTTTACTAGATGTTGCAAACAATATATTTTGGCACTTGCATGTTATTGCATCCTTCACGAGGGGCTATTTATTTATTACTTTATCCTGGCATATTATTGCATGTTTTGTACATTTACATATATTTATAGCCACTAGTCTAGCACTTTATACCTTTATATAACAACTAGATGGAGGCCTGATGCTATCGCATCGGGAGGGCGGTAATGTCACGATGGGGGCAGGCTTTGCAGTGTTGAGAATCTCTCTCTCCCATGTGCTCACCCACCTATCCACCTTTTCTTTCCCCATGTGCTGACTTCTCCCGTCTGTGCTCTCTTCTTTGACCTGTCTACCCCATGTGCTATCCTCCTTGTCTGCTGTCTGGTGGTACTGCGCAAGAGGCTGTGTATGGCGTATACAGTGTGTGTGTGGTGTGTACGGCATATACAGAGTGTGTGTGTGTTTTTGTGGTGCGTACGGCGTATACAGTGTGTGTGGTGCATACGGCGTATACAGTGTGTGTGTGGTGTGTACGGTGTATACAGTGTGTGTAAGGCATATACAGTGTGTGTGTTCGGGTGGTGCTTATGGTGTATACAGTGTGTGTGTGGTGCGTACGGCGTATAGTGTGTGTATGGCATATACAGTGTGTGTGTGTGTGTGTGGTGCGTACAGAGTATACAGTGTGTGTGTGTGGTGCGTACGCAGTATACAGTTTGTGTATGTGGTGCGTACGGCGTATACAGTGTGTGTGTACGTGTGGTGATTACGGCATATACAGTGTGTGTGGTGCCTACGGCGTATACAGTGTGTGTGTGGTGTGTACGGCGTATACACTGTGTGTGTACGACGTATACAGTGTGTGTGTGTGTGTGGTGCATACAACGCATACAGTGTGAGTGTGTATGGCGTATACAGTGTGTGTGTGTGGTGCGTACGGCGTATACAGTGTGTGTGTGTGGTGCGTACGGCGTATTCAGTGTGTGTGTGTGTACGGCGTATACAGTGTGTGTGTGTGTGTGTACGGCGTATACAGTATGTGTGTATGGTGCATACAGTGTGAGTGTGTATGGCGTATACAGTGTGTGTGTGTGTGGTTCGTATGGCGTATACAGTGTGTGTGGTGCGTACGGAATATACAGTGTGTCTGTGTGGTGCGTACGGTGTATACAGTGTGTGTGTGGTGCGTACGGCGTATACAGTGTGTGTGTGGTGCATACGGCGTATACAGTGTGTGTGTGGTGCGTACGGCATATACAGTGTGTGTCTTTGGTGTCGACAGCGTATACAGTGTGTGTGTGGTGCGTACAGCGTATACAGTGTGTGTGTGTGTGTGTGTGGTGCGTACAGCATATACAGTGTGTGTGTGTGTGGTGCGTACGGCGTATACAGTGTGTGTGTGTGTGTGTGGTGCGACGGTGTTCTGCTGGTGGTACTGCGAATGAGGCTGGTACCACCAGCAGTTTCCATATTGAGGCACCCACACTGTATGTGTGTCTGTGTGGTGCGTACGGTGTATACAGTGTGTGTGTGTGGTGCGTACGGCGTATACAGTGTGTGTGTGTGTGTACGGCGTATACAGTGTGTGTGTATGGTGCATACAGTGTGAATGTGTATGGCGTATACAGTGTGTGTGTGTGTGGTTCGTACGGCGTATACAGTGTGTGTGGTGCGTACGGAGTATACAGTGTGTCTGTGTGGTGCGTACGGTGTATACAGTGTGTGTGTGTGGTGCGTACGGCGTATACAGTGTGTGTGTGGTGCATACGGCGTATACAGTGTGTGTGTGGTGCGTACGGCATATACAGTGTGTGTGTTTGGTGTGGACAGCGTATACAGTGTGTGTGTGGTGCGTACAGCGTATACAGTGTGTGTTGTGTGTGTGTGTGTGGTGCGTACAGCATATACAGTGTGTGTGTGTGTGTGTGTGGTGCGTACGGCGTATACAGTGTGTGTGTGTGTGTGGTGCGACGGTGTTCTGCTGGTGGTACTGCGAATGAGGCTGGTACCACCAGCAGTTTCCATATTGAGACACCCATCACTTGGGTGTCCCAATATGGCGGTCAGTGAACATCCACCGCTTGGAATTCTGGGATCTGGACACATCTGTACGGAACAGGATGTAAAGACATTACAAGGTAAGTATATATTAGACAAGCACCTTATATACCAGTGTCCAGCAGGTAGAGCTGTTGATTTATTTATGGATAAAATTCGTTTTATTACTTGGTTCATTTATGCCATTTATAACATATGTGGATTCATTGTATATCCAAGCGGTGGAAATATTTATTATATTATTATTGTATTTATTTGTATGTACAAGTGGCTATAAATTTCTCAATTTGAGTTAAAGGCTGATTATTCTATATAAAATAAATCAATGATGTTGACACCACCTATTTATTCTCTGCATTGCATCTACTTTGTTTATATGTTTTTAATATTGCTTGAGTATTCATTAAAGATTTGTATTTATGCTTTATTTTTGGAGGAGTTATTTTCTTGTCGGTTTTCTAATTAGTTTTTGAACTCCTGCTTACAGCTGTTTCCCTCCTTCTTTGGGTTATCCTATCTATAGGTAGCATAGCATAGAGTGAGAATAGGTGAACAGATTGATATATAGGTTTGTGGGAGTCAGAATAACTTGTTTTTTTCCATACATTGCAGTTCTTGCTTATATTGAACTTAGCAGTCAAGGGGGTGGTCCTACTCAGTGACGGACAGATATCTATGTCTGCACACTTACACAGGGAGATGTGCGGGATTAAGGGTTTTTTCAATTTACTGGAGGTTGCTATGGCACTAAAAATGACACAGCTTTGCAATTTAATCCAAGAAATGCATTTGTTTTACATGTAGCACCTACTGTATATACTATAGATAGAGATGACATTGTATTTCTACAGTTCAAAACTGAGAACGATCACTGACCACTATGTGACCACTGGTCGAAGGAGGAGGGATTATGTGAGTGAAAAAATTAAATAAAAATTAACAGCAAAGTCATATGTTCTTTTTCATTGAAAAATTAAAAATAGAAAACAAAGTACGGTAATCTTTGGAAAGCTTTTAATGTGTTTAAATGTACGCTCTATAGTCTGTTAATATAAAATACGGTCAGCAAAAAGTTATTAAAATTATTATATTAGGCTACCTTAATATCATTCTTCAGTAAATATCCAATATCCTGAAGATGTGTAGTCCGTTTCTCAGGTCTTGCCTGAATCCCAGTGCTGATTATAGAATAAAAAGGTTCAGAAAGAGCAGGATCAACACTCAGGTAATGTCCTGAAGCCATGGCATGCTTCACTGCCTCACCATCTAGCCCGTTCCATGGTAGAGAGTCTATAAAATAAAAATAATCTGCATGTTACTAGGTGGATTAAAAAATAAAACAAATGCCCTGGAAAGATACCTGTCATGGGTTTACCACAACAGAGATGAGCCAGAAGAACGCAGAGTCTGATTTCTCCTACTCCGGCATTGATTAGAAAGCACTTCACCTTCATATTAAATGGTGCAAGTTTCTTTGGACAGTGCAGGGGTTAATCTGCTCTGTTGAGCGCTCCTGGAACTAAGGCTCTCAGCTGTGCACAGTTAGCAACTCCCATTTCCTATATAATCTAGGCCTGGCTAGCACTCATTGTCAGAGTTAGCTTTTACTGCATGGCTGGAGGTTGTTGTTGGTGGTTATTGGAGAAGGTGTTTGGTGGATTTATCTATGACTGTTGCTAGGTTTTGTGAGTGTGATAATTCCGTTTCTTCTCCTACTTTGGTTTTACCCATCCTTCACTCCCGGTTCCTACCTCTGTTATATGTGTGAATATATTTGTATGTTTGGTATTTTCCGTTACCCCTGTTCGTATTACTTAGTCTGGTTGGTGTACTACAGTACACTACTGCTACCATCTTCCCTGAGTGGGGGAAAGGTACAGACTAAGGGCAGATTCAGGAGCTAAGGCAAGGTATGTTGCCCCGGAATCTTCACCATCAGAAGTAATCCGAGGAGCAGGGCGAGCTAGGGCGCCCCTAGTGTTAGGGACAGGGAAGGAGCCAGCCCCTGGTCACCCAAGAACAGACTCGTGACAATACCATTCTCAAAATTAGGCTGGGGTCACAAGACAGTATAAAAAAAATCGGATGATTTTTTTTCTCACAATCTGTTTTTTTTTTACAGCAGCAGCTATTAATCAATTACAGCAGGGGTCCCCAACCACCGGGCCGTTGGAGGTTTGTTGCCGGTCCGCGTAGCCACGGCTCAGAATGCTGGACACACGTGGTGCCGGCGGCTGTAGCACTGTAGTAACAGCTGCAGCCGGCCGGCTTCCAGAAGACAGCAATACTCACCTTCCGTCCCTGCATCCCTGTCCCGGCGCGACAGCTTCATCCTGTGCTGAGCGGTCACATAGTACCGCTCATTAAGGTCATGAATATGGACGCGACTCCACTCCCATAGGCGTGGCGTCCATATTCATGACATTAATGAGCGGTACTACGTGACCGCTCCGCACAGGAAGAAGCTAATGCGCCGTGATGGAGATGCAGGGAAGTTCAGCGATGGTGCAAGGAGGGTAAGTATGATGGGGTTGGAAGGGGGAGCCCAGCCATTTATACAAGGATGGGAAGGTGAGAGCGGAGCCACGCATACAGGATGGTACAGGGGAGTCATGCATACAAGGATGGGAGGGTGGGAGCGGAGCCATGAATACAAGGATGGGAGAGTGGGAGCGGAGCCATGCATACAAGGATGGGAGGGTGGGAGCGGGGCCATGCATACGAGGATGGGACAGGAGAGCCGAGCCATGCATACAAGGATAGGAGGGTGGGAGAGCAGCCATGCATACAAGGATAGGAGGGTGGGAGCGGAGCCATGCAAACAAGGATGTGAGGGTGGGAGCGGAGCCATGCATACAGGATGGAACAGGGGAGCCATGTATACAAGGATGGGAGGGTGGGAGCGGAGCCATGCATACAGGATGGGACAGGGGAGCCATGTATACAAGGATGGGAGGGGGGGAGCGGAGCCATGCATACAGGATGGGAGGGTGGGAGCGGAGCTATGTATACAAGGATGGGAGGGTGGGAGAGGAGCCATGCATACAAAGATGGGAGGGTGGGAGCGGAGCCATGCATACAAGGATAGGAGGGTGGGAGCGGAGCCATGCATACAGGATGGGACAAGGGAGCCATTTATACAAGGATGGGAGGGTGGGAGCGGAGCCATGCATACAGGATGGTACAGGGGAGCCATGTATTCAAGGATGGGAGGGGGGGAGAGGAGCCATGCATACAGGATGGGACAGGGGAGCCATGTATACAAGGATGGGAGGGTGGGAGCGGTGTCATGCATACAAGGATGGGAGGGTGGGAGCTGAGCCATGCAAACAAGGATGGGGGGTGGGAGCGGAGCCATGCATACAGGATGGGACAGGGGAGCCATGTATACAAGGATGGGAGGGTGGGAGTGGTGCCATGCATACAAGGATGGGAGGGTGGGAGCGGAGCCATGCATACAGGATGGGACAGGGGAGCCATGTATACAAGGATGGGAGGGGAGGAGCAGAGCCATGCATACAGGATGGGAGGGTGGGAGCGGAGCTATGTATACAAGGATGGGAGGGTGGGAGCGGAGCCATGCATACAAAGATGGGAGGGTGGGAGCGGAGCCATGCATACAAGGATAGGAGGGTGGGTGCGGAGCCATGCATACAGGATGAGACAGGGGAGCCATTTATACAAGGATGGGAGGGTGAGAGCGGAGCCATGCATACAGTATGGGACAGGGGAGCCATGTATACAAGGATGGGAGGGGGGGAGCGGAGCCATGCATACAGGATGGGACAGGGGAGCCATGTATACAAGGATGGGATGGTGGGAGTGGAGCCATGCATACAAGGATGGGAGGGTGGGAGCGGAGCCATGCATACAGGATGGGACAGGAGAGCCATGTATGCAAGGATGGGAGCGGAGCCATGCATACAAGGATGGGAGGGTGGGAGCAGAGCCATGCATACAGGATGGGACAGGGGAGCCATGCATACAGGATGGGACAGGGGAGCCATGCATACAGTATGGAACAGGGGAGCCATGCATGCAAGGATGGGAGGGTGGGAGCGGAGCCATGAATACAGGATGGGACAGGGGAGCCATGCATACAACAGGGGGAGCCACACAGAGCTGGACAGGACAGGGGGAACCACACATACCGGGATAGGAATGTGGGGACAATGCATACCCGGCTTATACTCGAGTCAATAAGCTTACCCAGTTTTCCATGGCAAAATTAGGTGGCTTGGCTTATACTCGGGTATATACTGTACATGTGGGGATTATATGTGTGGGACCATCTTGCTATACATACTACAACTCCGTCCATAGCTCCGCCCCATATGACCAAAGCCCCGCCCCTGCCCCACCTCCATCCCCGGCCATGGAAGAATGGTCTTGCTTGAAGCCAGTCCCTGCTGTAAAAAAGGTTACAGTTTCCTATGTAACAGAATTGCAATGTATCCATAAAATTGAATGCTACACTGTGGCATCCGATTTTTTTTTCTCACACCCATAGACTTGAATGTGTGCGTTTCATCCGATAATAGAGTCAAATTGCAGCATGCTGCGATTTTTTTTCACAGACGAATTTGGTCATCTGCACTGCCTCATTGAATAACATAGGTTATTCTGCTAAAACTAAAGTAGGTACAATAATACAATTCACATGTTCTGCAAGGGCTCCCCAAGCATTATTTCCTTCGAAAAATAACCTGAAAGAGTCTCTTTAACCTTAGGATTTAAAGAGCTCTGTGGTTATTGTTTTCTGGCCTCTAATGTTCTGTGCTGGGATAAAATAATCAAATCAGATATTACTTCTGATAACATCAGATGCTTCTCTGTCATTACTCCGGTCTCTATTTATTGGCTCCAGCAGTGACGTCACAGCTACAACTGCAGCTAATCACTGAGTTCAGCAATTTGTGTGATCGACATGGGCACAGCTGATGAGCTCAGAGCAACTACAGCTTGTACTCAGCAGTGTGAAATCTCAGCAGGAGGAGGGACACTGAGGAGCGGTTAAGCAACCATTGAGCCTGCATGTCTTCAATCACTCTATTCTATGTCAGCAAGCATATGTAATGGTATTTAGCTTATTCATCTTGCTTGTCTCTTAACGCTGTGAGGTCATGTAACTTTTTTCAAAGAGGTTTATGATCCATGTAGGCCTGTACACATGTTTATCTGTTCACTACATTTATTGTGTCCTGTTGTCTTAACTTAGTTTGATTGATTGCTAACGAGTTAAAATAGTGAGAGATCTTAGAGCCAGCCTCCTATATATTGAAACATATTTATGTACATTTAATCAAAGCACATGTATCAAACTACCTGGCAGTTATAGCATGGCAGGAGACAGGTAAGACAATTAAACAAACCTATTCCCTGTCCACTTGGATTATAACAAATATTCACCATATGCATTTGTATAACTTATATCCTGGCTCCTGCATTCACTCACATCCACCGTCCTTGCATTAACTCTTTACACTCCATCCATATCGGCACCTCAGTCCTCTCCTCTACTATGTGTAGCACTCATGCTCTTTTCACATTGCTAAACTTCACAGATCCATTTAGTCCCACCATCCAACACATGAGACACCCTCACAAATCACTTAACCATCAGCTTACTCTATCTACTGTTATGTTTCGGTAACTGAGGAGTGCAGGTAAAAAAGGCAATACACCAGAGCAGTTGGAATCTATGAGATTGCAGTACCCTGACTAACCACCACAACTAGAGGCAGCCGTGGAGCGTTCCTACGTTGGTCCTAGACGCCTCGTCACAGCCTGAGAAACTAACTACACCTAAAGATAGAAATAGGAAAGCTATCTGCCCCGGAGCAGAACCCCAAAGATAATAGAAAGCCCCCAAACAAGTAATGGCGGTTAGACAAGAAGAAATACTGACACAGAAAGAAAATAGTATGAGCAAACGCTGGGGCCCAAACTAACTAAATAGAAAAGGATAGGAAGGGTACTTACTGCAATCCCAGAAAACCCTGAAAAGCACCAACTCTACTAATTTCAAAATCACCTGAGATCACATGACCTCTACCACCTAAATTAGTTCTCTGGTGTAACAAAATCAAAACAGCAGCCACTGAAAAAACTGGAAAAAGCAAAAGTACAAACATCAGTGGCTGAACTAAACTGAGAGGGCAAAAGCCCCCGAAGGGGATCCAGAAAGCCCCCAAAGAAGTGCAGGACAAAATGCAAAAATATAGTACAAAAACAAAAAGAAGAAAATGTCTTATCTGTTAGCAGGAGATGCAGACACGACACAGCAGGCTACAAGGGAAACAGGAATGAAGGATTCAGACCAGAACAATTGATCACCGGCAACCCTGATGGGAAGGTGACTCCCTTATATAAGACCAGTCAGTAACACCTGATTCCCAGTCCTCACAATCTTCACTGAACAGACCAGTACCGCTTGTAACCACCAGAGGGAGTCTCTGCTCAGAACTCATCTCAAACCCATTCACAACAGTACCCCCCCCTTGAGGAGGGGTCACCGAACCCTCATTTGAGCAACCAGGTCGGTCAGGATGAGTTCTATGATACGCACGGATGAGTCTCCTAGCATGGATGTCCGAAGCAAACACCCAAGAATTGTCTTCCTGACCATAACCTCTCCACTTAACCAAATACTGGAGTTTCCGTCTAGAAAAACGAGAATCTAATATTTTCTCAACCACATACTCCAGATTGCCCTCAACCAAAACAGGGTCAGGAGGCACAGCAGCAGGAACCACTGGCTCAACAAACCTCTTCAACAAGGACTTGTGGAACACGTTATGGATCTTAAATGTCCCTGGAAGAAGCAAACGAAAAGAAACAGGATTAAGAATCTCAATGATCTTATAAGGTCCAATGAACCTAGGCTTAAATTTAGGAGATGCTACTCTCATAGGAATATTCTTTGAGGACAACCAGACCAAGTCCCCCACTTTAAACCGAGGACCATCAGTCCTATGCCGGTTAGCAAACCGCTGGGCCTTCTCCTGAGAGAGGGACAACCTCTCCACTACCTGGTCCCAAATCTGTTGCATACGCTCCACAACAGAGTCAACACCTGGACAGACAGAAGCCTCCGTCTGTCCTGAAGAAAATCGAGGGTGAAACCCAGAATTACAGAAAAACGGAGACATCAAAGTGGCAGAGCTAGCCCTATTATTAAGAGCAAACTCAGCCAAAGGTAAAAAAGAGACCCAGTCATCCTGATCAGCAGACACAAAGCATCTAAGATAAGTCTCCAATGTCTGGTTTGTTCTCTCAGTTTGACCATTGGTCTGAGGATGAAATGCCGAGAGAAAGACAATTGAACACCCAGTTTAGAACAAAAAGTCCTCCAAAATCTGGAAACAAACTGGACTCCTCTGTCAGACACAATGTTCTCAGGAATGCCGTGTAAACGAACCACGTGCTGAAGGAACAACGGCACTAATTCAGAGGAGGAAGGCAACTTAGGTAATGGCACAAGATGTATCATTTTGGAAAACCTATCACAAATTACCCAGATGGTGGTCATTCTCTGAGAAACAGGAAGGTCGGAAATGAAATCCATAGAGATATGGGTCCATGGTCTCTTGGGCACAGGCAATGGCATCAACAAACCACTAGAGCGAGAGCAAGGCTTGGAGCGAGAGCAAGTCCCGCAGGACTGCACAAATTCCCTGACATCACGAGACAAGGTAGGCCACCAAAAGGACCGACTAACCAAGTCTCTGGTACCAAAAATTCCGGGATGCCCAGCCAATGCGGAACAATGAATCTCAGATATCACACTCTTTTTCCACTGGTCCGGGACAAACAATTTTCCAACAGGGCAGCACTCGGGCCTATCCTCCTGACACCCCTCCAGAGCAAGTCTCAAATTGGGCGAGATGGCGGAAAGAACTACACCCCCTTTCAAAATAACAGAAGGATCAGATAACTCAGGAGAGTCCGCAAGGAAACTCCTCGAGAGGGCATCCGCCTTAACATTCTTAGTGCCAGGAAGAAAGGAAACCACAAAATTAAAACGTGTGAAAAACAAGGCCCACCTGGCCTGTCTAGGATTGAGTCGCTTGGCAGATTCCAGATAGACCAGATTCTTATGGTCCGTAAGGACCACCACCTGATGTTTGGCTCCCTCCAGCCAATGTCTCCACTCTTCAAAAGCCCACTTCATGGCCAATAACTCCCGATTACCCACGTCATAATTACGTTCAGTAGGAGAAAATTTTCGAGAGAAAAAGGCACAAGGGTTACTTTTAGAGGTCTCTGGATCTTTTTGGGACAAAACGGCACCTGCCCCAATTTCAGAGGCATCAACCTCCACCTGAAATGGCAGAGAAACATCAGGCTGCCGTAGAACAGGAGCAGAAGTGAATCTCTGCTTAAGTTCCTGAAACGCAGAGACTGCCTCAGGAGGCCAATTCACCACATCAGAACCCTTTCTGGTCAAATCAGTTAATGGTTTAACAATAACCGAGAAATTACCAATAAATTTACGATAAAAATTGGCAAAACCCAAAAATCTCTGAAGAGCCTTTAATGAAGTAGGTTGGACCCAATCACAGATGGCCTGAACCTTGACCGGGTCCATTTCAATAACAGATGGGGACAAAATGAATCCCAGAAATGAGATCCTCTGTACGCCAAAAAGACACTTTGATCCCTTCACATACAAAGCATTCTCTCTCAAAATCTGGAACACAGTTCGAACATGTTTCACATGAGAGTCCCAGTCATTAGAAAAAATCAAGATATCATCCAAATAAACAATCAGAAATTTGTCCACAAAATCCCTGAAAATGTCATTCATGAAGGACTGGAAGACGGAAGGAGCATTAGTGAGCCCAAAGGGCATCACTAGGTACTCAAAATGCCCTTCAGGGGTATTGAATGCCGTCTTCCATTCATCCCCGTGCTTAATGCGAATAAGGTTATACGCCCCCCTGAGGTCAAGCTTGGTAAACCAAGTAGCGTTTTTCACCCTGGAAAACAGGTCAGAAATCAAGGGTAACGGGTATTGATATTTCACAGTAATATTGTTCAAGAGACGATAATCAATACACGGCCTTAATGAACCATCTTTTTTGGCCACAAAGAAAAAACCGGCACCTAAGGGTGAAGAGGATGGTCTGATATGACCCTTCTCCAATGATTCCTTGATATAAGACCGCATAGCGTCATGTTCAGGTACAGACAAGTTAAAAAGGCGACCTTTAGGGAATTTACTACCCGGCACTAATTCAATAGCGCAGTCATAGCTCCTATGGGGAGGCAAGGATGCAGATTTACTTTCGCTAAACACATCAGAAAAATCAATCAAAAAGTCAGGAACATCCTGAGCCTGGGGGGAGGCAGAAAAAACAGGAGTGTTGGTATTAACACATTGGCAGCCCCAACTGGTTACAGACACAGATTTCCAATCCAAAACAGGATTATGAGACTGTAACCAAGGAAAACCCAGCACGATAATGTCATGCAGATTATACAGAACCAAAAATTTGCAGCACTCCTGGTGATCAGGTTCAACCCTCATTATCACCTGAGTAGAAAACTGGGGTTTATTCTCAGCCAAAGGGGTAGAATCGATCCCCAGTAGGGGAATAGACTTCTGTAGGGGTATCAAGGGAAACCCACAACGTTTAGCAAAATCATAATCCATCAGGTTAATAGCTGCTCCAGAATCAACGAAAGCCTGAGCAGAAAATGAGGACAGAGAGCATATCAGAGTAACAGTTAATAAAAACTTAGTCTGAACACTACCCAAGACAACTGAGCGTGCAAAACGTCTTCCCCGCTTAGGGCAGACTGAAATAGCATGAGAGGCATCACCACAGTAGAAACATAACCCATTGCTCTTTCGAAACTCATGACGCTGTGCCCCAGACACCACTCTATCACACTGCATGGGTTCAGAAGCTGTTCACAAGGCAACACCATTCCACGCATACTTCTCCGCTCACGCAAACGTCTGTCAATTTGAATCGCTAATGACATAGAATCATTGAGACCAGAGGGGACAGGGAATCCCACCATAACATCCTTTACATTATCTGACAGACCCTTCCGGAAAAGGGCTGCCAAAGCGTCGTCATTCCATTTGGTCAGGACTGCCCACCTACGGAATCTCTGACAGTATAACTCAGCGTCATAAGGCCCCTGATTTAATGCCAACAAGGCTTTTTCAGCTTGATCAGTGACATTAGGCTCATCGTACAATAACCCCAAAGCCTGAAAAAATGCATCAACATCACTCAAAACAGGATCCCCAGGTGTCAGGGAAAAAGCCCAATCCTGAGGATCGCCGCGCAGGAGAGAGATGATAATTTGAACCTGCTGCACTGCGTTCCCTGAGGACTTAGATTTTAAGGCAAAAAACAATTTACAATTATTTTTGAAATTCTGAAACTTAGCTCGATCCCCCAAAAACAAATCTGGCATGGGGATCCTAGGTTCCACAACAGGCAACCTAGCAAGATATGCAGCAATACTCTGAACCTCAGTGGCAAGCTGATCCACACGGCCAGACAACCGTGCAAACTCCATTGAGAGAAAAGATCCTCCCCAGCACCCAGAGATACAGAGGGAAAAAAAAAAAATGCAACAAATAGAAAAATATCTCTGACAACTCTGACAACCTTTTTTCTTTCACAATATTTTTTCCCTTCTGTGAGTACCATACAATTTTCAATTTTTAGGCCGGTGATACTGTTATGTTTCGGTAACTGAGGAGTGCAGGTAAAAAAGGCAATACACCAGAGCAGTTGGAATCTATGAGATTGCAGTACCCTGACTAACCACCACAACTAGAGGCAGCCGTGGAGCGTTCCTACGTTGGTCCTAGACGCCTCGTCACAGCCTGAGAAACTAACTACACCTAAAGATAGAAATAGGAAAGCTATCTGCCCCGGAGCAGAACCCCAAAGATAATAGAAAGCCCCCAAACAAGTAATGGCGGTTAGACAAGAAGAAATACTGACACAGAAAGAAAATAGTATGAGCAAACGCTGGGGCCCAAACTAACTAAATAGAAAAGGATAGGAAGGGTACTTACTGCAATCCCAGAAAACCCTGAAAAGCACCAACTCTACTAATTTCAAAATCACCTGAGATCACACGACCTCTACCACCTAAATTAGTTCTCTGGTGTAACAAAATCAAAACAGCAGCCACTGAAAAAACTGGAAAAAGCAAAAGTACAAACATCAGTGGCTGAACTAAACTGAGAGGGCAAAAGCCCCCGAAGGGGACCCAGAAAGCCCCCAAAGAAGTGCAGGACAAAATGCAAAAATATAGTACAAAAACAAAAAGAAGAAAATGTCTTATCTGTTAGCAGGAGATGCAGACACGACACAGCAGGCTACAAGGGAAACAGGAATGAAGGATTCAGACCAGAACAATTGATCACCGGCAACCCTGATGGGAAGGTGACTCCCTTATATAAGACCAGTCAGTAACACCTGATTGCCAGTCCTCACAATCTTCACTGAACAGACCAGTACTGCTTGTAACCACCAGAGGGAGTCTCTGCTCAGAACTCATCTCAAACCCATTCACAACAATCTACCCTCCTTCTCCTAGTCGCAGGAGATATCTCTCCCAACCCCAGGCACCCTTGTTGGAGTAGGTCAAACCCCTCACCTGCTACACTCAGAAACCCCTCAAATCTCATTAATATTCCCTGCATGCCTTCTGTCTCCTTTAATTGTGCCCTTTGGAATTCTAGCTCAGTGTGTAATAAACTCTCCTTATCCATGACTTCTTGCTTTCTGATTCTCTTAACCTTCTGCGTCTTACTGAAGCCTGGATCCAGCAGTCAGAACCCACCGCTGCTGCTGCTCTCTCATATGGTGGACTACACTTCTCTCATACCCTAAGATCGGACAACAGAGCAGGTGGAGGCGTTGGTCTGCTTCTATCACCCAAATGTACCTTTCAGGTTATACTTCAGGTCCTCTCACTTGTCTTCCCTTTTTTTTAGGTCCATGCTGTCAGACTCTACATCCCCTTTTCCATGCGGGCCCCTCCCATCAGTTCCTGGATCACTTTGCCACCTGGCTTCCACATTTTCTCTCCTGTGACATCCCCACCCTCATCATGGGTGATTTCAACAACCCCATTACTTTTTCCCTCTCCCCATCTGCCACTCACCTTTTATCTCTAACCTCCTCTATCGGCCTTTTGCAGCTTACTAACTCTCCTACGCATGAAGACAGAAACTCCCTCGACTTGGTCTTCTCCCGGCTTTGCTCAGTGGATGATTTCACAAACTCCCATCTTGCGCTCTCTGACCACAACCTTCTTGCATACTCTATCAAGAACTGCCATCCCGCTCAGGTTACCCCCACATTCCACACTTATAGAAATATACAGGCTGTTAACACCCGGAAACTTATGAAGAACTAACAGTCATCATTGGCCCCATTCTCCTGATTCAGCACTGAAGCATTACAGTGAAACACTGCAACGTGCCCTAGATTAAACTGCACCTACTGTACTGAGAACAACATGGCACAGATGGCGACAACCCTGGCACATGCTGCAAACACGTTTCCTACAGCGGTGCTCCAGGTGTGCCAAACGTCTGTGGAGAAAATCTAATCTACCCAAAGATTTCATCCATTATAAGTTTATGCTTAAAACATACAACACTGCCCTTCACCTGTCCAAACAAACCTATTTCAGCACCCTCATCACCTCACAATCCAATAACCCTAAACGTCTCTTTGACACTTTTCATTCCCTACTCAACCCAAGAGTGCAGGCCGGATCTCCGCACTGACGATCTGGCCACTTATTTCAAAGAATAATTGACCATATCCGAAAGGAAATTATCTCCCAATCACCTCATACCATGTACTGTCCTCCCTCCCCCACTGCATCTAGCTCACTCTCTGATTTTGAACCAGTCACAGAAGAAGAAGTAATCAGGCTCCTTGCATCTTCTGGCCCTACCACTTGCACCAGTGACCCCATTCCGTCACATCTCCTCCAGTCCCTTTCCCCTGCTGTCACCACTCACCTAACAAAAATATTCAACCTCTCTCTCTTCCAGTATCTTTCCCTCTTCATTTAAGCATGCCATCATACATCCATTACTTTGAAAACCATCCCTCGACCAAAACTGTGCCGCTAACTATAGACCTGTCTCTAATCTTCCCTTCATCTCTAAACTCCTGCACTCACTAAAGTCTCTAATGATCTACTAACAGCTAAATGTAATGGTCACTACTCCATGCTAATTCTCTTGGATCTCTCTGCAGCATTCGACACTGTGGATCATCAGCTCCTCCTCACTATGCTCCGCTCCATCGGCCTCAAGGACACCGTTCTCCTCCTATCTCTATGACCGCACCTTCACTGTATCCTTTGCTGGCTCCTCCTCCTCTCATTTTCCCCTTAATGTTGGGGTTCCTCAAGGATCAGACCTTGGCCTCCTCCTCTTCTCTTTGTATACTGCCCCTATTGGTCAAACAATTAGTAGATTTGGTTTCCAGTACCATCTCTATGCTGATGACATCCAATTATACACTTCTTCTCCTGATATCACGCCTGCCTTTTTAGAAAACACTGGTGATTGTCTTACCACTGTCTTTAACATCATGTCCTCCCTCTATCTGAAACTGAACCTGTCAAAAACTTGTGTTTCCTCCCTACTAACCTACCTATGTCCGACATTGGCATTTCCGTGTCTGGTTCACCATTACTCCCCAGCAACATGCCTGCTGTCTTGGGGTCATACTTGATTCTGAGCTTTCATTCACCCCCCACATCTGATCACTGGCTCGCTCTTGTTATCTGCACCTCAAAAACATTTCTAGACTTTGACCTTTTCTTACTTCGACTATGCAAAAACTCTTACTGTTTCTCTTACTCATTCTCATCTGGACTATTGTAACTCTCTACTAATCGGTCTCCCTCTTACCAAACTCTCCCCTCTCCAATCTGTCTTGAATGCTGCAGCCAGGATCATATTCCTCACCAATTCTTATACCGATGCCTCTACCTTGTGCCAGTCATTACACTGGTTACCCATCCACTCCAGAATCTAGTACAAACTTATCACCCTCACCCACAAAGCACTCCATGGCTTAGCACCACCCTACATCTCCTCCCTTGTCTCAGCCTAACACCCTACCCATTCCCTCCATTCTGCTAATCACCTGAGGTTAGCATCCTCAATAATCAGAACCTCCCACTCCCGTCTCCAAGACTTTTCACGTGCTGCGCCAATTCTTTGGAATGCACTACCCAGGTTAATACGATTAATCCCCAATCACTACAGTTTTAAGCGTACCCTAAAAGCGCATTTGTTCAGACTGGAATACCGCCTCAACGCATTAACCTAACTATCCCTGTGTTGCCCATTCAAAATTTTTACCATAACCAGGTTCCTCGTATCATGTTCTCACATGGTTTATGCATTTACTAGCCCTCTGTGTCTGTATTGTTACATACTTAAGTCAATAACTGGTTTATGCAGAATTACATGAACACCCGATTCTTACACTATGGCTGGTCCGAACAACGAATGCAATTGTTACCATCTACCTTTTGTGTCTCCCCTTTTTCCTCATAGATTGTAAGCTTGCGAGCAGGGCCCTTATTCCTCTTGGTATCTGTTTTGATCTATGTGTTTATTGTTATGCTGTAATGTCTATTGTCTGTACAAGTCCCCTCTAAAATGTAAAGTGCTGCGGAATATGTTGGCGCTATAGAAATAAAATTATTATTATAATTAATCCAGCTATTGGGGGGAAGAATGAGATAAACTTTAAGAAAGGATTATACAGACATTCTACTGTGGATTTTCACAATAAAAAACATCATCCTTATGAGGTCTACGAGATCTATTTAGTAATGTATGCAAGTTGTATTGTGAAACGTGGTGACAGATCCACTTTAAAAACCTAAAGGAAAAAGGAACATAAATCAATCAATGTACCTGTTAAACTTTCCTGAATCACTGCACAAAAACTGTAAAGATCAGACTTTATAGTAACAGTTCTTCCTGCAACAATCTCAGGAGAGGACCAGCAGTACAACTGTTTGGGTATTGGAAAACGAATGCTGCCATCACACTTCTTGTTATCTTTGCTAGAAGACAGATATAGATGTTAGAAAATGTCTTAAGAGCTCATTGGTTAAAGATCCTTTTAGAAGGGCAGAAAAATTGTTTACAACAAATAGCAATCGATAGCACATGCATGCAGGCACACGAGTCACTCATTAAACAACGAATCAATGATGAAAGATTATTTTTAATGTGTTTTTTTGAACATTAGGAATGTTTACACTGGGCAAACATCAGGAACGTTCATGTAAATAAACATCATGCCATTCAATGCCGTGTAAAAACGGAGTTGTCAGACGTATAATTATTTTTGCAAATATTATTATATTTTAAAATGCAAAAAGTCATTACAGCTGTACCACAAAAAAATCTAAGAATGAAAGTCTATAATTTTAAGACTTTTTCTGTACCTTTCTACCATATATTCAAAGTTGCTTATCTTGGCTCTGCCCGCTGATACCATCTGAATGGCATGCGAAGAGAACGCACGATGGATGAATCCACGCCAGTGAAGGAACATGAGAGCCTCAATCATCTGCAGGAGTATGTGGACTATTGTTCTATGGTGCAATACTGGGTATTCGAAGCGCTGAAATTGCAGAAAATATTAACATTAACAGCACAGGAAAGCTTTTAGCTAATTTAGAAAATGTGCAAAAACCTGGTGCCAATATCTGTGCTGGGAAGCTGCCAACAAAAAACTGATGCAAGACACTGAGGCTATGTTCACACACTGAGCTTTTGCTGCGTTTTTTTTGCAAATTAAAAGCTGCAATTTCCACTACTAGCAACCTCTATGAGATTTCAGACATCTCAAACACACGCATTGTTTTTTCATCCTGACTAAATTGGAAAACTGCCGAGCTCTTACAAACTGCAGCATGTCACTTCGTTCAGTGATTTTTCAGCATTTTTCTCCCATAGAAAGAAATGAGTAAGTGCAAAAACGCAGCAAAAGTGAGTCAATGATATCTACCATTATATGTTAATTTTATGATGGCAGTGTCTTTGTACAGTAGCGTTGGTTAATGACCAGTATGTTGGTATTATAACTACTGTATGTGCTATTACGATCTGGTGGAATTTATTGTTTCTGATATTACAGTATCTTATATATAACGGTGGATGTGTCCTGTCAGAAACTGGGATTGGCAGCGACTGCGCAGTATGGTACCGCAGTCAGCGCATGAGCATACCACACTACAGCGCCATTTTATTGAAAACACTGTGTCTTTGTCTTCAACAAATGGTGCCGAATATCGCATGATGCGCATGCGTTGACTCCGGTGCCATTTTATTGAAGAATTGTACTACAATGTCAACATAGCAGTGTACACGCGCCAGCCACGGGAAAATGGCAACGGCTGTAGCGGGTACACTATACTATATTGATGTAGTACTACATTACTTCAATAAAATTGCGCCGCAGTCAGCACGTGGGTATACCGCGATCTCTGGCACCATTTTATTGAAAACATTGCATATGCGAATTCGTAGACACAGTGTCTTCACAAAAATGGCTCCAGATAACGCAGTATGCGCACGCGCTGACTCCAGCACCATTTTATAGAAGTGATGTACTACAAAGACAATATAGAAGTGCGCATGCACAAGGCATAGCCGTGGAATGTGCATGGCCACTGCGTGCGCATCGCTATGTTGACACTGTAGCAAATTACTTCAATAAAATGGCGCCGGAGTCAGCGATCTCCAGCACCATACTACTACAACGTCAACTGTGTTTTTTCAGGCTCTGGGGTTATTGTACGATGAACCTAATGTTACTGATTAACCTGAAAAAACCTTGTTGGCATTGAATCAGGGTCATAAAGCCGCTGAGCTGTACTGTCAGAAATTCCGAAAGTGAGCAGTCCTTACTAAATGGAATGATGATGCTCTGGCAGCTCTTTTTCGGAAGGGTCTGGCAGAGACTGTAAAAGACGTTATGATGGGATTTCCTGTTCCCTCTGGTCTCAATGACTCTATGTCATTAGCTATTCAAATTGACAGACGTTTGCGTGAGCGTGGAAATATGCGTGAAATTGTGGTGCCTTGCGAGCCAGCCCCTGAGCCCATGCAGTGTGATGGAGTGACTTCTGGGGCACAGCGTCATGAGTTTCGAAAGCATAACAAGTTGTGTTTCTACTGTGGTGACGCTTCTCATACTATTTCCATCTGCCCCAAGCGGGGAAGACGTTTTGTGTGCTCAGTTGTTTTGGGTAGTGTTCAGACTAAATTTCTTTTGACTGTTACCTTGATTTGCTCCATGTCCACATTTTCGGCTCAGGCTTTTGTTGATTCAGGAGCAGCTATAAACCTGATGGATTTTGATTTTGCCAAACGTTGTGTTTTTCCCATGATATCCCTGCGGAAGTCTATTCCTTTACTGGGGATCGATTCTACCCCTTTGGCGGAGAATAAACCCCATTTTTTACCCAGGTGATAATGCAGGTTGACCCTGACCACCAAGAGAATTGCAAATTTTTGGTGTTACATAATTTACATGACATTATTGTACTGAGTTTTCCTTGGTTACAGACTCATAATCCTGTTTTGGATTGGAAATTTGTGTCTGTGACCAGTTGGGGATGCCAATGTGTTTGCACTGACACTCCTGTTTTTTTCTGACTCTCCCCAGTCTCAAGATGTCCCTGACTATTTGACTGATTTTTCTGATGTGTTTAGTAAGAGTAAGTCTGCATCATTACCTCCTCACAGGAGTTATGATTGCGCTATTGAGTTAGTACCTGGTTGTAAATTTACTAAGGGTCAGCTCTTTAAATTATCTGTACCTGAGCATAATGCTATGCGATCTTATATCAAGGAGTCTTTAGAGAAGGGTCATATCAGACCATCCTCTTCACTCTTGGGTGCCAGCTTTTTCTTTGTGGCCAAAAAGGATGGTTCATTGAGGCCGTGTATTGACTATCGTCTCCTGAATAAGATCACTGTTAAATACCAATATCCGTTACCCTTGATTTCTGACCTATTTTCCAGAGTGAAAAGTGCTAGTTGGTTTACCAAGCTTGACCTCAGGGGGGCCTATAATCTTATTCGCATCAAGCACGGTGATGAATGGAAGACGGCGTTTAATACTCCAGAGGGGCATTTTGAGTACCTAGTGATGCCTTTTGGGCTCACTAATGCCCCTTTCGTCTTCCAGTCCTTTATGAATGATATTTTCAGGGATTTCGTGGATAAATTTCTGATCGTTTATTTGGACGATATCTTGATTTTTTTCCAATGACTGGGATTCTCATGTGGAACATGTTCGGATGGTATTCAGGATTTTGAGAGAGAATGCACTGTATGTGAAGGGATCAAAATATCTTTTTGGCGTACAGAAGGTTTCAGTTCTGGGATTCATTTTGTCTCCGTCTGTTATTGAAATGGACCCGGTCAAAGTTCAGGCCATTTGTGATTGGGTTCAACCCACTACATTGAAGGCTCTTCAGAGATTTTTGGGTTTTGCTAATTTTTATCGTAAATTTATAGGTAATTTCTCTGGTATTGTGAAGCCACTGACTGATTTGACCAAAAAGGGTTCTGATGTAGTGAATTGGTCTCCTGAGGCAGTTTCTGCGTTTCAGGAGCTTAAGCGGAGATTCACTTCTGCTCCTGTTCTACGGAAACCTGATGTTTCTCTACCATTTCAGGTGGAGGTTGATGCTTCTGAGATTGGTGCAGGTGCCATTTTGTCCCAAAGCAATCCGGAGACCCTCGTGCCTTCTTCTCTCGAAAATTTTCCCCAGCTGAATGTAATTATGATGTGGGAAATCAGGAGTTATTGGCTATGAAGTGGGCTTTTGAAGAGTGGAGACATTGGCTGGAAGAAGCCAAACATCAGGTGGTGGTCCTCACTGACCATAAGAACCTGGTTTATCTCGAATCAGCCAAGCGACTTAATCCTAGACAGGCCAGGTGGGCCTTGTTTTTCACACGTTTTAATTTTGTGGTCTCTTTTCTCCCGGGCACTAAGAATGTTAAGGCGGATGCCCTCTCGAGGAGTTTCTTTGCGGATTCTCCTGAGGTAACTGAGCCTGCTGTTATTCTGAAGGAGGGTGTGGTTCTTTCCGCTATCTAGCCCAATTTGAGACTGGCTCTAGAGGAATTTCAGGAGGATAAACCTGAACGCTGCCCTGTTGGGAAATGTTTGTCCCAGACCAGTGGAGGAAGAATGTGATGTCTGAAGTTCATTGCTCTGCATTGGCTGGTCATCCCGGTATTTTTGGTACCAGAGATCTGGTGAGTCAGTCCTTTTGGTGACCTACTTTGTCTCGTGACGTCAGGGACTTTGTGCAGTCCTGTGGGACTTGTTCTCGGTCCAAACTTTGCTCTCGCTCTAGTGGTTTGTTAATGCCATTGCCTGTGCCCACGAGGCCATGGACCCATATCTCTATGGATTTTATTTCCGACCTCCCTGTCTCTCAGAGAATGACCGTTATCTGGGTGATCTGTGATAGGTTTTCTAAGATGATACATCTTGTGCTACTACCTAAGTTGACATCCTCCTCCGAGTTGGTGCCTTTATTTTTTCAGCAGGTAGTTCGGTTGCACGGCATTCCAGGGAACATTGTGTCTGACAGAGGAGTCCAGTTTTTTTCCAGATTTTGGAGGACATTTTGTTCTAAACTTGGAGTTCAGTTGTCTTTCTCCTCTGCATTTCACCCTCAGACCAATGGGCAAACTGAGAGAACAAACCAGACCTTGGAGACTTATTTGAGATGTTTTGTGTCTGCTGAACAAGATGATTGGGTCTCTTTTTTGTCTTTGGCTGAGTTTCCTCTTAATAATAGGGCTAGCTCTGCCACCTTGATGTCTCCTTTTTTCTGCAATTCCGGGTTTCACCCTCAGTTTTCTTCAGGGCAGGTGGAGGCCTCTGTCTGTCCGGATGTTGACTCTATTGTGGAGCGAATGCAGCAGATTTTGGACCAAGTAGTGGATAAGTTGTCTCTCTCTCAGGAGAAGGCCCAGCGGTTTGCCAACCGGCATAGGACTGATGGTCCTCGGTTTAAAGTGGTGGACTTGGTTTGGCTGTCCTCAAAAATATCCCGATGAAGGTTGCGTCTCCAAAATTTAAGCCAAGGTTCATTGGACCTTATAAGATCACGGCATTTCTTAATCCCGTTTCCTTCCGTTTGCTTGTTCCAGGGACATTTAAGATTCACAACGTATTCCACAAATCTTTATTGAAGAGGTTTGTCGAGCCAGTGGTTCCTATGGCTGCGCCTCCTGACCCTGTTTTGGTTGAGGGCAATTTGGAGTATGAGGTTGAGAAGAAATTGGATTCTCGTTTTGCTAGGCGGAGACTCCAGTACTTGGTTAAATGGAGAGGTTATGGTCAGGAGGACAATTCTTGGGTGTTTGCTTCGTACATTCATGCTAAGAGACTTGTCTGTGCCTATCACCGAGCTCATCCTGATCACCCTGGTGGCGCACGTGAGGGTTCGGTGACCCCTCCTCAAGGGGGGGTACCGTTGCGAACGTGTTGGAGACGACTTTGGAGCTGAGTCTCCCTCTGGTGGTTGCTGAGGGTACTGAACCTATGTTGAACAGCAAGAGTTCTCCACCTGCAATGGATGAATGGTTATCAGGGGGGACGGACTGGCCTGATATAAGTGAGCTGGCCTCCCATGATCCTCGCCGGTGATCCATTGTTTCTTCCTGGTTTAGGTTGGAATTCAGCTTGCTTTTCTGCTGTCTCCTGCTATCATTCAGATAAGTTACTTTTCTGTTTTTTTTTCTGTGGTTTGATTTCCCTTGTTTTTGCTGCCTTGCTTTTGAGTTCAGCCGGGTCCCCTTTGGGGTGCTTGTGCTGGTCTCTGTTCTCTTTTTGTATTTGCACTTATGTTCAATTCCTGTGATATTTTACTGCTGGGTAGCTGCGTTTTCACACCAGAGATCTGATATAGGTGGTCGAGACCGTGTGGTCTCAGCATTTTTGGAATAACAAGTGTTGGAATTTTTCCTAGGGTTTTATTGGGTTGCAGACAGTATTCTCTCCTGTACTATCCTATCTAGACAGTTTTGGGCCCCAGCGTTTGCTCATTCTATTTTCTGTCTGTGTTCATGTTTTCCTCTTGTCTAACCGCCATTATATGTTTGGGGGCTTCCTAATACTTTGGGGCTCTACTCTGGGACAGTTAGCTTTCCTCTTTCAATCTACAGGGGTAGCTAATCTCTCCAGCTGTGACGAGGCGTCTAGGGTAACGTAGGAACGTCCCAAGGCTGCTTCTAGTTGTGCGGTTAGTTTAGGGGTCTGCAACCTATTAGATACCAACCTCTCTGGTGTTTGGCTGCCTTTGCGGTTTTTAGCTTCTGCCCTCCTCAGCTACCAAAACATAACAGTCAACATAGCAGTGCGCACGCGCAGGCCATAGCCATTATCCCTATGGACGGCACATTCGCACTGCTATGTTGACGTTGCAGTACATTACTTCAATAAAACGGCACCGGAGTAAGAGCATGCGCATACTGCGATCACCAGCGCCATTTTATTGAAGACACTGTATAAATGTACCAATAAACTCACCACCCGGGCGTAGAAAGGTTTCAATAGCTAGTCGATAATATTGGTCTTGGTACAGTTGTCTATGAATGTGTATGGTGGCATTATTCCATAACTATGTGATATTATTATATGATCATAGTTTTGTGGTATTATTTATCCTCTTATAGCAGTATTATTGGTACCAGTGGTCTTGCAGTAAATAGATTTCCTCCAACGTCAGACAAGGTCATATTTGTAACAGAGACCCCCCGTCAGCTGCATGGGTCTGGCTGCTTTGAAATGTCAGGGCTGAATTTCAGTCCCAGTCTGGCCCTGTATACTTTCATTTAAGGCCGGGGTCACACTTGTGAGTGTGATGCGAGAAACTCGCGCGAGTCTCTCGCATCAATACCCGGCACTGCAGCCGGCACTCGGACCGGAGTGTGCGGCTGCTTAAAAATACATGTAGCCGCAAGCTCCGGACCCAAGTGCCGGCGGCAGTGCCGGGTATTGATGCGAGAGACTCGCCTGAGTTTCTCGCATCACACTCGCAAGTGTGACCCCGGCCTAAGGCTGCTTTACCAGTAGTATAAAAATAAGAATTATGCATCCTGCATAAGTATTACACATTCTCTGAAGTTACCCTTTCGTGTAAAACGTTGTAAAAGGAGCCAATGGTGACCCGCTCAAACACCAGTTGTTTCCTCTCCAGTGAAAGTGATGTAGACAGCGCCAACAGCTGGAGAATAAGAGGATGCTGCAGGTAGCTGTGGATGAGAAGAACGTCAGACTGGCCTGGGTACAATTCACACTATTTCTCTAATCCTCTTTTACAACAAGTTTTCTGCATCTAACAGTGCTCACAAGTGAGACAGAACCAAGTTTACACTGGTATAATCTTCTTACCCCCTTAGTGATGGCGCCTAATTCTGTCTTCTCAAACAATTTTTTTTTTCATCGTCTCATTCCAGGAACCGTAGTATTGCTATTTTTAAGTCAATGTAGCTGCATGAGGTTTTTTTTGCTTTATAACTTGCATTTGTCAATGGCAGCATTTAGGGGTACATACAATTTATTACCTAACTTTTATTAACTTTTTATAGCGAAAAATAGAAAAGAACGGTGATTCTGCTGCTCTGTTTTGATGACTTAAAAAATGCACAAACTACACAAATTAAATATTATGTGCCAGAAATGTGTAAATGTGTGATGTAATTCTGGTGCATTTTATGACACATAGAGAGTGATTCATCAAAGCATTTTTGCCAGATTTCACAATATGTTTGCGCAAAGTGAGATTTTTACGCCATTCCTGTCCCAGCTCCAACAAAGAGAGCGGAGCCGGGGAGTGACAGTGCATGCCAACATCATCAAATTTTGGGGATGGAACTATGTCATCTGCTGGTGTAGGTCCACTGTGTTTTATCAAGACCAAAGTCAGCGCAGCCATCTACCAGGAAATTTTAGAGCACTTCATGCTTCCCTCTGCCAACAAGCTTTTTGGAGATGGAAATTTCATTCTCCAGCAGGACTTGGCACCTGTCCACACTGCCAAAAGTACCAATACCTGGTTTAACAACAACAATAGTATCACTGTGTTTGATTGGCCAGCAAACTCCCCTAACCTTAACCCCATAGAGAATCTATGGGGCATTGTCAATAGGAAGATGAGAGACACTGTACCCAAAAATGCAGATGAGCTGAAGGCTGAACTCAAAGCAACCTGGGCTTCCATAACACCTCAGCAGTGCCACAGGCTGATCGCCTCCATGCTACGCCGCATTGATGCAGTAATTTATGCAAAAGGAGCCACGACCAAGTATTGAGTGCATTTACTGAACATAGATTTCAGTAGGCCAACATTTCAGATTTTAAAATCATTTTTCAAGCTGGTGTTGTAAAGTATTCTAATTTACTGAAATAATGACTTTTGGGTTTTCGTTTGCTGTAAGACATAATCATTAACATTAACAGAGATAAACACTAGAAATAGATCACTCTGTTCGTAATGAATCGGTATAATATAAGAGTTTCACTTTTAGTATTGAAGAGCTGAAATAAATTAACCTTTTGATGATATTCTAATTTTGTGAGATGCATCTGTATGTGTGGGACTCTAATACTGCTATATTGTTGAGTTATTTATCTGCAGAATTACATTGAATCAGGCACAGACCCTATTTTTCCTGCACACAGGGGTTTATTAGGTGCGTTTTATTTAAATTTAGAATAAAGATATATGCTTACGGTATATGGGTTTGATGTACACTAGTTTGATATTTCTATCCTTCTTTTCAAATCCAAATTCCTATGCTTTAGAAATTGAAACATTCACGTTAAAAGCAGCCAGTCACCAGATTTTTGCTATCCCATCTGATGTAGGGGCAGAAACCCTGATTACAACAATGAATGGGCTGCTTGCTGTAGCTTTGATAAAATCACTGATTTCTTTGAATGCTGCTGAGCTTTGCATAAACCCGCCCACACCTCTGATTGGCAGCTTCCTGTCTACACTGTGCATTGGTGGAAAACTGCCAATCAGTGGTGGGGGCGGGGTTATACAGAGCTCACAGATATAAAGGATTACACGTTATTAGTTCTACTAGTCGTCTAGTGATAAACTCCTGCTGATAAAACAGTGATTTTTATCAAAACTACAGCTAACATCCCAGTAAGTGACATATTGCTGTAGTCAGGATATACATCATGCTGTTCTCTGCTTAGATGGCTCAAAATCTTCAGTGCAGATGTGACCATAGCCAATAATACAGTAAAAGTTACTGTGAAGTTAGAAAAATATTTAGAGTTGAGAGTCCTCAGTGGTTGATACCTTTTAATGGCTAACTGAAAAGATGGTAACAAATTGCAAGCTTTCGAGACTACTCAGGTCTCTTCATCAGGCTAAACTAATACAAAATCTGAAGAATCACATATTTATACACAAAAACACAGAAAAAATGCAATAGATGAGACAAGTGACGTCACTTGTCTTACCTATTGCATTTTTTCTGTGTTTTTGTGTATAAATATGTGATTCTTCAGATTTTGTATTAGTTTAGCCTGATGAAGAGACCTGAGTAGTCTCGAAAGCTTGCAATTTGTTACCATCTTTTCAGTTAAGGTACTGCCACACTTAGTGATCTCGTTAGCGATCTCAATAACGACGCAAGCTAATGAGATCGTTTTTGTGATCGTTTTAATGTCGCTAGTAGCTGCCACACTTAGTGATCTCGTTAACGACGCATAAGCGGTTAGCGATCTCATTAACGACTTTAACGGTCATTGCGATGTAAAAAACAGCGCACATCGCTCACAAAAGGTGCCAGACACAGCGATATAGCTCACAGCGGGACGCCAACGATCTAAATACGGTCCAGAACTCTAGTGAACGATCAGCGAGATCACAGCAGGGGCCACGTCGTTGCTACATGCCACACACGTTAGCGTCACGAACGAGATCGCTAAATAGTGACGTATTTTAGCGATCTCGTTAGCGACGCTGTTTAGTGTGGCATACGCTTTAGCCATTAAAAGGTATCAACCACTGAGGACTCTCAACTCTAAATGTTTTTCTATCTACTGGCTAACACGGTACGAAGATACACATCTTTACTGTGTGAAGTTAGAAGAACGCTTTAAATATGTGCTAAAGGATTACCAACCTCAAATTCTCCTCTTCTGCTTTAAGAAGATCAGCAAAGTATTTGTTATCCGCCATGTTACTTAACCCTTAACTGTAACTTCTGTACTTCCCCACAGCAAACTATAAGAATTGAGAAGCATTTTTTGGACATTACAATCAATGAAAGTTTAATTGACACAAAAATTATTTGAAATCATTTACAAACACATATTAGTGGAGAAAAATACTAACTTCAATGGCATTTCTTGGATATTGAAGATACAAAAGGGGAATTATGACCAAACGCAATATAGAAAGCTGAAGCACCATGCTGCCATCAGGATTCATGAGAACTAATGCTACATGTTAAAGAGGTTGCCCCATACTTTTACATTGACGGCCTATCTTTAGAATAGGTCATCAATGTTTGATCAGCCGGGGTCCGGCACCCCTGCCGATCAGCTGTTATCGATGGTGCCCGGAAGTACTTACTTGCGAAGATGACCGTCTACTTGTAGTGGCCGGGGCTTATTACTGTACATCCGCCTCCTACTGATTTGTATAGGAGGCGGATGTGCAGTACTCTGCGGCAGCCACTGTAAGTAGACAGAGCAGCTCCGCAAATAAGTACTTCCAGCCGGTGGACGCTGATCCAAACATATTACTTCTCATAACAAAAAAAAAAGCAGCAATCATATTAGTTGTTATCAGCAACCCTGACTCTTTATATATATGAGGCAGAGTGTCTTTCTACGTATTTGGAGCATCTGCATACAAAACTAAACGCTAATAGATCCCGACAACATTGCTATGCACAGCGCTGTACAGGCTTTCTCTGTCAGTCCCACAGACAACAAATGGAGAAGAGGTGTAGCATGTGAAACTTTGCTCAGTCAGGATGGAGCTCTACAGATTTTGGAATCCAGAGCCCCTTTCCTTTGAAATTCCCAGCAATTAGCAAGTTATCACCTATCCCATGAATAGAAGATAACTTTAAAGGGAATCTCTCATCAGGTTTTTGCTATCTAATCTGAGAGCAGCATAATATAGTGTACAAGACCCTGATTCTAGTGATGCGTCACTTTCTAGGGTATTTTCTGTAGTTTCAATACAATTAGTGTTTTATCAGCAGGAGGTTATCACTCGCTGACTACATGTCAGGTGCAGAATAGTCATGCTTACCTGTGTAACCCCGCCCCCACCACTGATTAGCAGCATGCTAATAATTCACAATGTACACAGGAAGGTGTCAGTCAGGAGTGTGCACAGGGTTATATAAAGAGCAGAAGTCTTAGCTCGGCTACAAGAAGCAGTCCAGTAAGTGATACATTGCTGAAATCAGGATTTTTTGCCTTATCTTATGCTGCTTTCAGATTTTACAGCAAAACCTGTTGACAGATTCCCTTTAAATGATGGGAAAATCACTTTAAGGCCAATCTCGCACCTTCCGTGTACATAAACCGTGGTCGGATCGGAAATACCCATGCCAACTGCTGAGAATCATCAACCATAATAACTGCCAGGTCTTCCAATGCCAGAACAGTTCATGACTGATGGATGTGAGAACCCGGCCTAATATAGAACATGTAATAGTCTTACTTTCTCATGGTCATATATGGTCCAGCAGAAAAGGAGAAGGTCGGCTTGCTTTCTTCCCATACAAGGCTTTTTTCTTCAATGAAGGGGATAGTTAACAAAAAACCAGCTTGCCCATTATCTCTCACACAAAACTGAAAACAGAAGAAAAAAGTTGTTAATGTAACGCACGACACATTGGAGCACGTTTACCAAAGTTCTCAAAACTATTTGAGGTGTGAATACAGAGTTAAAAAGTGTGTAAACAGCATAAAGTATTAAAAAGCTGCTACATATGTACATCAGATGAACCATTCCTGGTACAAGTGATCTTCTGACAGCCAAAAACCATCAAATTCACATCTTATTCAGGCAGATTCCACCTGAAAAAGCTGCAAAAAAAGGCAAAAAGAATGAACATATGAAGCAATGTAAGAATGACTTGTTTCTTATAAAGGCTTCCGGTTTCAAAAGCCACAAAGTGGTTAAAACAAGTGACGTGACCATTATTGTTTTATACATACAAATATAAAAAAAGCAGACAGTAAAGCCACTACAAAAAAAATTGTAAAAAAAGACAACAAAAAACACGCTATAGAAAAAACACCACCAAAGTTTTTCTGAAGCATCTTCTGATTCAAAATCTCAGTGGGTACACTGGCATCTAAAAGACATTGGTTGTGTGCACATAACCTAAGGATATATTTAGACAAATGTATTTTTGGATTTCAACAATGTTACCCTATGCACAATGCCACATGGGCTATTTTTCACACAGACCTTAGTTTCGTGTGCAAAAAAATCGGTGCATATTTTAGTGTGGTTCAATTTTTATAGACCAGACTAATACATGTAATTAGCAGGAAGCTATTAGTAAAAATATTATTTGCCTGAAGCCAAAATGGTAAAGTGTAATAAAATACCGCTTTAGGCCTGTTTCCCACGTCCTGATATTTCCGGTACTGGAGATATCCGTGTCTGTGTATGTAATACTTGTGGCACACGTGTGGCATCCGTGTGTCACATCAGTACCACACGCACCGGCACCAGGAAAGGAGCGGTACAGTTAGCGTGGGGACTCCTCTAGTCTTGATAACCAGCCTTGCTGAAGCTGACAGCTGAGGGTTGCTGTCCCCAGCTGTGAGTTTTGCCTGGCTGGTTATCAAAAATACTGGGGAACCCACGCTGTTTTTTTAATTTATTTATAGCGCAGGCGTCGGGTGATGAATACTCCCATCATCCGCTCCTTCTCTCACTGTTATTAGCGGCAGCAGGGGTAGGCTGATGGGAGTAATAGTCCCATCAGCCGCCACCTGCTCTCATAGTTATCACTTGAATATAACTCTCATCATTCACCCCTGCTCGGTCTGATCACCGGCAGAGCAGGGGAAAATAATGAGACCCGTCTTCAGCACTCAACGGCGGGGAACAGCACTAACTGTACCGCTACTTCTCAGAGGCTGGTACGTGTCACACTGATGACATCCCTGTGTGTCATCCGTGTGCATGTGTGCGGGATGTTGTGCGGCCCATGCTGGAAACACACTGACATGTGCACAGACCATTTCACTTCACTGGATCTTCGTGTGCAAGTGTCTCCGGTACATTTGAAAACTGTCACCACAAGTACCAGAGACACAGACGTGTGAAAGAGGCCTTAAACATGATCGGCAGTTTGTTTGGAAGTGCCGGTGCAGGGAGAAAAGGCACTTAGTCTTCCTGTAACTGGTCACTTCTAGTCATCAGGACCACTACGGGGCTGTGAACAGTCACAATGAGCGCACTATAATCCCCGCCTCTGCTTCAAAGCACTATATAGTGTGCTCATTGTGAAGAGAGCTGTGACTGTTCACAGCCCTGGTGCAATCTTAATATGGAAGTGAGTGGCTGCAGGGAAAATATAAAATCATATTCTACCTACAGCCGCATTTCCAATTAGCCTGTCACTTATGTTTAATCCCTTCCTGTCATCCACCGCACATGGGTGCTATAACAGCCGGAGGTCTGTTCAAGGTGCTTGTGCCTGGTTTTCAAAGGCGACCAGGATTTTTGGCAATTACGGCAATACAATGATATTCACGTATACAGTACAAGTGATCAGACGACTGCAGGTTCAAGATCCCTAAGGCTAAGTTTCCAAAATGATCTTTTGGTAAGTTTTCGATGTTGCAGATTTTCTGCAGCATTTCTGTACCTATTAGGTAAATGAGGTTACTTGCGATTTATTCATTGCATTTTTACATGTGTTTTTACTATGGTTTTTTGTCTCTTGTTAGTGTGTCATGTTTGAGATAAAGCTGCTTGTATTTGATACTTCCAGGCATTTGGTTCTGACAAATCTTCATGTGGGGATAACATGCATTTTTTTGACAACCCTACATACAGTACAGACCAAAAGTTTGGACACACCTTCTCATTCAAAGATTTTTTTTGTATTTTCATGACTATGAAAATTGTACATTCACACTGAAGGCATCAAAACTATGATTAACACATGTGGAATTATATACTTAACAAAAAAGTGTTAAACAACTGAAAATATGTCGTATATTCTGGCTATGTGCACACGTTCAGGATTTTTCGAGTTTTTTTTGCGTTTTTTCCGCGGCAAATACGCTTAAAAAATGCATGCAGTAAGCATCCTATTATTCAGAATGCATTCTGCAATTTTTGTGCACATGGTGTGTTTTTTTCCGCGCAAAAAACGCATCACGGTAAAAAATGCAGCATGTTCATTATTTTCGCGGTAAATTTGCGTATTTCCCACTATATTATTGACCTAGAATGTTCAGGAAAAAATTGCGGTAAAAACGTGCAAAAACCGCAATAAAAATGCATGCGGATTTCCTGGGAAAAAAAAAAATTTTCTCAGGAAATTTCTGCAAAGATTCCTGAACGTGTGCACATAGCCTCTAGGTTCTTCAAAGTAGCCACCTTTTGCTTTGATTACTGCTTTGCACACTCTTGGCATTCTCTTGATGAGCTTCAAGAGGTAGTCACTGGAAATGGTCTTCCAACAGTCTTGAAGGAGTTCCCAGAGATGCTTAGCACTTGTTGGTCCTTTTGCCTTCACTCTGCGGTACAGCTCACCCCAAACCATCTCTATTGAGTTCAGGTCTGGTGACTGTGGAGGCCAGGTCATCTGGCGTAGCACCCCATCACTCTCCTTCTTGGTCAAATAGCACTTACACAGTCTGGAGGTGTGTTTGGGGTCATTGTCCTGTTGAAAAATAAATGATGGTCCAACTAAACGCAAACCGGATGGAATAGCATGCCGCTGCAAGATGCTGTGGTAGCCATGCTGGTTCAGTATGCCTTCAATTTTGAATAATTCCCCAACAGTGTCACCAGCAAAGCACCCCCACACCATCACACTTCCCCCTCCATGCTTCACGGTGGGAACCAGGCATGTAGAGTCCAAACGTTCACCTTTTCTGCGTCGCACAAAGACACGGTGGTTGGAACCAAAGATTTCAAATTTGGACTCATCAGACTAAAGCACAGATTTCCACTGGTCTAATGTCCATTCCTTGTGTTCTTTAGCCCAAACAAGTCTCTTCTGCTTGTTCCCTGTCCTTAGCAGTGGTTTCCTAGCCGCTATTTTACCATGAAGGCCTGCTGCACAAAGTCTCCTCTTAACAGTTGTTGTAGAGATGTGTCTGCTGCTAGAACTCTGTGTGGCATTGACCTGGTCTCTAATCTGAGCTGCTTTTAATCTGCGATTTCTGAGGCTGGTGACTCGGATAAACTTATCCTCAGAAGCAAAGGTGACTCTTGGTCTTCCTTTCCTGGTGCGGTCCTCATGTGAGCCAGTTTCTTTGTAGCGCTTGATGGTTTTTGCAACTGCACTTGGGGACACTTTCAAAGTTTTCCGAATTTTTCGGACTGACTGACCTTCATTTCTTAAAATAATGATGGTCACTCATTTTCTTTACTTAGCTGCTTTTTTCTTGCCATAATACACATTCTAACAGTCTATTCAGTAGGACTATCAGCTGTGTATCCACCAGACTTCTGTACAACACAACTGATGGTCCCAACCCCATTTATAAGGTCAGAAATCACAATTATTAAACCTGACAGGGCACATCTGTGAAGTGAAAACCAAGAGTGTGCAAAGCAGTCATCAAAGCAAAAGGTGGCTACTTTGAAGAACCTAGAATATAAGACATATTTTCAGTTGTTTCACACTTTTTTGTTAAGTATATAATTCCACATGTGTGAATTCATAGTTTTGATGCCTTCAGTGTGAATTTACAATTTTTATAGTCATGAAAATACAGAAACATCTTTAAATGAGAAGGTGTGTCCAAACTTTTGGTCTGTACTGTACATACAGTACAGACCAAAAGTTTGGACACACCTTCTCATTCAAAGATGTTTCTGTATTTTCATGACTATGGAAATGAAAATTGTAATTCACACTGAAGGCATCAAAACTATGAATTAACACATGTGGAATTATATACTTAACAAAAAAGTGTGAAACAACTGAAAATATGTCTTATATTCTAGGTGAATATTTGGGTGATGTAATGCAGCTCCAGCCGGGTTCCTCAGATGAGGAAGGGAGGTGCAGAGTTGGATGAAACCCGGTCAGCAGGAGAGCAAAAACAGGGGCTAAATCAATAAACAATTTTCTTTTATTAAAACCACAACGCATTTCAACAGGTAATTCTGTCTTCTTCAGGTAGCAATGAAATGAAGTTAAAGATGACGCCTTCCCTTTGTATTTTAGGCAAATAGGCTGATACTAAAGTTTGGGCACCCAGCATGTTTAGTACCTAGTATCACCCATTTTTGAGCTTGTAAACGTTTTTTGTAGCCAGACAAGAGTCTTTTAATTCTTGTTTCAGGGATTTTCATCCATTCTTCCTTGGAAAATTATTCCAGTTCTGAGAGATTCCTGGGTCGTTTTGCTCAGATCATGGGACTGTGAGGGCCTTTGTAAAACCTTCAGCTTTTGAGGTAGTCTTGAGGATTTTGACGTGTGTCTAGGATCATTATCCATTTGTAGAAGCCATCATCTTTTCAACTTCAGCTTTTTTACAGACAGTGTTATATTTGCATCAAGAATTTGTTGAAATTTAATTGAATCCATGCTTCCCTCTACCCATGAAATGTTCCCCATGCAATTGGCTGCAACACAACCCTGAAGCATGATTAATCCACCCCCATGCTTAATGGTTGGCGAGATGTTCTTTTCCTGAAATTCTGTGCAATTTTTCTCCACACATATCTTTGATCATTGTTCTATTTTAACTTCAATGGTCCACAGGACTTGTTTCCAAAATGCATCAGGACTGTTTAGATGTTCATTTGCATACTTATAACACTGAATTTTATGATGACGACGCAGAAGAGGTTTTCTTCTGATGACTCTTCCATGAAGGTCATATTTGTTCAGTTGTCTGTGAACAACTGAACAATGTACCACAACTTCAGAGTCTACAAAATCTTTCTGAAGGTCTTTTGCAGTCAAGCAGGGTTCTGATTTGATTCTAGCAATCCTACGACCAGCTCTCATTGCAATCTTACTTGGTCTTACAGACCTTATCTTGACCCCCACTGTTCCTGTTAACTGCCATTTCTTAATTAGATTTCAAACTGAGTAAAGGGCAACTTGAAAACCTATGCTGTCTTCTTATAGCATTCTCCTGCTTCGTGGGCCTCCACCATTTTCAGAGTGATAGAAAGCTGCTGAGAAAAATCCATGCCTGCTGTTTTTTGGCACAAGATTAGAGGAGGTTGGGTTTTTATAAAGCTGGGAAATTTGCATCACCTGGCTGTTCCTAACGATGATAGTGAACAAGCCATAACCCTTACAAGCAATTAGGCTGTTTTCACACGGTGCATTTTTGGTGCATTTTCGAAGCGATTTTGCGGGCGGAAATGTGCTAAAAATGCTAGGGAATTCTTATGCCAGCTAATTCAACGAGAATCCTGAAGTGCTGTGCACATGATCAGTAATTTCGCTTAGAGCATTTGCAGTGCGTTTTCTTCCGTAGCATGTCAATTCTGTGTGGATTTTTAGCATTTTTCACCAACTGACTTCAACTGAGTCAGTCAAATGCGCAGCAATAAAGCAGATATAAAAATGCGAATTTGCTCAGTTTTTACGGACTTCCCACGCTGTCATCTGTGTGACAGAGTAAGAAACACCGGAGGCTCTGATTGGCGGTAACGTTATGTCATTGTGGTGTGGGGTTACGCTGTCAGATGTCAGCGTGACCCCCGCAGCGGTGGTGCCGTGAGATCACCGGGGCTCATCAGCTGATGAACTTGTGTGACCTCTCTCACGGCAGCTAAAGTGTTACACACTGCAGGAGTGATTAACTCCTGTGTCAATGTGTAGCCTGCTGTCCTGAGGAATATTATTGTTTATTATTTAAATTTATTTACAGAAGACGTTGGCTTCAATCAATAGGGTGATGATGTGAGTATTTAGATTCAATAAGAATTTGTCATTATTTCAAATAGAGTACTTTATTCTGAGTGTGTGTTTTTTTTATAATATCATTATTTGGTTAGTAATGGGGGCGTCTTATAGACACCTCTCCATTACTAACCTCCAGTCTTGATGTCACCTGACAATACAAAGGTGATATCCACCCTCCAACTTTCACCCTATTTGCTTGCGCACCAGGGCAAGTGGGAAGAGCGAGATTTAGTGCCAGATTTGAGGCATCTGATGGATGCGCCATTTTTGGGTCAGCTGAGAGCTGATGTTTTCAGTCTGGGAGTGTGCCAATATCCATGGCCCTTTCCTTTGCTATTAATATCAACCTGCAGCTGTCTGCCTAGCCTTTGCTGGTTAGATTGTATAAGGCTCTAAATCAATTTTTTCTGGGGTCCCCCTGTAAACTAGCCAGTTATGAAAATTAAGCGGGAGCCCACGCAATTTTTTTTTTTTTATTATTTGCAAAAATTAACAATATGTTTTGTTTATTTAACTCTTTACTTACCGGTTAAGTAATGAGGGTGTCTGGCTGACACCTTTACATTACTAGACCTAGGGCTTAGTGTCAGCTGTGGACAGCTGCTGACACCAAGCCATAATCCTATTACTCTGATGCCACCGCATCAGAAGGAAAAAAAAGGTGTTGAACCCAGAAATTACAACACAAAACAATTTTTCAAAATACCTTTATTTAGTGAAAAAAGCATTCAATGCTGTACAAAAACACATGTAAAAACGCATACAAAAACCTACCAAAAAAAGTGTCAAAATGCACATTTTTGGGCCAAGAGATTCAGAAATTTCTGCAAGCAAATACTCAATGTGCGCACATACCCTTAAGGTCTGAAACCTTGGTCAAAGTTATCTGAGCACACAAATCTACAAGGGTACTCAAACTTTTGCAACAGCCCATTTTCCATTTTGTAAATTTTAAAATGTAAAAAATTACAATATGGATTTTTTGCCTAAAATATAAAGTAAGTGTGTCATCTTTAACTTTAGCCCTTTTAGAGATCATTTCATCTTCAAGTTGCCTAACTGTTCACAATAAGGCTATGTGCACACGTTGCGGATTTATATGCGGATCCGCAGCATTTTTGGACGCGCGGATTCACATCAAATCTGCACTGTAGTGCACAGCCAATGTTAATGAATGGGAAATGGAGATTAGTTGTGCACATGCTGCGGACAGAAATGCAGCGTTTATTTTTCCGCAGCATGTCAATTCTTTTGGTGGATCTGCAGCATTTCTGCACCCATTGACTTGCATTGAGTCAGGCACATCTGCTGCAAAACTGCAGGTCTAAAAAATATCTGCAGATTTGCTGCAGATGTTGGTGCGAGAAACGCTGCAGATCGGTAGGAGGGGAGTGTGTGGGCGGAGTGTGGGCGGTGACTGTGTGTGCGAGGGTCTGCGTGTACGTACAGTACAGACCAAAAGTTTGGACACACCTTCTCATTCAATGAATTTTCTGTATTTTCATGACTATGAAAATTGTAGAATCACACTGAAGGCATCAAAACTATGAATTAACACATGTGGAATTATACATGACACTTTACAAAAAAGTGTGAAACAACTGAAAATATGTCTTATATTCTAGATTCTTCAAAGTAGCCACCTTTTGCTTTGATTACTGCTTTGCATGCAGAAAAGGTGAATGGATGGATTCTACATGCCTGGTTCCCACCGTGAAGCATGGAGGAGGTGGTGTGATGATGTGGGGGTGCTTTGCTGGTGACACTGTTGGGGATTTATTCAAAATTGAAGGCATACTGAACCAGCATGGCTACCACAGCATCTTGCAGCGGCATGCTATTCCATCCGATTTGAGTTTAGTTGGACCATCATTTATTTTTCAACAGGACAATGACCCCAAACACACCTCCAGACTGTGTAAGGGCTATTTGACCAAGAAGGAGAGTGTTGGGGTGCTACGCCAGATGACCTGGCCTCCACAGTCACCAGACCTGAACCCAATCGAGATGGTTTAGGGTGAGCTGGACCGCTCACCGCTTCAATTTTGAATAAATCCCCAACAGTGTCATTAGCAAAGCACCCCCACACCATCACACCACCTCCTCCATGCTTCACGGTGGGAACCAGGCAGAGTCCATCTGTTCACCTTTTCTGCGTGCAAAGCAGTAATCAAAGCAAAAGGTGGCTACTTTGAAGAACCTAGAATATAAGACATATTTTCAGTTGTTTCACACTTTTTTGTAAAGTGTAATGTATAATTCCACATGTGTTAATTCATAGTTTTGATGCCTTCAGTGTGATTCTACAATTTTCATAGTCATGAAAATACAGAAAAATCTTTGAATGAGAAGGTGTGTCCAAACTTTTGGTCTATACTGTATGTGTGCGTGTCTGTGTAAGCAGCCATTGTCTGATGGGACTACTGCTCATATGCGCCAATGAATGCTCACAGTGATAGCATTGCCGATGATGGGAAAGTAGTCCCATCAGACAATGCATGTGTTTAGTAGTAAAAAAAAAAAAAAGAAAACATACAGAACATACATATAACATACACTACAGACAGTACATACTGTACAATATATAACATAGAGTACATACTCACCAATCACCTAATCCCCGAAGCCATCGTTCCTTTAAAAAAAATTAAATAATAAACACAACCTGTTCTGACGTAATCCATATAAAAACGACTGTCCCACGACGATCTCCTGTGGAGAGCGGTCACATCAGGAGATGTGACCGCTCTCTAGGGGCCTCCGCTGATACAATGAGGAAGGTATCCTTCCGCACTGTATCACTCGGCCGTCAGGTCACAGGAGTTCGTCCTGTCAATTGCGGCCCTGCTGCATGGGAAAATTCTCACGCAGCATTGCCGTCAAGTGAGAACATGAATTCCAGTGACCCCTCAGTGATAACACTGCAGGAGCCATTGTCTCCGGTCAGTGTGTCACTGGAGGCTCTATAGAGCGGTCACATCTCCTGATGTGACCGTTCTATAGGGGAGATCGTCGTGGGACAATCGTTATTACATGGATTACGTCGGACAGGGAGTATACGGTTGTGTTTATTTTTTTTTTGACAGGAGAACGAGGGTGTCGCAGGAATTAGGCATACAATAAAGATGGAAAACTGTGCGGTGTTTTATTTCAATAAAATACTTTATTCTGGCTGTGTCTTTTTTTAACCCATTTACCACAATACGATTAGTAATGGATCGGTGTCTTATTGACGCCTCTCCATTACTAACCGGGCTTGATGTCACCTTACAATACAAAGGTGACATCAACCCCTTATTACCCCATATGCCACCGCTACAGGACAGTGGGGAGAGGCTAAGTGCTGGAATTGGCGCATCTTAGCGATGCGCCATTTATGGGGTGGCTGAGAGCTGGTGTTTGTAGCCAGGGGGATAATATCTATGGCCCTTTCCTAGGCTATGAATATCAGCTGGCAGCTGTCTGCATAGCCTTTCTGGCCATTAATTATAGGGGGACCCCATGTCATTTTTTGGGGGTCCCCCTATTTTAATAGCCAGTAAAGGTTAAATATACAGCTATGGGCTGATATTCATAGCCTGGGAAGATCCATGGGTATTAACCTCTTCCCAGGCTATAAACAGAGGCCCCCAGTCGTTGGCTTTCCCTCTCTGGTGCAGAAAATTGCGCGGGAGCCCACGCCATTTTTTTTTTTAATTTAAACAGATATTGTGCAGATTTTGTGTGTGTGTGTGGGTCTTTAGTTAACTCTTTATGTACCATTTTATTATGTTTATTACTAAACATCAGGCTTGATATTATCTATCTATCTATAGATAGATATATCTATAGATAGATAGATAATCAATAGAAAGATGGATAGATATGTCTATAGATTGATAGATGGATAGATATATCTATAGATATCTACAGATATATCTATCCATCTATCAATCTATAGACATATCTATCCATCTATCTATAGATATATCTATCCATCTATCTATAGATTATCTATCAATCTATTTATAGATATACAGTATCTATCCATCTATAGATATATCTATCTATAGATATATTTATAGTTAGATATATTTATAGATAGATGGATAGATATATCTATAGATACATATATCTATAAATACAGTATATATATCCATCTATCTATCTAAAGATCTATCTATCGATATATCTATGTATCTATCTATCCCATATCTATCTATAGATATATCTATCTATTATCTATCTATCTATGTGTGTGTGTAAACAGTATTCTTCAATTGAGTACGTAAAATAATAGGTTGGACAAAGAAATGACATCACAATTTTTTTTTGTTAAATAATAGATCTTTATTTAGCTTACAAAAACTCATACAAATCCACATGAAAATCCGAATAACAAACGCACCTGCGTTTTCTGCCAAGAGGTGCAGATTCTGTGCAGAAAATTCCTCAGGCTAATCTGCAACGTGTGCACATACACTAAGGCTATGTGCACACGTTGCGGAATTGCCATGGAAATTTCCGCGGCAATTCCGCACCTCCCTGCCGCGGGAAATACGAATATTATAGGTATGCGTATTCCCGCTAAAAACTAGCGTTTTGCAAGCGTAATTAGCTTGTAGAATGCTAGCGTTTTACAAGCGATCTGACAGGTTGGTCACACGAGTCAAACAAGTGTTAGACTCGTGTGACCAACTTTTTACTATTGATGCCACCTATGTCGCATCAATAGTAAAAAGATCTAATGTAAAAATAAAAAAATAAAATAAAAAATAATGATATTCTCACCTTCCGGCCGCCCCCGCAGCCTTCCTGGTCCTCTCAGCGACGCTCCCGGCCAATCTCGTTCCCAGGCGTCCTTTGCGACAAACACCCCGATGACGTAGCATCACGCGAGACCGCTACGTCATCTGGGGTGATTCTCGCAATGCATTACTGGGAACGGGATTGGCCGGGAGCGTCGCTGAGAGGCGGGAAGCTGCAGGGGCCGCTGGAAGGTGAGAATATCACTATTTTTTATTTTAATTATTGTTTTTACATGGATATGGTACCCAGTGCTTGGAGGAGAGTCTCCTCTCCTCCAGACCCTGGGTACCAATCGCACATGAACCGCTTACTTTGCGCATGGTGGGCACAGCCACATGCGGAAAGTAATCGGTTCAATGCATTCCTATGGCGGCGGAATCGCAGCGGTTCCGCAAAAAAGAATGAGCATGCTGCGGATTCTCCCGCGATGCGATTCCGCCGCGGAAAAACCCGCAGCATGTGCACAGCATTGCGGAATTCCATAGGCCTTAATGAGTTGTATTGTGTAAGCGGTTTTGCCGTGAAAAACCGCGGCAAAACCGCTAGGAATCCGCAATGTGTGCACAGGCCCTAACAGTAATTTTGACCAGGGGTGCCCAAACTGTTACATGGCAACGTATCTATGGTATATATAAAAAACACCATGAACATTCAAATCACCCGCTTTTCTATATCCAAAAACAATTAAATGAAAAAAGTAAGCATATTTTATATCACTGCATTCATAAAAGTCTGATCAAAATCTAAAATTATTAATCCCATAAGAGAAAGAACAGAGAGAGAGAAGAGGGGAAAGAAAGAGAAAGAAAGATAGAACAGAGCGAAAGAAAGAACAAAGAGAAAGAGAAAGAAAGAGGGGAAAGAAATAACAGGGAAAAAAAAGGGGAAAGAAAGAACAGACAGATAGAAAGAAAGAACAGAGAGAAAGAAAAGAACAAAGAGAGAAAGAAAGAAAAAGAACAGAGAGAAAAAGAAAGAAAGAGAGAGAAAAGAAAGATGGGAAAGAAAAAAAAGAAAGAAAGAAAAGAAAGAAAGAAAGAAAGAGCAGAGAGAGAGAGAAAGAGAGGAAAGAAAGAACAGAGTGAGTACTATATAGTCAGCGGTACCGATACTTTTGTACACTACATTGTGCTCAGTGAGTGCTATATAGACAGAGGTACCAATGCTTTTGTACACTACATTGCGCTCAGCGAGTTCTTTATAAACAGTGAAACAGATGCCAGTCGAGGTAGTTTTAAACAGTTTGTGTCTTATTCCCAGAGTCCCCAACTATGTGCTACAAATGGAGATCTGACCTGCCCCCTGTTAGACCGCAGGAGCAGGAGCTTTAACCCCGTGCCTTAAATTCATATCACTTGATATTTCAAAAGAGTATAAAGAAGGAGACTAGGTGGGGGACATGCAGTATACTGTATGGAAAGAAGATAATACTAAGCTAATGTTCCCGATCCTTGTGGATAAACATACATAACCCTTCTTATTTTTAACCATACCTGTCCGTAGCCAAAGCAGCATGCTTGCTTTACTGATAGATTCTCATATTTATTTGGTTTAGAGCGTAATCTGTTAGCATTTCTGGATGAATGGAGAAAATAAATGATTTCAGTAAATGTCTGCAAACAATGCATGTTTCTGTATTATAACAAATGTTTTTCTTTAAAGGGAATCTGTCACCACTTTTTTGGCATATCATGTAAAAATATCATTCAATTTAGTGTCAGCTCCGCATTATACAAGTACTTTTTATACCCCTTGACTCCCCACTAATGATACATATATTCCTCCCGCGGTGTATGTAAATATGATCGGTCCGGTCCGATGGGCGGGGCTTATTGTTAGTCTCCACCCCCCTCCTCGTCTTGCTGTACGTATTCGTTTCTGTGAAAATCACAGATAGCGTACAGTTACCACGCGTGCGCATTCAAATGGTCCCTCGCTCGTGCGCAGTATGCTTTCCCAACTGGGCAGAGCTGAAAAACAGTATTGCGCATGCGTCGGCATACGTATGACAATAAGCCCCGCCCATAGGACCGGATCGAGCTTATTTACATACACCGCGGGAGGAATAATAACGGTATTTATGTATCATTGATGGGGAGTCAAGGGGTATCAAAAGTACTTGTATAATGCAGAGGTGACACTAAACTGAATGATATTTTTACATGATATGCCAAAAAAGTGGTGACAGATTCCCTTTAAGGCATAAAAGTTGAGTATACTTTAAAATAAGTAAAAATTACAAAGTTACATCACTAATAATGTCAGAATGATACTAGAAACACTTTAAGAAAGGGTATGTTGTCATCACATTGCTGTCTAGTCAGATATATCCCATAAAATCTAGATGAAACTCTATGCAGACTGCAGAGCTTTTATTTACATGTATAGTCATGGCAGAAACTGTTGGCACCCTTGAAATTGTTACATAAAGTGAAGTATTTCTCCCAGAAAATAATTACAATTACACATGTTATACACGTGTTAATTTCCTTTGTGTGTATTTGAATAACAGAAAAAAACAGAGAAAAAAGGCAAATTGAACATAATTTCACACAAAACTCCAAAAATGGTCCAATCAAAATTGTTGTCACCTTTCAAAAATTGTGGATAAACAACTTTGTTTCAAGTATGTGATGCTTGTTCAAACTCACCTGTGGCAAGTAACAGGTGTTGCACAATATGAAACTCACACCTGAAACCATATAAAAACAAGTGCCAGCAATTTCGACCTTGTCAGTATATGGTTTATGTAGATGGCACCTCTTAGACCTTAGATCTTTTCTTCTGCCTTTTTTTGTTCAAACTGATCCAAATATACATAGTGTGTAAATGCATGTAAGCTTATACCTTTATCCTCCATCTGTCATTGACTAAAAAAACAAGTACTGAAAAGCTTTTTTCAACTGTTATACTATTCCAGTACTGTAAAATAACAAAGAGAGATATTACTCACCCTCCCTTACTCCAGCTCTCCATCGTTGCTCCGGTCTCTGTGTTTTGGCAGCAGAGGTGACATCACATTAACAGCTCACATCACCACTGCTGTGTTGTGTATAAATATGTGATTCTTCAGATGTTGTATTTGTCTTTGCCTGATGAAGAGACCTGAGTAGTCTCGAAAGCTTGCAATTTGTTACCATCTTTTCAGTTAGCCATTAAAAGGTATCAACCACTGAGGACTCTCAAGTCTAAATATTTTAAAATGTTGTACATTTTTTGCGCACGATGAAGCAGCACAAACATTTTGCAATTTTTGCCATTTTCGTGCCAGTTTCACTTGGTCCCGTCAAAATGGGCAGAACTGGGGCAGGATAGGTTGCAGCGAGGTGTGATGCCACGGCTAATATAATCTGTGACAAACTGCGGCGTTCTTTGAGTGGAGTTAGATTTATGGCGTGGCACACGGAGACGAACACCATTCACGCACCTCCTACTAAATTAGGAGCATTTGACTCCTATACACCACCTCTTCAAGATAGGCATGAAAATCACTGGCCTTGATGAATCAGGGCCTAAGAACCGATCCTGGATTGAGCAACAGTGAGTACTGTGGTCCTGGGGAACCTGCCTGAGGGCATGATCAAAGGTCATCGAGGGCTGTAAATGGCCCGCAGTCCTGAGATCCTCACCCCTGCTCTAATATAAAAGCTAAATATCATAGTAAATACTGTAGAACTGAATTCTACTTACGCAGCAAGCAATATTTATCAAAATTTGGCATTTTCAATTTTAAAGGCTTTTTACATTTTTGAATGAGATAGTTATGATTAGTTGCAATCTACCATTGTTTCCACATCCAGTGAGTGCAGCCTGCTACATTTTTCTGCCACGTCCAGACATAGTTTTTGTTTTGTCTTTTTTAACAATGAAAGCCAATACCAAAGTTTTCTATCTGTATTGCGTTACATAGGACGGCATAAGTAATAATAATAATAATCTTTATTTTTATATAGCGCTAACATATTCCGCAGCGCTTTACAGTTTACACACATTATCGTCGCTGTCCCCGAAGGGGCTCACAATCTAGATTCCCTATCTGTATGTTTTTTGGAGTGTGGGAGGAAACCGGAGTACCCGGAGGAAACCCATGCAAACACGGGGAGAACATACAAACTCCTTGCAGATGTTGTCCTTGGTGGGATTCAAACCCAGGACTCCAGCGCTGCAAGGCTGCAGTGCTATCCACTGAGCCACCGTGCTGCCCTGTGATGTGATGAATGGTGCACACGGTCCGCCACACGGTAGCCCAGGGTATCACGGCGTGTGATCCCTCTGTGCCGCAAATGTGACGAAAACGCGCACACACACGACGGCTGCTGCCGTCCGACCCAATAATCTGCAGGGATTTATAATTATCCCACTTCCACTTTGGAACTTGCAGCTCTCTGGCGCCCCCCTTACCCTCAGGTCAGTCAGGGAACTGCACCTAGGATAATTAGTCGCCAGACGGGCCACTTGGATGTGTGCTGGCTATTGGGCACGCTGCAGTGAGGGAATTATAATTACTCCGGCTGCAGCCAGGCAATACACTTATAAAACCCGCTCCGTCACTGCCAACGCCACCCAATAAGTTAACACTTTACACCCCTTCTTTTAGCTGCCACCAGCTACGATTTACTTAATGAACAATTTATCAAGAGGGTCCGTAGCAACCCCAAAACATAAGTCTAAGATCTCTGCTCTCAGCAGCACTGAAAGCCCCTGTACTACGAGAACTATACACTGTACTTGTGTCCATAGTATTCAACACCTTCCCAACAAGGCGATATTCTGTTTTTCGCTTTATTTTTTCCTCCCCTTTTCCAAGAGCAATATTTGCTTTATTCAGCCTGTTGAGGGCAGAGCAAATTCCTGCAGTGCGCAGGCGCTGGGCCTCTCTGACTTTCCCGGCGACTGCATACTGCGGTACTTTCCTCTGCCCTCAACACGACAGATAAATACGCCTGTGCAGGAGCGTGATGCCGGGGAGCCATGAAGAAAGCAGGAGGGCGGCATCGCAAGAAGATGGGAGGGCTGGACCCGGACCTGCGACACCCATCGGACCAGACTGCCCCTCGGGTGAGTATAATAAAACTTATTTTTCTTCTCTTCCAGGTTTGATCGGGGGCTTAACTACAGCATTATAGAATGATTTAGATAAGCCCTTAAAGGTGATGGCTGCAACTCGTATCGGCCAAACCTGGTAACAGGTTCCCATTAACACGTTAAGAGACACAAGTAGTGCTCAGCTCCTTCTGCAGCTATTAGTGGAGGATGATGGCTGAATAGCACAATCATCTTCTGCTAGGAAAGATGCGGGCTCAGCTCCGGAGTCCGCATCAAAACAAGGAGCTGACATTGGATGTACCAGTAAATCCAATTTACGATAGGTAAGGGGATAAAAATCCCATTCATTCTGGTATAATATGTGTGAGTGGCATACCTGGATAAAAACAGATCAATTAATGGTGAATCATTAATAAGGTCTTGGGATGAATCAATCTTTGTGGGCTTCAAAGGATAAAGATGAATTAAAGCTTGCATGTGAACAGCACAACGACCAAGAAATTCAATCATCTGAAATAAGACAGGAAAAAGGTGAATTATATATTGGCATTTCCACAAATAGAAATAAACTGGTCGGCATTCTAACTAGTGCTACATTTGGGCAGCTCCCGGATGCAATTTGTCAGGATAAGCACAAAAAGTCTGATCCTGCACCTCTCACCCACAATTGTTTAAATCCCCGAGTCCAAAATACTAAAGGTGACTTCATATCATGAATATTTGTTGCCCTATGCCCTATTATCCTAATTTGATTTATCCAGATAGGAAAACACCTTTTAATGTCAGATATTGCAGGTGGCGATAAATATTTTTCTGCTATAAATAACAGTGGTTTATATACTGTACATATTGAAAACCTAAAACTACAAACCAATGTAACATGGTGTATCGCTCTGTATCCTTTTTTACTCAATCTGCAATCTATAAGCCTTTATTGAGTACTGGTGTTTTTATCCGTGGAAATAGGTGAAATATCTGATTTACAGAACAAACTGCAAAATCTTCTCCTAAAATTTCCATCAATTATTTTCCATCAACACAGTTATGACTCATTCAGACATCAATTCTTCATGTACAAGTTCTATCAGTGTTTTTCCCAGGTAGTATATGTACCCATAATAATCCATGGGTCTGTTCACATGTACGCATATTTCAGCACCATAACATGGCAACATGTCGACTTGGCCAGCAGGCAGATGCCATACATGTACTGTCAGATTTTCATGGATATTTGATAGGAAAAGCTTGAGAACACTTCTTATACACAAAATAAAACGCTAAATCTTTTATGGTAAAAAGTGATACATGGACCAACTGCTAATGAATATCTGATCCCAAAAAACTGATGAAACTTGGTTAGTTCTTTAAATGCGAGAGATGTCACCAACATCTGAATGAGGCCTAACACTGCAAGAGTGCATTTTCTGGTGAAAGGGCACTTATAAATACATTTGCCTACTTGTACATTAGATTGTCTAGCTGTTCCCTGTATAGTTGTGCTCAAAAATTTACATACCCCGGCAGAATTTTTGCTTTCTTGGCCTTTTATTAGAGAATATGAATAATAACACCAAAACTTTTTCTCCACTCATGGTTAGTGGTTGGGTGAAGCCATTTATTGCTAAACTACTTTTTAACTCATAATGACAATCCAAAACATCCAAATGACCCTGATCAAAAGTTCACATACCCCATTTCTTAATACATGTATTGCCCCCTAACATCAAGACAACTTGAAGTCTTTTGTGGTAGTGTGGATGAGGTTCTTTATGTTCTCAGATGGTAAAGCTGTCCACTCTTCTTGGCAAAAAGCCTCCAGTTCCTGTAAATTCCTGGGCTGTCTAGCATGAACTGCGCGCTTGAGATCTCCCAAGAGTGGCTCAATGATATTGAGGTCAGGAGACTGAGATGGCCACTCCAAAACCCTCACTTTGTTCTGCTGTAGCCAATGACAGGTTGACTAGGACTTGTGTGCTGGATCATTGTCGTGTTGGAACGTCCAAGTATGTCCCATATGCAACTTCCGGGCTGATGATTGCAAATTTGCCTCCCAGTATTTGCTGATAACGTGCTGCATTCATCTTTCCTTCAATTTTGACCAAGTTTCCTGTGCCTTTGTTGCTCACACATCCTCAAAACATCAGTGATCCACCTCTGTGCTTTACAGTAGGAATGGTGTTCCTTTCATCATGCTGACCTCTTTCCAAATGTAACGTTTATGGTTGTGGCCAAAAAGTTTAATTTTGGTCTCATCACTCCAAATTATCTTGTTCCAGAAGTTTGAGGCTTGTCTCTCTGCTGTTTTGCATATTGTAGGCGAGATACTTTGTGGCATTTGGCAGTAACGGCTTTCTTAAGGCGACTCGACCATGCAGCCCAATTTTCGCAAAGTGCCTCCTTATTGTACAGCTTGAAACAGCCACACCGCTAGTTTTCAAAGAGTCCAGTGTTTCAGCTGATGTTATTTGTGGGTTTTTCCCGAACAATTTTCCTGGCAGTTGTGGACAAAATTTTTGTTGTTCTACCTGTCTGTGGTTTTGTTTTTACAGAGTCCCTGATTTTCCATTTGTTAATCACAGTTTGAACGCTGCTGACTGGCATTATCAATTCTTAGGATATCTTTTTGTATCCCTTTCCTGTTTTATACAGTTCAACTATCTTTTCCCGTAGATCCGTTGACAATTCTTTTGCTTTCCCCATGCCTCACAATCCAAAAATGTCAGTGGCTGTATGAAAGATGCAGGAGACTGTCTGGATCCCAGAAACTCACTCAGGTTTTATGCACACACACTGATTACAAGCAAACAGGTCACAGGTGAGGATGTTACCGTTAGTAGCCATTCAAACCCACTTGTGTCAACTTCTGTGCATGTTATCAGGACAAAATCACCAGGGTATGTGACCTTTTGATCAGGGTCATTTGGATATTTTGGGTTGTCATAATGATTTGAAAAGAGAAAACACAGTAATTTGACAATAAATAGCTTCACCCAACCACTAACCATGAGTTGAGGAAAAGTTTTGGTGTTATCATTCATATTCTCTGAAAAAAAAGACAAGAAAGAAAAAAATTATGCCGGGGTATGTGAACTTTTGAGCACAACTGTATACAGTAAACGGTGTGTCCTAGCACCATTTAGTAAAGCATTAGCGATTTCAACAATTCATAGACTCAGACCAAAAGGGTTAGTCTTTCAGAGTCAATGAGCTGTTGGTGCCCATGAACCTGTCGCCAGTTCATGGCATTGCCTTTATTGGACTCCTTTTGATGCATATTAACATACTAACAACCTTAAATAATTTGTAATCCCTATGTAGCCCAGACATTCTTTTGATTAACCTTAGGACTTTCATCCTTCCCAGCCATGAGCGCCCAGTCATGTGGTGTTTTGGATTTCTGATCATGAAGTCGCAAGTCCCCGCCTGCATCAATAAGCCTACTCATAATCCACAGGTCACAAGAAAAGGCTGCAGCGTGGACCGGGGTGCTCCAATCTAAGGAACGGCTGCAAACATACAAAAGAAGCAATGTCATATAATTGTTACACCGCTTGTACTTTTACATTTTGGAAGCAAGTTTACATATTTATTGAATGTATGGATCACCGGTTACGGACATCAGTGAACACATTTATTTCTCTCTTTAGATCACATAGCAGGGCATTGTACAGCGTTATATGGCCAGATAGGCTCTGACTGTGTGTCAGAGGAGAAACACGTCACCATAGAAATTGTAACACTAAGAAGGAAAAGTCGTGGAATCAAGCACATTTGTGACGTCATTCGTCGGAAATTGCAAAGATAGTTGCCAGCAGCAGATCTTGATAATTTAGAGTGAGCCTGTCATCAGAATTTTGCTAAGTAAACTACAAGCATTGTCAGCTCAAGGCCGGGATCACACTTGCGAGAGACTCGCACGATTCTCGTGCGAGTCTCTCGCATGAATACCCGGCACTTCCGCCGGCACTCGGACTGGAGCGTGCGGCTGCATGTACTTCTATGCAATCGTGCGAGTTTCTCCAAGTGTGATCCCGGCCTAACGCTATTACACTGACTAAAATGATACCTGGGTTGAAGAAATCCGTCTTGTGGTTGTTGTTTAATCTTTGCTTGCAGGTTTCAGTTAATGAGATTCTCATGCTCCGGGGTGGCCTGTGTGCGGGGCTTTATATGATGCTCTGTTCACATATTCATCTTTACGAGCTTAAATGACAGGTCACTGAACATTCAGTGACCTGCCTCCTATTTTAAATACTGCGCTTGCACAGTTAATACTGTGTGTAAAAAAAAAGGATTTAAATCGAGAAAAATGACGCCAGCCATGCGCAGCCGCATCTATCAAGCCATTTTTTCAAACAAAATGGTGGCGGTGCATGCGCAGTAGCATCTATCTGCCAGCGATGCTCTTATCCTGTGCAAACCCCGCCACAGGAGCTTGAGCAGATTGAGAGCATAGCTTGTCGATAGATGCTACTGCGCACGCGCCACCACAATTTTGTTGAAGAAAGAAATTTCAGAATTTTTTTTTGTCCTCTTAAATAAAAAAAAATCAGTAAAAGTTTGGTATCACCATAATAATACTGACCTGGAGAATCAGGATTCAGAATAATTTTTACCACAGAATGTATGACGTAAAAACAAAACTTAAAAAACATGTTGGGTTAGCATTTTCTTCACAATTTCATTTTTATTAAATGACTTACTGGTTAGGATTGGATCCAGAACTTAAAAGCAATTCAGCTATTTTTCGAAGTCCAAGCAATGCAGCCACAAAAAGGGGGTTTGTCCCTGGGAATTGGGGCTATCAGGAAGGGTCCCTGCAGAGAAACACATTGTATGTCAAATCGGCTGTAAAATACTGCAGCAGCAAATCTCATTCAGATGGGAAAGTTTAGCTGTCAATTTTTAACCCCTTCATGACCCAGCCTATTTTGACCTTAAAGACCTTGCCATTTTTTGCAATTCTGACCAGTGTCCCTTTATGAGGTAATAACTCAGGAACGCTTCAACGGATCCTAGCGATTCTAGACTGTTTTTTCTGACATATTGGCTTCATGTTAGTGGTAAATTTAGGTCGATAATTTTTGCGTTTATTTATAAAAAATGGAAATTTGGTGAAAATTTTGAAAATTTCGCAATTTTCAAATTTTGAATTTTTATTCTGTTAAACCAGAGAGTTATGTGACACAAAATAGTTAATAAATAACATTTCCCACATGTCTACTTTACATCAGCACACTTTTGGAAACAAAATTTTTTTTTGATAGGAAGTTATAAGGGTTAAAAGTTGACCAGCGATTTCTCATTTTTACAGCAAAATTTACAAAACCATTTTTTTTAGGGACCACCTCACATTTGAAGTCACTTTGAGGGGTCTATATGGCAGAAAATACCCAAAAGTCACACCATTATAAAAACTGCACCCCTCAAGCTACTCAAAACTACATTCAATAAGATTATTAACCCTTCAGGTGATTCACAGGAACTAAAGCAACGTGGAAGGAAAAAATGGACATTTTAATTTTTCCAACAAAAATTTTATTTTAGCATCAATTTTTTCATTTTTCATGGGCAACAGGACAAAATGGATCCTAAAATTTGTTGGGCAATTTCTCCTGAGTACACAGATACCTCATATGTGGTCATAAAATAATAATAATCTTTATTTATATAGCGCCATCATATTCCGCAGCGCTTTACAGTTTAACCACTGTTTGGGCGCACGCAGGGCTCAGAAAGGAAAGAGCGTCATTTGACTTTTTGAATGGAAAATATGCTGGAATATTTAGCGGTTGCCATGTCGCATTTGGAGAGTCCCTGTGTGCCTAAACATTGGAGCTCCCCTACAAGTGACCCCATTTTGGAAACTAGACCCCCCAAGGAACTTATCTAGATGCATAGTGAGCACTTTGAACCCCCAGGTGCTTCACAAATTGATCCGTAAAAAAAGAAAGTACTTATTTTTCACAAAAATTTTCTTTTAGCCTCAGTTTTTTCATTTTCACATGGGCAACAGGATAAATTGGATCCTAAAATTTGTTGGGCAATTTCTCCTGAGTACACAGATACCTCATATGTGGTCATAAACCACTGTTTGGGTGCACGGTAGGGCCCAGAAGGGAAGGAGCGCCATTTGACTTTTTGAATGGAAAATTAGCTCCAATCGTTAGCGTACGCCATGACGCATTTGGAGAGCCCCTATGTGCCTAAACAGCGAAAAAAAAAACACATGTGACACCATTTTGGAAACTAGACCCCTCATGGAACTTATCTAGATGTGTTGTGAGCACTCTGAACCCCAAGTGCTTCACAGAAGTATATAACGCAGAGTAGTGAAAATAAAAAAATCATTTTTTTCCTCAAAAATGATTTTTTTAGCCCACTATTTTTTATTTTCACAAGGGTAACAGGAGAAATTGGACCACAAAAGTTGTTGTGCAATTTGTCCTGAGTACATCAATACCCCATATGTGGGGGGAACCACTGTTTTGGCACATGGGAGAGCTCAGAAGGGAAGGAGCGCCATTTTGGAATGCAGACTTGATGGAATGTTCTGTGGGCGTCATGTTGCGTTTGCAGAGCCCCAGATGTGCCTAAACAGTAGAAACCCCCCACAAGTGACCCCCCAAGGAGCTTATCTAGATGTGTTGTGAGCACTTTGAACCCCAAGTGCTTCACAGAAGTTTATAAACGCTTAAGCCGTGAAAATAAAAAATCATTTTTTTTCTCAAAAAATGATTTTTTAGCCCCCTATTTTTTATTTTCACAATGGTTACAGGAGAAATTGGACCCCAAAAGTTGTTGTCCAGTTTGTCCTGAGTACGCTGGTACCCCAAATGTGCGAGGGAACCACTGTTTGGGCACACGTCAGGGCTCAGAAGGGATGTAGTGACGCTTTGAAATGCCGACTTGATGGAATGGTGTGCGGGCATCTTGCTTCGTTTGCAGAGCCCCTGATGTGCCTAAACAGTAGAAACCGCCCACAAGTGACCTCATTTTGTAAACTAGACCCCGCAAGGAACTTATCCAAATGTGTGGTGAGCACCTTGAACCCCCACGTGCTTCACAGAAGTTTATAATGCAGAGCCGTGAAAATAAAAAATCATTTTTTTCCTCAAAAACTGATTTTTTTTAACCCTCAATTTTTTATTTTCACAAGGGTAACAGGAGAAATTGGACCCCAAAAGTTGTTGTACAATTTGTCCTGAATACATTGGTACCCCATATGTGGGGGAAGCCACTGTTCGGGCACACGTCGGGGCTCGGAATGAAAGTAGTGACGTTTTGAAATGCCGACTTTGATGGAATGGTCTGTGAGAGTCATGTTACGTTTGCAGAGCTCCTGATGTGCCTAAACAGTAGAAACTCCCCACAAGTGATCCATTTTGGAAACTAGACCCCGCTAGGAACTTATCTAGATGTGTGGTGAGCACTTTGAACCCCCAAGGGCTACACAGAAGTTTATAACGCCCGGGCATGAAAATAAAAAAATCATATTTTTTCCACAAACATGATCTTTCAGTCCCCAATTTTTTTATTTTTCTAAGGGTACAGGAGAAATTAGACACCAAAAGTTGTTGTCCAATTTGTCCTGAGTACGCTGATATCCTATATGTGGGAGAAAACTACTGTATGGGCACACTTCGGGGCTCGGAAGGGAAGTAGTGACGTTTTGAAATGCCGACTTGATGGAATGGTCTGCGGGCATCATGTTACGTTTGCAGAGCCCATGATGTGCCTAAACAGTAGAAACTCCCCAAGTGGCCCCATTTTGGAAACTAGATCCCCCAAGGAACTCCTCTAGATGTGTGGTGAGAACTTTGAATCTTCAAGTTCATCACAGAAGTTTATAACGCAGAGCCATGAAAATAAAAAATCATTTTTTTTCCACAAAAATAATTTTTTTAGTCCCCAATTTTTTTTTCCCAAGAGTAAAAGGAGAAATTAGACCCCCAAAGTTGTTGTGCAATTTTTCCTGAGTATTCTGATTCCCCATATGTGGAGGTAAACCACTGTTTGAGCACACGTCGGGGCTCGGAATAAAGGGAGCACTGTTTTACTTTTAGAATGCAAAATTTGCAGCAATCAATGGTGGCGCCATGTCGTGTATGGAGACCCCCTGATGTGCCTAAATAGTGGAAATCCCTCAATTCTAATTCCAACCCTAACCCCAACAACCCCTACACACCCCTAACCCTAATCCAAATCCTAACCATAATCCTAACCCCAACACACACCCTAACCCTAATCCCAACTCTAGCCATAACCCTAACCACAAGCCTAACCCTAATCCCAACCCTAACCCCGAAACACCCCTAACACTTATCCTAACACTAACTCTAACCACCAAACCTAACCCTAATCCCAACCCTAATTCCAACCCTAACCCTAATTCCAACCCTAACCCAAATTCTAACAGTAACCCTAATTCTAACCCTAATGCTAACTACCCTTAGTTCTAACTCTAACCCTAAGGCTAGGTTCATAATGCGTTTTACCAGCCCGTTCAACAAATAGCGTTGACGGGCTGGTAACGGTATAGCATAATGCGATCGCGTTATGCTATACCCGCTAGCGCAGATGAATCAGCAGATGATTCATCTGTGCTAGCGGTGACGGAGCCCAGACGCTGCAGCCCGCGTCCGAGGTTCCGTCACTGAATGACGGCACTTCGCGAACGCATGCCGCTTTACGGCATGCGTCGCGATGCGCCCGACAATGGGGGTAAAGGGCAGCGTTAACGGACTGCGTTACATCGCGTTATACCGCGGTGTAACGCAGTCCATCTAACGGACTGCCATAACGCAATATGAACCCAGCCTAACCCTAACCCTAAGGCCCCGTGCACACATTGCGGATTCACTGGCCGATTTTTCCTCGCGGATTTTGCTAAATCTTATTTAGCTAAATTTTGCTACCTGCGGATTTAGCGCGGATTAAGGGCCTGTGCACACGTTGCGGATTTACTGCGGTTTTTGTGCGGATTTGCCCTGCGGTTTTACACCTATAATGGAATAGGTGTAAAAACGCTGCGGAATCCGCACAAAGAATTGACATGCCGCGGATTTAAAACCGCACCAAATCTGCGCGGAAAAATCCGAAGCATGTGCACAGCGTTGTTTTTTTTTTACCATTTATTTACATTGTACTGTACATGGTTTCCGGATCTGCTGCGGATTCGCAGCAAAATCCGCAACGTGCGCACAGGAAAAGAAATAATTTCTTTATTTTATTATTTGTCCCTACCTATGGGGGTCAAAATGGGGCGTTTATTTACTTTTTTTTATTTTGATCACTGTGAGAGAGTATCACAGTGATCAAAATAAATTTATGGACTCTGGAGGGCGCACTGCGCATGCCCCCGCCATTTTCCAAGATGGCGGCTCCCATGAAGAATCCTAGACCAACGCCGGGACGGATCCAGGGACATCGGAGGACCGGGGGAGGTGAGTAGGGGGGGTCGGAAGGTAAGGGGGGATCGGAAGGTGGGGGCAGCGGAGGCAAGGAGGAGGGGAGCAGATAGTGAAGGCGGCGACCGATCGCCGACATTTATCGTGGCGGCGGCCGATCGCCCCCGTCACTCTGTGTGGGGGGGGTCAGATCTCGGTGTCCAGCCATGGCAGATGCTATTGCAGCATCGGCCATGGCTGGATTGTAATATTTCACCAAATTTCATTGGTGAAATATTACAAATCGCTCTGATTGGCTGTTTCACTTTTAACAGCCAATCACAGTGATCGTAGCCACGTGGGGGTTAAGCCACCCCCACTGTGGTGATGCAGAAAGGGTCTTGTTACTGCGGGTCTGGTGACCTTTCAGTGACCCCGGTCACCCGACCCGCAGGAACATGATTTATACTATGACGCCTACGTCGGCGTCATGGGTCGGGATGCCACTGGTTTTCATGACGCCGACGTAGGCGTCATGGGTCGGGAAGGGGTTAAAGCAGATTGGTCATAAATTTGTTGCAGATTTTTCTTATTAAGTTCAGTGGAAAAGTCAAAATCGACAACAGACCCTAATTGTTACAGAATTGGCTGCGGAAAAGCTACAGATATGCAGCAAATTCCACAGGTCTGAAAATTAAGACCATTTTCACAAAGTTTAAACTCTTAACGGCCTATAGTCGCCTGGACTTTCTTGGTTCCCTTGTCAGTACAAATGGAAGAAGAGAGCTTGTGTGGATCACACAGGAGGTGACAGGCAGCGTATCCAGTCTGCCTGTATGGACGTCACTAATAGGCTGGAAGCTGGCATGGTTCCCTATACATAACTGTGTGACTTGCCCCCTATAGAAGCCTTCCCTAAGTGCAAGTATAATACTAAGTAGCCCCATGCTCATGAATATTAGGTGTGAGTGGCTACTTAAAAGGATTTTGCCCCTGATTATATAGGCAATCAAGCGATCAATTCGAGCATCCTAGAGGGATTAATTAAAAATGTAAATGTTTAAAAAAATATGAAAAAACATATATGTATATACAGGGTTGGACAAAATAGTGGAAACACCTGGAAACATCAACAAAAGTTAGTTTAATATGGTGTAGGTCCACCTTTTGCGGCGATTACAGCCTCAATTCTCCGAGGTATGGATTCATACAAGGTGTGAATGGTTTCCAAAGGAATTTTAGCCCATTCTTCAGTTAAAACACCCTCCAGTTCTTTGAGCGACGATGGCGGCGGAAATCGACGTCTAACTTGAATCTCTAAAATCGACCATAAATGATCAATAATGTTGAGGTCTGGGGATTGTGGGGGCCAGATGAGATGCTCAACTTCATTAGAATGTTCCTCGTGCCATGCTTTAACGATTCTAGCTGTATGAAATGGTGCATTATCATCCTGAAAGATGGCGTTCCCCTCCGGGAACAGTGCTTGAACCATAGGATGCATTTGGTCGTCTAAAATGCCTAAATAATCGCGGCTGTTAATTCTTCCATGAAGGGATATCATTGGCCCGGCGGATCTCCACGAAATAGCACCCCAGATCATCACAGAACCTCTGCCATGTTTTACGGTTGGGAGAAGGCAGTCTGGATGGAATGCTTCTTTCGGCTGTCTCCAAACGTACACGCGGCCAGAGGTCGGAAATAGGGTAAATGATGATTCGTCTGAGAATATCACATGTTTCCACTGCTCGAGAGACCAATTCTGGAGGTTTCTTCACCACTCTAAACGCTTGGAAACATTTGTCATTGAGAGCAGCGGTTTTCGAATTGCAGCTCTTCCGTGGAATCCAGATTTGTTCTGCTCCCCGAACAGTTTTCGTGAAAACTGGGTTCTGTAGGTGTTCATTGAGCTCAGCAGTGATTTTCGCAGCCGTGGTCTTGCGATCCTCTCTCACAATTCGCTTTAGAGTCAAACGGTCTCTCTCAGTCAACTTTCGACTTTCGGACGGCCATGTACTTTGCTGAGGACGTTGACCCTTCTCTTTCAAATGCAGTCATTACTTTGGAGACAGTACCTCTTGACACGCCAAGCATTCGGGCACTTTCGGTTACACTAGCGCCTGCCATACCAGCACCAACAATTTGGCCTCTTTGAAAATCCGAGAGGTCTGCCATTGGTATCAGGTTCTCATCAATGTTCTTACAATTATGCAAAACAAACAGTTAATTTACATACACTTATCACATAACACAAATAATCAACTACAAAACATTACCATATCTCATGGTTTGCATGTTTATAACATGTTCGAAGATTATGATGCCAAAACGTTAGGTGTTTCATTTAGTAGAGTCTGGTTTATTCTATATGATGTGCAGGTGATTGCCACCGGCTGTCAGCTGATTCTGACAGCTGACACCCGGGACTTTAACCCCTGACATGCTGGGATCGAACACGATTGCATCATTCTGGGAGCCGGCAGAGGGCTGACAGCCCATTTGCCTTTGGATCGGAGACCACGCAGCATGACGTGGGGTCACGATCGTTGCCAAGGTGACCTGATGTCGTCATGATGACATCCGGGTCACTTGACCTAGAAAACTTGCTGATCACGCCCAGTGCATGATGAGCAAGTCTGTCAGTGCATTTAAAAAATTAAATAATTGTAAAAATATTAAAAAACAAAACAAAAATGATAATAAAAAAATCAAAATATATTCTATCGCTAAATAAATATTTGAATGCAAAAAATCTAAACAATAAAAGTACACATATTTTGTCTTGCCATGTCCGCAACGACCCGACCTATAAAACTGTCCCACTAGTTAACCCCTCTATATAAATGAGGTATCGCTATAATTGTACTGACCTGAAGAATAAAACTGCCTTATCAATTTTACCACACAGAACAGCATAAACGCCCCCCTCCCTCCAAAGAAATTCCTGAATTGCTGGTTTTTGTTCATTCTGCCTCCCAAAAATCGGAATAGAAAGCGATCAAAAAATATCTTGTGCCCGAAAATGGTACTAATAAAAACGTCAATTTTTCCTGCAAAAAACAAGACCTCACATGACTCTGTGGGCCAAAATATGAAAAAATTATAGCTTTCAAAATGTGGTGATGCAAAACTTTTGCAGTAAAAAGCATCTTTTAATGTGTGACAGCTGCCAAACATAAAAACCCTCTATAAGGCCTATTTCACATGTCCTGATATTTGCGGTACTGGAAAAAAATGGTACCGGAGATGTCAGTGTCCGTGTGTGTAATACTTGCAGCACACGTGTGGCATCCGTGTTCCGCCCGGGTGCTGCATCAGTACCACACGGACAGGCGCCAGGGAAGAAGCGTTAAAGCAAGCGCCTGTTCCCTGGCACCGAGTACTGAACACGGCTCTCATCATTCTCCTCTGCTCTGCCGGTGATCAGCGCAAGCAGGGGAGAATGATGAGAGTTAAATTTAATTGATAAAAGAAACAGCAGGCGGCGGCTGATGAGACTATTTATTACTCCTATCAGCCTACCCCTGCTGCAGTTAATAACAGTGACAGCAGGGGCAGCGTGGGTTCCCCTATATTTTCTATAACCAGCCAGGCAAAACTCACAGCTGCGGGCTGCAACCCTCAGCTGTCAGCTTCAGCAAAGTTGGTTACAGCTAGTGAGGATCTCACCGAGGTCACAGTAATTCAGCCCGGCGGGGAACGCAGCCTCAGTGACCAGAGGTAACCTTGATGACATCACCGCCGGTCATTGACGCTGCGCTCGCAACAGCTCAGACACCAGTGGTTCACAGTCTGGACGGCTGCATCTTGGCACCGTCCAGTTTGAAAATATTTATCCCCCAGACATGGATTACGGCATGGGACAGAACGACGGATAGGTGAGGGATATTGTTGTTTTTTTTATTTTTGTTTTATTACAGGAGAACGAGGGCTCCGGTGGAATTAGGCTTTAGGTGAGTATAGGTGTGTTTGTTATTTTGAAATAAAAATGGAAAACTGTGTTTTGTTTTATTTCTAGTAAAAGACTATTCTTGCTGTATCTTTATTTACCATATACAGTAACTATAGGATTAGTAATGGAGAGGTGTTTTATAGACACCTCTCCATTACTAATTCCTGGGCTTGATGTCACCTGACAATACAATGGCGATATCAACTCCACATATATGAACACCACTTGTCACCGCTACAGGGCAAGTGGGAAGAGCCGCGCAAAGCGCCATATAGCATATGTGCCTATTCTGGGTGGCTGCGGGCTACTATTTTTAGGTTGGAACTGGTCAATATCCATGGCCCTTGACCAGCCTGATAATACCAGACCCCAGCTGTGAGCTTTAGCAAGGCTGGTTGTCAAAAATGGGGGAGGGGCACGCCGTTTTTTAAAATTATTTAATTAAATAATTTAAAAAAACAGCGTGGGGACCCCTCCATTCTTGATAGCTACAGCTGAGGCTTGCAGCCCCCACTTGTGAGTTTTGCCTGGCTGGTCATAGAAAATTACAAGGGAACCCACGCCATTTTTTCATTTATTTATGCAGTAGTACCCGCATAGGGTGCCATTCACACAAGGATACTGCACAGTGTCCGGTTCACAGCCTATTAATTACGCCCCTACTGTTCGACTAAGCGGGCCGGCCAGTACACTCTCAATGTGCACCAGTGTGAACACCCCTTATGCGAGACCAAACGTTCCTGGGCTCGGCTGCACCCAAAAAAATAAAGTGCAAAAAATTCAAAAATAGTGGGGTATTAGTTAATATTTTGGCCAAAATACATAAGCTTGTAACCTGCGCCAAAGGTCTCCACGCTTACAAGTACCTACACTACACTACACTAGCCACTAAGGAGACTCAAGGTCTCCAAAAATTCAATACAAACAGCACAAAAAGGCAGCAAAATTCACCTGCCCAGATCTCAGAACAAATGCACTACAGGGTGCAGCCAGCCCATAAAGCAAGATGCTTCTTCCCCGGCGCCGATGCATGTCACACGGATGACATCCATGTGTGTTGTCCGTGTGTACGTGTGCGGGACATTTTGCGGCCCGTGCTGACAGCGTGTTTTGCCCATGGACACCGGTCCGTCGAAACACACTGATATGTGCACAGACCCACTCACTTGAATGGGTCTACGTGTGTACGTGTCTCCGGTACGTGTGTAAAACTGTCATCACACATACTGGAGACACAGACGTGTGAAAGAGGCATAAATCTGGTATTGCTGTAATCACACCGACCTGAAGAATGAAGTGCCTAATCACTTATACTGCACAAGGAACAGCGTAAAAAATAAATAAAACTAATTATTCACATGCTGTTTATTTTTTCATTCTCCCTCCCAAAGATTGCAGTAAGGCTCGGCGCACATTTATCCTGCGCTGAGCGCTTGCAGCGGGGTTTCCGTGTAAATCTCTGAAAGACGAATTTTGGTAAGAACTTACCTGTAAAATCCTTTTCAGTGAAGAAGGAAGAGAGACACACTAGTCATTACTAGTGGGTAGGCGGAGCCCAGATAGGATTGACACCTCAGATTAAAAAGAGTGTTGACCGGCCCCTCCAGCTCGGGCTCCTCCTACTCCGGCTTCTCCAGTCGTACCAAGCTAAGGAAGAGCAAATATCACCAGCGGAGCAACATAACCCCTTCTGAAGGACTTCAGAAAAAAGACAGGAATACAGGTTATGCATGCAACAGGAAGAAACCACACAGTTCCAGGTACTACTCACTGGACCTGACCACTGCGATGAGCTGGCGATGCTGGAACAGAGCCTTAGCGCGCCGACCTCAGCCCAGATAATCGCTATCAGAGAAGGGTCACGCCGCATCTGAAAACAACAACACATTCTGCCATGGGAGGGAGCTGTGTCTCTCTTCCTTCCTTCGCTGAAAAGGATTTTACAGGTAAGTTCTTACCAAAATCCGTCTTTCAGCAGCAGATGGAAGGAAGAGAGCCACACTAGTCATTACTAGTGGGACGTCCCAAAGCAGTCCCAAAAATTAAGGGTGGGAAAAAAACCAAAAGAGGCAGAATCCCAACAACCTTGATAAATGCGCAACAGGCGCCAAATACAAGTTAATTTGAACTTTAAACTACAGCCGCCTGCAGGACCCTACGTCCTAAGGCCGCATCAGCGGAAGCACTGACGTCCACCTTATAAAACTTTGTAAACGTGTGGACGGAGCGCCAAGTCGCCGCTCGGCAGAGCTGAGCTGCCGAGGCCCCTTGATGAAAAGCCCACGATGAAGCCACAGCCCTCATGGAGTGAGCTCGAATCTTAATCGGGCAAAGTTCGCCTTTAAGTCGGTAAGCCTCCAAAATGGCCGACCGAATCCAACGAGCTATAGAGTCCTTGGAAGCTCGTTGACCACGTCGACGACCTGCTGGAATCAACAGAGAGTCTGACTTCCGAAAACCTTGGGTAACAGACAAATAGAACTTCAAGGCCCGCACTAAATCCAATGTGTGCAAAGCCCGTTCCTTTGCATTCTTCGGGCCCGGACAAAGTGAGGGCAACACAATATCCTGGTTAACATGAAATTGCGACACCACCTTAGGTAGAAAGTCGCCCCGTGTGCGAAGCACTACTGGATATGGGTAAAACTCCAGGAAGGGAGGCGAGCAGGAAAGAACCGCCAACTCAGAAACCCTTCTCAAAGAGGTGACCGCCACTAGGAAGGCAACCTTCCAAGAAAGTAAAGAAAGACTAGCAGAGTCCATAGGCTCAAAAGGCCCACGCTGAAGAGCCTCCAAGACAAGGTTGAGCCGCCAAGGAGACACAGGCGCCTTCCGCGGCGGAAACTGACGGGTTACTCCGCGAAAAAAGGAACGTACGTCCCTCCGCGAGGTGATAGCCTTCCGAAACAGCAAGGACAGAGCAGAAACCTGACCCTTCAGAGTGCTAACTGCCAAACCCTTGTCCAGCCGTACTGCAGAAAAGCCAGCAAATTGGGAATGGAAAAAATGACTTCGGCTGAGAAACCTCTACGGGTCAATATTTTGGTCTCAAGAGCCACACCGTCAAACGCAGAGACTTCAAGTCCGGATGACGAACGGGCCCCTGGTTAACAGGCCCGGGTGAAGAGGAAGTGGGAATGGAGGTGCCGCCAAAAGCGACACCAGTGTCGAGAACCACGTCCTCCTTGGCC
>JARQOD010000002.1:290987877-291115045 GCA_033576555.1 Oophaga sylvatica
GGGGACGGGGAAAAATCAGGCGCTACCCGGGTCTCAGCGGTCGTGCCGTGTTACCAGGAGTGGGAGCGCTGAAGCCCAAGGAGCCTCGCGGAGGTCCGACGGTTTCCCCCCTCCGACCAAGTGGCTGCCGAGTCAGACAGTAGCCAGGAGACAGATCCCGGGGAACTGACAGAGGACATGGCAGTTTCATCAATTCTGCCACATCAAGTCAGGGATTTCAGGCAGCGTTGGAAGCTGCCCCCTAGCCTGAAACTCTCAAGGAACAGGCGGCACAGCCTCCCCTGGAGTCCGACCGCGAGCGAGTGGTCTGGGACCAGGGACGGCTGTACCGGGTAACGGTCCAGCAGGGTCACCGGAGGCGTGGCCCAGGGACCGACAGTTAGTGTACCCCACCGTTCAGGCGGAATTGTTGCGGACGCACACGAGATTCCAATGGCCGGACACCTAGGGATCACTAAACCCAGGGCCGGTTAGCTCAGCATTTCTACTGGCCTGGAATGAGGACCGAGGTGATAGCCTACTGCGTTCGTTGTGAAAACCTGTCAGAGGGTGGGGAAGGCGGGGCCGTGCCCCAAAGCCCCACTGGTAACTCTGCCCATCATCGAAGAGCCTTTCTCGAGGGTGGCTGTGGATCCATTGGACCTTTGTCCACTCCCAGCCGCCCGGGGAAATGCTTCATATAACGTAGTGGACTATGCGACCCGGTACCCGGAGGCGGTAGCTTTGTCGTCCATTCGGGCCGACAAAGTGGCCACTGCCTTACTGGAGATTTTTCTCCAGAGTGGGGTTTCCCAAGGAAATGCTCCCCGACCGAGGGACCCATTCATGTCGCAGCTGATGGAGTCTCTCTGTAAGCAGGTACAGGTGCAACATCTGGTGGCCAGCCCGTATCACCCACAGCCCAAATGGCTTGTGTGAGCGGTTCAATGGCACCTTAAAGCAGATGCTGAAGATGTTGGTCGACTCCCACGGGAGAGACTGGGAGCGGTATCTCCCACACCTGCTGTTTGCCTACCGGGAGGTCCCACAGGCCTCAACGGGGGTTCTCCCCCTTTGAGCTCCTGTACGGGCGACGTGTACGGGGGCCCCCTTGCTCTGGTGAAGGAAGCGGGGGAAGGGGATTTAGCCACCCCTGGAGTGTCGGTCATTGAGTATGTCGTGCGCTTCCGGGACCGAATGATGGCCTTGACGCGGCTGGTGCATGATAATATGGCCCAAGCTCAGGCTGACCAGAAGCGATGGTACGACCAGAATGCTTGTGAGCGGACCTACCAGGTGGGTCAAAAGGTGTGGGTATGGTCCCCGTACCACAAAACAAGCTTCAGGCGGCCTGGGAGGGTCCATACCTCGTGCACGAGCAGCTCAACGCCGTCACCTACCTGGTCACCCTGGACCACGCCCGTGGAAGGAGGAAGGCCTTCCATGTGAACATGATGAAGGCCCATCATGAGCGGGAGGCTTATGCTCACCCAGTGTGCAACCTTCCAGAGGAGGGAGAGGCAGAAACCCTCCTCGATCTGCTCACCCAAGCCAAGGCGGGTGGATCCATCGAGGATGTGGGGGTTGGCCACCAGCTCTCGGAGGACCAGCATTCCCAGCTGGGGGCCACCCTGCACCCCTTTCGGGAGCTGTTCAGCAGCCTGCCCGGAAGGACTGAGGCAGCAGTCCATGACGTGGACACTGCAACCACCCCCCAATCCGGCGTTCAGCATATCGAGTCTCTCTTGAGGTGCAGCAGCAGATGCGCCAAGAGATAGACGAGATGCTGAGGCTGGGGGTGATCCAAGCGTCCAACAGCGCATGGGCTTCGCCTGTAGTCCTCATTCCTAAAAAGGACCCGAACTACGCGGTTTCTCGTGGATACAGGGGCTCAACGCTGTGTCGGTCACCGATGCGTACCCAATGCCACGCATCGATGACCTGCTCGACCAGCTGGCCGGGCCAAGTACCTGACCATCATGGATCTGAGCAGGGGGTATTGGCAGATTCCCCTGACCCCTAGGGCACGGGAACGCTCTGCCTTTATCACCCCATTCGGACTGTACGAGTCTACGGTGATGCCCTTCGGCATGAAGAATGCCCCCTGCCACTTTTCAGCGGATGGTCAACGCGCTGCTCGAGGGACTGGAAGCGTATGCGACCGCGTACCTGGATGACATTGCCATCTTCAGTCTCACCTGGGAGGATCACCTAGCGCAGGTGCTCGGGCGGATCCAGCGAGCAGCCTTGACCATTAAGCCGGAAAAATGCCAGCTGGGTATGAGTGAGGTCCACTACCTGGGACACCGGGTAGGTGGGGGAGCTCTGAAGCCAGAGCCCGGGAAGGTGGATGCCATCGCATCCTGGCCCACCCCCAGGACCAAGAAGCAGGTGATGGTCCTTTTTGGGTACTGCTGGGTACTATAGAGGTTTGTTCCACACTATAGTGCCCTGGCAAGCCCCTGACGGACCTCACCAAGAAAAGGCTGCCCGTCGCAGTCGACTGGACAGTCGCCTGCGAGACAGCTTTCCAGGCGCTCAAGACCGCCCTTTCTAGTTCTCCTGTACTACAGGCAGCCGACTTCACGCGCCATTCTTAGTGCAGACCGATGCCAGCGACTTCGGCCTCGGTGCTGTGCTCAGCCAGGTTGACACGACGGGCCATGACACCCCCATTTTTGTACCTGAGCAGGAAGCTCCTGCCGAGGGAAGTGGCCTATTCCACGATGGAGAAGGAATGTCTGGCAATTGTGTGGGCCCTGCAGCGTCTGCAGCCATACTTGTACGGACGCCAATTCACCGTGGAAACAGACCACAACCCCCTCAGCTGGTTACACACGGTCTCTGGGACGAATGGGAGGTTGCTACGCTGGAGCCTCGCTCTCCAACAGTACCACTTCACCATTCGCCACAAAAGAGGCAGGGACCATGGTAACGCTGATGGGTTTGTCCCGGCAAGGAGAGGGTGCGGTAGGGCGCACGGGGGAACACAGGAATGTGATACCCCCTAGCGCCCTCAAAAGCAGGGAGGTGTAAGGAAAGGGAACGTCGCCATTTTGTATAGGGCCTATAGCAGCCTCCATTTTGTCAGTTCACAGAGCCACAAACTATTAACTACATATTGCCTATTAGCATATCTAGTACGACCGGTGTTTGATGTCCCCTATGAGTCAAACGGGCTTTAACATGCTAATTAGTTTAGGCCAGTGTCTGAATAAGATGGTCAGTCGTATGGTAAATAGCTCAAGCTCAAGCCATTGTTTGCTGCTCCATATGAATTGCAGGCCAGTTAATATGCGTGCTTCAAAGCAAAGGGGATGGGCCTAGCAGGTTTAAGAACTAGCCATGACCAGGCTGCTGGTCATTCCATTTTCTCACAGCAGCAAGAAACACAAGGGACAGACCTTGCCAAGGGTGCAGCAACACATGCTTTGGGGACTATCCAGCAACTGAAGACTGTACCGGGGGACGGCAGAGCGCCCCTGCCTTCCCATGAAAATACTACCCGTAATATTAATCTATAGCTTATACCTTTAAGCCTTGTACATTATCGTTGTATTTTTTCTCTGACTGCAAATCCATTGTAATTACGTTGTATAGCTTTACTGTATATTTCTGTAATTATCTAGTGCGCCTTAAGGCGATTAAACCATAAAATTAATCTTGGGCTGATGCTTTTACTCTGATCACGAATCTTAGAATACCCAGTGGTAACAGGACAACCTCCCCGGCGGCCATTTGCTCTAGGTGCAGTTCCCTTACTGACCTGAGAGGCAAAAGGGGCGCCGGAGAGCTGTACCTGTGGAGTTACGTCCCATTGGTGACGTGGGAGGAAAGGGGATCGTCCGTCACATTTGGTAGCGGCGGTGGTATCAGAAGCTGTGATACCCAGGCTACCATGTGGCGGTCGGTTTTAGTTCCTCACACTTTATAGATCGGATTTTTATGGACGCAGCAATACCAAACGGTACTTTTTTTTGTTTATTTTTTTCTACATAAAAATGTGCATTTATTAGGGAAATTTTTTATTATTAATATTTTTTTTACATATTTTTTTTTTCATCATGTTTTATTGATTTAAAGAGTATTACAATAAAAGATAATCATACAAGTCTTGAAGTAACAAGCTTATTTGACAGGCGTAAAACTCACAATATTGATTTAAAGAGCATTGCCAAAAAGTAAGTCATACAGGTTTGAAGGCATCAAGCTTTTCAACGCTTATTTGACAGGCATAATACTCATAAAAGTACTGCCTCCTCCCTTGATCCTCCCATCCCCCAACATATAAACCCCTTAAACGAGCCTGCATTTGATTAACAATCAACAAGCTCAAGGAATAGGATTATGTCCGCTAATTTTCTGAAGAAGATCCACTGGGTGTTTTCAAAATGTGTCCTTAATTTGTCCCTGGTGTCCTGAGACAGTGATGGGGTGAGCAATGACCATGTGCTTAAAAACTTCCCAGTCAATTTCTCTTTATTTGTCAGTGTGTCTAGCCAGTCCATTCGAAAAATATACATTATTTTGGAGTATATGAAGATTTGGGTGGTGGTAATGGATTTAGCCAGTGCTGCAAGATACTTTTCCTGGCAGCTGAGGCCCATATATAAACATGGCCTTAACATGTTTGGGGAATTTGTGTTGCGACCTGTCTAGAAATTAAATATTGCCCATTGTGGCGTCAAAGGAAACAATATCCCACCAAGATTCTGTAGTTCGGCATGGATAGACTGCCATATTTTCTGCACTTTGGGCATCCCCACATGTGATGAAATATGTCTGTGTTTCCTTCCCGCATTTGGAACATGTGAATGTGCCCCCTGGAGACATCCTAGACTTAATATGTGGGGTAATATAAGCTCTATGAAGGAGTAATAAAGACATGTCTGTATAACTGCTGGAGGGGATCACCTTCCGTTGCATCAAAGTGGCATCTAAGATTTCCCCGACTGTGATGTTCTGTATATCATTAACCCATCGTGCTGGCCTGTCTTTTTGCCCTCCCATGACCATTGCTTACGCAACAATGTGTAGATATTGCTTGTCGAGGCTATCTGCACCCTGGCGGTCCTAAGGAAGCCATCCAAAACGTTCCTCCCTCTATCTCCAACCCTAGTTGCTATACTTTTCAAAGTAAAGCTCCTTGTACATATTTTTTTAATGCTTTTTTTTTAACCTAGTCCCTTTATGGGACACTCACTTTTTTACTTTTATTGATGGTATAATACATTGCAATGCAGTAGCATTGCAGTGCATTATACCTATGCTGAAAGCTTCTGAGACCATGCTGTGAACATAGTCTCAGAGGCTTTCCATAGCTAGATGACTCGGGGGTCGCCATGACAACCCCGAGTCATCATGGAAGATATCGGGCCCCGCCATTACATCGCGGGACGACGATCTGAAGGCATAAGGCTATGGTTCCACGGTCCGGAACCATAGCGCTTTTGACGGAGCGGAAATTCCGCTCCGTCCTAAGCCCCGCCCCCTTTCTGACGCGCGCTCTTTCCGGAGGTGTTCAGGACACCTCCGGAACACCTCCGGAAAGAGCGCAGGGCTACATAGCCCTGTGTTAATTATGTTGCGGCGACGCACCGTCGCCGCAATACGCGAGGACATGCTGCGGTCTAAAAAGACGCGCCGCATGTCCGTTTACGCAGGTTTGCCACCTGCGTATTGTTACGCATAGTGGAGACGGGATTTCTTGAAATCCCCTCCACTATGCTGTAACATCTGGACGCTGCGTGTTTGGCGCTGCGCCAGCGCACAGCGCCAAACACGCAGCGTTTCCTGACCGTGGAAACTCACCCTAAGAAGCTCCCGTCCCTCTGCCTCCATCTCCTGCCCGATCACATTGGTCCCCCCACCTCTTCCCATGCCGATCAGCTGTGTGTGACACGCAGTGACAGTTTAAATACAGGATGGACATAGTCCGTCATGGTGTGGGAACTGACACACGGCCATGATGGACTATATCCATCCATGCACTTTAAGGGATTAAAATCATAACAGACAAAGCACATCATGGTGCTGGAACTAAAAAGCACTCACCTACAAAAAATCCATCAATCAGTATCAAGAAATAACTAATCAGATATTAACAGCAAAAACAATCATAACATATTATTATTAACACTAGTAAAATAAACCACTCAGCTGTGATCTCTCCCTCCGCCTCTCAATGATAGAGAGGAGAACGATCATCACCAGCAATCAGCCCCTGCAATGAAGCAGAACTGAGAGCTCACTTCACGCTCAGGAGAGATCACTACAGCTCCTCCTCGTGGTTGGGATGTTTGGACACTTTAGAGCACATTTCTTAAGTCACACACTATAGAAATGATCCCTGAAAGTATAGTCTTAACCTCTTCCTGGCCGTGATGACCTCCGGGGATAGGACCCTGCGTGTGATATTAGGGAGACAACGCACCTGATGACACACGATGACCCTGTGAGCCGTGATACATTGTGGGTGATCACAGACGTGACTGCAGAATAACTAGAAGATTCTATATTAATATATGAGCTGGAAACATCACTCCCATAATGCATCGCTCTCCTCTCTAAATTAGCATAAGTGACTGTGCAGTGTTAGTGCTGAGCTGGCAAGTGGTGCACATACACTGTACATGGCCGACGTCCCTCTACTGACACATTCAGCCATTGCCGGTACTGAGGGCTGTGGAGGAGATGTCAGATCCGCACCAATCTCATATTAATCATCCATAGTAATAAGGGGTTATTCACACAGTGCGTTGTTGCAGTATAATTTTTGGTGCGTTTATCAAGGTGGAAAAGAAGCTTTATTTTATAGTACCAGGAAAAGCAATGAGATTTCAGAAATCTGATGCACAGACTTGTTTTCCTGACTGAATTTAATCACTACAGTTTTCTTTTACCAATTAAAAGTAATGAAAAACTACAAAAACAAAGAAAAAATACATTTGTACTGCAATTTTTCTGTATTTTTGGTTCATCTAAGTGTATCACCATCTACTGTAGATAAATCACACGGGATCCTCACCGAATAGCTGCACATTATACACAACGTTCTTACTGCCAAAAATGCTGCAAAGGCTCAATATTAGGCCACATTCACACTGTCAGAATGCGTCAGTATTTTACATCAGTATTTATAAGCCAAAACCAGGAGAGGAACAATCAGGGAAAGTATAATAGAAACACATCACCACTTCTGCATTTAATCACCCACTCCTGGACACCCTCCCCTTGGCAGAATACAAGGGGGGTTGCATGATAACACAGCCCCCATATCGTATTTTACTTGTGGTATTTAATGTTATGGAATTAAAAGGATTAATAAGCCCGTGGTAAGCGGTGCTCTGCACGAGCAGGTTCTAACTGTAAGCTGGTGCGCTTCCCGCTTTTTTCTGTTATTTTGATTGAAAAAAGAGGGAAGATGAGTTATAAAATCAGCAGATTTTGAGCGGTTGCGTCAGTCACCACAAGAAGACTGAAGACAAGAAGAACAGCTGATGGAATCGCTTCCTCAGCAGTTGTTACGGAGGGCGGAGGATGAGGGCGGTGTTGAGTGGATACGGAGCTGCCTGGCTATGGAACCTGCTATAGAACCTACCTGCGCCGCGATCTCCGCCTTCTCCTTCTAAGTCCCAATCATCTCCAGTGCCTGCGAGGGCAAGCCGCAGCTCTATGAGGAATCGGCGTGCCAAAATCGCTTACTCCCCGCCGCCATATTCCAGGGACCCAGACCGCTCACAGGATGTACGTAGCAGAAGCCGGACATCATCACACAGGAAGTCTCGCACCCCAACGCGTGGTCTTCTTCGGGGTCAACAGTTCACGCTGCCTGCATCATCAGATGCTGCCGGTCGCAGTGCCGCATCGCTACAGGGAGAAGTTTTTGAGGTACCGGCTGTCATCAGAGGGAACTCAAGAGACTCATAAAGCCGCCGAAACCTCAAAAGCGCTACGGCGGCCCAGGGATCTCCAGCGACTTTGAGGCATCACTCGGCCAGGGGCTCTGCACCGGAGGATCGTGTAGATATCGCTGCTGCCAGGTCTTGGAGATCGGCGTCCCCCTCATCTGATCAGGAAGAAGAGCAGCTATCCCCTCTTCAGCCACATTCGCCCGTTATGACGGGCTTGAGTGCAGAGAATCCCATGGAACAGGACCTTCTACGACAGCCAAGGGTGACAAAATGTGCCCCTGTCTGTCCCCCCCATTTAATTTCAAGACCTTAGTAAAAGAAGTGTTGTCTGAGTTTTAAACCCGGGCTGCCAGAAGTTCATTTAAAAGAATCACTTGCTTGTGATGTGTCCCCCTCTGAGGTTTCATTTAAATGCATCGGTTAAAGAGCAGATTTGGAACAGAGATTAAGTGGATCTATTTTCTCTTTTACCGGCTTCCAAGGAACAGCAGCATAGGTTTGAAAAAAAGGATGAAGTAGAAGATAGAAGGAAAAATATCAATAATAAATCTTTTAATAATTGGCTTCAGGCTTTTTCTATCTATGCTGCTGTGTTAGGAGAAAAATACCCGAGCTTTTGTTCCGGTCTGTTTCAGCATTTAGATTCAATTTTGGAAGCGTACCGTAATTTTGGAGGTGTGGCTTGGTTACACTATGATGAGTCTTTTAGGCAAAAATTGGTCATGAATCCTAACCTAGTGTGGGGAATAAAGGATACAGGCTTATGGATAAAGTTAATGTTACCCCAGAAATTTCCGACATCCAGACAAGGTTTGAGCGCCCCTAACAAAAAAGGAGCGTGTTTTGCATTTAATGAGGCTAACTGTAAATAGTCCCTTAATTGTCGCTCTTGGCACGAATGCTCTTTTTTTGGGGGCGCACACCCAATGTCCAAATGTTTTAAGAAACAAATGCGGAGTGGGCAGCAGGGAGCATCTTTCAAAAAGCTCCGACTCCGGTGAAATTGGGAAATATGGCCCCATGGCTAGAAATTTATCCAAATCTGGAGTAGCTCCCTTCTCTTTGAGGGTTTTTATAATGGATTTTTTGTACCTCCCTTTAAAGGTGTCGGTTGCACATCAGTTGATAATTTACCTTTGGCTTTGGAAATTCCTTTTGTAGTAGAGGATAAAATTTTGTAGGAATTGGAGGCGGGTAGGGTCTCTGTCTCTTTGGGGATCATCTCTCACTAACAAGAGATTAATATTTTGTTCTAATAACCAAGGGCTAGTTTTCATTTTAAATACACTATCATCTAAAAATAAATGGGCGGCTCAGATTCTTAGGCCTAAGACCCTTCTTTATATCTTGAATTTAATATTTGCTTGAAAGCTTCATTTTCTCACAGAGTGAACAACGATAAAGCTAAATTTGTTTGTCACTGCCAGAGGTCAAAGTTCTTGGAGCATGTACCGGAAGCAGACAGCGAAGGAGCGATATGCATACAACGGCTTTGGGATATAGTTCAGGTTTAATTCAGCATTTTATTGAAAATTCTTTGGCTGATAAAACTTGGACCGATTATTCGGTTGCTTGTCGCACGTGGTTAAGATTTTGTTTACGCAATAATTACCCCCAGAATGAATGTTACACTAAAGTTGCCTTGAAATTTGCTGAGCATTTGGTTTTGAACGGTCTATCTTATCCAGCAGTAGCTAAAAATTTTGTTCGGGTTTCGTTTTTTCTCAAAATTTTAGGTAAAACAACTTTGACGGATTTGTTTCCGATCAAGCAGTTTTTAAAAGGATTTAGGAGGGCAAATTTTTAATCTGATGAACGTCGCCCTATATCTTTTCAACTGCTTAACCCCTTCACCCCCAAGGGTGGTTTGCACGTTAATGACCAGGCCAATTTTTACAATTCTGACCACTGTCTCTTTATGAGGTTATAACTCTGGAACGCTTCATCGGATCTTTGCGATTCTGAAAATGTTTTCTCGTGACATATTGTACATCACGTTAGTGGTAAAATTTCTTCGATATAACTTGCGTTTATTTTTCAAAAAAATGCAAATATGGCGAAAATTTTGAAAATTTAGCAATTTTCAAACTTTGAATTTTTATTCCCTTAAAACAGAGAAATATGTCACAGAAAATAGTTACAAAATAACATTTCCCACATATCTACTTAACATCAGCACAATTTTGGAAACAAAATTTTGTTGTTAGGAAGTTATAAGGGTTAAAATTTGACCAGCGATTTCTCATTTTTACAACAAAATTTACAAAGCCACTTTTTTTAGGGACCACCTCACATTTGAAGTCACTTTGAGGGGTCTATATGGCAGAAAATACCCAAAAGTCACACCATTCTAAAAACTGCACCCCTCAAGGTACTCAAAACCACATTCAAGAAGTTTACTAACCCTTCAGGTGCTTCACAGGAGCTGAAGCAACGTGGAAGGAAAAAATGAATATTTAACTTTTTAGTCACAAAAATTATCTTTTACAAACTTTTTCATTTTCACAAGGGTAAAAGGAGAAAATGGACAGATAAAGTTGTTGTGCAATTTCTCCTGAGTACGCAAATACCCCATATGTGGGGGAAAACCACTGTTTGGGCACACGGCAGAGCTCTTAAGGGAAGGAGCGCCGTTTGACTTTTTCGAACCAAAATTGGCTGGAATTGAGATTGGACGCCATGTCGCGTTTGGAGAGCCTCTGATGCGCCTAAAGAGTGGAAACCCCCCACAAGTGACACCATTTTGGAAACTAGACCCCCTATGGAACTTATCTAGATCTGTTGTGAGCACTTTGAACCCCCAAGTGTTTCAAAAAAATTTATAATGCCTGGGTGAGAAAGAAAAAACAATTTTCCACAAAAATTATTTTTAAGTCCCAAATTTTTGATTTTTCCCAAGGAAATTGGACCCCAAAAGTTGTTGTCCAATTTGTCCTGAGTACGCTGATACCCCATATGTGGGGGGGGGGAACTGTTTGGGCGCATGGCAGGGCTTGGAAAGGAAGTAATAACGTTTTGGAATGCAGACGTTGATGGGGGTCATGTTCCGTTTGCATTGCCCCAGATGTGCCTAAACAGTGGAAACCCCCCACAAGTGACCCCATTTTTGGAAACTAGACCCCCTAAGGAAGTTATCTAGATCTGTGGTGAGCACTTTGAACCCCCAAGTGCTTCACACAAGTTTATAATGCCCGGGCATGAAAATAAAAAATCCTATTTTTTTCCCACAAAAATTATCTTTTAGTTACCAATTTTTTATTTTCTCAAGGGTAACAGGAGAAATTGGACCACAAAAGTTGATGTCCAATTTGTCCTGAGTACGCTGATACCCCATATGTGGGGGGGGGGAAACTGTTTTGGGCGCACGGCAGGGCTTGGAAAGGAAGTAATAACGTTTTGGAATGCAGACGTTGATGGGCGTCATTTTCCGTTTGCATTCCCCAGATGTGCCTAAACAGTGGAAACCCCACACAATTGACCCCATTTTGGAAACTAGACCCCCTAAGGAACTTATTTAGATCTGTGGTGAGCACTTTGAACCCCCAAGTGCTTCACACAAGTTTATAATGCCCGGGCATGAAAATAAAAAATCCTATTTTTTTCCCACAAAAATTATCTTTTAGTCACCAATTTTTTATTTTCTCAAGGGTAACAGGAGAAATTGGACCACAAAAGTTGATGTCCAATTTGTCCTGAGTACGCTGATACCCCATGTGTGGGGGGGGGGGGGGAAACTGTTTGGGCGCACGGCAGGGCTTGGAAAGGAAGTAATAACGTTTTGGAATGCAGACGTTGATGGGGATCATGTTCCGTTTGCATTGCCCCAGATGTGCCTAAACAGTGGAAACCCCACATAAGTGACCCCATTTTGGAAACTAGACCCCCAAAGAAACTTATTTAGATCTGTGGGGAGCATTTTGAACCCCCAAGTGCTTCACACAAGTTTATAATGCCCGGGCATGAAAATAAAAAATCCAATTTTTTTCCCACAAAAATTATCTTTTAGTCACAAATTTTTTATTTTCTCAAGGGTAACAGGAGAAATTGGACCACAAAAGTTGTGGTCCAATTTGTCCTGAGTACGCTGATACGCCATATGTGGGGGAAACCACTGTTTGGGCGCACGGCAGAGCTCGGAATGGAAGGAGCAGCATTTGACTTTTTCCAACCAAAATTGGCTGGAATTGAGATTGGATGCCATGTTGCATTTGGAGAGCCCCTGATGTGCCTAAACAGTGGAAACCCCACAAATGACACCATTTTGGAAACTAGACCCCCCAAGGAACTTATCTAGATCTGTTGTGAGCACTTTGAACCCCCAAGTGCTTCACACAAGTTTATAACGTACAGCCGTAAAAACAAAAAAATCATTTTTTTTTACAGAAATGATTTTTTCACCCCCAATATTTTACTTTCACAAGGGTAACAGATGAAATTGGACCCCAAAAGTTGTTGTCCAATTTGTCCTGAGTACGCTGATACACCATATGTGGAAGAAAACTACTGCATGGGCACACGTCGGGGCTCGGAATGGAAGTAGTAACGTTTTGGATTGCAGACTTTGATGGAATGGTCTGCGGGTGTCATGTCGCATTTGGAGAGCCCCTGATGTGCCTAAACATTGGAAACCCACCACAAATGAGCCCACGTTGTAAACAAGACCACCCAAGGAACTTATCTAGATGTGTGGGGAGAACTTTGAACCCCCAAGTGCTTCACAGAAGTTTATAACGTAGAGCCATAAAAATAAAAAATCATAATTTTTTTCCACAAAAATGATATTTTTGCCCCCAATTTTTATTTTCCCAAGGGTAATAGAAGAAAATAGACCCCAACAGTTATTTTGCAATTTGTCCTGAGTACCTGATACCACATATGTGGGGGTAAACTACTGTTTGGACTCATGGCAGAGCTCAGAAGGAATGGAGCACCGCTTGACTTTTTTCAACGCAGAATTGGCTGGAATTGAGATCAGACGCCATGTCACTTTTGGAGAGCCCTTGATGTGCCTAAACAGTGGAAACCCCCCAATTCTAACTCCAACCCTAACCCCAACACAACCCTAAACTTAATCCCAACCCTAATCATAACCCTAACCACAAACCTAACCCTAACATACCCTAACTGTTATGTTTCGGTAGCTGAGGAGGAATAGCAAAAAATAGTCAAAGTAGCAATACACCAGAGGCTGGAAACTACTGGGTTGCAGAACCCTAAACTAACCGCAACACTAGAAGTAGCCGTGGAGCGTACCTACGGTGACCCTAGATGCCTCGTCACAGCCGGAGAGATAGCTACACCTAAAGACAGAAAGATGAAAGCTAACTTCCCCGTAGCAGAACCCCCAAAGAAATAGGAAGCCCCCAAACATGTAATGGCGGTTAGACAAGAAGAAAATACGAACACAGACAGAAAATAGAATGAACAAACGCTGGGGCCCAATTCTGTCTAGATAGAAAAGTATAGGAAAGAAATCTGACTGCAACCAAAAAAACCCTGACAAAAATACCAACACTTCTGATTAACAAAAAACCTGAGATCACACGATCTCTGCCACCTAAATCAGATCTCTGGTGTAAAACACAGCTATTCAGTAAATAAAAAGTGAGACAGGAACAGAGCAAAAGTGCAAACACAAAATGAGCACAAATGCAGCGCCAGGCCCCAAAAGGGAACCAGCCTAAAGTCCACAGCAAGGCAGCAAGCAAGCAAGGAAAATCCAACCAGAGGAAAAAAAAACAGCAAGTCACTTATCTGAATGATAGCAGGAATGCAAGCTGAGTTCAAACCAAGACCTGGAAGAACAAATGATTACCGGCAAGGCTGATGGGAGTTCAGATCACTTATATCAGACCATTCGGACCCAGCTGAAAGCCATTCAGCAATTGGTTCATTACCCTCAGCAACCACCGGAGGGAGCCCCAGCTCTGAAGTCGCCTCCAACGTGTTCACAACACCTAACCCTAATCCCAGCCCTAACCCTAATTCTAACTTTAGCCCCAACCCTACCCTAACTTTAGCCCCAACCCTAACCCTAATGGAAAATGGAAATACATTTTTTTCATTTTATTATTTTTCCCTAACTATGGGGGTGATAAAGGGGGGTTTGATTTACTATTTATATCTGGTTTTTATGATTGGCAGCTGTCACACGCTAAAAGACGCTTTTATTGCAAAAAATAGTTTTTGCATCACCACATTTTGAGAGCTATAATTTTTGCATAATTTGGCCCACAGAGTCATGTGAGGTCTTATTTTTTGTGGGACGAGTTGATGTTTTCATTGGTATCATTTTTGGGCACGTGACATTTTTTGATCGCTTTTTATTACAATTTTTGGGAAGATTAGAATGAACAAAAATCAGCAATTCATGAATTTCTTTTGGGGGGGGCGTTTATACTGTTCCGCGAGTGGTAAAATTGATAAAGCAGTTTTATTTCTTGGGTTAGTACGATAACGCCGATACCTCATTTGTATAATTTTTTTTATGTTTTGGCGCTTTTATACAATAAAAACAAGTTTATATAAAAAATAGTTATTTTTGCATCGCTTTATTCTGCGAGCTATAACATTTTTATTTTTTCGCTGATGACGCTGTATGGCGGCTTGTTTTTTTGTGGGACAAGATGACGTTTTCAGCGGTACCATGTTTATTTATATCCGTCTTTTTGATCGCGTGTTATTCCACTTTTTGTTCGGCGGTATGATAAAGCATTGTTTTTTGCTTTGTTTTTATTTTTTTTTAAGGGGTTCACTAAAGGGGTTAACTAGTGGGACAGTTTTATAGGGCGGTCGTTATGGACGCAGCGATACCAAATATGTGTACTTTTATTGTTTGGTTTTTTTTATTTACATGAAGAAATGAATTTATTGGGAATTTATTGGGAATATTTTTTTTTTCTTTATTTGGGAATTTTTTTTTACATGTGTGATTTTTATTTTATTAACTTTTTTACTTTGTCCCGGGGTGGGACATCACAGTATAGGGTCAGATCGCTGGTGTGACAGAGTGCACAGCACTCTGTCACACCAGCGATGTGACAGGCAGTGCTGCAGGCTTCCTCAGCGCCTGCTCTCAGCAGGCACTGAGGAAGCCGCCTCCCTGCAGGACCCGGCGGCCATCTTGGATCCGGGGTCCTACAGGGAAGAGGCCCTCAGAACAGCGCGGTCACATTGCGCTGTTCTGAGGGCCTCAGGGGAGCATGCAGGGAGCCCCCTCCCTGCACGATGTTCCCCTGTGCCCCCGGTACACCGCGATCATGTTTGATCGCGGTGTGCCAGGGGTTAATGTGCCGGGACCGGTCCGTGACCGCTCCTGGCACATAGTGCCGGGTGTCAGCTGTGATAATCAGCTGACACCCGGCCGCGATCGGCCGCGCTTCCCCCCGGAGCACGTCCAATCACATGCGACGTACTATCCCGTCCCTGGTCATATGGGCCCAGGCACCATGGACGGGATAGTACATCCGATGGCAGAAAAGGGTTAAGGATATTTGCTTAACTCTATCTTCAGTGTGTACTGATGATAGCGAATCTTGCCTTTTTTCCACTGGCATTTTTTGCGGCGTTGCGAGTTGGCGAAATTGTTTCTCTTAAAAAAGCTTTACATTCTGGTCTTTTTTCGGGATGACATTACGTTCGCAGGTTCATATACTAAACTGTTTATTAGAAGTCTAAACCAGACCAATTAGGTAGAGGTTCTTCTGTTCGTCTGAACTCAATTCCTAACACTACTATCTGCCCTGTGATGAATGCAAAGAGATGGGTTGCTATGAGATCGAATTTAGATGGCCCCTTTTTATATGCATAACAGCGAGCCAGCAACGGTTTTTCAATTTAATTTTATATTTAAAAATTTTTTGAAAAAATAGACCTTAAGATTTCCTCTCATTCTTTTGTATTGGAGCAGCAACAGAAGCCGCTAGGGTTGGTTTAAATTAAAATAGCATAAAAAGGATTGGAAGATGGGATTCAACAAGATTGAAATTGTATATATGCCCTGATTGTATGAATTTTAACATGTTATTCATCGTATAGGTCCGGTTACGGTATGGATCATCGGACACTCCTTTATATACTGGGCTGAGAAAAGGGCTATCGTGAGACCTTATACCGAAAATCTTTCTTTTAGCACTTCTTCCCTTCAGGTTTCTTGGCATAGTAGGAGAGGAATGATATGGAAGAATTTAATTTCTGACATGCGTAAGTTAGCTGAAATACGTCCTAATCCAGACTTAGTAATTTTCCACCTGGGAGGAAACGATTTGGGTAAAGTTAATACTCTTGATCTCTTAGCTTTTATGTGAAGGGACTTGTCTTTGTTAAAAAATAGAGTATTTTAGTTCAATTTTTTTTTTTTCGGAAAACGTTCCCAGGCTCTTATGGTATAGGCGCAATATGTTATTTTTGGAAAAGATCAGGAGAAGGATCAATAGGAAAATGGAGAAATTTATGCCACTAATTAATGGTTTTTCTTTTAGCCATATTGACTTGGAGGATGCCATCCCTGGAATGTACAGGTGGGATTTGGTGCACCTTTCTGATGCTGGCCTGGATGTCTTTAATTTAGATCTTCAGGCCATCATAAAAAAATGGCTTTGGCGTTTTTGGGGCGGGCATGCCTTGTTAAGGCCTGGCGTGTGGAAATTCGCCGGGTTTACCAAGTGGATTTGGACGTGTTGGTTTACCTCAATTTTACTGAAATTTTTAAGTGGTTTATCTGTTATGAGTAAAAAAAAAAAATGGATTTGTGAGTAACTCAAAAATAAACGCCACGGCCATTTTATTCAACACTTATTGGTATTCTCGTGTGTTTTATTTATTTTGAGGTGGGGTTTGTGTTACCATGGTTTTGGCTTATAAATACTGATAGTGTGACCGTAGCTGTAAAGGAATTTTCCACTATTAGGACAACCCCTTCTTGAAATAATGGTATGAACAAAATAAAAAAAAAAAATGTATACTCACCTCCGATGCTGGCGCCAATCCAGCAGTGTTGGCACTTTCGGTCCCAGGGCTGTGATGCGATGGAATGACGCTGGCGTCACTGTGCCCACCATCAGGCAAATCGAACATGAAGAGGTAGTCCGGGCTGCGGCTAATCATCAGGGCTTGTGACGCAGTAGTTTAAAGCATCTGTCTGTAATGGTAATGTTATGGTTGTGTTATGGTTGTGGGTTTGTGACCTGGGGTGACTCACAGAGAAAAAAAAAATTACATTTTCCACAAAGGTGGTGAGTTCTCCTTCAATGGAAGTCTTCCAACAGAGGGTGTACAGACATCTGTCTGAGAAGGTTTAGTGAATCTTGCATTGAGCAGGGGGTTGGACCAGATGACCCACCGCATCACTGCCCAGGGACCGTGAGTGCAGTAACAGCCCCGGAATACAGGGGTCCGCTCTCGGTTTGTCATTGACATTGTGCATACTGAGCACCGTCCGCACGCTGCCAGGGGTGAGCAGCCGCACATTCTCCTTGCCTCCTTTCCTCTACCACTGCTAGCAGAATGTCCGTGTGCATTAGGGAACGTTACAACATTCAGGAATTTCTACAGCATTGAAACCGCAGTAGTGACAGCACAGGGGAGAGGATTTCTAGAAACTACTGCAGCAAGAAACAACAGAACAAAAGAAAATGTTACTAGATTTACTTAAAAAAATATTTAGACTTGAGAGTCCTCAGTGGTTGATACCTTTTAATGGCTAACTGAAAAGATGGTAACAAATTGCAAGCTTTCCAGACTACGCAGGTCTCTTCATCAGGCAAAGACTAAAACGAAAGCTGAAGAATAGATTTACTTAATCATTGTTTATGTAAACAATTGTGATGAGTTCAGCCTCTCATCTAATATTAATAACCTATATAAGAGCCAACCACTCAGCCTGTGATCTCCCCCTCCACCTCCACTGTGCTGACAGACACATCTACCCTTCTAGACACAGATCCCATTGATGTGCCATCCTGAATGAGCTGCACTACCTGAGTAACTTCTGCGGGTTGTAGACACCACCTCATGTTACTGTACCTCTAGGGGTGAGGGCAATGAAAAAATGCAAAATGACCAAAACAACAGCCAAATAGGATGACAAGAGAGAACTGGTCTGTGGTCACCCCCTGCAGAACCACTCCTTTGTAGGGGTTGTCTTGCTAATTGCCCATAATTTCTACCTGTTGCCGATTCCATCTGCACAACAGCAGGAGAAATTAATTCACAATCAGCGTTGCTTCACAACTGGACAGGTTGTTTTAACAGAAGTGTGATTGACTTACATTGTGTTGTTTAAGAATAACCATTATTTTTTGGAGCAGTGTATACAGGGAGATTATGTAGGGCTCATACAGTAAATAGGAGAATGTCAACTCCACTCAATATAAAATAATACTGTTAACATAATATAACTTTTTAAATTAATTTCAGCTCATTATTTTGGTCCTCCACAACAATCACAATGATGCACCTTCTGGTGATAATTAAGTGCCTATTTCTGATGGAGAATAAAGTATTTATTCAGACAACAAACAACCACTCAGCCTGTGACCTCCCCCTCCGCCTCTCAATGATAGAGAGGAGAACGATCATCACCAGCAATCAGCCCCTGTAATGAAGCAGAACTGAGAGCTCACTTCACGCTCAGGAGAGATCACTACAGCTCCTCCTCGTGGTTGGGATGTTTGGACACTTTAGAGCACATTTCTCAAGTCACACACTATAGAAATGATCCCTGAAAGTATAGTCTTAACCTCTTCCTGGCCGTGATGACCTCCGGGGGATAGGACCCTGCGTGTAACATTATGGAGACATCACACCAGATGACACACGATGACCCTGTGAGCCGTGATACATTGTGGGTGATCACAGACGTGAGACTGCAGAGTAACTAGAAGCTTCTATATTAATATACAAGCTGGAAATATCACTCCCATAATGCATCTGCTCTCCTCTCTAAATTAGCATAAGTGACTGTGCAGTGTTAGTGCTGAGCTGGCAAGTGGTGCACATACACTGTACATGGCCGACGTCCCTCTACTGACACATTCAGCCATTGCCGGTACTGAGGGCTGTGGTGGAGATGTCAGATCCGCACCAATCTCATATTAATCATTTATAGTAATAAGGGGTTATTCACACAGTGCGTTGTTGCAGTATAATCTTTGCTGCGTTTATTTGTGCAGAAAAGAAGCTTTATTTTATAGCACCAGGAAAAGCAATGAGATTTCAGAAATCTGATGCACGGACTTGTTTTGTTTTTCTCCTGAATGAATTTAACCCTTCACCCCCAAGGGTGGTTTGCACATTAATGACCGGGCCAATTTTTACAATTCTGACCACTGTCTCTTTATGAGGTTATAACTCTGGAACGCTTCAACGGATCTTCGCGATTCTGAGATTGTTTTCTCGTGACATATTGTACTTCACATTAGTGGTAAAATTTCTTCGCTATAACTTGCGTTTATTCTTGAAAAAAACGCAAATATGGCGAAAAATTTGAAAATTTTGCAATTTTCAAACTTTGAATTTTTATTCTGTTGAAACAGAGAAATATATCACACAAAATAGTTAAGAAATAACATTTCCCACATGTCTACTTAACATCAGCACAATTTTGGGACCAAAATTTTTTTTTGTTAGGAAATTATAAGGGTTAAAAGTTGACAAGCGATTTCTCATTTTTACAACAAAATTTACAAAGCCATTTTTTTTAGGGACCACCTCACATTTGAAGTCACTTTGAGGGGTCTATAAGGCAGAAAATACCCAAAAGTGACACCATTCTAAAAACTGCACCCCTCAAGGTACTCAAAACCACATTCAAGAAGTTTATTAACCCTTCAGGTGCTTCACAGGAGCTGAAGCAACGTGGAAGGAAAAAATGAACATTTAACTATTTAGTCACAAAAATTATCTATTACAAACTTTTTTTATTTTCACAAGGGTAAAAGGAGAAAATGGACAGATAAAGTTGTTGTGCAAGTTCTCCTGAGTACGCCAATAGCCCATATGTGGGGGAAAACCACTGTCTGGACGCACGGCAGAGCTCATAAGGGAAGTAGCGCCGTTTGACTTTTTCAAACCAAAATTGGCTGGAATTGAGATTGGACGCCATGTCGCATTTGGAGAGCCCGTGATGCACCTAAACAGTGGAAACCCCCACAAGTGACACCATTTTGGAAACTAGACCCCCTAAGGAACTTATCTAGATCTGTTGTGAGCACTTTGAACTCCCAAGTGTTTCACAGAAGTTTATAATGCCTGGGTGTGAAAAAAAAAATTCCACAAAAATGATTTTTTAGTCCCAAATTTTTGATTTTTCCTAAGGAAATTGGACCCCAAAAGTTGTTGTCCAATTTGTCCTGAGTACGCTGATACCCCATATGTGGGGGGGGGGAAACTGTTTGGGCGCACGGCAGGGCTTGGAAAGGAAGTAATAACGTTTTGGAATGCAGACGTTGATGGGCGTCATTTTCCGTTTGCATTCCCCCAGATGTGCCTAAACAGTGGAAACCCCACACAATTGACCCCATTTTGGAAACTAGACCCCCTAAGGAACTTATTTAGATCTGTGGTGAGCACTTTGAACCCCCAAGTGCTTCACACAAGTTTATAATGCCCGGGCATGAAAATAAAAAATCCTATTTTTTTCCCACAAAAATTATCTTTTAGTCACCAATTTTTTATTTTCTCAAGGGTAACAGGAGAAATTGGACCACAAAAGTTGATGTCCAATTTGTCCTGAGTACGCTGATACCCCATGTGTGGGGGGGGGAAACTTTTTGGGCGCACGGCAGGGCTTGGAAAGGAAGTAATAACGTTTTGGAATGCAGACGTTGATGGGGATCATGTTCCGTTTGCATTGCCCCAGATGTGCCTAAACAGTGGAAACCCCACACAAGTGACCCCATTTTGGAAACTAGACCCCCAAAGAAACTTATTTAGATCTGTGGGGAGCATTTTGAACCCCCAAGTGCTTCACACAAGTTTATAATGCCCGGGCATGAAAATAAAAAATCCAATTTTTTTCCCACAAAAATTATCTTTTAGTCACAAATTTTTTATTTTCTCAAGGGTAACAGGAGAAATTGGACCACAAAAGTTGTTGTCCAATTTGTCCTGAGTACGCTGATACGCCATATGTGGGGGGAAACCACTGTTTGGGCGCACGGCAGAGCTCGGAATGGAAGGAGCAGCATTTGACTTTTTCCAACCAAAATTGGCTGGAATTGAGATTGGATGCCATGTTGCATTTGGAGAGCCCCTGATGTGCCTAAACAGTGGAAACCCCCACAAATGACACCATTTTGGAAACTAGACCCCCCAAGGAACTTATCTAGATCTGTTGTGAGCACTTTGAACCCCCAAGTGCTTCACACAAGTTTATAACGTACAGCCGTAAAAACAAAAAAATCATTTTTTTTTACAGAAATGATTTTTTCACCCCAATATTTTACTTTCACAAGGGTAACAGATGAAATTGGACCCCAAAAGTTGTTGTCCAATTTGTCCTGAGTACGCTGATACACCATATGTGGAAGAAAACTACTGCATGGGCACACGTCGGGGCTCGGAATGGAAGTAGTAACGTTTTGGATTGCAGACTTTGATGGAATGGTCTGCGGGTGTCATGTCGCATTTGGAGAGCCCCTGATGTGCCTAAACATTGGAAAGCCACCACAAATGAGCCCACGTTGTAAACAAGACCACCCAAGGAACTTATCTAGATGTGTGGGGAGAACTTTGAACCCCCAAGTGCTTCACAGAAGTTTATAACGTAGAGCCATAAAAATAAAAAATCATAATTTTTTTCCACAAAAATGATATTTTTGCCCCCAATTTTTTATTTTCCCAAGGGTAATAGAAGAAAATAGACCCCAACAGTTATTTTGCAATTTGTCCTGAGTACCTGATACCACATATGTGGGGGTAAACTACTGTTTGGACTCATGGCAGAGCTCAGAAGGGATGGAGCACCGCTTGACTTTTTCAACGCAGAATTGGCTGGAATTGAGATCAGACGCCATGTCACTTTTGGAGAGCCCTTGATGTGCCTAAACAGTGGAAACCCCCCAATTCTAACTCCAACCCTAACCCCAACACAACCCTAAACTTAATCCCAACCCTAATCATAACCCTAACCACAAACCTAACCCTAACATACCCCTAACTGTTATGTTTCGGTAGCTGAGGAGGAATAGCAAAAAATAGTCAAAGTAGCAATACACCAGAGGCTGGAAACTACTGGGTTGCAGAACCCTAAACTAACCGCAACACTAGAAGTAGCTGTGGAGCGTACCTACGGTGACCCTAGATGCCTCGTCACAGCCGGAGAGATAGCTACACCTAAAGACAGAAAGATGAAAGCTAACTTCCCCGTAGCAGAACCCCCAAAGAAATAGGAAGCCCCCAAACATGTAATGGCGGTTAGACAAGAAGAAAATACGAACACAGACAGAAAATAGAATGAACAAACGCTGGGGCCCAATTCTGTCTAGATAGAAAAGTATAGGAAAGAAATCTGACTGCAACCAAAAAAACCCTGACAAAAATACCAACACTTCTGATTAACAAAAAACCTGAGATCACACGATCTCTGCCACCTAAATCAGATCTCTGGTATAAAACACAGCTATTCGGTAAATAAAAAGTGAGACAGGAACAGAGCAAAAGTGCAAACACAAAATGAGCACAAATGCAGCGCCAGGCCCCAAAAGGGAACCAGCCTAAAGTCCACAGCAAGGCAGCAAGCAAGCAAGGAAAATCCAACCAGAGGAAAAAAAAACAGCAAGTCACTTATCTGAATGATAGCAGGAATGCAAGCTGAGTTCAAACCAAGACCTGGAAGAACAAATGATTACCGGCAAGGCTGATGGGAGTTCAGATCACTTATATCAGACCATTCGGACCCAGCTGAAAGCCATTCAGCAATTGGTTCATTACCCTCAGCAACCACCGGAGGGAGCCCCAGCTCTGAAGTCGCCTCCAACGTGTTCACAACACCTAACCCTAATCCCAGCCCTAACCCTAATTCTAACTTTAGCCCCAACCCTACCCTAACTTTAGCCCCAGCCCTAACCCTAACCCTAATGGAAAATGGAAATACATTTTTTTCATTTTATTATTTTTCCCTAACTATGGGGGTGATAAAGGGGGTTTGATTTACTATTTATATCTGGTTTTTATGATTGGCAGCTGTCACACGCTAAAAGACGCTTTTATTGCAAAAAATAGTTTTTGCAACCACATTTTGAGAGCTATAATTTTTGCATAATTTGGCCCACAGAGTCATGTGAGGTCTTATTTTTTGTGGGACGAGTTGATGTTTTCATTGGTATCATTTTTGGGCACGTGACATTTTTTGATCGCTTTTTATTACAATTTTTGGGAGATTAGAATGAACAAAAATCAGCAATTCATGAATTTCTTTTGGGGGGGCGTTTATACTGTTCCGCGAGTGGTAAAATTGATAAAGCAGTTTTATTCTTCGGTTAGTACGATAACGCCGATACCTCATTTGTATAATTTTTTTTATGTTTCGGCGCTTTTATACAATAAAAACAAGTTTATATAAAAATAGTTATTTTTGCATCGCTTTATTCTGCGAGCTATAACATTTTTATTTTTTCGCTGATGACGCTGTATGGCGGCTTGTTTTTTTGTGGGACAAGATGACGTTTTCAGCGGTACCATGTTTATTTATATCCGTCTTTTTGATCGCGTGTTATTCCACTTTTTGTTCGGCGGTATGATAAAGCATTGTTTTTTGCTTTGTTTTTATTTTTTTTTAAGGGGTTCACTAAAGGGGTTAACTAGTGGGACAGTTTTATAGGGCGGGTCGTTATGGACGCAGCGATACCAAATATGTGTACTTTTATTGTTTGGTTTTTTTTATTTACATGAAGAAATGAATTTATTGGGAATTTATTGGGAATATTTTTTTTTCTTTATTTGGGAATTTTTTTTTACATGTGTGATTTTTATTTTATTAACTTTTTTACTTTGTCCCAGGGTGGGACATCACAGTATAGGGTCAGATCGCTGGTGTGACAGAGTGCACAGCACTCTGTCACACCAGCGATGTGACAGGCAGTGCTGCAGGCTTCCTCAGCGCCTGCTCTCAGCAGGCACTGAGGAAGCCGCCTCCCTGCAGGACCCGGCGGCCATCTTGGATCCGGGGTCCTACAGGGAAGAGGCCCTCAGAACAGCGCGGTCACATTGCGCTGTTCTGAGGGCCTCAGGGGAGCATGCAGGGAGCCCCCTCCCTGCACGATGTTCCCCTGTGCCCCCGGTACACCGCGATCATGTTTGATCGCGGTGTGCCAGGGGTTAATGTGCCGGGACCGGTCCGTGACCGCTCCTGGCACATAGTGCCGGGTGTCAGCTGTGATAATCAGCTGACACCCGGCCGCGATCGGCCGCGCTTCCCCCCGGAGCACGTCCAATCACATGCGACGTACTATCCCGTCCCTGGTCATATGGGCCCAGGCACCATGGACGGGATAGTACATCCGATGGCAGAAAAGGGTTAAGGATATTTGCTTAACTCTATCTTCGGTGTGTACTGATGATAGCGAATCTTGCCTTTTTTCCACTGGCATTTTTTGCGGCGTTGCGAGTTGGCGAAATTGTTTCTCTTAAAAAAGCTTTACATTCTGGTCTTTTTTCGGGATGACATTACGTTCGCAGGTTCATATACTAAACTGTTTATTAGAAGTCTAAACCAGACCAATTAGGTAGAGGTTCTTCTGTTCGTCTGAACTCAATTCCTAACACTACTATCTGCCCTGTGATGAATGCAAAGAGATGGGTTGCTATGAGATCGAATTTAGATGGCCCCTTTTTATATGCATAACAGCGAGCCAGCAACGGTTTTTCAATTTAATTTTATATTTAAAAATTTTTTTAAAAAATAGACCTTAAGATTTCCTCTCATTCTTTTTGTATTGGAGCAGCAACAGAAGCCGCTAGGGTTGGTTTAAATTAAAATAGCATAAAAAGGATTGGAAGATGGGATTCAACAAGATTGAAATTGTATATATGCCCGTGATTGTATGAATTTTAACATGTTATTCATCGTATAGGTCCGGTTACGGTATGGATCATCGGACACTCCTTTATATACTGGGCTGAGAAAAGGGCTATCGTGAGACCTTATACCGAAAATCTTTCTTTTAGCACTTCTTCCCTTCAGGTTTCTTGGCATAGTAGGAGAGGAATGATATGGAAGAATTTAATTTCTGACATGCGTAAGTTAGCTGAAATACGTCCTAATCCAGACTTAGTAATTTTCCACCTGGGAGGAAACGATTTGGGTAAAGTTAATACTCTTGATCTCTTAGCTTTATGTGAAGGGACTTGTCTTTGTTAAAAAATAGAGTATTTTAGTTCAATTTTTTTTTTTTCGGAAAACGTTCCCAGGCTCTTATGGTATAGGCGCAATATGTTATTTTTGGAAAAGATCAGGAGAAGGATCAATAGAAAATGGAGAAATTTATGCCACTAATTAATGGTTTTTCTTTTAGCCATATTGACTTGGAGGATGCCATCCCTGGAATGTACAGGTGGGATTTGGTGCACCTTTCTGATGCTGGCCTGGATGTCTTTAATTTAGATCTTCAGGCCATCATAAAAAAATGGCTTTGGCGTTTTTGGGGCGGGCATGCCTTGTTAAGGCCTGGCGTGTGGAAATTCGCCGGTTTTACCAAGTGGATTTGGACGTGTTGGTTTACCTCAATTTTACTGAAATTTTTAAATGGTTTATCTGTTATGAGTAAAAAAAAAATGGATTTGTGAGTAACTCAAAAATAAACGCCACGGCCATTTTATTCAACACTTATTGGTATTCTCGTGTGTTTTATTTATTTTGAGGTGGGGTTTGTGTTACCATGGTTTTGGCTTATAAATACTGATAGTGTGACCGTAGCTGTAAAGGAATTTTCCACTATTAGGACAACCCCTTCTTGAAATAATGGTATGAACAAAATAAAAAAAAAAAAATGTATACTCACCTCCGATGCTGGCGCCAATCCAGCATGTTGGCACTTTCGGTCCCAGGGCTGTGATGCGATGGAATGACGCTGGCGTCACTGTGCCCACCATCAGGCAAATCGAACATGAAGAGGTAGTCCGGGCTGCGGCTAATCATCAGGGCTTGTGACGCAGTAGTTTAAAGCATCTGTCTGTAATGGTAATGTTATGGTTGTGTTATGGTTGTGGGTTTGTGACCTGGGGTGACTCACAGAGAAAAAAAAAATTACATTTTCCACAAGAGGTGGTGAGTTCTCCTTCAATGGAAGTCTTCCAACAGAGGGTGTACAGACATCTGTCTGAGAAGGTTTAGTGAATCCTGCATTGAGCAGGGGGTTGGACCAGATGACCCACCGCATCACTGCCCAGGGACCGTGAGTGCAGTAACAGCCCCGGAATACAGGGGTCCGCTCTCGGTTTGTCATTGACATTGTGCATACTGAGCACCGTCCGCACGCTGCCGGGGTGAGCAGCCGCACATTCTCCTTGCCTCCTTTCCTCTACCACTGCTAGCAGAATGTCCGTGTGCATTAGGGAACGTTACAACATTCAGGAATTTCTACAGCATTGAAACCGCAGTAGTGACAGCACAGGGGAGAGGATTTCTAGAAACTACTGCAGCAAGAAACAACAGAACAAAAGAAAATGTTACTAGATTTACTTAAAAAAATATTTAGACTTGAGAGTCCTCAGTGGTTGATACCTTTTAATGGCTAACTGAAAAGATGGTAACAAATTGCAAGCTTTCCAGACTACGCAGGTCTCTTCATCAGGCAAAGACTAAAACGAAAGCTGAAGAATAGATTTACTTAATCATTGTTTATGTAAACAATTGTGAGAGTTCAGCCTCTCATCTAATATTAATAACCTATATAAGAGCCAACCACTCAGCCTGTGATCTCCCCCTCCACCTCCACTGTGCTGACAGACACATCTACCCTTCTAGACACAGATCCCATTGATGTGCCATCCTGAATGAGCTGCACTACCTGAGTAACTTCTGCGGGTTGTAGACACCACCTCATGTTACTGTACCTCTAGGGGTGAGGGCAATGAAAAAATGCAAAATGACCAAAACAACAGCCAAATAGGATGACAAGAGAGAACTGGTCTGTGGTCACCCCCTGCAGAACCACTCCTTTGTAGGGGTTGTCTTGCTAATTGCCCATAATTTCTACCTGTTGCCGATTCCATCTGCACAACAGCAGGAGAAATTAATTCACAATCAGCGTTGCTTCACAACTGGACAGGTTGTTTTAACAGAAGTGTGATTGACTTACATTGTGTTGTTTAAGAATAACCATTATTTTTTGGAGCAGTGTATACAGGGAATTATGTAGGGCTCATACAGTAAATAGGAGAATGTCAACTCCACTCAATATAAAATAATACTGTTAACATAATATAACTTTTTAAATTAATTTCAGCTCATTATTTTGGTCCTCCACAACAATCACAATGATGCACCTTCTGGTGATAATTAAGTGCCTATTTCTGATGGAGAATAAAGTATTTATTCAGACAACAAACAACCACTCAGCCTGTGATCTCCCCCTCCGCCTCTCAATGATAGAGAGGAGAACGATCATCACCAGCAATCAGCCCCTGCAATGAAGCAGAACTGAGAGCTCACTACAGCTCCTCCTCGTGGTTGGGATGTTTGGACACTTTAGAGCACATTTCTCAAGTCACACACTATAGAAATGATCCCTGAAAGTATAGTCTTAACCTCTTCCTGGCCGTGATGACCTCCGGGGGATAGGACCCTGCGTGTAACATTATGGAGACATCACACCAGATGACACACGATGACCCTGTGAGCCGTGATACATTGTGGGTGATCACAGACGTGAGACTGCAGAGTAACTAGAAGCTTCTATATTAGTATACGAGCTGGAAACATCACTCCCATAATGCATCTGCTCTCCTCTCTAAATTAGCATAAGTGACTGTGCAGTGTTAGTGCTGAGCTGGCAAGTGGTGCACATACACTGTACATGGCCGACGTCCCTCTACTGACACATTCAGCCATTGCCGGTACTGAGGGCTGTGGAGGAGATGTCAGATCCGCACCAATCTCATATTAATCATTTATAGTAATAAGGGGTTATTCACACAGTGCGTTGTTGCAGTATAATCTTTGCTGCGTTTATTTGTGCAGAAAAGAAGCTTTATTTTATAGCACCAGGAAAAGCAATGAGATTTCAGAAATCTGATGCACGGACTTGTTTTGTTTTTCTCCTGAATGAATTTAACCCCTTCACCCCCAAGGGTGGTTTGCACATTAATGACGGGCCAATTTTTACAATTCTGACCACTGTCTCTTTATGAGGTTATAACTCTGGAACGCTTCAACGGATCTTCGCGATTCTGAGATTGTTTTCTCGTGACATATTGTACTTCACATTAGTGGTAAAATTTCTTCGCTATAACTTGCGTTTATTCTTGAAAAAAACGCAAATATGGCGAAAAATTTGAAAATTTTGCAATTTTCAAACTTTGAATTTTTATTCTGTTGAAACAGAGAAATATGTCACACAAAATAGTTAAGAAATAACATTTCCCACATGTCTACTTAACATCAGCACAATTTTGGGACCAAAATTTTTTTTTGTTAGGAAATTATAAGGGTTAAAAGTTGACAAGCGATTTCTCATTTTTACAACAAAATTTACAAAGCCATTTTTTTTAGGGACCACCTCACATTTGAAGTCACTTTGAGGGGTCTATAAGGCAGAAAATACCCAAAAGTGACACCATTCTAAAAACTGCACCCCTCAAGGTACTCAAAACCACATTCAAGAAGTTTATTAACCCTTCAGGTGCTTCACAGGAGCTGAAGCAACGTGGAAGGAAAAAATGAACATTTAACTATTTAGTCACAAAAATTATCTATTACAAACTTTTTTTATTTTCACAAGGGTAAAAGGAGAAAATGGACAGATAAAGTTGTTGTGCAAGTTCTCCTGAGTACGCCAATAGCCCATATGTGGGGGAAAACCACTGTCTGGACGCACGGCAGAGCTCATAAGGGAAGTAGCGCCGTTTGACTTTTTCAAACCAAAATTGGCTGGAATTGAGATTGGACGCCATGTCGCATTTGGAGAGCCTGTGATGCACCTAAACAGTGGAAACCCCCCACAAGTGACACCATTTTGGAAACTAGACCCCCTAAGGAACTTATCTAGATCTGTTGTGAGCACTTTGAACTCCCAAGTGTTTCACAGAAGTTTATAATGCCTGGGTGTGAAAAAAAAAATTCCACAAAAATGATTTTTTAGTCCCAAATTTTTGATTTTTCCTAAGGAAATTGGACCCCAAAAGTTGTTGTCCAATTTGTCCTGAGTACGCTGATACCCCATATGTGGGGGGGGGGAACTGTTTGGGCGCACTGCAGGGCTTGGAAAGGAAGTAATAACATTTTGGAATGCAGACGTTGATGGGGATCATGTTCCATTTGTAGTGCATCAGATGTGCCTAAACAGTGGAAACACCCCACAAGTGACCCCATTTTGGAAACTAGACCCCCTAAGGAACTTATCTAGATCTGTGGTGAGCACTTTGAACCCCCAAGTGCTTCACACAAGTTTATAATGCCCGGGCATGAAAATAAAAAATCCTATTTTTTTTCCCACAAAAATTATCTTTTAGTCACCAATTTTTTATTTTCCCAAGGGTAACAGGAGAAATTGAAAACCACAAAAGTTGATGTCCAATTTGTCCTGAGTACGCTGATACCCCATATGTGGGGGGAACCACTGTTTGGGCGCACAGCAGAGCTAGGAATGGAAAGAGCACCATTTGACTTTTTCCAACCAAAATTGGCTGGAATTGAGATTTGACGCCATGTTGCATTTGGAGAGCCCTTGATGTGCCTAAACAGTGGAAACCCACAAGTGACCCCATTTTGGAAACTAGACCCCCTAAGGAACTTATCTAGATCTGTGGTGAGCAATTTGAACCCCCAAGTGTCTCACACAAGTTTATAACATAGAGCCGTAAAATTAAAAAATCATATTTTTTCCACAAAAATGATCTTTTCACCCCAATTTTTATTTTCCCAAGGGTAACAAGACCACAAAAGTTATTGTGCAATTTGTCCTGAGTGCGGTGATACCCCATATGTGGGGGTAAACCACTGTTTGGGTGCAAGGCAGAGCTCGGAAGGGAAGGAGCGCCGTTTGACTTTTTCAACGCAGAATTGGCTGGACGCCATGTCGTGTTTGGAGAGCTCCTGATGTGCCTAAACAGTGGAAACCCCCCACAAATGACACCATTTTGGAAACTAGACCACTCAAGGAACTTATCTAGATGTGTGGTGAGAACTTTGAACCCCAGGTGTTTCACTAAAGTTTATAACACCCGAGAATGAAAATAAAAAAATCATATTTTTTCCACAAACATGATCTTTTAGTCCCCAATTTTTTATTTTCCCAAGGGTAACAGGAGAAATTGGACCCCAAAAGTTGTTGTCCAATTTGTCCTGAGTACGCTGATACCCTATATATGGGAGAAAACTACTGTATGGGCACACGTCAGGGCTCGGAAGGGAAGTAGTGACGTTTTGGATTGCAGACTTTGATGGAATGGTCTGCGGGCGTCATGTCGCGTTTGGAGAGCCCCTGATGTGCCTAAACAGTGGAAACCCCCACAATTGACCCCATTTTGAAAAATAAACCCCACAAGGAACTTATCTAGATGTGTGGTGAGCGCTAAGAAGCCCCAAGTGCTTCACAGAAGTTTATAACGTACAGCCGTAAAAACAAAAAAATCATTTTTTTTTACAAAAATGATATTTTCGCCCAATTTTTTATTTTCCCAAGGGTAATAGAAAAACTGGACCCCAAGAGTTATTGTGCATTTGTCCTGAGTACGCTGATACCCCATATGTGGGGGTAAACTACTGTTTGGGCGCATGGCAGAGCTCAGAAGTGAAGGAGCACCGTTTGACGTTTTCAACGCAGAACTGGCTGGAATTGAGATCAGACGCCATGTCACATTTTGAGAGCCCCTGATGTGCCTAAACAGTGGAAACCCCCCCCAATTCTAACTCCAACCCTAACCCCAACACACCCCTAACCATAGTCCCAACCCTAACCATAACCCTAACCACAAACCTAACCCTAACACACCCCTAACCTTAGTCCCAACCCTAACCCTAATCCTAACTTTAGCCGCAACCCTAACCCTAATGGGAAAATGGAAATACATTTTTTTAATTTTATTATTTTTCCCTAACTAAGGGGGTGATAAAGGGGGGTTTGATTGACTATTTATGGCGGGTTTTTATGCGAGTTTTTATGATTGGCAGCTGTCACACGCTAAAAGACGCATGTTATTGCAAAAAACAGGTTCTGCATTACCACATTTTGAGAGCTATAATTTTTCCATATTTTGGCCACAGAGTCATGTGCGGTCTTATTTTTTCTGGACGAGTTGACATTTTTATTGGTCCCATTTTTGGGCACATGACATTTTTTGATCGCTTTTTATTACAATTTTTGGGAGGTAGAATGAACAAAAACCAGCAATTAATGAATTTCTTTTTGGGGAGTGTTTATACCGTTCCGCGTGTGGTAAGATTGATAAAGCAGTTTCATTCTTCGGGTTAGTACGATTACAGCGATACCTCATTTATCGCATTTTTCGGGCTATAAGACGCACCGGACCATAATACGCACCCCAAATTTTGGGGTGAAAATAGCAGAAAAAAAGATTTTTACAATATGGGGGTCCGTCTTATTGTCCGAGTTTTAAGGTACTTGAGGGCCGGCGGTGGTACAGCAGGGGTTGCGGCAGTGGTGTGGCAGAGGTGCGGTGATGCGGATACTCACCTTCCTCAGGTGTGGTGACGCCGCGGCACGGAGAGCAGAGCCGGGTTTGTGGCAGTGGTTTGGCGGTGGCGGTGGCAAAGATGCGGCTTTGTAGAGGCGCGGTGGGCGGCGTACACCTGAGCAGGGTCCCTTCTTAAGGTGGTGAGGTGACGCCGCGGCACGGAGAGCAGACAGGAGTGCAGAGCCGGGTTTGTCGGTGGTGGCGGCCATCTTCCTGAGGCGGCGCGTGCGCAGAGTACTCTGCTTCCTGAGGCTTCAGGAAAATGGCCGCCGCGATCTCTATCTGCGCACGCGCGGCCTCCCGTAGCCATTTTCCTGAAGCCACAGTAAGCAGAGTACTCTATCTGCGCACGCGCCGCCTCAGGAAGATGGCCGCCACCACCGACAATCCGGCTCTACACTCCTGTCTGCTCTCCCTGCCGCGGCGTCACCTCACCACCTGAGGAAGGGACCCTGCTCAGGTGTACGCCACCCACCGCGCCTCTACAAAGCCGCACCTCTGCCACCGCCACACCACTGCCGCAACCCCCGGTAAGCCTGCGTTCGGGCTATAAGACGCACCCCCATTTTCCTCACAATTTTTTGGGGAAAAAGTGCGTCTTATAGTCCGAAAAATACGGTATATCATTTATTTAAGTTTTGGTGCTTTTATACAATAAAAACAATTTTATATAAAAAATAATTAATTTTGCATCGCTTTATTCTGCGAGCTGTAACTTTTATATGTTTTCACTGATGATGCTGTATGTCGCCTCGTTTGTTGCTGGACAAGATGACATTTTCAGCGATAACATGTTTATTTATATTCGTCTTTTGATCGTGTGCTATTCCACTCTTTGTTCGGCGGTATGATGATAAAGCATTGTTTTACTGCCTTGTTTTTTTTTTAATGGGTTCACTAAAGGAGTTAACTAGTAGGAGTTATATAGGGTGGGTCGTTACGGACGTGGCGATACTAAATATGTGTACTTTTATTATTTTTTTATTTACATAATAATTATGTGTTTATTGGGGAAATATTTCTTTTTAATTTATTTAGGGATTTTTTTTAAATTTTTTGCACAGTATAATTTTTTTTTTTACTTTTTTACATTGTCCCATGGTGGGACATTACTATATAATGTTTGATCGCTGATCTGAAACTTTGCAGAGCACTGTGTAAGATCAGCGATCTGACAGGCAGTGCAGGAGGCTTTCCGGCGCCTGCTCTTAGCAGGCACTGACAAGCCATCTCCCTGCAGGACCCCGCAACCCTCTTCGATCCAGGGGTGATGCAGGGAGGAGGCCCTCTCAACAACGCGATCACATCGTGTTGTTCTGAGGGTCTCAGGGAAGCATGCAGGGAGCCCCCTCCCTGCGCGATGCTTCCCTATGTCACCGGAACGCTGCGATCATGTTTGATCGCAGTGTGTCGGGAGTTACAGTGCTGGGAGCAGTCTGTGACTTCTCTTGGCACTAATTGCCGGGTGTCAGCTGTCAGAATCAGCTGACACTTGGCCGTGATCAGCCGCGCTCCCCCGTGAGCGCGGCTGATCGCATATGATGTATTATTCCGTCCATGGGTATTAAGTCCCAGGGCACAAGGACGGAATAGTACGTCAGATGACAGAGAGGGGTTAATGCCATGTTGCGGCGACCAAAAAACGTAATTCTGGTGTTTCGATTTTTATTCTTGCTACGCGTTTAGCGATCAGGCTAAACCTTTTTTTATTGATAGATCGGGCAATTCTGAAAGTGGCGATACCTAATATGTGCATGTGTGATTTTTTTTTATTGCTTTAATTGGAATGGTGCGAAAGAAGGGTGATTTAAACTTTAATATTTTTAAAACTATTTTTTTTTTACTTTTGGCCTGCTTCAATAGTCTCCATGGGAGGCTAGAGGCTGCCATAGCTCGATCGCCTCTGCTACATACAGGCGATGATTAGATCGCCTATATGCGGCAGAATTACTGCATTGATATGAGCGCCGACCAGAGTGGTGCTCATAGCAATCCGGCATCAACAACCATAGAGGTCTCAAGGTAACCTCTGGTTGTTATGCAAACGCATCGCTGACCCCCGATCACGTAACGGGGGTCAGCAACGCGCGTATTTCCGGCCCGGTGGCCGGAAGTGCTTGTTAAATGCCGCTGTCAGCGTTTGACACCGGCATTTAACTAGTTAATAGGCATGGGCGGTTTGCAATTCCGTCCGCGCCTATTGTGGCCACATGTCAGCTGTTTAGAACAGCTGACGTGTCCCGGGCTTGATGCGGGTTCACCGCCGGAGCACTCATCAAAGCGGGGGATACTGCCAGCTGACGTACTGTTCCTTCCAATGGCAGTAAGGGGATAAAGTTGTGGGTTCGTGACCTGGGGTGACTCACAGAGAAAAAAAATTAATTTTCCACAAGAGTTGGTGAGTTCTCCTTCAATGGAAGTCTTCCAACAGAGGCTGGAGATGGTTTAGTGAATTCTGCATTGAGCAGGGGGTTAGACCAGATAACCCAGCGCTGACTGGGAGCCGGGCATCACGTGTCATTCCACCGCATCACTGCCCCGGGACCGCGAGTGCTGGAACAGCGCCGGCATACAGGGGTCCACTCTCGGTTTGTCATTGACATTGTACATACTGAGCACCGGCCGAGGGGGTGAGCAGCCGCACATTCTCCTTGCCTTCTTTCCTCTACCACTGCTAGCAGAAGCTCCGTGTGCATTAGGGAACGTCACAACATTCAGGAATTTCTACAGCATTGAAACCGCAGTAGTGACAGCACAGAGGAGAGGATTTCTAGAAACTAGTGCAGCAAGAAACAACAAAACAAGGAAAAAAAGAACATTAATAAACAATTGTGAAAGTTCAGTTTTCATCTAACATTATAACCTATATAAGAACCAACCACTCAGCCTGTGATCTCCCCCTCCACCTCTCAATGATAGAGAGGAGAACGATCATCACCAGCAATCAGCCCCTGCAATGAAGCAGAACTGAGAGCTCACTTCACGCTCAGGAGAGATCACTACAGCTCCTCCTTGTGGTTGGGATGTTTGGACACTTTAGAGCACATTTCTCAAGTCACACACTATAGAAATGATCCCTGAAAGTATAGTCTTAACCTCTTCCTGGCCGTGATGACCTCCGGGGATAGGACCCTGCGTGTAACATTAGGGAGACATCACACCAGATGACACACGATGACCCTGTGAGCCGTGATACATTGTGGGTGATCACAGACGTGACTGCAGAGTAACTAGAAGCTTCTATATTAAGTATAACGAGCTGGAAACATCACTCCCATAATGCATCTGCTCTCCTCTCTAAATTAGCATAAGTGAATTCAAGCAGCCAGTGGGAGACAAGTTCCCCTCTGTTGCTCCGCCCATTCCCCTGCACTGATCAGGTGACCGCCTGCACAGGCCGCCCTTCCCCCGCCCACATTTCCTGTTCTCCATGGCATATAGGAAGGACATACAGGAGCGTCAGGGGACATCGGTCAGGGCCGGTGACAGACACAAACGCCAAGAAAGCCCCCCTGCCCGGACCCAGCATGGAGGATTGTCACGGCATGGCCAGGTGGATGTGTCGTCACGGCCTCACAGGCTCCCGGACAGCAGAGCTAATACTGAGAGCCGGGATTTCTCCAGCATTATTAGTCACACGTGGCATCCTGCAGCCTCTGTGGGGACAGACACAAGAATGCTCGTCATTCAGAGTCCTGGGAAAGCTGGGTGACCAGTCTGGATACATGGGGGATGTGTCACTACATAAAGGGGTTCTCCAGTGAAAGTTATCACCTATCCGCAGGATAAGCGTGACCTTATTGATCAGTGGGGTCATACTGCTAGGATACGCAGTGATTGGCAGAACAGGGGAACTGTTATCTGTGTTGAGGCTCGTTCACACAACGGAATTTTTGGCCCAGGTGCTGCAGGTGAAGAAACAGACAGCAATCAGTCCAATGTTATTCATTGGAGCAGTGCAGAGAGCGATTCGTGTCACTGACTGAATCTGCCTGGGAAAACAATCACAGCCTGCCCTAGTTCTTCCGAAAATCACATGAGACTCTCCTAATCTAGCTATGGGTACAAGAAAAACCTCAGAGAGACGCAGGACGGCATCACATCTTCATGGACACATTGCCATCCTGTAAAATAAGGAACAGTAAATGTTCCTGTAAACTTCACACTTTCATCAAATATTAATAACATATAAGAGACCACCACTCAGCCTGTGATCTCCCCTCCGCCTCTCTGTAACAGAGGAAAAACTAGTGCAGCAAGTAACATCAGAACAAACAAGGAAAAGAGAATGTTACTAGATTAGATTACAGTAAAGATGTATATCTTTGTACCGTGTTAGCCAGTAGATAGAAAAATATTTAGGATTGAGAGTCCTCAGTGGTTGATACCTTTTAATGGCTAACTGAAAAGATGGTAACAAATTGCAAGCTTTCGAGACTACTCAGGTCTCTTCATCAGGCAAAGACTAATACAAAATTGAAGAATCACATATTTATACACAACACAGCACAGAAACAATGCAATAGGTAAGACAAGTGACGTGAAGCAGAACTGTATTATGGGAGAGGGATGAACAGTTGTGGCAATAAATATTGGACCAGTTCATAGACAAGGAGTGTGAAAGTTTTATTGCCCTCTGATTGGGGTCTGGTAATGTTTTGTGATGTTCCCACAGGGTCCTGGGAGCAAATTCCTTAAGCCTCAGAAAGACCTTTTTAAATCAGGGCTACCATCCAAGAACAATTGAAAACCAAATTACAAGAGCCACCAGAATATCAAGGGATCACCTGCTACATTACAAAGCTAAAGATGAAAATAACGGGCGCCTCTAGTGGTCACCTACAATCCAAATCTGGAGATGCTAAGAGGAGCTGCACGGAAACTACAACATTTACTACAGAAAGATGCCCGATTACAATCCACATTTCCAGACCCCCCACTACTGTGTTTTAGGCAGCCCCCAAATCTAAGAAGCACCATTGTCAGAAGCTCCTTGTCCTCCCCAACAGCTGCAGGAACCTTTCCTTGCAACCAAGAAGAAATGTAAAACCTGCCCATTTATAATGACCATGGACAAGATAAAGATCCCCAACTCACATCAGGACTACAAGATCCCATGTACTTTCAGCTGCATCACATCTAATGTGGTGTACCTAATTATTTGTACTAAATGTCCATCTGGGGGTCTGTATGTGGGGGAGACCGGGCAAAAACTGAGAACAAGGATGAATTCTCATCGCCACACAATAAGAGAAAAAAGAATGGATTTACCTGTGGCCAAACATTTTTGTATCCCGGTCATAGCATGATGGACATGAAATTACTTGTATTGAAGGGTAATTTCACATCTCAGAGACACAGGAGAGTTTGTGAATACAAACTGATGATGACCTTTGACACTCTCAATGCTGGAATTAACCTATCACATGGATTTATGACTTTTTACATCAATTAAGGAATTTGCTCCCAGGACCCTGTGGGAACATCACAAAACATTACCAGACCCCAACCAGAGGGCAATAAAACTTTCACACTCATCATAATAATAATAATCTTTATTTTTATATAGCGCTAACATATTCTGCAGCGCTTTACAGTTTGCACACATTATCGTCGCTGTCCCCGATGGGGCTCACAATCTAGATTCCCTATCAATATGCTCATTGGAGTGTGGGAGGAAACCGGAGTACCCGGAGGAAACCCACGGAGCATATACAAACTCCTTGCAGATGTTGTCCTTGGTGGGACTCGAACCCCGGACTCCAGCGCTGCAAGGCTGCAGTGCTATCCACTGAGCCACCATGCTGCCCTCTATGAACTGGTCCAATTTTTATTGCCACAACTGTTCATCCCTCTCCCATAATAACAGGTCTGCTTTACTTCACTTGTCTTATCCATTGCACTATTCCTGTGTCCTGTTATGTATAAATATGTGATTCTTCAGATTTTGTATTAGTCTTTGCCTGATGAAGAGATCTGAATAATCTCAAAAGCTTGCAATTGTCACCATCTTTTCAATTAGCCATTAAAAGGTATCAACCACTGAGGACTCTCAATTCTAAATGTTTTTATTAAATTAGATTAATCATTGTTTATTTAAACAATGTGTAGGTCAGTCTTTCATCTAACATTAATAACTAAGGATAAACCAGCCACTCAGCCTGTGATCTCCCCCTCCACCTCTCAATGATAGAGAGGAGAACGATCATCACCAGCAATCAGCCCCTGCAATGAAGCAGAACTGAGAGCTCACTTCACGCTCAGGAGAGATCACTACAGCTCCTCCTCGTGGTTGGGATGTTTGGACACTTTAGAGCACATTTCTCAAGTCACAACTATAGAAATGATCCCTGAAAGTATAGTCTTAACCTCTTCCTGGCCGTGATGACCTCCGGGTGATAGGACCCTCGTGTAACATTAGGGAGACATCACACCAGATGACACACGATGACCCTGTGAGCCGTGATACATTGTGGGTGATCACAGACGTGAGACTGCAGAGTAACTAGAAGCTTCTACATTAGTATACGAGCTGGAAACATCACTCCCATAATGCATCGCTCTCATCTCTAAATTAGCATAAGTGACTGTGCAGTGTTAGTGCTGAGCTGGCAAGTGGTGCACATACACTGTATATGGCCGACGTCCCTCTACTGACACATTCAGCCATTGCCGGTACTGAGGGCTGTGGAGGAAATGTCAGATCCGCACCAATCTCATATTAATCATCCATAGTAATAAGGGGTTATTCACACAGTGCGTTTTTGCTGTATAATCTTTGCTGCGTTTATTTGTGCGGAAAATAAGCTTTATTTTATAGCACCAGGAAAAGCAATGAGATTTCAGAAATCTGATGCACAGACTTGTTCTGTTCTCTCCTGACGGAATTTAATCACTGCCGTTTTCTTTTACCAATTGAAACTAATGAAAAACTGCAAAAACAAAGAAAAAACACAACATTTGTACTGCAATGTTTGGTTCATAAATCTAAGTGTATCACCATCTACTGTAGATAAATCACACGGGATCCTCAGCGAATAGCTGCACATTATACACAACGTTCTTACTGCCAAAAATGCTGCAAAGGCTCAATATTAGGCCACATTCACACTGTCAGAATGCGTCAGTATTTTACATCAGTATTTATAAGCCAAAACCAGGAGAGGAACAATCAGGGGAAAGTACAATAGAAACACGAGCACTAATTCTGCATTTCTGACCCACTCCTGGTTTTGGCTTATAAATACTGATAGAGTGATCGTAAAGGAATTCTTACTATTAGGACAACCCCTTCTTGTAATAAAATTTGGCCCCAATAAAATAAAAATAGTATATCACCTCCGATGCTGGCGCCGATGTCGGCACTCGCGGTCCCAGGGCTGTGATCCAATGGAATGACGCTGGCGTCACTGTGCCCACCATCGGACAAATCGAGCGTGAAGAGGTAGTCCGGGCTGCGGCTAATCATCAGGGCTTGTGATGCAGGAGCTTAAAGCATCTGTTGTAATGGTAATGTTAACCCCTTAATGACCGGAGCTTTTTTCAGTTTTGCGTTTTCGTTTTTCGCTCCCCTTCTTCCCAGAGCCATAATTTATTTATTTTTTCGTCAATATGGCCATGTGAGGGCTTATTTTTTGCGGGATGAGTTGTACTTTTGAACGACACCACTGGTTTTACCATGTCGTGTACTCGAAAACGGGAAAAAAATTCCAAGTGCGCTGAAATTACAAAAAAAGTGCAATCCCACACTTCTTTTCTGTTTGACTTTTTTCCTAGGTTCACTAAATGCTAAAACTGACCTGCCATTATGATTCTCCAGGTCATTACGAGTTCACAGACACCAAACATGCCTAGATATTTTTTTTTTTAAGGGGTGAAAAAAAATTCCAAAGTTTACTAAAAAAAAAGCATCTCCATTTTTCGTGATGTTGGATTGGGTGAGGGGGTATTTTTTCTGTGCCGAGCTGACGTTTTTAATTATACCATTTTAGTGCAGATTCGTTCTTTTGATCGCCTGTTATTGCATTTTAACCCCTTTACCCCGAAAGGTGGTTTGCGTATTAATGACCGGGACAATTTTTACAATTCTGACCACTGTTCCTTTATGAGGTAATAACTCTGGAACACTTCCATGGATCCTGGTGATTCTGACAATGTTTTCTTGTGACATATTGTACTTCATGATAGTGGTAACATTTCTTTGATAAGACTTGAGTTGATTTGTGAAACAAACGGAAATTTGACGAAAATGTCGCAATTTTCCAACTTTGAATTTTAATGCCCTTAAATCAAACAGATATATCACACAAAATACTTAATAAGTAACATTTCCCACATGTTTACTTTACATCATTAGGAAGTTAAAATGTTGACCGGCGATTTCTCATTTTTACAACAACATTTTTTTTTGGGACCATATCACATTTGAAGTCTCTTTGAGGAGTCTATATGATAGAAAATACCCGAGAGTGACACCATTTTAAAAACTGCACTCCTCAAGGTGCTCAAAACCACATTCAAGAAGTTAATTAACCCTTCAGGTGCTTCACAGGCATTTTTTGAACATTTAACTTTTTTTCACCCAAAAATTTCTTCAGGTCCAATTTTATTTATTTTCCCAAGGGTAACAGGAGAAATTGGACCCCAAAAGTTATTGTGCAATTTGTCCTGAGTATGCTGATACCCCATATGTGGGGAAGCACCACTGTTTCGGCGCTTGGCAGAGCACGGAACGGTAGGAGCGCCATTTGACTTTTGAATTGAGATCAGATGCCATGTCATGTTTGGAGAGCCCTTGATGTGCCAAACAGTGGAAACCCCCCACAAGTGACCCCATTTTGGAAACTAGACCCCCCAAGGAACTTATCTAGATGTGTGGTGAGAACTTTGAGAACCCAAGGGCTTCACAAAAGTTTATAATGTACAGCTGTAAAATTAAAAAGCCATATTTTTTCCATAAAAATTATCTTTTCACCCCTAATTTTTATTTTCCAAAGGGTAACCGGACCCCAAGCGTTATTGGGAAAATTGTCCTGAGTACGCCGATACCCTATATGTGGGGGTAAACCACTGTTTGGGTGCATGGCACAGCTCGGAAGGGAAGGAGCGAAGTTTGACATTTTCAAAGCAGAATTGGCTGGACGCCATGTCGTGTTTGGAGAGCCCCTGATGTGCCTAAACAGTGGAAACCCCCAATAAGTGACACCATTTTGGAAACTAGACCCCTCAAGGAACTTATCTAGATATGTGGTGAGCACTTTGAACCCCCAAGGGCTTCACAGAAGCTTATAACTTAGAGCCATAAAATTAAAAAATCATATTAATTCCACAAAAATGATCTTTTCACCCCTAATTTTTATTTTCCCAAGGGTAACCGGACCCCAAACGTTATTGGGCAAACTGTCCTGAGTACGCTGATACCCCATATGTGGGGATAAACCACTGTTTGGGCGCATAGCAGAGCATGGAAGGGAAGAAGCGCCGTTTGACTTTTTCAATGCAAAATTGGCTGGAATTGAGATTGGACGCCATGTCGCGTTTGGAGAGCCCCTAATGTGCCAGAACAGTGGAAACCCCCGACAAGTGACCCCATTTTGGAAAATAGACCTCCCCCCAAGGAACTTGTCTAGATGTGTGGTGAGCACTTTGAACCCCCAAGTGCTTCATAGAAGTTTATAATGTAGAGCCATAAAAATAAAAAATCATATTTTTTTCCACAAAAATGATATTTTCTCCCCCAATTTTTTATTTTCTCAAGGGTAACAGAAGAAATTGGACCCCAAGAGTTATTGTGCAATTTGTCCTGAGCACGCTGATACCCCAAATGTGGGGGTAAATCACGGTTTGGGCGCACGGCAGAGCTCATAAGGGAAGGAGTGCAGTTTGACTTTTTCAATGCAGAATTGGCTGGAATTGAGATCAGACGCCATGTCACATTTGGAGAGCTCCTGATGTGCCTAAACAGCGGAAACCCCCCAATTCTAACTCCAACCCTAACCCCAACACACCCTAACCCTAATTCCAACCCTAATCATAACCCTAACACTAACGGGAAAATGGAAATAAATACATTTTTTTATTTTATTTTTCCCTAACTAAGGAGGTGATAAAGGGGGGTTTGAGTTACTATTTATAGCAGGTTTTTATGATTGGCAGCTGTCACACGCTAAAAGATGCATTTTATTGCAAAAAATAGTTTTAGCATCACCACATTTTGACAGCTATCATTTTTCCATATTTTGGCCCACAGAGTCATGTGAGGTCTTATTTTTTGCGGGATGATTTGACGTTTTTATTGGTCCCATTTTTGGGCACATGACATTTTTTGTTCGCTTTTTATTACAATTTTTTGGAGGCAGAATGAACAAAAACCAGCAATTCATGAATTTCTTTTGGGGGAGGCATTTATACCATTCCGCGTGTGGTAAAATTGATATTTTTTTAAGTTTTGGCGCTTTTATACAATAAAAACAATTTTATATAAAAAAATAATTATTTTTGCATCGCTTTATTCTGCGAGCTATAACTTTTTTATGTTTTCGCTGATGATGCTTTATGGCGGCTCGTTTTTTGCGGGACAAGATGACATTTTCAGTGGTACCATGTTTATTTATATCCGTCTTTTTGATGGCGTGTTATTCCACTTTTTGTTCGGCTTTATGATGATAAAGCATTGATTTTTTGCCTTGTTTTTTTTAAGGGGTTCACTAAAGGGGTTAACTAGTGGGACAGTTCTATAGGGCGGGTCGTTACAGATGCTGCGATACTAAATATGTGTACTTTATTTCTTTTTATTTACAAAATAATAATGTGTTTATTGGGGAAATATATATCTATTTTTTTATTTATTTAGGGATTATTTAAAAATATTTTTTACACAGTATAGTTTTTTTTTTTTTACATTTTTACATTGTCCCATGGTGGGACATCACTATATAATGTCAGATCGCTGATCTGACACTTTGCAAAGCACTGTGGAAGATCAGCGATCTGACAGGCAGTGAGGGAGGCTTGCTGGCGTCTGCTCTCAGCAGGCACTGACAAGCCACCTCCCTGCAGGACCCGGAAGGACCTCGCAGCCCTCTTCGATCCGGGGGCCTGCAGGGATCACATCGTGTTGTTCTGAGGGTCTCAGGGAAACACGCAGGGAGCCCCCTCCCTGCGCAATGCGTCCCTATGTCACCCGAACGCTGCGATCATGTTTGATCGCAGTGTGTCGGGAGTTAAAGTGCAGTGAGGATACCGTGACCGCTCCTGGCACTTAGTCCCCGATGTCAGCTGTGATAATCAGCTGACACCCAGCTGTGATCAGATGTGCTCCCCCTGTGAGCGCAGCAAATCGCATATGTTGTACTATTCCATCCATGGGTATTAAGTCCCAGGGCACATGGACGGAATAGTTTGTCAGATGGCAGAGAGGGGTTAATGCAATGTTGCGGCAACCAAAAAACGTAATTCTGGTGTTTCGATTTTTTTTCTTGCTATGCAGGCTAAACCTTCTTTTATTGATAGATAGGATGATTCTGAAAGTGGCGATACCTAATATGTGCATGTGTGATTTTTTTAAATTGCTTTATTTGGAATGGGGCGAAAGGGGGGTGATTTAAACTTTTATACTTTTTTATATTTTAAAACTATTTATTTTTTTACTTTTGGCCTGCTTCAATAGTCTCCATGGGAGGCTAGAAGCTGCCATAGATCGCCTTTGCCACATACAAGCGATGATTAGATCGCCTATGTGCGGCAGAATTACTGCATTGCTATGAGTGCTCATAGCAATCCAGCATCAACAACCAGAGGTCTCAAGGTAACCTCTGGTTGTTATGCAAACGCATCGCTGAGCCCCGATCACGTGACAGGGGTCAGTGACAAGCGTATTTCCGGCCAGGCTGCCGCAAGAGCTTGTTAAATGCCGCTGTCAGCGTTTGACAGCAGCATTTAACTAGTTAATAGGTGCGGGTGGATCACGATTATGTTTGTGCCTATTGCGGGCACATGTCAGCTGTTCAAAACAGCTGACGTGTCCCGGGTTTGATGCGGGCTCACCGCCAGAGCACTCATCAAAGCGGGGGATACTGCCAGCTGACGTACTGTTCCGTCCAATGGCAGTAAGGGGTTAAAGTTGTGGGTTCGTGACCTGGGGTGACTCACAGAGAAAAAAAAATACATTTTCCACGAGAGGTGGTGAGTTCTCATTCAATGGAAGTCTTAAAACAGAGGCTGGACAGACATCTGTCTGAGAAGGTTTAGTGAATTCTACATTGAGCAGGGGGTTGGACCAGATAACCCGGTGCTGACTGGGAGCCGGGCATCACGTGTCATTTCAACACTTCACATCCCAGGGACCGCGAGTGCTGGAACAGCGCCGGCATACAAAGGTCCGATCTCGGTTTGTCATTGAGCACCGGCCGGGGGGGGTGAGCAGCCGCACATTCTCCTTGCCTTCTTTCCTCTACCACTGCTAGCAGAATGTCCGTGTGCATTAGGGAACGTCACAACATTCAGGAATTTCTACAGCATTGAAACCGCAGTAGTGACTGCACAGGGGAGAGGATTTCTAGATACTACTGCAGCAAGTAACAACAGAACAAAAGAAAGAGAATGTTACTAGATTTACTTAATCATTGTTTATATAAACAATTGTGAGGTCAGTTTTTCATCTGTTATTAATAACTTGTATAAGTGCCAGCCACTCAGCCTGTGATCTCCCCCTCCGCCTCTCAATGATAGAGAGGAGAACGATCATCACCAGCAATCAGCCCCTGCAATGAAGCAGAACTGAGAGCTCACTTCACGCTCAGGAGAGATCACTACAGCTCCTCCTCGTGGTTGGGATGTTTGGACACTTTAGAGCACATTTCTCAAGTCACACACTATAGAAATGATCCCTGAAAGTATAGTCTTAACCTCTTCCTGTCCATGATGACCCTCTGGGTGATAGGACCCTGCATGTAACATTAGGGAGATATCACACCTGCTGACCCTATAGAAGCTCCTATACTTGTATAACAGCCCCATTATCCTCCAGATCACAGATGTCTCTGGTCCTAATTTGCATATGTCACTTCAACCAGCCAATGGGAAACATCCTGAGCCTGTAGATCCTCTGACACAGTCTACATACTGGAAGATAATAATAATAATCTTTATTTATATAGCGCCAACATATTCCGCACGCTTTACAGTTTAACAGTTACAAAACACAAGTCATAAGTAACAACGTTAACAATACAATAATTAAAGCAAAATAAGCCGCCCCTGCTCGTGAGAGCTTACAATCTACAATGAGGTGGGGGAGATACAAAGTACAGGTGTGTATATACAATGGTGCATTTACAATGATGGTCCTACAATGATGGTCCAGCCATCTTGAGGGAGTGAGGGATGGATGGAGATAGTGAATGGGCTACACATACACACTTACACATAGAATGACTTTGATTAGTGAATGTGATAGGCCGCTCTGAACAAATGTGTTTTGAGGGAGCGCCTGAAACCATGCAAATTGTGGATAGTCCTAATTTCTTGGGGTAGAGCATTCCAGAGGATTGGCGCAGAGCAGGAAGATCATGTCTTCTCACAAGTGTGAATAAATACACTTGTAATAGAGATCAAGATGATACAAAACCTCTGCCTAATGCTCCTTCAAAACCCTACAACATCAAATAACCAGGAAATGTGCCAGATGTAAAGCAAGGAGGGGAGCTCTCAAAGAGTTGCCAAGAAAGGAGCCCATTACCGACACAGCCACATCCCTACACCTTCTTTGCGTATGCTCTATGGACAATGGTCAACTCTGGTAAGTCAGAAGTTCGCAATTGTCTTTCTCTCCCATATTCACATTCAACATCCATTCAAACTTGATCCTTGAAGATTAGTTCAGAAAACAAAGAGAAGATCTAAAGCCATTGGCATACGTGAAAGTGGTCTGAGTAGTCTCCAATAGAAAGCTATTAAGGACAGACCTGGGCAAACTGCGAGACAGCTGAAGGGGTGCAGACAGCAGCGAATACAATGGTGTGAGTCAGGGCCCGACAGCTCCATCTTCCACCAATCAGCATGTCAAGCAGTAGACGCGATGACGTTAGTTCATGAGCATTATGTGAGCATGTGGTGTCTTTCTTTTTCATGTGTATGGGATATTTGTATGTATATAAACGGCAGTTATCCATGGCAGTTAATCAGGGAAGGAATCAGGTAGCCCACACTTTGCTTTCATTTTAATTATGTACTAAATCTCTATCCTCCTGTGTTCCCTTGCCATCCACATTCACCGCCCCATCCCCCCTCCATCACGACTCATACACATCGGTCCCTCTATACTTCCCTCTCCCATGTACAGCTCCCATGCACTCCTCACCTTCCTGAGAAACCTCAGCCCATCTTGCCCAAACACATCACAGAAAAAACCTACTTACAACTCCAACAACTACCTGCTCTTTATCTTCCTACTCCTACTGATTTCAGGGGACATCTCCCCCAACCCTAGTCCACCATCCCCCAACCTCAATCCCTACCCTACCTCATACCGAAACCATAATAATCTTATTAATATTACTTGCACTCCCTCATCTCCTTCTTTTAATTGTGCCCTCTGGAATCCACGGTCTGCATGCAACAAGCTATCCTTCCTGCACAACTACTTTCTGAACAACTCTCTTCATCTGTTGGCCCTCACGGAAACCTGGATTCAGGATTCTGACACTGTCTCCCCTGCTGCCATTTCCTATGGTGGCTTACAGTTCTCCCATTCCCCAAGACCCGCAAACAGACATGGTGGTGGAGTTGGCATACTCCTGTCCCCACAATGCACTTTCCAGGTCATCCCCCCAATTCCATCACTCTCATTCCCTTCTTTTGAGGTCCACACCATCAGGCTCTTCCGTCCCCTCTCCCTCAGAGTAGCGGTCATATATCGGCCCCCAGGCTCGCCCACCCGGTTCCTTGACCACTTCTCAGCCTGGCTGCCGCACTTCATGTCCTCAGAACTACCAACCCTTATCCTTGGAGACTTCAACATCCCATTAACAGCCCTACTTCCACATCTGCATCTCAGCTTCTATCACTAACCACTTCTCTAGGCCTCTCACAGCTTTCAACCTCTGAGACACACAAGGATGGTAACACCCTTGACCTGGTCTTTGTCCGCCTCTGTTCAATCTCCCACCTAAATAACTCACCGCTTCCACTCTCTGACCACAACATTCTCTCCTTCATCCTCACAAATCCTCGACCACCCCAGCGCACTCCTACCTACCATACATTCAGAAATCCACAAGCCATCAACCCTCAGACACTTTCAGACTCCCTACACTCATCGCTGTCCCCAATCTCCTCTTTTTCTTGTCCTAATCTGGCTGTTCAGCACTCCAGCACTAAGCAAGGCACGGGAGCGCTACTTATGAACTACATTTACAGACCATACAGGTTAGGCCTCTTTCACACATCCGTCTTTTTGTATCAGGCATGATCCGTCGAACACCTGAAGGGACGGATCAGGAGCTGAAACAAAAAAACTGATGCAACGGATCCGGTTTTTTGCTGGATCCGACCTGAACTTTTGAACCCAGAAAAAGAGGGTTTTGGATGCCCGGAGACACTGCAAAATGTAGTAGTAGTAGTAGTAGTAGACCTTGATTTCCAGAATCCGGATCAGACTTTTGCCGGATTGCACAAAAGTCTGATCCGGTTCCATTGAATTCTATTGTTTCCGGCCGCCTGATGCACCGCTTCAGGCACATCAGGCGGCTCCGGCAAAAAAAAAAACCTTACATGCTCCGTTTTGTCCGGCCGCCGGAATGTACATTTCCGCCGAATCCGGACAAAAACGGATACAACGCAATGACATCAGGCACGATCCGGCGCTAATGAAAGTCAATGGTAAAAAAACGCATCCGGTACCGGATCCGTTTTTTTACCAACACGCCGGATCATGCCTGATACAAAAAGACTGATGTGTGAAAGAGGCCTAAATTCCAATACTTAAAGGACTCTTGACTAGCAATATCTTTCTATGGGGATCTCTCCTCTCTTTTTTGAGCACTTATCCACTATTCCAGGATTGAGCAAGCACATGATTAAGGCTCAGGTTGAGCCGAAACGTCGTTATCTTTCGCTTCTGCTTATACCATTGCTTCTATTCTGTTTGACTCCCATGATTTGCTGTTCACAATAAATTTTCATATTTACCTTTATGAGTGTGCGGTAAAATTATACATTACCAGCACTACAATGACACTTTTAGAAGCACCCTTGACCAAGTAGCACCGCTCACCCTCAGAACTTCCAAACACACAGTAAAACAGCCCTGGCTCACATTGCAAACTCAACTTCTTCAGCGATGCTCTAGGAGTGCTGAACGCCTCTGGAGAAAAACCCGCAACCAGAAGACTTCATCCACTTTAAATTCATGTTACGAACTTATAATGCTGCCCTTCACCTCGCCAAACAGATCTACTTCACCACCCTGATCTCACTAGCCAACAACCCCAAGAAACTTTTTGACACTTTTCACTCCCTCCTCAGGCCAAAAGCACAAGCCCCTATCACAGACATTTGTGCTGACGACCTGGCCTCCCACTTTATAGAAAAAATAGATACTATCCGTCAGGAAATCTGCTCTCAATCACCAAGTGCTGTGACTCCCATCCCACCCTGCATTTCCCCTGGCTCACTTTCCACATTTGATCCCATCACAGAAGAAGATGTCTCCAGACTCCACTCTTCCTCTCGTCCGACTACATGCACTACCGACCCCATTCCCGCACATCTCCTCCAGTCTCTCTCTCCAGTTGTCACAACTCACCTAACTACAATCTTTAATCTCTCACTCTCCTCTGGCATTTTCCCATCTTCCTTCAAACACTCCATCATTACTCCACTACTAAAGAAACCCACTCTCGAACCTTCCTGCACAAACAACTACAGACCGGTCTCCAATCTCCCCTTCATCTCTAAACTTTTGGAGCGCCTAGTCTACTCCCGCCTCACCCGTTACCTTTCCACTTACTCCCTTCTAGACCCTTCACAGTCCGGCTTCCGACTCCTACATTCGACTGAAACTGCACTCATCAAAGTGACCAATGACCTTCTGACAGCAAAACGTAACGGCGACCACTCTCTGCTCATTCTTCTCGACCTTTCGGCAGCTTTCGACACGGTTGACCACTGTCTCCTACTGTCTAGGCTCCAGTCAATAGGTATTAAGGACAATGTTCTCTCCTGGTTCTCCTCCTATCTTTCTGACTGCTCCTTCAGTGTTTCGTTCTCTGGCTCCATGTCATCTCCTCTTCCTCTCACTGTCGGTGTACCCCAGGGCTCAGTCCTTGGCCCCCTTCTCTTCTCTCTCTACACGGCCCAATTGGACAGACCATCAGCAGATTTGGCTTTCAGTACCATCTTTATGCTGATGACACACAACTATACACGTCATCCCCTGACCTTACCTCCGCTGTTCTACAGAACGCCACCGACTGTCTGTCCGCAGTCTCCAACATCATGTCCGCTCTCTATCTGAAACGTAACCTCTCCAAAACTGAACTTCTTCTGCTCCCGCCGTCTACTAACCTCCCAAAATCTGACATTTCCCTCTCCGTGGGCGGCACCATAATAACACCCCGGCAGCAGGCTCGCTGTCTGGGTGTTATGTTTGACACCAATCTCTCCTTCACCTCCCATATACAATCTCTTGCCCGCTCTTGCCGCCTACACCTAAAGAACATCTCTAGAATCCGCCCTTTTCTCACCATGGAAACAACAAAAACCCTCACTGTAGCATTGATCCACTCCCGCCTGGACTACTGCAACGCTCTATTACTTGGCCTCCCCATTACTCGACTATCCCCTCTCCAGTCCATCCTTAATGCAGCAGCCAGGGTCATCCATCTGGCTAATCGGTACTCGGACGCGTCCGCTCTTCGCCAGTCCTTACACTGGCTGCTCATTCATTATAGGATCCAATTCAAAGTACTGGATCTCACCCACAAAGCTCTCCACAGTGCAGCACCCCTTCCCCCCTACATCTCCTCCCTCATTTCTATCGGCCTAACCGACTGCTGTGCTCTGCAAACGACTTTCGACCAACCTCTGCACTAATCCGTACCTCCCACTCCCGACTCCAAGACTTCTCCCGCGCTGCGCCAATCCTCTGGAATGCTCTACCCCAAGAAATTAGGACTATCCACAATTTGCATGGTTTCAGGCGCTCCCTCAAAACACATTTGTTCAGAGCGGCCTATCACATTCACTAATCAAAGTCATTCTATGTTTAAGTGTGTATGTGTAGCCCATTCACTATCTCCATCCATCCCTCACTCCCTCAAGATGGCTGGACCATCATTGTAGGACTATCATTGTAAATGCACCATTGTATATACACACCTGTACTTTGTATCTCCCCCACCTCATTGTAGATTGTAAGCTCTCACGAGCAGGGGCGGCTTATTTTGCTTTAATTATGGTATTGTTAATGTTGTTACTTATGACTTGTGTTTTGAAACTGTTAAACTGTAAAGCACTGCGGAATATGTTGGCGCTATATAAATAAAGATTATTATATTATTATTATATAGGAGGCTATGTGGGGCTCAAACTGTATATTAGAGGCCATGCGGGGACTCATGCTATATATAGTGAGGCTATATGGGGCACATGCTGTACATAAGAAACTAAACAGCTCAAAAAAATAAAATGAATGCTAAAATACCACATCTAGATATCACTGAATGAAATATTCCAGTTGCAAATCTTTATTCATTACATAGTGGAATGCGTAGAGAACAATAAAACTTAAAAATGATCAATGTAAATCATAATGAATATCACAAGGAGGTCTGGATTTGGAATGATACTCAAAATCAAAGTGGAAAATAAAATTACAGGCTGATCCAACATTCTACAACAGTGGAAATGGCTCAAGAGAAGGAAATGATGCTCAGTAGTGTGTGTGACCTCCCTACAACACCTGGACATGCTCATGATGGCGTGGCGAATGTTTTCCTGAGGGATCTCCTTTCAGACCTGGATTAAAGATTCAGTCAACTCCTGGACAGTGCAAAATTAGGGAGACATTCCACAACATGACATATAATGACCATATAGACGCTTCTATAAATGACGGCTCTATAATCCTCCAGCTCGCAGATGCTGTGCGGCGCTCCAAAGAAATGCCTCCCACACCATTACTGACCCACTGCCAAACCAGTCATCTTGGAGGATGTTGTAGCCAGCAGAACATTGTCCACATCGGCTCCAGACTCTGAGAACCTGCTCTCATCCGTGAAGAGCACAGGGCGCCGATCTTGAATCTGCCAATCATGGTGTTCTTTGGCAAATACCAATCGTCCTGCACAGTGTTGGGATGTAAGCACAACACCCACTTATGGATGTCAGGTCCTCATACCACCCTCATGGAGTCTGTTTCTGACAATTTAAGAAGACACATGGATGTTAGTGGTCTGCTGGAGCTCATTTTGCAGGGCTCTGGCACTGCTCCTCCTTGCACAAAGGAGGAGGTAGAGGTCCTGCTGCTGGGTTGTTGCCCTCCTACGGCCCCCTACATGTCTCCTGGTGTACTGACCTGTCTCCTGACATCTGCTCCATGCTCTGGACACTGTGCTGACAGACACAGCTACATAGTAATATAATAATAATCTTTATTTATATAGCGCCATCATATTCCGCAGCGCTTTACAGTTTAACAGTTTCAAAACACAAGTCATAAGTAACAACGTTAACAATACAATAATTAAAGCAAAATAAGACGACCCTGCTCGTGAGAGCTTACAATCTACAATGAGGTGGGGGAGATAATAATAATCTTTAGTTTATTATAGCGCCAATCATATTCGCAGCGCTTTACAGTTTAACAGTTACAAAACACAAGTCATAAGTAACAACGTTAACAATACAATAATTAAAGCAAAATAAGACGACCCTGCTCGTGAGAGCTTACAATCTACAATGAGGTGGGGGAGATACAAAGTACAGGTGTGTATTTACAATGGTGCATTTACAATGATGGTCCAGCCATCTTGAGGGAGTGAGGGATGGATGGAGATAGTGAATGGGCTACACACACACACACTTACACACTTACACGCTCAGCTACCCTACTAGACACAGATCCCATTGATGTGCCATCCTGAATGAGCTGCACTACCTGAGTAACTTCTGCGGATTGTAGACACCACCTCATGTTACTGTACCTCTAGGGGTGAGGGCAATGAAAAAATGCAAAATGACCAAAACAACAGCCAAATAGGATGACAAGAGAGAACTGGTCTGTGGTCACCCCCTGCAGAACCACTCCTTTATAGGGGTTGTCTTGCTAATTGCCCATAATTTCTACCTGTTGTCTGTCCCATTTGCACAACAGCAGGAGAAATTAATTCACAATCACTGTTTCTTCACAACTGGACAGTTTGATTTCACAGAAGTGTGATTGACTTGGAGTTACTTGTGTTGTTTGAGTTATCATTATTTTTTGGAGCAGTGTATACAGGGAGATTATGTAGGGCTCATACAGTAAATAGGAGAATGTCAACTCCACTCAATATAAAATGATACACTTAATTTAACATAAATATTAATACAAATTTCAGCTCACTGGTTTGTTCCTCCACAACACTCACAATCATGTGGCTTCTGATAATAATTAAATGCCCATGTATGATGGAAAAAAAAAGTATTCAGACAGCAAACAACCACTCAGCCTGTGACCTCCCCCTCCACTCTCAATGATAGAGAGGAGAACGATCATCACCAGCAATCAGCCCCTGCAATGAAGCAGAACTGAGAGCTCACTTCACGCTCAGGAGAGATCACTACAGCTCCTCCTCGTGGTTGGGATGTTTGGACACTTTAGAGCACATTTCTCAAGTCACACAACTATAGAAATGATCCCTGAAAGTATAGTCTTAACCTCTTCCTGGCCGTGATGACCTCCGGGGGACAGGACCCTGCGTGTAACATTAGGAGACATCACACCAGATGACACACGATGACCCTGTGAGCCGTGATACATTGTGGGTGATCACAGACGTGAGACTGCAGAGTAACTAGAAGCTTCCTATATTAAGTATATGAGGCTGGAAACATCACTCCCAATCAAATGCATTCGCTCTCGTCTCTAATTTAGCATAAGTGACTGTGCAGTGGTTAGTGCTGAGCTGGCAAGTGGTGCACACTTACATCTGTACATGGCCGACGTCCCTCTACTGACACATTCAGCCATTGCCGGTACTGAGGGCTGTGGGGGAGATGTCAGATCCGCACCAATCTCATATTAATCATCCATAGTAATAAGGGGTTATTCACACAGTGCGTTGTTTTGCAGTATAATCTTTGCTGCGTTTATTAAGGTGGAAAAGAAGCTTTATTTTATAGCACCAGGAAAAGCAATGAGATTTCAGAAATCTGATGCACAGACTTGTTCTGTTCTCTCCTGACGAATTTAATCACTGCCGTTTTCTTTTACCAATTGAAACTAATGAAAAACTGCAAAAGCAAAAAAGAAAAAACACAACATTTGTACTGCAATGTTTGGTTCATAAATCTAAGTGTATCACCATCTACTGTAGATAAATCACACGGGATCCTCAGCGAATAGCTGCACATTATACACAACGTTCTTACTGCCAAAAATGCTGCAAAGGCTCAATATTAGGCCACATTCACACTGTCAGAATGCGTCAGTATTTTACATCAGTATTTATAAGCCAAAACCAGGAGAGGAACAATCAGGGGAAAGTACAATAGAAACACGAGCACTAATTCTGCATTTCTGACCCACTCCTGGTTTTGGCTTATAAATACTGATAGAGTGATCGTAAAGGAATTCTCTACTATTAGGACAACCCCTTCTTGTAATAAAGATTTGGCCCCAATAAAATAAAAAAGTATATCACCTCCGATGCTGGCGCCGATGTCGGCACTCGCGTCCCAGGGCTGTGATCCATGGAATGACGCTGGCGTCACTGTGCCCACCATCGGACAAATCGAGCGTGAAGAGGTAGTCCGGGATGCGGCTAATCATCAGGGCTTGTGATGCAGGAGCTTAAAGCATCTGTCTGTAATGGTAATGTTAACCCCTAGAACGGAGCTTTTTTCTGTTTTGCATTTTCGCTTTTCGCTCCCCTTCTTCCCAGAGCCATAACTTTTTTATTTTTCCATCAATATGGCCATGTGAGGGCTTACTTTTTGCAGGACGAGTTGTACTTTTGAACGACACCACTGGTTTTACCATGTTGTGTACTTGAAAATGGGAAAAAAATTCCAAGGCTGTGAAATTACAAAAAAAGTGCAATCCCACACTTGTTTTCTGTTTGACTTTTTTCCTAGGTTCACTAAATGCTAAAACTGACCTGCCATTATGATTCTACAGGTCATTACGAGTTCACAGACACCAAACATGCCTAGGTTCTTTTTTATCTAAGTGGTGAAAAAAATTGCAAAGTTTACTAAAAAAAAAAAAATGCACCATTTTCCAATACCCGTAGCGTCTCCATTTTGGTGAGGGGTTATTTTTTCTGTGCCGAGCTGACGTTTTTAATTATACCATTTTAGTGCAGATCCGTTTTTTTGTTGAATATGTATTTATTAACACACATGTATAACACATATCAAGGGTATGAACAGTAACAAAACATGTCACATAATATAAGCCAAGCGTCATCATATCAGGTCATGTCCAATAAAACAGAGCACAATATATATGAATGAAACAGCGTGAGCGAGGATCACTACAGATCCGTTTTTTTGATCGCCTGTTATTGCATTTTAACCCCTTTACCCCAAAGGGTGGTTTGCACGTTAATGACTGAGCCAATTTTTACAATTCTGACCACTGTCTCTTTATGAGGTTATAACTCTGGAACGCTTCCATGGATCCTGGTGATTCTGACATTGCTTTTTTGTGACATATTGTACTTCATGATAGGGGTAACATTTCTTTGATATGACTTGTGCTTATTTGTGAAACAAATGGAAATTTGACGAAAATTTTGCAATTTTCCAACTTTTAATTTTCATGCCCTTAAATCAAACAGATATGTCACAAAAATACTTAATAAGTAACATTTCCCACATGTCTTACTTTACATCAGCACAATTTTGGAACCAAAATTTTTTTGGTTAGGAAGTTAAAAAGTTGACCAGCAATTTCTCATTTTTACAACACCATTTTTTTAGGGACCATATCACATTTGAAGTCTCTTTGAGGGGTCTATATGATAGAAAATACCCAAAAGTGACACCATTCTAAAAACTGCACTCCTCAAGGTGCTCAAAACCACATTCAAGAAGTTTATTAACCCTTCAGGTGCTTTACAGGAATTTTTTTAATGTTTAAAAAAAAATGAACATTTAACTTTTTTTCACCCAAAAATTTCTTCAGGTCCAATTTTATTTATTTTCCCAAGGGTAACAGGAGAAATTGGACCTCAAAAGTTATTGTGCAATTTGTCCTGAGTATGCTGATACCCCATATGTGGGGGAGTACCACTGTTTTGGCACAAGGCAGAGCACGGAAGGGTAGGAGCGCCATTTGACTTTTGAATTGAGATCAGATGCCATGTCGTGTTTGGAGAGCCTTTGATGTACCAAACAGTGGAAACCCTCCACAAGTGACCCCATTTTGGAATCTAGACCCTCAAGGAACTTATCTAGATATGTGATGAGAACTTTAAGCCCCCAAGGGCTTCACAAAAGTTTATAACGTACAGCAGTAATATTAAAAGTCATATTTTTTCTATAAAAATGATCTTTTCACCCCTAATTTTTATTTTCCCAAGGGAAACAGGAACCCAAACGTTATTCGGCAAAATGTCCTGAGTACGCTGATACCCCATATGTGGCACAGCTTGGAAGGGAAGGAGCAAAGCTTGACATCTTCAACGCAGAATTGGCTGGACGCCATGTCGTGTTGGAGAGCCCCTGATGTGCCTAAACAGTGGAAACCCCCCACAAATGACACCATTTTGGAAACTAGACCCCTCAAGGAACTTATCTAGATGTGTGATGAGCACTTTGAACCCCAGGGCTTCACAGTTTATAACTTAGAGCCATAAAATTAAAAAATCATATTAATTCCACAAAAATTATTTTTTCACCTCCAATTTTTATTTTCCCAAGGGTAACAAGACCCCTAATGTTATTGTGCAACTTGTCCTGAGTACGCCGATATCCCATATGTGGGGGTAAACCACTGTTTGGGTGCATGGCAGAGCATGGAAGGGAAGGAGCGCCGTTTGACTTTTTCAATGCAAAATTGGCTGGAATTGAGATTGGACGCCATGTCGCATTTGGAGAGCCCCAGATGTGCCAGAACAGTGGAAACCCCCGACAAGTGACCCCATTTTGGAAAATAGAACCCCCCCAAGGAACTTGTCTAGATGTGTGGTGAGCACTTTGAACCCCCAAGTGCTTCATAGAAGTTTATAACATAGAGCCATAAAAATAAAAAATCATATTTTTCCACAAAAATGATATTTTCGCCTCAAATTATTTATTTTCTCAAGGGTACCAGAAGAAATTGGACCCCAAGAGTTATTGTGCAATTTGTCCTGAGTACGCTGATACCCCATATGTGGGGGTAAATCACTGTTTGGGCGCATGGCAGAGCTCAGAAGGGAAGGAGCACCGTTTGATTTTTTCAATGCCGAATTGGCTGGAATTGAGATCAGACGTCATATCACATTTGGAGAGCTCCTGATATGACCAAACAGTGGAAACCCCCAATTCTAACTCCAACCCTAACCCAACACACCCCTAACACTAATCAAAACCATAACCATAACCCTAACACTAACGGGAAAATGGAAATAAATTTTTTTATTTTATTATTTTTCCCTAACTAAGGTGTTGATAAAGGGGGGTTTGATTTTCTATTTATAGCGGGTTTTTATATCGGGTTTTTATGATTGGCAGCTGTCACGCTAAAAGACGCATTTTATTGCAAAAAATAGTTTTAGTATCACCACATTTTGAGAGCTATCATTTTTCCATATTTTGGCCCACAGAGTCATGTGAGGTCTTATTTTTTGCGGGACGAGTTGACGTTTTTATTGGTCCCATTTTTGGGTACATGAAATTTTTTGTTCCTTTTTATTACGATTTTTTGGAGGCAGAATGAACAAAAACAGCAATTCACAAATTTCTTTTGGGGGGGGCTTTTATACGGTTCCACGTGTGGTAAAATTGATAAAGCACTTTCATTATTCGGGTCAGTACGATTACAACGATACCTCATTTATATCATTTTTTTAAGTTTTGGCGCTTTTATACAATAAAAACAATTTTATATAAAAAATATAATTATTTTGCATGCTTTATTCTGAGAGCTATAACTTTTTTATTTTTTCGCTGATGGCAGCTCATTTTTTGCGGGACAAGATGACATTTTCAGCGGTACCATGTTTATTTATATCCGTCTTTTTGATCGCGTGTTATTCCACTTTTTGTTCGGCGGTATGATGATAAAGCATTGATTTTTTGCCTTGTTTTTTTTAAGAGGTTCACTAAAGGGGTTAACTAGTGGGACAGTTTTATAGGGCGGGTCTTACAGACGCTACGATACTAAATATGTGTACTTTTATTTATTTTTTATTTACATAATAATAATGTGTTTCTTGGGGAAATATATATCTATTTTTTTTTATTTATTTAGAAATTATTTTTTTTTACACAGTATAGTTTTTTTTTTTACATTTTTACATTGTCCCATGGTGGGACATTACTATATAATGTCAGATCGCTGATCTGACACTTTGCAAAGCACTGTGTAAGGGTACATACCCATTTGCGAGAAAAAAAACGGTGCATTTTCTGGATGGAAAAAAACGGTCCGAATATATGCAATTGTCATGCGATTTGTATGCGATTTTTAATCGCACCATCCGTTTTCCATCTGTATGCAATGCGATTTTAACATGACGTTTTACATAGAGCAGTTTTCTCTATGTAAAAAATCATGTAAAAATCACATTGTAAAAAAAAACATGTACACAAAAAGCAAAATATATTATTATATTATATATATATTATATATAGGTCATACACTTCTACATAGTATAATAGCCGCTAATTCAATTGCCGGCTTTTGTGAAATTTCAGACCCGACATGAAATGACACATGGTTTACATACAGTTAACCATGTGTCATTTCATGTTGTTTGATATATAGTTTTCACTAACAATGACATGAGTGTATGTGTGCAAAATTTCATACAGCTAGGGGTTTATGAAAGGTGTAAATTTGTTGAAAAAAAATGCGTAGGCTCCCGCCTATTTTCTCCACCAGACAGGGAAAGCCAGTGAGTGAGGGCAGATAATAATAGCCTAGGGAAGGTGCATTTATTTTGTGCCCCCCTGGCTACTAACATCTGCCCCCAGCCACCCCAGAAAAGGCAAATCTATAATTAGATTCGCCCTTTCTGGCACTTAGCCCGCCTATTCCCATTTCCTGTAGCGGTGGCTAATGGGTTAATAATGGGTTAAAGCCACCTTGCTATTGGAAGGTGACTTTAAGCCAGGTTAACAATTGAGAGTTCTCAATTAGACAACTCTCAATTATTAATCCTATTGTATGAAATAAAAATAAACACACACACATTAATTAAAAATCATTTTAGTGAAATAATCACAATTTTTGACCAGCTTTTATTTTACAGGCAATCCGTGCGAAGCCCTTGTTCTCCTGTAATAAAAATAAAATAAAAAGGCAACATTATTCTTACCTATCTGGTGCTCTGTCAGGTCCCACGCTGTAATCCTTGACAAAGGATTAACTGGCTTATAGTAAGCAGCGCAGCTAATGCTGTCACAATGACATGTATATATATATATGTATTCTATGTGTATATATCTAGTGTTTTGTGAGCTGCCAGTGTGATTTTACAGTTGCCGGCTTTTCTAAGGACACCAATGCGTATCAATCCCTGCAGGACCCGGAAGGACCCGCGGCCCTCTTCGATCCGGGGGCCTGCAGGGATCACATTGTGTTGTTCTGAGGTGTTTGGATTCTGGTGTTTCGATTTTTTTTCTTGCTACGCATTTAGCGATCAGGTTAAACCTTCTTTCACTGATAGATCGGGTGATTCTGAAAGTGGCGATATGTAATATGTGCATGTGTGATTTTTTTTAATTGCTTTATTTGGAATGGGGCAAAAGGGGGGTGATTTAAACTTTTATATATTTTAAAAACTATTTTTTATTTTTTTACTTTTGGCCTGCTTCAATAGTCTCCATGGGAGGCTAGAAGCTGCCATAGATCGCCTCTGCTACATACAAGCGATGATTAGATCGCCTATGTGCGGCAGAATTACAGCATTGCTATGAGCGCCGACCACAGGGTGGTGCTCATAGCAATCTGGCATCAACAACCAGAGGTCTCAAGGAGACCTCAGGTTGTTATGCAAACGCATCACTGACCCCAGATCACGTGACAGGGGTCAGCGACAAGCGTATTTCCGGCCAGGCAGCCGGAAGCGCTTGTTAAATGCCACTGTCAGCGTTTGACAGCAGCATTTAACTAGTTAATAGGTGCGGGTGGTTCGCGATTCCGTCTGTGCCTATTGCGGGCACATGTCAAGAGGTGGTGAGTTCTCCTTCAATGGAAGTCTTCCAACAGAGACTGGACAGACATCTGTCTGAGAAGGTTTAGTGAATTCTGCATTGAGCAGGGGGTTGGACCGGATGACCCGGTGCTGACTGGGAGCCGGGCATCACTTGTCATTCCAACGCATCACTGCCCAGGGACCGCGAGTGCTGGAACAGCGCCGGCATACAGGGGTCCACTCTCGGTTTGTCATTGACATTGTACATACTGAGCACCGGCCGAGGGGGTGTGAGCAGCCGCACATTCTCCTTGCCTTCTTTCCTCTACCACTGCTAGCAGAATGTCCGTGTGCATTAGGGAACGTCACAACATTCAGGAATTTCTACAGCATTGAAACCGCAGTAGTGACAGCAAGAAACAACAGAACAAAAGAAAGAGAATGTTACTAGATTTACTTAATCATTGTTTATATAAACAATTGTGATGAGTTCAGCCTTCATCTAATATTAATAACCTATATAAGAACCAACCACTCAGCCTGTGATCTCTCCCTCCGCCTCTCAATGATAGAGAGGAGAACGATCATCACCAGCAATCAGCCCCTGCAATGAAGCAGAACTGAGAGCTCACTTCACGCTCAGGAGAGATCACTACAGCTCCTCCTCGTGGTTGGGATGTTTGGACACTTTAGAGCACATTTCTCAAGTCACACACTATAGAAATGATCCCTGAAAGTATAGTCTTAACCTCTTCCTGGCCGTGATGACCTCCGGGTGATAGGACCCTGCGTGTAACATTAGGGAGACATCACACCAGATGACACACGATGACCCTGTGAGCCGTGATACATTGTGGGTGATCACAGACGTGACTGCAGAGTAACTAGAAGCTTCTATATTAGTATACGAGCTGGAAAATCACTCCCATAATGCATCGCTCTCCTCTCTAAATTAGCATAAGTGACTGTGCAGGTGGTGAGTTTCCAACGGTCAGGCACTACCTGCTGTTTGGCGACTGTGCGGGTGGCGCAGGCCAAACACGCAGCGTCCAATGTTACAGCATAGTGGAGGGGATTTCAAGAAATCCGTTCTCAAACTTGTGCGTATATTACAGGTGGAAACCTGCTGTATATAGCACATGGAGCGGTTTTTCAGACCGCTTGCATGTCCTCCGCGTTTAACCGCACGTTCTTCGCAGCAAACTAATAACAAATGGGCTATGAAGCCCTGCGCTTTTCTGGGTTCTTCCGGGAGTGTCCTGAACACCTCCGAAAGATCGCGCGTCAGAAAGGGGGCGGGGTTAGCGGAGCGGAATTTTCCGCTCGTCAAAAGCTCTATGGTTCGGCTCGCGTGGAACCATAGCCTTAGTGGGGCTCAGCTGGCAAGTGTGCACTACACTGTACATGCCGACTCCCTCTACTGAGCACTTTTCGCAGCCATTGCCGGTACGGGCTGTGGAGGAGATGTCAGATCAACCAATCTATATTAATCGCATCATAGTAATAAGGGGTTATTCACACAGTGCGTTGTTGCAGTATAATCTTTGCTGCGTTTATTAAGGTGGAAAATAAGCTTTGTTTTATAGCACCAGGAAAAGCAATGAGATTTCAGAAATCTGATGCACAGACTTGTTCTGTTCTCTCCTGACGGAATTTAATCACTGCCGTTTTCTTTTACCAATTGAAACTAATGAAAAACTGCAAAAACAAAGAAAAAACACAACATTTGTACTGCAATGTTTGGTTCATAAATCTAAAGGGTATGCCACACTAAACAATATCGCTAACGGGATCGCTAAAAAACGTCACTATTTAGCGATCCCGTTAGCGATATTGTTCAGTGCGGCAGCTTCCAGCGACGAGCTTCCTGCTGTGATCTCGCTCGTCGCTGGAATCGTTCCGGACCCTATTTCATCGCTGGCGCTCCCGCTGGGTAAGTATATATCGCTGAGTGTGGCACCTTTTCTTAGCGATTTAGCGGTACTTTTGTACCGCTAAAGTCGTTAAGAAGATCGCTAACGGCGATAGCGTCGTTAACTATATCGCTAAGTTAAGCCGCACTCAGCGATATACAAACAATCCCGCTAGCGATCTCATTAGTATGCGACGCTAACGAGATCGCTAGCGGGATTGTGTAGTGTGGCAGTACCTTAAGTGTATCACCATCTACTGTAGATAAATCACACGGGATCCTCACCGAATAGCTGCACATTATACACAATGTTCTTACTGCCAAAAATGCTGCAAAGGCTCAATTTAGGCCACATTCACACTGTCAGAATGCGTCAGTATTTTACATCAGTATTTATAAGCCAAAACCAGGAGAGGAACAATCAGGGGAAAGTACAATAGAAACACGAGCACTATGGCCGGAGTCACACTAGAGAGAAAATATCGCATTGCACTCAGACCAATGTTAATCTATGGGGCAGCTCCCATCATCCGATGTTTTCTCGCCCATTTTATACGTGCAAGGGAAATCTGCGATTTGCAGCGTATTACGGGCGAGACTCGCCAATGCAAATCAATGGGTGCGTGAAAAAAAACGGATTGCACACGGACCAGACGTGTGAGTTGCAAGAAAAACGCAACAGTTCTCCTGGTGTCAGTTTTCCATGCTGCCGAGAAAATCTCACCGTACAGAGTGCATACAGATTACATGCGGATCACTTTTCTAGGAACTTCTCGGCATATTACGGCTGTATAATACGGACAGAAATTTTATCGTTTAGTGTGACTCCGGCCTAATTCTGCATTTCTGACCCACTCCTGGTTTTGGCTTATAAATACTGATAGAGTGATCGTAAAGGAATTCTCTACTATTAGGACAACCCCTTCTTGTAATAAAGATTTGGCCCCAATAAAATAAAAAAGTATATCACCTCCGATGCTGGCGCCGATGTCGGCACTCGCGGTCCCAGGGCTGTGATGCAATGGAATGACGCTGGCGTCACTGTGCCCACCATCGGACAAATCGAGCGTGAAGAGGTAGTCCGGGCTGCGGCTAATCATCAGGGCTTGTGATGCAGTAGATTAAGGGCCTGTGCACACGTTGCGGATTTGCCTGCGGATTTTTCCGCGCCAAATCCGCAACTCTTGGCAGAAAACGCATCCTTTTTTGACGTGGTTTTTCATGCTTTTTTCTCGTGCGGTTTTGTATGCGTTTTTGACAGCTAAAGATATGTTGTTTAACAAAAAAAAGATTTGTGATTTAATTTCTTGTCCAACCTCCTCTTTTACATTTGTCCAACCCACACTCCATTACACACACACAGAGATAGATAGATAGATAGTAAAAGATAGTATAGATAGATAGATAGATAGATAGATAGATATAGATAGATAGATAGATAGATAGATAGATATGGAGATAAATAGATAGATAGATAGATAGATAGAAAGAAAATACATAGATAGATGGATAATAGATAGTTAGAAATATATATAGAAAGATATATAGACAGAAAGATATATAGGTAGATGATAGATAGAATGGTACATAAATAGTTAAAGACACACACGCGTACACACACACAAAATCTTAACGCAATATAGTTAATAAAAAAAAAAATAGGAAAAAAATGCTGTGGGCTCCCGCACAATTTTCTGCGCCAGAGGGGGAAAGCCGACAGCCAGGGCCAATATTTCTAGCCTGGGAAGGGGTTAATACCCATGGATCTTCCCAGGCTATGAATATCAGCCCGCAGCTAGCCTTCACTGGCGATTAAAATAGGGGGGCCCCCCCAAAAAAATGACGTGGAGTCCCCCTATAATTTGTAGCCAGAAAGGCTAGGCAAAAATCTGCGGGCTGATATTCATAGCCTAGGAAGGGGCCATGGATATTGCCCCCCCCCCCCGGCTAAAAATACCAGCACCCAGCCGCCCCAGAATTGGCGCATCTGTACGATGCGCCAATTCCGGCACTTAGCCCCTCTCTTCCCACTCCCCTGTAGCGGTGGTATATGGGGTAATAAGGGGTTAATATCACCTTGCTATTGTAAGGTGATATTAAGCCCGGTTAATAATAGAGATGCGTCAATAAGACGCCTATCCATTATTAATCTTATATTAATAAAGGGTAAAAAAAAAAACACACGCATAAGAATAAAGTATTTTAATGAAATAAAACACAACACGGTTTTCATATCTTTATTATACGCTCAGATCCAAGCGACGCCCTCGATCTCCTGTAATAAAACGTAAAAAAATCAAACAACCGTATACTCCCTGTCCGACGCAGTCCAATTAATAACGAGTGTCCCACGACGGGCTCCCCTATAGAACGGTGACTTCAGGTGATGCCACTGCTCTGTAGGGCCTCTGTAGTGATGCAGTGCATCACTGAGGTTACCTGAGTTCATTCTCTCACTTTATGGCAATGCTGTATGGGAATTTTCTCACCCAGCATTGCAGTGAGAGAATGAATGGAAGTGACGTCATTCTCTCCCGACGACAGAGCGGTACACAGATCAATGGAGTCGGGGAATAGGTGAGTATATACTCTATGTTCTGTATGTCATGTGTATGTTCTGTATGTCATTGTATGTTATGTGTATGTAATGTATGTGGTTTTTTTTTACATTCAGCACATTAGCCGGATGATGGGACTACTACTGTCCCATCATTGGCTAATATGTCAGTCCATGTCACTGTAGCAGGCATAGCCGGATGGGACTTGTAGTCCCATCCGACGATGCCTGCATATGCGGAGACACACACACAGCCCCGCACATACACCGATCACGCACACAGGCCCGCACACCGCCGCACATACACAGATCACGCACACAGCCCCGCACACCGCCGCACATATACCGATCACGCACACAGGCCCGCACACCGCCGCACATACACCGATCACGCAGACACCGGCACACAATCACCGCCCACACACATAGCGCCGCGCACTATACATGCCCACGGACCGCCCACACACATAGCGCCGCACACTATACATGCCCACGCACCGCCCACACACATAGCGCCGCACACTATGCACGCCCACACATAGCGCCGCACACTATTCACGCCCACGCACCGCCCACACACTTCCCTCCTCCCGAACTGTAGCAGTTTCACCCGCAGCAAAACCGCAGATCTTTTTTAGATCTGCAGTTTTGCTGCGGAAGTGCCCGACTCAATGCAAGTCAATGGGCGTAGAAACGCTGCAGTTCCGCACAAAAAAATGACATGCTGCTGAAATAAAGCGCAGCGAAACCGCGCGTTTTTTTTCCGCAACATGTGCACAGCAGACATGCGGTTCCCATTGGATTACATTGCATGTGCACTGTGCTGCGGGTTGGATGTGTTTCCGCAAGTTAAAAAACGCAGCGGAATTCATCTAAAAACGCAATGTGTGCACAGGGCCTAAAGCATCTGTTTGTAATGGTGATGTTAACCCCTTAATGACCGGAGCTTTTTTCGGTTTTGCATTTTCGTTTTTCACTCCCCTTCTTCCCAGAGCTATAACTTTTTAATTTTTCCGTCAATATGGTCACGTGGGGCTTATTTTTTGCGGGACGAGTTGTACTTTTGAATGACACCATTGGTTTTACCATGTCGTGTACTCAAAAACGGGAAAAAAATTCCAAGTGCGGTGAAATTGCAAAAAAAGTGCAATCCCACACTTGTTTTCTGTTTGACTTTTTTGCTAGGTTCACTAAATGCTAAAACTGACCTACCACTATGATTCTCCAGGTCATTACGAGTTCACAGATGCCAAACAAGTCTAGATTCTTTTTTATCTAAGTGGTGAAAAAAAATTCCAAAGTTTACAAAAAAAAAATTGCCCCTTTTCCGATACCTGTAACGCCTCTATTTTTCGTGATCTTGGATTGGGTTTATTTTATGTGTGCCGAGCTGACGTTTTAAATTATACAATTTTAGTGCAGATCCGTTCTTTTGATCGCCTTTTATTGCATTTTAACCCTTTTACCCCAAGTGTGGTTTGCACGTTAATGACCGGGACAATTTTTACAATTCTGACCACTGTCCCTTTATGAGGTAATAACTCTGGAACACTTCCATGGATCCTGGTGATTGTGACAATGTTTTTCTCGTGAAATATTGTACTTCATGATAGTGGTACAATTTATTTGATATGACTTGTGTTTATTTGTGAAAAAAACGGTAATTTGGCGAAAATTTTGAAAATTTCGCAATTTTCAAACTTTGAATTTTCACGCCCTTAAATCACAGAGATATGTCGCACAAAATACTTAATAAGTAACATTTCCCACATGTTTACTTTACATCAGCACAATTTTGGTACCAAAATTTTTTTTGTTACGAAGTTAAAAAGTTGACCAGCGATTTCTCATTTTTACAACACCATTTTTTTAGGGACCACATCACATTTGAAGTCACTTTCAGGGGTCTATATGATAGAAAATACCCGAAAGTGACACCATTCTAAAAACTGTACCTCTCAAGGTGCTCAAAACCACATTCAAGAAGTTTATTAACCCTTCAGTTGCTTCATAGGAATTTTCTGAATGTTTAAAAAAAAATTAACATTTAACTTTTTTCACCCAAAAATTACTTCAGGTCCATTTTTTTATTTTCCCAAGAGTAACAGGAGAAATTGGACCCCAAAAGTTATTATGCAATTTGTCGTGAGCATGCTGATACCCGATATGTGGGGGGGGACCACTATTTTGGCGCATGGCAGAGCACAGAAGGGAAGTAGCGCCATTTGACTTTTGAGTTGAGATCGGATGCCATGTCGTGTTTGGAGAGCCCCTGATGTGCATAAACAGTGGAAACCCCAAAACAAGTGACCCCCCCAAGGAACTTTTCTAAATGTGTGGGGAGCACTTTGAAACCCCAAGGGCTTCACAGAAGTTTATAACATACAGCCGTAAAATTAAAAAATCATATTTTTTCCACAAAAATGATATTTTCATCCACAATTTTTATTTTCCCAAGGGTAACAGGACCCGAAAAGTTATTGGGCAAATTGTCCTGAGTACAATGATACCCCATGTGTGGGGTAAACCACTGTTTGGGTGCATGGCAGAGCTCGGAAAGGAAGGAGCGCCGTTTGATTTTTTCAACGCAAAATTAGATGGACACCATGTCGCGTTTGGAGAGCCCCTGATGTGTCTAAACAGTAGAAACCCTCCACAATATACACCATTTTGGAAACTAGAACGCACAGAAGTTTAAAACTTACAGCCATAAAATAAAAAAATCATATTTTTTCCACAAAAATTATCTTTTCACCTCCAATTTTTATTTTCCCAAGGGTAACAAGACCAAAAAAGTTATTGGGCAACTTGTCCTGAGTACGCTGATATCCCAGATGTGGGGTAAACCACTGTTTGAGCGCATGGCAGAGCATGGAAGGGAAAGAGCCCCGTTTGACTTTTTCAATGCAAAATTGGCTGGAATTGAGATCGGACGCCATGTCGCATTTGGAGAGCCCCTGATGTGCAAGAACAGTGGAAACTCCCCACAAGTGATCCCATTTTGGAAACTAGACCCCCCAAGGAACTTGTCTAAATGTGTGGTGAGAACTTTGAACCCCCAGGTGTTTTACTAAACTTTATAACGCCCGAGTGTGAAAATAAAAAAAATCATATTTTTTCCACAAACATGATCTTTTAGTACCAATTTTTTATTTTCCCAAGGGTAACAGGAGAAATTGGACCCGAAAAGTTGTTGTCCAATTTGTCCTGAGTACACTGATACCCCATGTGTAGGAGAAAACTGTTGTATGGGCACACGTTGGGGCTCGGAAGGGAAGTAGTGACGTTTTGGAATGCAGACTTTGATGGAATGGTCTGCGGGCGTCGTGTTGCGTTTGGAGAGCCCCTGATGTGCCTAAACAGTGAAACACCACAAGTGACCCCATTATGGAAACTAGACCTCCCAATGAACTTATCTAGATGTGTGGTGAGCACTTTGAACTGCTTCATAGAAGTTTATAACATAGAGCCACAAAAATAATATTTTCGCCCCCAATTTTTTATTTTCCCAAGGGTAACAGAAGAAATTGGACCTCAAGAGTTATTGTGCAATTTGTCCTGCGCACGCTGGTACCCCATATGTGGGGATAAATCACTGTTTGGGCGCATGGCAGAGCTCGGAAGGGAAAGAGCACCGTTTGACTTTTTCAACGCAGAATTAGCTGGAATTGAGATCAGACGCCATGTCACATTTCGATGGAAACCCCCCAATTCTAACTCCAACCCTACCCCTAACACATCCCTAACGCTAATCCCAAACCTGACCATAACCCTAACCAGAATGGGAAAATGGAAATAAATACATTTTTTAAATTTTATTATTTTTCCCCAAGGGGGTGATAAAGGGGGTTTGATTTACTATTTGTAGCGGGGTTTTATGCGGGTTTTTATGATTGGCAGCTGTCACACGCTAAAAGACGCATTTTATTGAAAAAAACAGGTTTTGCATCACCACATTTTGAGAGCTATAATTTTTCCATATTTTGGCCCACAAAGTAATGTGAGGTCTTATTTTTTGGGGGATGAGTTGACATTTTATTGGTCCCATTTTTGGGCACATGACATTTTCTGATTGCTTTTTATTACGATTTTTGGGAGGCAGAATGAACAAAAACCAGCAATTAATGAATTTCTTTTTGGGGGGGGGAAGGTGTTTATACCGTTCCACGTGTGGTAAGGTCGATAAAGCAATTTCATTCTTCGGGCTAGTACGATTACAGCGATACTTCATTTATATAGTTTTTTTATCTTTTGGTGCTTTAATACAATAAAAACAATTTTATATAAAAAATAATATATTTTGCATCGCTGTATTCTGCCAGCTGTAACTTTTTTATGTTTTCGCTGATGATGCTGTATGGCGCCTCATTTGTTGCTGGACAAGATGACATTTTCAGCGGTAACATGTTTATTTCTATTCGTCTTTTTGATCGCATGCTATTCCACTTTTTGTTCGGCGGTATGATGATAAAGCATTGTTTTATTGCCTTGTTTGTTTCTTTTTTTTAAGGGGTTCACTAAAGGGGTTAACTAGTGGGACAGTTATATAGGGCGGGTCAGTATGGATGTGGCGATACTAAATATGTGTACTTTTATTGTTTTTTTATTGACATAATAATAATGTGTTTATAGGGGATATATTTTTTAAATTTATTTAGGGATTTTTTTTAAATATTTTTACACAGTATAATTTTTTTTTTTACATTTTTACATTGTCCCATGGTGGGACATCACTATATAATGTCAGATCGCTGATCTGACACTTTGCAGAGCACTGTGTAAGATCAGCGATCTGACAGGCAGTACAGGAGGCTTTCCGGCGCCTGCTCTTAGCAGGCACTGACAAGCCATTTCCCTGCAGGATCCGGAAGGACCCCGCGGCCCTCTTTGATCCAGGGGTGATGCAGGGAGGAAGCCCTCAGAACAGCGCAATCACATTGTGTTGTTCTGAGGGTCTCAGGGAAGCACGCAGGGATTCTGTCCGCGCCTATTGTGGCCACATGTCAGCTGTTTAGAACAGCTGACGTGTCCCGGGTTTGATGCGGGTTCACCGCTGGAGCCCTCATCAAAGCGGGGGATACTGCCAGCTGACGTACTGTTCCTTCCAATGGCAGTAAGGGGATAAAGTTGTGGGTTTGTGACCTGGGGTGACTCACAGAAAAAAAAAATACATTTTCCACGAGAGGTGGTGAGTTCTCCTTCAATGGAAGTCTTCCAACAGAGGCTGGAGATGGTTTAGTGAATTCTGCATTGAGCAGGGGGTTAGACCAGATAACCCGGTGCTGACTGGGAGCCGGGCATCACGTGTCATTCCACCGCATCACTGCCCCGGGACCGCGAGTGCTGGAACAGCGCCGGAATACAGGGGTCCGATCTCGGTTTGTCATTGACATTGTACATACTGAGCACCGGCCGAGGGGGTGAGCAGCCGCACATTCTCCTTGCCTTCTTTCCTCTACCACTGCTAGCAGAAGTCCGTGTGCATTAGGGAACGTCACAACATTCAGGAATTTCTACAGCATTGAAACCGCAGTAGTGACAGCACAGGGGAGAGGATTTCTAGAAACTAGTGCAGCAAGAAACAACAGAACAAGGAAAAAAAAGAACGTTAATATAAACAATTGTGAGAAGTTCAGTTTTTCATCTAATATTAATAACCTATATAAGAACCAACCACTCAGCCTGTGATCTCCCCCTCCGCCTCTCAATGATAGAGAGGAGAACGATCATCACCAGCAATCAGCCCCTGCAATGAAGCAGAACTGAGAGCTCCCTTCACGCTCAGGAGAGATCACTACAGCTCCTCCTCGTGGTTGGGATGTTTGGACACTTTAGAGCACATTTCTCAAGTCACACACTATAGAAATGATCCCTGAAAGTATAGTCTTAACCTCTTCCTGGCCGTGATGACCTCCGGGGGATAGGACCCTGCGTGTAACATTAGGGAGACATCAGACCAGATGACACACGATGACCCTGTGAGCCGTGATACATTGTGGGTGATCACAGACGTGACTGCAGAGTAACTAGAAGCTTCTACATTAATATACAAGCTGGAAATATCACTCCCATAATGCATCTGCTCTCCTCTCTAAATTAGCATAAGTGAATTCAAGCAGCCAGTGGGAGACAAGTTCCCCTCTGTTGCTCCGCCCATTCCCCTGCACTGATCAGGTGACCGCCTGCACAGGCCGCCCTTCCCCCGCCCACATTTCCTGTTCTCCATGGCATATAGGAAGGACATACAGGAGCGGTCAGGGGACATCGGTCAGGGCCGGTGACAGACACAAACGCCAAGAAAGTCCCCCTGCCTGGACCCAGCATGGAGGATTGTCACGGCATGGCTAGGCGGATGTGTCGTCACGGCCTCACAGGCTCCCGGACAGCAGAGCTAATACTGAGAGCCGGGATTTCTCCAGCATTATTAGTCACACGTGGCATCCTGCAGCCTCTGTGGGGACAGACACAAGAATGCTCGTCATTCAGAGTCCTGGGAAAGCTGGGTGACCAGTCTGGATACATGGGGGATGTGTCACTACATAAAGGGGTTCTCCAGTGAAAGTTATCACCTATCCGCAGGATAAGCGTGACCTTATTGATCAGTGGGGTCATACTGCTAGGATACGCAGTGATTGGCAGAACAGGGGAACTGTTATCTGTGTTGAGGCTCGTTCACACAACGGAATTTTTGGCCCAGGTGCTGCAGGTGAAGAAACAGACAGCAATCAGTCCAATGTTATTCATTGGAGCAGTGCAGAGAGCGATTCGTGTCACTGACTGAATCTGCATGTGAAAACAATCGCAGCCTGCCCTAGTTCTTCCGAAAATCACATGAGACTCTCCTAATCTAGCTGTGGGTACAAGAAAAACCTCAGAGAGACGCAGGACGGCATCACATCTTCATGGACACATTGCCATCCTGTAAAATAAGGAACAGTAAATGTTCCTGTAAACTTCACACTTTCATCAAATATTAATAACATATAAGAGACCACCACTCAGCCTGTGATCTCCCCCTCCACCTCTCAATGATAGAGAGGAGAACGATCATCACCAGCAATCAGCCCCTGCAATGAAGCAGAACTGAGAGCTCACTTCACGCTCAGGAGAGATCACTACAGCTCCTCCTCGTGGTTGGGATGTTTGGACATTCTCACCATAGGTTCAGAATGAGTGGGAGCGCTGGGCTTGTTTCCCTGGATCAGTGGGAGCGCTGGGCTTGTTTCCCTGGATCAGTGGGAGCGCCGGCTTGTTCCCCTGGATCAGTGGGAGCGCCGGCTTGTTCCCCTGGATCAGTGGGAGCGCCGGGCTTGTTCCCCTGGATCAGTGGGAGCGCCGGGCTTGTTTCCCTGGATCAGTGGGAGCGCCGGGCTTGTTCCCCTGGATCAGTGAGAGCGCCGGGCTTGTTCCCCTGAATCAGTGGGAGCGCCGGGCTTGTTCCCCTGGATCAGTGGGAGCGCCGGACTTGTTCCCCTGGATCAGTGGGAGCGCCGGGCTTGTTTCCCTGGATCAGTGGGAGCGCCGGGCTTGTTCCCCTGGATCAGTGGGAGCGCCGGGCTTGTTCCCCTGGATCAGTGGGAGCGCCGGGCTTGTTTCCCTGGATCAGTGGGAGCGCCGGGCTTGTTCCCCTGGATCAGTGGGAGCGCCGGGCTTGTTCCCCTGGATCAGTGGGAGCGCCGGGCTTGTTCCCTGGATCAGTGGGAGCGTCGGGCTTGTTTCCCTGGATCAGTGGGAGCGCCGGGCTTGTCCCCTGGATCAGTGGGAGCGCCGGGCTTGTTCCCCTGGATCAGTGGGAGCGCCGGACTTGTTCCCCTGGATCAGTGGGAGCGCCGGGCTTGTTTCCCTGGATCAGTGGGAGCGCCGGGCTTGTTCCCCTGGATCAGTGGGAGCGCCGGCTTGTTCCCCTGGATCAGTGGGAGCGCCGGGCTTGTTCCCCTGGATCAGTGGGAGCGCCGGGCTTGTTCCCCTGGATCAGTGGGAGCGCCGGGCTTGTTTCCCTGGATCAGTGGGAGCGCCGGGCTTGTTCCCCTGGATCAGTTGGGAAGCGCCGGGCTTGTTCCCCTGGATCAGTGGGAGCGCCGGGCTTGTTTCCCTGGATCAGTGGGAGCGCCGGGCTTGTTCCCCTGGATCAGTGGGAGCGCCGGGCTTGTTCCCCTGATCAGTGGGAGCGCCGGGCTTGTTCCCCTGGATCAGTAGGAGCGCCGGGCTTGTTTTCCTGGATCAGTGGGAGCGCCGGGCTTGTTCCCCTGGATCAGTGGGAGCGCCGGGCTTGTTCCCCTGGATCAGTGGGAGCGCCGGACTTGTTCCCCTGGATCAGTGGGAGGCCGGGCTTGTTTCCCTGGATCAGTGGGAGCGCCGGGCTTGTTCCCCTGGATCAGTGGGAGCGCCGGGCTTGTTCCCCTGGATCAGTGGGAGCGCCGGGCTTGTTCCCCTGGATCAGTGGGAGCGCCGGGCTTGTTCCCCTGGATCAGTGGGAGCGCCGGGCTTGTTCCCCTGGATCAGTGGGAGCGCCGGGCTTGTTCCACGTCCGCTCCGCGTCCATCTCCTCACAGAGCTGCTCAAACAGACTAGAGTTAAGGGCGTATGCTTTGATGTGATTAATAACTTTAATCACATCTTGCAAAACGCTGTTAAGTTCAGGTGACATTTTTCGGCTTGCCAGCATTTCTCTATGGATGACACAGTGCGTAGACTCACATTCAGATGCAACCTGTTCGACCCGAGTAGTTAAACCAGAAAACCGTCCAGTCATGGCAGCTGCTTCCGTCCGTGCATATACCTACACAAAATGACCAATTTAATTTTCCTGATATGTAATCATCCAAAGACTTGCGTCGTTCTGCACCTGTGGTGTTGGCTGCCAACAATAATGCACATAACATATCCTCATGCACATCCTCTTGAAAAATATGTCGCACATAAACAAGCATCATTGCTTTGTTGTCAACGTCAGTAGACTCATCAACCTGGATTGCATACCATGGTGACGTATTAATCCTCTCTAACAATTGTACCTCGACGTCTTCTGCTATTTCATTAATTCGTCTAGTGACAGTGCTCGCCGAAAGAGGAACCTGTGCCACCTTTTTAACTGCAGCCTCTCCAAAAAGTTCATGGCAAATGTCCTTAGCGGCAGGCAGGATCAACTCTTCACCAATAGTGAAGGGCTTCTTAGCCTTAGGAATGCGGTTAGCCACCAAGAATGATGCTCTCAGTGCAGACACATTTGTTGATGTGGTGGCCTTCAATAATTTCTGCTGTCCTTCATGTTCACGCTTTTTTCTTTCAAAAAACTCCAAAGGCTTGTCTTTTGATGCAGGGTGCTTGGTCTGTAAGTGGCGAACCAGTTTTGAAGGCTTCATGGCCTCGTTGGATAGCCGGTCGCCACATATCACTCAGAGTGGGCTTGGGGCCTGTGAATCGCCTGTTGCGATGAACCCATAATTTAAGTAGGACTCATTGTATTTTCTTTTAAATGCTTTCTTTTTTTTAGCAGCCATGGAGTCTTCATCTGTCTCATCATTGGGTCTTTCTCCCTTTTCAAAGAAGCTCTCTAGCAATGCTTGTTTTTTAATCATTTTACAAGGGTTTATGGCAGAGGCGTAGTGGGCCACTAATGCTGAAAGATGGCTACTGCTACTGATGACCGTCACTGCTGATGATGATTGGAACCTACAAGGAAATGGAGCATTGAGCACTTAGAAAAAATTGTACAGGAGTACTGTACATGCTGATTATTTTTTAATCATGATGTAAGAAAATTTGACAAACATTCAAAAGGTGTTTGGTAAGGAAACAAAAGATAATCTGAATGTCAACAACCAAAAAATGCAGAGGCTTGCACACATGTCCTCACACATTTAACCCCTTTACCCTTGAGGGTTGTTTGCACGTTAATGACCGGGCCAATTTAAACAATTCTGACCACTGTCTCTTTATGAGGTTATAACTCTGGAACACTTCAACGGATCTTGGCGATTCTCAGACTGTTTTTCTTCATGACATATTGTACTTCACGTTAGTGGTAAAAATTCTTTGATATAATTTGCGTTTAATTGTGAATAAAACGGAAATTTGGCAAACATTTTGAAAATTTCACAATTTTCAAACTTTTAATTTTTATGCCCTTAAATCAGACATATATATCTCACAAAATAGTTAATACATAACATTTCCCACATGTCTAATATACATCAGCACAATTTTGGAACCAAAATTTCTTTTTGTTAGGAAGTTATAAGGGTTAAAAGTTGACCAGCAATTTCTCATTTTTACAACACCATTTTTTTTAGGGACCACATCACATTTGAAGTCACTTTGAGGGGTCTATATATAGTAAATACCCAAAAGTGACACCATTCTAAACACTGCACCCCTGAAGGTGCTCAAAGCCACATTTAAGAAGTTTATTAACCCTTTACGTGTTTCACAGGAATTTTTTGAATGTTTAAAAAAAATGAACATCTAAATTTTTTTCACAAAAATGTACTTCAAATCCAATTTTTTTATTTTACCAAGGGTAACAGGAGAAATAGGACCCCAAAAGTTGTTGTGTAATTTGTGCTGAGTATGCTGATACCTCATATGTGGGGGGAACCACTGTGCGCAGAGCTCGGAAGGGAAGGAGCGCTGTTTGACTTTTCAGTGCAAAATTGGCTGGAATTGAGATCGGACGCCATATCGCGTTTGAAGAGCCCCTGATGTGCCTAAAAAGTGGAAACCCTCCAAAAGTGACACCATTTTTGAAAGTAGACCCCCTAAGTAACTTATCTAGATGTGTGGTGAGCACTTTGAACCCCCGAGTGCTTCACAGAAGTTTATAACATAGAGCCGTAAAATTAAAAATTCATATTTTTTCCACAAAAATGATCTTATCGCCCTTAATTTTATATTTTCCCAAGGGTAACAGGAATAAGTGGACCCCAAAAGTTGTGTAATTTGTCCTGAGTATGCTGATACCCCATATGTGGGGGTAAACCACTGTTTGGGCGCATGGCAGAGCTCGGAAGGGAAGGAGCACCATATGACTTTTTCAACACAGAAATGGCTGAAATTGAGATCAGATGCCATGTCACGTTTGGAGAGCCCCTGATATGTCCAAACAGTGGAACCCCCCAATTCTAACTCCAACCCTAACCCCAACACACCCCTAACCCTAATCCCAACCCTAAGGTGAGGGGCGCCTAACCGGAAATGCCGGCGCAGCCCCCCATTCTGCACAAAGAGCCGCCACCGCCCCGCCAGCACAGAGAGCCGCACAGAACACTGCTGCCGCAAGGCGGTAATAGGAATACTGCATTTACCCCTTCCCGGTGAGGCGCCCTCTCACCTCGTCATCGGTACCATGCCTCCACACCGCCCTATAAGACGATATCCGGCGTATAAGACAACCCCCGACTTTTAAGAAGATTTTCAGGGGTTAAAAAGTCGTCATATACGCCGGATAATACAGTAGTTTTTGCATCACCACATCTTGAGAGCTACAATTTGTGCATATTTTGTCCCACAGAGTCATGTAAGGTTTTGTTTTTTGCGGGATGTTAACGTTTTTATTGGTACCATTTTCGGGCACATGACATTTTTTGATCACTTTCTATTCCGATTTTTGGGAGACAGAATGAACAAAAACCAGCAGCTCATGAATTTCTTTTTTTGGGGGGCGTTTACTTCGTTCCGCGTGTGGTAAAATTGATAAGGAAGTTTTATTCTTCGCGTCAATACGATTACAGCGATACCTCATTTATATCATTTTTTTATGTTTTGGCGCTTTTATACAGTAAAAACTATTTTATCTAAAAAATAATTGTTTTTGCATCATTTTATTCTGACAGCTATAACTTTTTTATTTTTTCGCTGATGATGCTGTACAGTGGCTCATTTTTTGGGGGACAAGATGACATTTTCAGTGGTACCATGTTTATTGATATCCGTCTTTTTGATTGCGTGTTATTACACTTTTTGCTTGCCGGTATGATGATAAAGCATTGTTTTTTGCCTTTATTTTATGGTGTTCACTAAAGGGGTTAACTAGTGGGACAGCTTTATAGGTGGGGTCGTTACGGACGCGGCGATACCAAATATGTCTATTTTTATTGTTTAGATTTTTTTATTCAAATATTTATTTAGTGATGGAATATAGATTTTTTTAATTATTTTTTTAAATAGTTTTACAATTATTTAAAAAAAAAATTTTTATTTACTTCTTACTTTTACACTTTGTCCCACTATGGGACAATCATTTTCTACAGGCTGATCGCTTCTATAGCATGCAGATGAAGCATCTGCATGCTACAGAAGCTGTCAGCGCTGAAGTTTCTATGCACTAACCTGTGAGACTTCCTGACATGCACTGCGCATGACAGGAAGTTTCACAGCTCTGGAGACCCGGATGTCGTCATGACGACATTGGGTCTCCATAGCAGCGATCGGGAACCCACGGCGTGCAGCGTGGTTTCCAATCCAAAGGCAGAAGGACTGTCAGACCTTGTGCCGGCTCTGGAACGCTGTGATCATGTTTGATTGCAGTGTCAGCTTTGAGAATCAGCTGACACCCGGCCGCGATCACCCAGTGAGTGTGGCCGATCGCATATGACGTATTATTCCTTTCCATGGGAATTAAGTCCCAGGTCACATGGACAAAATAGTAAGGCCAATGGCAGAAAAGGGTTAATCCCCCATACAAAGTATGATGGTTCCACCTGTAATGCCCCATATATAGCATGAAGGCCCCACACATGCAATCCCCCATATATAGCATGATGGCCCCACAATCTCTTCCTGTCTTCATTTGCTGCTGCTTCAGTTGGGCTGTGGCTTCAGCGTCACTATGGCCACGGGCAGGAGAAGAGTGCACGCTCTCTGCTCACACACAGTGCTTGCACATAACAGTGTCAGCACGTGCTCAGCTGCAGCCACAGGTGCGCAGCAGTGTTCAGATGATGAATGCTGTGTACGTGTGCCCCGGTGATAACGAACCACCAGGGCAGGCACCTGCAGTGTGCTTTGAGCTGCGGCGCCGCGGACAGATGGGTGGGGACCTCTGGCTTAAAGCATCTGTCTGTAATGGTAATGTTAAGGTTGGGGGTTCGTGACCTGGGGTGACTCACAGAGAAAAGAAAAAAATTACATTTTCCACAAGAGGTGGTGAGTTCTCCTTCAATGGAAGTTTTCAGAGGCTGGACAGACATCTGTCTGAGATGGTTTAGTGAGCATTGAGCAGGGGATTGGACATGATGACCCGGCGCTGATTGGGAGACGGCCATCACGTGTCATTCCACCGCATCACTGCCCCGGGACTGCGAGTGCAGGAACAGCGCCGGAACTGGAGGCAAGTATAAGATTTTTTATTTTATTGGGACCAAACCTATAGTTCAAGAAGGGGTTGTCCTCATAGTGGATTTAAATGGGGTCCGTCACAAGTTTGCAGAACCGTTACATCTCTTCCTTTGCATACAGGGGTCTGTTCTCTGTTTTTCATTGACAGTATTCAATCTGAGCACCGTCCGAACGCTGCCGGGGGTGAGCAGCCGCACGCATTCTCCTCGCCTCCATTCTTCTGCCACCACTTACTGCAGTTCCCGAGGTACTAGGCTATGTGCACACATTCAGGAATTTCTGCAGCTTTGATATTTATGCAGTATCAGTAGCCAGCTGTGACAGCATAGTGGAGAGGATTTCTAGCAATTACTGCAGCAAGTAACATCAGAACAAATGAGACAAAGGGAACATTGAGTAACAATCAATATTTACTGTATGTAAACAACTACAATGAGGTCAGTCTTTCTTCTAACATTAATACCTTACTTAATAACCCAGCCACTCAGCCTGTGATCTCCCCCTCCCCCTCTCAATGATAGAGAGGAGAACGATCATCACCAGCAATCAGCCCCTGCAATGAAGCAGAACTGAGAGCTCACTTCACGCTCAGGAGAGATCACTACAGCTCCTCCTCGTGGTTGGGATGTTTGGACACTTTAGAGCACATTTCTCAAGTCACACACTATAGAAATGATCCCTGAAAGTATAGTCTTAACCTCTTCCTGGCCGTGATGACCTCCGGGGATAGGACCCTGCGTGTAACATTAGGGAGACATCACACCAGATGACACACGATGACCCTGTGAGCCGTGATACATTGTGGGTGATCACAGACGTGAGACTGCAGAGTAACTAGAAGCTTCTATATTAATATACAAGCTGGAAATATCACTCCCATAATGCATCGCTCTCCTCTCTAAATTAGCATAAGTGACTGTGCAGTGTTAGTGCTGAGCTGGCAAGTGGTGCACATACACTGTACATGCCCGACGTCCCTCTACTGACACATTCAGCCATTGCCGGTACTGAGGGCTGTGGAGGAGATGTCAGATCCGCACCAATCTCATATTAATCATCCATAGTAATAAGGGGTTATTCACACAGTGCGTTGTTGCAGTATAATTTTTGGCGCGTTTATTTGTGCGGAAAAGATTTGTTTTATAGTACCAGGAAAAGCAATGAGATTTCAGAAATCTTTGCTTTTTTCCTGCCTGAATTTACACACTACAGTTTTCTTTTACCCATTGAAAGTAATGAAAAACTGCAAAAACAAAGAAAATATGAAGCACAATGTACCTGCTGCATTTTTTGCAGTAACTGTATTACCATCTACTGTAGATAAATCACACGGGATCCTCACCAAATAGCTGCACATTATACACAATGTTCTTAGTGCCAAAAAAACGGTGCACAGATTCAACTTGGTAAAGGGGGTCCGTCACGAGTTTGGTGCACCGTTACGCCTCCTCCTTTGCATACAGGGGTCCTGTCTACATTATTCATTCAAAGTGAGCACCGTCCGAATGCCGCCGGGGGATGAGCAGCCGCACACATTCTCCTCGCCTCCTTCCTCTGCCTCCGCTTGCTGCAGTTCCCGGGGTATTAGTGTAGTGAGCACCGTCTGAATGCCGCCGGGGGTGAGCAGCCGCACGCATTCTCGCCTCCTTCCTCTGCCTCCGCTTGCTGCAGTTCCCGGGGTATTAGTGTAGTGAGCACCGTCCGAATGCCGCCGGGGGGTGAGCAGCCGCACGCATTCTCCTCGCCTCCTTCCTCTGCCTCCACTTGCTGCAGTTCCCGGGGTATTAGTGTTATGATCTGCTACAAGCACTAAGGAAAGAAGGGAATTCTGTCCCTACAATAGAACTAAGCTGGATCCCTACGATGTAACGGGGGACCTGATCCTGCGACCAGACCCGCTAAAGTCCTCAGCTAGTCTGAACGAAGACCTATAGTTGCGAGGGAGGAATCCCTACAAGAACTAGGGACTGGGAGAAAAGGTGGACACCTCCTAACAGAAATTGTAGCAGGGAAAAATAAAACAGAAAACAAATTACTTAGAGATCCTAAGATCAAGCAAAACTGACTGAGTAAGGCACCTAAGCACCTGGCTAGCTTAAGAGTAGGTAATACAATGAAGTCCAGCAAAGCCACAAGGGCGGAGCCAGACTAAATAGGGAAAAAAGGTCATGTGACCAGCAAACTGAAACAAAATCTAACAAGAGGGTTCTAACAATTAGTGTAGTGAGCACCGTCTGAATGCCGCGGGGGGTGAGCAGCCGCACGCATTCTCCTCGCCTCCTTCCTCCGCCTCCGCTTGCTTCAGCTCCTGGGGCATTAGTGTAGTGAGCATCGTTTGAATGCCGCCGGGGGTGAGCAGCCGCATGCATTCTCCTCGCCTCCTTCCTCCGCCTCTGTTTGCTGCAGCTGCCGGGGCATTAGTGTAGTGAGTACCGTCTGAATGCCGCCGGGGGGTGAGCAGCCGCACGCATTCTCCTCGCCTCCTTCCTCTGCCTCCGCTTGCTGCAGTTCCCGGGGTATTAGTGTAGTGAGCAGCGTCAGAAGAAACGGGCAAAGAGGAGAACAAGAGTGACTGCACATGTCAGCGTCATTCAGACACTGGTTGGTCTGGGAAGCGAGAACTGTCAATCAGAAGTGAGGGAACAGCCCCCATGTGCAAGTGAGGAGGAAAAAAGATGGTGCACCAAAGTGCTTTAAATTCCAAGTTAACAATAATCGGCACAGAGTATGATTGCTATACTGGGCTCATTGCCTAAATCACAGCTCATTTACAATGTATTTCAGGAAAAACAAACCTTTAATTTACTTTATTGTTCTTTATTCAACTATTAAACAATATAATGATGACTTAATTAAATGATAATAACAAATCAATTCCACCACTTTCACCCAATATTAATACCTAAAGATAAACCAACCACTCAGCCTGTGATCTCCGCCTCTCAATGATAGAGAAGAGAACAATCATCACCAGCAATCAGCCCCTGCAATGAAGCAGAACTGAGAGCTCACTTCACGCTCAGGAGAGATCACTACAGCTCCTCCTCGTGGTTGGGATGTTTGGACACTTTAGAGCACATTTCTCAATCACACACTATAGAAATGATCCCTGAAAGTATAGTCTTAACCTATTCCTGGCCGTGATGACCTCCGGGGGACAGGACCCTGCGTGTAACATTAGGGAGACATCACACATGATGACCCTATGACACTTCTATATTTGTACAACAGCCCCATAATCCTCCAGATCACAGATGTCTCTGGTCCTAATCTGCATGTCACTTCAACCAGCCAATGGGAAACACCCTGAGCCTGTAGATCCTTCTAAACATTGAAAGATCACGTCTTGCCACATGGGTGAATGAATAGACAACAGACAAGAGAGCTGTACCTGTGTAGTAGAGCTAATACTGTCCCTGGTAGTAAGCCGCTCCAGGGAAGTGGCTAAGGCCACGTTCACACTGTCAGTATTTTACATCAGGTTTTGTAAGCTAAAATCAGGGGTCGAACAATCAGAGGAAAAGATGTCACCTCATCACTTCTGTATTTTTCACCCACTCCTGGTTTTGGCTTACAGATACTGATAGTGTGAACATGACATAAGAGAGCTACTTCTGGGTACTAGGGCTAAGAGAGCTGTTCCAGGGTAGTAAGTCTAAGGCTATTTTCACACTTGCAACGTTTTGCGCTGCGTTTCGAGCGCACATCAAACGCATTGAAAAAACGAGTGTAAACGCTGCGATATTTTGTCGCATCAGCGTGCGCATTATGACCAAAAAACGCAGTATTTGTATGCAATTTCAAGCGTTTTTGCATGCGTTTGCATTTTTTATGCGCATGGGTTGTCCAGGTGTCACGTTTCAAAGGAGGGAAAATCCTTGCAAAATTCTTGTAACAGACTCCACCAATGGGACACTAGTGGGCATGTGTTATGGAAAATCTTTATATAGAGTCTGTTTACAGCCATTCTTCACATTTGCTTGCATTTTCCTTTGTGAACATAGATCTGCGCTGGAAGAGTTTCCACTTCAACTTGGATCTGGACATCGCGATGGCTCAGGCTTATGCAGTTGCTTGCCATCAACAAAGGGAGAGAGACAGCGAAGACGGCAGCGGCTGCGTTTGTGGGTACATCCCATTGTTGAACTCCGGGAGAGCCGTGGAGTGTACCACACCCTTTATAGTGAGCTCCAGGCAAACCCCGAGAAATTTAGTGACTATACCCGGATGTCCCAAGAAACCTTCAGAGATTTGCTTGCTCGTGTCCAAGAATTCATCCGGAGACAGGACACACAGCTCCATCGTGCGATTCCTCCAGAGGAACGGCTTCTAGTCACATTACGGTACGTAATATTGCTAAATCAATGCCTGCATCATTTTATTTGTTCTGCCATGTACTATTCCGAAGCTGGCAGAATTATTGTTCTGCCATGTAGTAAACAAAGACCTGCAGAATTATTTTTATGCCATGTACTAATTTTTTTTTTTCTTTTAATGTTTTAAAAAATCATATACAATAATATATTTTTTTGTTCTTTCTCTGTTTCGCAGATTCCTGGCTACAGGAGAGACCCTATCTTCACTCCACTTCCAGTACCGGATTGGAATCTCCACCTTGTCAGGAATTGTTGCGGACACCTGCCGGGCTTTGTGAAACGTTCTTTGTTCTTTGTCCAGAATTTATGCCCCTGCCCACCACCGAAAAGTGGATTGAAATAGCCGAAAAATTCTGGACAGTCTGTAATTTCCCCAACTGTTTGGGAGCGGTTGATGAGAAACACATACGGATTATCAAACCTAAAAGAACAGGCTCGGAGTACTACAATTACAAGAAGTACTTTTCTACAGTTCTTATGGCCACTTCGGATGCAGACTGTATGTTTGTTGCAGTGGACATTGGGGAATTTGGCTGTGGGAATGACTCCCCGGCTTTTAAGAACTCGGACATGGGCCGGAGGTTATACAGCAACCAGTTCAATTTCCCCATGCCACGGCCTCTTCCCAACACTGAAGGTCCGCCACAGCCATTTGTCATGGTGGGGGATGAGGCATTCCAGATGTGCCAACACCTGCTCAAACCCTACTCCAGCCGGGACTTGGACCACACCAAAAAAATTTTCAATTACAGGCTGACCAGGGCCAAAAGAACTGTAGAGTGTGCCTTTGGTATACTGGTTTCCAGATGGCGCATTCTCAGCAAAGGCATTCATCTGAAACTGGAAACAGTGGATGAAGTGGTGAAGGCCTGAGTGGTTCTACATAATTTTGTGATGGCTAAAGAGCACCCAAACTTTGAACTTGATGATGCAGCTCCTAACCCATTGCCTGTATTCACTCAGCACCCTCTCAGGTCATCCGTTGAAGTTTGCCAAATGAGGGACCAATTTGCAGCCTACTTCATCTCAGATGTAGGACGGGTGGAATGGCAAGATCAAATGGTGTAAAAATGTTTTCTTGTGTGTATGTTAATAAAAAACCTGTGTTTATACCTGTACCGTGTGCAGTCTGTGTTTTTACACTCAAATACAATAATCAACTATAGCTCCAGAGGGGGTTTTAGCACTTCGGACTGCCTTGAATATTTGTCAGACGTAAAATTTCCCACATTGAGTCCCGCCCAGCAAACCTTTCTAGATGCAGACTTTACAATAGAAGAAATACATGAAGCTATAGCGGATATGGCCTCTGGGAGGGCGCCTGGGCCGGATGGATTTCCCATAGAAATGTACAGGAAATACCGAGATGTTCTGGCACCGCTCCTTCTGAGGGTGTTTCAGGAGACATGGGAGAGGGGTTCTCTACCGGACTCCTTTTATGAGGCAAACATAATAGTGCTCAAAAAAGAGAAAAGATCCCCTCGAATGTGGATCATACCGCCCCATATCACTAGTAAATGTGGACTATAAGATATTCACTAAAATTCTGGCCACTAGATTGAATTCGGTGATATTAGAAATAATACATCCGGACCAGACCGGTTTTATGCCTGGGAAAAGTACATCCAATAACGTTAGGAGAGTTCAATCAGTGGTCCAGTACAGTTCCCTAGTACCAGATAATGAATGGGCCTTGGCTTCGCTGGACGCAGCTAAGGCCTTGGATTCTCTCGAGTGGTCCTTTTTATCTGCATGCTTACAGAAATATAAATTCGGCCCTAAATTTAGAAAATGGATATGTGCAATGTATACGAAACCCAAAGCTCGAATAATAATAAATAACTCTGTATCCGAATCATTCTCCCTGGCGAGAGGAACACGCCAAGGATGCCTTTCTCCCCGGCCTTATTTGCACTTGCAATCGAAGCACTAGCGATCCGCATAAGATCAACTCCTGTCATTAAAGGTATAGAAATAGCGGACCGACTAGATACCATTGGCTTATACGCCGATGACATGGTGATATTTATGGACAAAGCAGAAAAAACACTACCCCATGTGATTGATGCTATAGACACATTTAGTAATTATTCTGGATTATACATAAATTGGGATAAGTCCGCCCTGATGCCTTTCTCCCTGGGTCCAATGGATCACCTTGAAAAGTTATCCCCATTACCTGTTGTGGCTAATTTTAAGTATCTGGGAATAAATATTTCAAAATATAGTACATTAGACTTTAAAATAAACATTCTCCCATTGATAGATCTTGTGAAACTTAAATTTGCTGTTTGGAGTAAATTACCATTATCTGTTTCTGGACGCATTAACTTAATAAAAATGATCCTACTCCCCAAACTCAGCTATTCCCTCCAACATAGTGCAGTTCTGATTCCTAAATCCTTTTTTTCAGGACTTAATTCATTAATTTCATCCTTTATATGGGGAAAACTAGGCCTAAACTCAAACTGTCCACTTTACATAGGTCTAAACGGATGGGAGGGGCGGCTCTGCCGGACTTCTTTTTATATTACTTGGCCGGACAGATCAGAGCTTTGAGTAGATGGATGCCTAAAAATTATCTGCCTAATTCGGAGAGTCATTTGGCTCACGCGGCAGGGACTGACTGTTGGGGTTTCTGGAGATGGATAAACTTAATATTTCTAGACTGTTACCCTTACTCCGATTGGCTCGGTCAGTCTGGAGACAACTTAAACGAGTGGTCCGCTTTGTTGATGTTATAGCTGAAATGCCATTATGGAATAATCCCTGTTTCCCGAAACTTCTAAATCACCCATCCACCCAATTCTGGATCTCATATAATGTCTCCTCAATCAAAGATTTATATGATCACAATGTCCTAATGTCCTTTGAACAAATACAACTTAAATACAGTATCCCAAGATCACAATTTTTTCGATATCTACAACTTAGATCAGTAATTCAATCGTATCTGCGCAACAGAAATGTAACCCAAGCAATATCCTCCTTCCCCCTGATAGGGATTTTTAAATCACAAGGCCCTCAAGGACTTATCTCCACCTTGTATACTTATATGCTGTCCGCAGGCTCTAAATCTGCTCTATCATCAGTAAAGGAGAAGTGGAGGGTTTTAATTCCAGATATTCCAAATGAAGACTGGGAGGAGGTTCTTGATTCTCCAGCCAGAGTGTCCCCATCAGCCAACAACAAAATGATGCAAAGATACATACTGTATATACTCGTGTATAAGCCAAGATTTTCAGCCCATTTTTTAGGGCTGAAAGTCCCCCTCTCGGCTTATACGAGGGTCATATATGGGAGTCGGCGGGGGAGGGGAGCGGGGGTGTTGGATCATACTCACCCCTCCGCCGGCGCGGTCTCTGCAGCCCCCCTGCTTCTCCCACGATCTCCGGCTCCTTCCTGCAGCGGTCACATGGCACCGCTCATTTAAGTCATGAATATGCACATATTCATGACTTTAATGAGCGGTACCACGTGACCGCTGTAGGACTGAAGAGCTGCGGAGACTGGGGGAGAAGAGGAGACGCTGCAGAGAGAGACGCGCCGGCGGAGTATAGCGATATTTACCCGTCCCCGGACCACCGCTGCGCGCTGCTCCCTCGTCCGACTCCTCTGGCTGTTAATGTTCAGGCAGAGGGCTCGATGACGTCGTTAGTGCGCGCCGCGTCCTCTGCCTGATCATTCACTTCCGAGGACCCGGAAGAGGGAGCAGTGCGCAGCGGTGGAGAGAGGACAGGTAAGTATCTCAGGTGCCGGGGTCCTGAGCGAGCGGTGACACCGGCACCTGGCCCCCAACGACGAGAGGTGAGTATGTCATTTTTTTTGCAGCAGCAGCATAAGGGACGTATACTATGGGGTATAATTGTGCAGCATATGGGGGCATAATCTGTGGAACATATGGGGGCATAATCTGGAGCATATGGGGGCATAATCTGTGGAACATATGGGGGCATAATCTGGAGCATATGGGGCATAATCTGTGGATCATACGGGGGGCATAATTGTGCAGCATATGGGGACATTATCTATGGAATATATGGGGGCATAATCTGGAGCATATGGGGGCATAATCTCTGGAGCAAATTGGGCATAATCTGGAGCATATGGGGGCATAATCTGGAGCATATGGGGGCATAATCTCTGGAGCATATTGGGCATAATCTGGAGCATATGGGGGCATAATCTGTGGAGCATATTGGGCATAATCTGTGCAGCATATGGGGGCATAATCTGCAGTTTATGGGGGCCTAATCTGTGGAGCATCATATGGGGGGCATAATCATTTTTCACCCTAGGTTTATACGCGAGTCAATAAGTTTTCCCAGTTTTTTGTGGCAAAATTAGGGGGGGTCGGCTTATACACGGGTCGGCTTATACATGAGTATATACGGTAATACACCAATCGTATTTGACCCCATTGAGGCTCTTTAAAATGGGGTGGTCCCAATCTTCAGAATGTCTGAGATGCCATGCAGAGGATGAGGACTTCATACATATGGTGTGGGGATGTCCAATTATTTTATCCTATTGGAGTGAGGTGACCTTGTTGTTAACCTCCCTCTTAGGCATTCCTGTTCCTCTCACTCCATTGGTATGTCTGTTTGGGGTGTTAGAGGATGAGATATGGGGACACCACATCAAAATTCTTTTGTGGGAGACACTTTTTTTGGCCAGGAAAATATTGGCCTTGTGCTGGATGGGGGATCAACATCCTTCTCTTAGAGCTTGGATTGAACTGGTGAATTCAATAATACCATATGAGCGGACACTATACCAAAATAGGGGTTGCTTGGGGAAATTCAATAAGATTTGGGATGTATGGAATGCATCTCACCTCACTATAACAAGACGTAGATAACAAGTTGTTACTATCAACACAATAGTTGGGAGATAATAAATTGGTCTACACTCTGCAGGTTATTATGTCATGGCAGTTGTTTTTTGGCAGTCAGTAGTAGGATAAGAAGTTAGATGTGTTAGTTGTAATGTAATGTACTGTTTAGAGATATGAAGAGCCAAGCATTTGTATAAGTGAATAATAGGTTCCGGCAAATATTTTCAATTTATTCATAGGCCTCGCAAAAGAAAGGGGACCAGCGGCAGTGAATTCTGTATTAATGATTTAATATACAAGTTATGTGGTTTTCATCCACCATGGGTGTCATGATAACGATATATACACTGTATTGGCTATTTACATAATGTAAATGTATGTGTTTGTTTGTTACTGTCTAATAAACGAATTTAAAAAAAAAATACAATAATCAACTGGCCAGTTTACCAGTGAATTCATGATGCTGTGTTTTTCGTGCATCCTGAATTTACTAGTAATCCTGACCAGGTGACTATACATACACACACACAAGTTGTATGACCTTTATCATCTCTACAGTTTGGGTTCAATTTGCAGCAACGGTGGAGATAAAACAACTAATATTTGTGTCACCTGGCCTGTTACAAATAGTGATTTGGGGATGCACTAGCATCCGTCACTCTTTATTATACCTGACCATGTGACTATAAATATTATTTGTAGTATCATCACTGTGGCTTGATTTTGAACGCAGACTGGAGAAATAATAAAGATTATACATCTTCTACAATCCCCAGGCCTGGTGTCATGCTGAAGTGAGGACGCCCAAACTAACGCATCCTCACTTCAGAATGTTATCACACATGGGCAGGAGAATACACATGAGTTGTAAACTGCAGCATTGCTACAGTATGCTTTAAATAAATACAGACTGAAGCGACGCTGCAGGTTAAAACTCGTGTATTCACCTGCCCAGGTGTGATAGTAATGATACAAGGCTGGGCAGGAGAATACACATGAGTTACAAACTGATGCATCGCTATAGTATGCTTGAAATATATGCAGACTGAAGCGACGATGCAGGTTAAAACTCATGTGTATTCACCTGCCCAGGTGTGATAGTAATGATACAAGGCTGGGCAGGAGAATACACATGAGTTATAAACAGCAGCATCGCTACAGTATGCTTGAAAATAATGCAAACTGATGTGACGCTGCAGGTTAAAAACACGTGTATTCACCTGGCCAGGTGTGATAGCAATGATACAAGTCCAGGGTATTGTACATATAACGTGTATTTTCACGATCATCTCCTCTGTTTATTCATCACACACTGAATAGACGATGTGGTTAATTACAAGGTATATCTATATATATATATAATATATATATATATATTACAAGGGCAGCACGGTGGCTCAGTGGATAGCACTGCAGCCTTGCAGCGCTGGAGTCCTGGGTTCGAATCCCACCTAGGACAACATCTGCAAGGAGTTTGTATGTTCTCCCCGTGTTTGCGTGGGTTTCCTCCGGGTACTCTGGTTTCCTCCCACACTCCAAAAACATACTGATAGGGAATCTAGATTGTGAGCCCCATCGGGGACAGGACGATAATGTGTGCAAACTGTAAAGCGCTATGGAATATGTTAGCGCTATATAAAAATAAAGATTATTTATTATCTAGAATCCCTGGCCTTGTATCACAAATAGTTAAATGATGGTAAAACCACACCAGACTCATTTAACTTTTTATGATACCTGGCAAGGTAACAATAGATATGCCTTGCACTCAACACCATCCTCTATTCAGTCTGTGCAATATTAGCAGACAGACAGACTGGTGGGGAAAATACAAGTCATATATTTGTGTTTTTGACTACACATATCTCCAGGAATGACACAAGAAACAAGTGTCATTCCTGGAGTTATGTTTTGTCAAAAACGCAAAGTGTACGGCGCAGTGTGTGTACAGCGCAGTGTGTGTAGGCAGTGAAAGACACATTAATCAAACAGTAATTTGTGAGAAGCACATTTATTTCAAAACAAAACAAAAAAATTTATTGTGAAGAACATTTGAGGAAGATTGGGATACTTTGGGGTGTGGAGAGACGAGGAACGGCTGGAAAGCGAGAAAGGGGTTCTAGGGGAAGGGGCGACAAAAGTGATGGGGGAAGGGAGATCAGGGATGGAACTAGAGGCAGGGTGAGACACATTAGGAGGAGAGGGAGGATGGACAAACAAGTCTTTTGCTTTTTTGTCTTCTTTGGGGCAGGAGTCTCCTGCATGGACTGACTTCCACCGTGTGACCGCCTTACATTGCTAGACTGCCTTGAGCTGGTGGACTGTGGCCTTGATGCGTAAAAGAGGGAATGTCGGTCACCCCTCTGATGCTCTGTGGTGGCGGTGCTATTAGAAGGAGAAGAAGTGGTGGCGGTGCTCCGAGGAGAAGTGGTGGGAGTGCTCCTAGGAGGAGAAGTGGTGGCGGTGCTCATAGGAGGAGAAGTGGTGGGAGTGCTCCTAGGAGGAGAAGTGGTGGCGGTGCTCATAGGAAGAGACGTGGTGGCGGTGCTCCTAAAATGGTGAGGAGTGGTGGCGGTGATCCGAGAAAGAGGAGGAGTGGTGGCGGTGCTCCTAGACGGAGATGTGGCGGTGCTCCGTACAAGAGAATAGGTGGCGGTGGCCCAAGCAGGTGCTGCGTTGGCGGTGCTCCAAGATCGTGTACCGGTGTCTGTGGTGGTGGTGCTCCAGACAGGAGCAGCGCTTGCCATGGTGGTGGCGACGGTGGAGTGTCCAGCAGCACTCGGACTTGTGGTGGTGTAGTGGTGTCCGGCTTGGCTCGGAATGCAGGTGGCTGTGCAGTGGTATGCAGCAGAAGTCGGTAGTGAGGTGTGGCGAGTCAGTGGTGGCACACTTGGAAATGGTACCACTGACTGCTGCATGTACCGATTCTGCTGCATAGCCTGCAAGTAAGGAGTGTTGCAGGCCTGCAACACACTCAGCTGTTGCTCAGGACTAAGGTGTTCCGCCATGCCCCGTTCAATTTTACTGAAAAAATGTGCGCTGGTCTGTTGAGGTCGGCCTCCAGCCGGTCAAGGCGTTAGTCGACAAAGTGGAAGCGGTGTTCCATGTGGGTAAAACCGCGTTCCATGAGTGAAAAACCGCTTTCCACTCTGTCTGACAGCAACTTGAGACTGGCATGAAAGGCCTCGCTCAAGTGCATGAACTCGGGCAAGACATTCCTGTCCAAGGCCCTCTGCCGCTGGCGGGAAGTGCCCGCATAACCAGTGGCAGAGACCTGGGACAGGGGAAACCTGATTGACCAGCTTCCTGGTCACCAGCTGTCAGTGTTGCTGACCTGCAAGTTGCTTCCAGGCTGTGGGATGGCTGGGACGGGTCCGAGGTCGTCCGATGAAGGACCGCTTCAGGGACAGGCTGCATGGTGCTGCTCCAGGTGCTGTGGAAAGAAAAGTAAAACAATACTATCATGCATTTACAAGAAGCATCAGCTGTGAAATAGAAAAGCACTGATTAAAAAAAACAAAAAAAACCACTTACGCTCTGCTGGCAAGGACCGGTCTCAGGAACGCCAACTCGTGATAATAACGATATTTTCTTCTGGTCCTTGCCGCTGAACCACTGCGAACCTGTCCCTCAGACGAACATCAGTGTTGAAGCGGTCCTTCATCGAGCGCCAACGTGTGCGGACTTTGTTCACTGTTGGAAAAAAAAATTATACAATGCACTCAGGGCAAAATCTGTATCATCACACACACCTGAGTGAACATAGCAAACAGTCAATGCAGCATAAAAAAGCAATACAATGCACAGTGCAGTCACTGTTTATCCAGATGACACTGTTGTGTTTCCTGCTAGAATATATCTAGCAGGAAACACAACAGTGCCATCAGTAACAAGAGTCAATGCAGCATAAAAAAGCAATACAATACACAGTGCAGTCACTGTTGATCCAGATGACACTGTTGTGTTTCCTGCTAGAATGTATCTAGCAGGAAACACAACAGTATCATCATGAACAATAGTCATTGCGGCATCACAGAGCATGGAAATACTTACTAAATGCCTTTTTGGTAGTTGGAGAGGCGCTGTCCCAGGCATCCATCAACGCTCCGGCTCACCACATTGTCCTTGTGCTGCGGATCACAGCTGTCCCACAACGGGACACGCTCCTGGACCTGGCAGATCAGGTCTTCGTTGTCAATATATAGGTCTTCGTCCCGTTGTGGAACCTAGAAAAAAAAATACATTATAATCTTGGATATATTTCAGAAGTAAAAAGATAGAAAAAGACGGATTTTGGTAAGAACTTACCTGTAAAATCCTTTTCAGCGAAGAAGGAAGGGAGACACACCATAACTAGTGGGTAGGCGGAGACCCAGATAGGATCAATACCTCAGATTAGAAAGCGTGTTGACCGGCCCCTCCAGCTCGGGCTCCTCCTACTCAGCTCTTCAGTCGTACCAAAGCTTAAGGAAGAACAATATCACCAGCGAAGCAACATAACCCCTTCTGAAGGACTTCAAAGAAAAATACAAAAGTACAGGTTATGCATGCATTTGGCAAAGAAAAACCACACAGTCCCAGGTACTACTCACTGAACCTGACTACTGCGATAAGCTGGCAATGCTGGAACAGAGCCGTAGCGCGTCGACCTCAGCTCAGAAAATCGCTATCAGAGAAGGGCCACGCTGCTTCTGTAAATATAACAACACACTTCTGCCATGGGAGGAATGTGTGTCTCCCTTCCTTCTTCGCTGAAAAGGATTTTACAGGTAAGTTCTTACCAAAATCCGTCTTTCAGCTGCAGATGAAGGAAGGGAGACACACCATAACTAGTGGGACGTCCCAAAGCAGTCCAAAAATTAGGGTGGGAAAAAACCAAAAGAGGCAGAAACCCAACAACCTAGATAAATGCGCAACAGGCGCCAAATACAAGTTAACTTAAAACTTAGATTACCGCTGCCTGCAGGACCCTACGTCCTAAGGCCGCAGCAGCGGAAGCACTGACGTCCACCTTATAAAACTTTGTAAATGTGTGGACGGAACGCCAGGTCGCCGCTCGGCAGAGCTGAGCTGCCGAAGCCCCTTGATGAAAGGCCCACGATGAAGCCACAGCCCTCGTGGAGTGAGCTCGAACCTTAATCGGGCAAGGTTCGCCTTTAAGACGGTAAGCCTCCAAAATGGCTGACCGAATCCAACGAGCTATAGAGTCCTTGGAAGCTCGTTGACCACGTCTACGACCTGCTGGAATCACAAACAGAAAATCTGACTTCCTAAAACCTTGAGTAACAGACAGATAGAACTTCAAGGCCCACACTAAATCCAATTTGTGCAAATCTCGTTCCTTTGCATTCCTCGGGCCCGGACAAAGTGAAGGCAACACAATATCCTGGTTAACATGAAACTGCGACACCACCTTAGGTAGAAAGTCGCCCCGTGTGCGAAGCACTACTCGATCCGGGTAAAACTCCAGGAAAGGTGGCGAGCAAGAAAGAACTGCCAACTCAGAAACCCTTCTTAAGGAGGTTACCGCCACTAAGAATGCAACCTTCCAAGAAAGTAACGAAAGGCTAGTAGAACCCATAGGCTCAAAGGGCACATGCTGAAGAGCCTCCAAGACAAGGTTGAGTCTCCAAGAAGACACAGGTGCCTTCCGCGGTGGAAACTGACGGGTTACTCCTTGAAAAAAAGAACGCACGTCCTTACGCGAGGCGATAGCCTTCCGAAAAAGCACGGACAAAGCAGAAACCTGACCCTTCAGAGTGCTAACTGCTAAACCTTTGTCCAACCCGTACTGTAGAAAAGCCAACAGATTGGGAATGGAAAAAATCCTCGGATTCCTTGAGGAACCCGAACACCACGAAAAGAAGGCTTCCCAAGTTCTGTGATAAATCTTAGTAGTGGCCGGACCTCTAGCAGCTCGCAGAGTGGCAATGACTGCAGCTGAGAAACCTCTACGGGTCAATATTTCGGTCTCAAGAGCCACGCCGTCAAACGTAGAGACTTCCAAGTTCGGATGACGAACGGGCCCCTGGGATAACAGGACCGGGCAAAGAGGAAGTGGAAATGGCGGAGCCGCCAAGAGCGACACCAGTGTCGAGAACCACGTCCTCCTTGGCCAATCCGGGGCTATCAGCATAGCCGGAATTCTCTCCAGTCTGATCCGACGCAGCACCAGAGGAAGTAAGGAAATTGGCGGAAACACATAGACCAGTTCGAAATGGTCCCACGGAGCTACCAGAGCATCCACCGCCACAGCCTTCGGGTCCTTGTACCTGGATATGAAGGTTGGTAGTTTGGCATTGAACCTGGATGCCATCAAATCCACTTGGGGGGTTCCCCAACGGGAGCACAGTAGTGCAAACATTTCCGGATGGAGACTCCATTCTCCAGGATCCATCTTCTCGCGACTGAGGAAGTCCGCCGTGGTATTCTGGACTCCTGGAATGTGGATCGCAGAGATGGCTGAAACCCTGGTCTCGGCCCATAGCAGGATCCGAGACACCTCCATCATGAGCCTGGAACTCCTCGTCCCGCATTGGTGATTGATATACGCGACCGCCGTCGCGTTGTCTGTCTGCACTCGGACTGGCAGACCGCTCAAAGGGACCGTCCAGTGTTGGAGGCAAAGAAAAATTGCCCTCAATTCCAAGATATTGATCGGTAGAATAGACTCTTCCGATGACCATACTCCCTGGATCCAAAGGTCGTTCCAGACACCCCCCCAGCCCGTCAGGCTGGCATCGGTGGTTATGACCGACCACTTCGGAGGGAGGAAAGATTTCCCCAGGGATAACGCTTCTGGACGTAACCACCATTCTAGGGATTCCCGTACCCTGTGAGAGATGATGACGCTGCAATCCAGCGAAGCCTGCGATCGATCCCAACGACTCAGAATGAGCCTCTGGAGGGCCCTGGAATGAAACTGGGCAAATGGAAGTGCCTCCATGGACGCCACCATCAAACCCAGGAGGCGCATACACTTCCGAAGGGACATTTCTGTCGAAGACTTCATAGTCTGTACATGTCGAAGTAGACATGTCCGCTTGTCTGGGGGTAGGGACAACCACTGCCCGTACCGTGTCGAAATGCATCCCTAAAAACAGGATTGACTGAGACGGCTCCAGAGACGACTTCTCCCAATTGACCAGCCACCCGAAATCCTCCAGGAGCTGAAGGGATAGGTTGCGAGCCGTCACCGCCTCCTCCTTTGAGGATGCCACAATCAAAAGATCGTCCAGGTAGGGAAAAATCGCAACCCCCTGTCTTCGAAGAATTGCCATGAGAGGCGCCAGAATTTTTGTAAAAACTCTGGGCGCCGAGGCCAAGCCGAATGGCAGAGCCACAAACTGGTAATGGTCCTGACCTATGGCAAAACGAAGGAAGCGCTGATGAGTCCTTCCGACGGGAACATGCAAATAAGCGTCGCGAATGTCGATTGACACCAAAAAATCGTTCTGCGACAGGGCCGCCACCACGGAGAAAAGTGACTCCATGCGGAATTTTTGGGTGTGGACATGACGATTCAATCTTTTGAGATCCAGAATAGGACGAAATTTGTCCTCCTTTTTGGGAACCACAAAAAGATTGGAATAAAATCCTCTTCCTCGGTCCTCCGGCGGTACCGGTATTACCACACCCTTCTGCAGAAGGGAGTCGACCTCTCGCAGCAGAGCGGTAATTAACTCGGGCTCTGACGGTGTGCGAGACTGGCAAAACCTGTCCGGAGGTCGAGACGAAAACTCTATGAAATAGCCTGCCGACACTACCCGCGTTACCCAGGTGTCTGGAACGCGGGAAACCCAAGTCACTTTGAATTGGAGCAGGCGACCCCCCACTCGAGAGCCCTCGAATGGAAACCTGGCGTCAGTCCGCCTTGGCGGGCTTCTTGTCAGTCTCCCGCTTGTCTTGACGGAAACTTGATTTCCAGGGAGTACGGGATTTCTGAGTGAACTTTTTTCCCGAAAAAGAGGGACGAACCGATCCCCAAGAGGACTGACCGAATCGTCCCTTGGAACGAAAGGATCGCCGGCCACCACCGGCACCAGTCCTGCCAGGCGCAGAAGCCGTAGCCCTTCGCTGTGGTAAGGCTGCTTCTTTCGTCTTTGCCTTGGCAATCAGCTCTGAAAGATCAGATCCAAAAAGCTGACTACCCTTGTAGGCTAGAGACAGCAAACCTTGTTTTGACACTGCGTCCCCAGTCCACTGTCTAAGCCACAGTGCTCTTCTGACTGTGACCGCCGAAGCTTGCGCCCTGGACAACAGAGATGCAGTATCCAGACCTGCATCATAGCTATAAGAAACTGCAGTCTCCAATAAACCGAGAAGTCCGTCTATCTCGGATAACGGAGATCCATTTTGCAACGCCGTTCGTATACGGTCCAACCAGCACAGTGAAGCCCTACAAGCACACATGGATCCTAGCACCGCTTTGAATCCATGACCCGAGGCCTCGTAGTTGGATTTCGCTGCCATCTCCGTTTTTCTGTCTAACGGTTCCTGCAGACTTGCCTTCCCTTTAACAGGGAGCAATGAGGATTTACTAAGCTGGGATAAAGGAACAGGGAGCAATGAGGATTTACTAAGCTGGGATAAAGGAACATCCACTTCAGGAGAAGAAATCCAATTATCCGTCAACTCCGTAGAACACGGATATAGTGCGTCAAAAAAACGTGTTCCTTGAAAACGTTTATCTGGACACAGGCGTTCCTTCTCCACTACTTCATTAAGCTCATCTAGAGCTGGCAATGTCGCTCGTGACTTACGGTACTCTTGGTACATTCGAGGTGACTTACCAGGACGTGTAGTTACCTCCTCCGGCAACTGTAACGCCTCCCTCATGGCTTCAATAAAAGCCTCTGTTCGGTCTAAAGAGACAGAATGTCCCTGCCGATCCTTATCTGAACCGGATAACTCCCCATCTGAATTTGAAGGGGAACCCTGACCGCATTCCATATCAGAGAGGTCTGATTCGCTACGTGGAAATGATGAAACCGGCCTGTGTCGCTTCCTTCCATGAGAGGATCTAGCTGACACCCAATGACCTAAAAGGTCAGAAAGGCCATCAATAGAGCGAGCGATGGCATCCAATTTGGCATCGCTGTGAACTCCAATTGCTGCGCTTGACGTCGAGGCCTGTGTATCAGACTCGCGTGACTGATTCTGAAGCAGATTTGGCACACGGTCCGCACCTTCTGGACCCTGTTCCGACATGGCCTTACACAGTATAAGGCAGGTCAGCAATTATGAAAAAAAAAAGTGTGGCTTCTCAAGCGAACGCAGCAAGCATGCTGAAGGGTTAAAGCCCTTAGTGAGAGAGCTACCCCAGCTGTATCAGCTGAATATTCAGCAATATAATTAACTCTTACAAGTTCTGACCCCAAACTGGGATAGAACCTGTGCGGCTGTTGAAAAAGGTTAACCCTTTAAAAGGGGTTAATATCGCCGACTCCACACTACTCCCTTATTAATAGAAGGGGTGTGCGAGTCCCATGGCAAAATAAGGTCTCTATATAAGACCGCAGCTGCAAGATAACGCTATCTGTATTTTCTCTTCAGATAGGTTCTGCGCTGTGGGGGTGAGAGCGTTATCACTCACCCAGCTGGTCGCGGTGATGTAAATGTGATACGGGAGGAGCGGAGCAGGAAGGAGCCCGTGAGCCTTTTTGTAATGGCCGCCGCGCTGAGAGGAATCTGAAGAGAAGCGCCTAATCGCGCGCTTCTGTGACAGAAAAGCCCGGGAGCGTGAAGCCACGCCCCCCGCCGGCTTAAAAAAAGAGCGTGAACTCCTTCGCTCTCTGCTCCCCCCTGTCCTGCAGGCGTCTGCCTGCGGACAGAATACAGTCACCAAACATGTATTTCACAAGTAACAGCGGCTGCCGCAACAGCCGCTGAAAGCACTCACACACACTTTAATAAAAATGTGAGGTAAAAATGTGAGGTACTCACCAGCCGAGCGCCACAGGGACCCCCAGGGGTTTCTGGCGCTATGCCCATGCTTCCCACCAGGGCGGGGGACGCAGTGACCCCTGTGCGCGTTTGCGCCCCCGCCAGGGAAGCCATCCTCATCCCCCCGGGCCGGCAGGGTTCTGCAGGGACCGCCATTAGGGTAATACAGATCCGCCAAGGGAGGGTTGGGGTACAGCAGCGCTGAGAACCCTGAGACCTCTAGACCACTCTGGTGATCCAAGTCTCTTGTCCGATAAAAAATAATAAAATCTTCTGAGGAGCTGCTTCCAGCAGCGACCGTCCTCTGAGACCTCAAATTTTAGACTGAAGAGCTGAGTAGGAGGAGCCCGAGCTGGAGGGGCCGGTCAACACGCTTTCTAATCTGAGGTATTGATCCTATCTGGGGCTCCGCCTACCCACTAGTTATGGTGTGTCTCCCTTCCTTCATCTGCAGCTGAAAGAGACAGAAATGAAGCAAGATAGAAGATGAAAAAGAGAACAGAAAAAAAAGGAAGAGAAAAAAATTAAAAAAAAAGGGATATTCAAAGACTATATACTTACATTACGTCTCACCATCGGGACTTGTCTTGGCTGCACCCGCAGTTTGAACTCAATGGCCGTGTCCGACGATGATGTCTGAAAAAGAAAAAAAAATATTACACATTTGTAGATGCGGCAGCTATACTTACCCAAAGGCAGGAAGATACGTACTCACATCACGCTCTGCTTGGGCCAGTTCTTGCCGGGATGGGGAATATTGTGATCCAGAAGAAGACATGCTGCAAAAAAAAATACAAAGCATTAGTACATATTACATTTGAAAGGACAGGCAGTCATTTGGTTAAGAATACTCACATTCTTGGTGATGCACCTTGGATCCAAATTTTCTAGTGTCTTCCAGGCGACAGTCTGAAGAGTATTGGTCTGTCTGGCACTGCAGACACCTTCTTTTATCTACACTCCTCACAAACAATGTATCTTGTGTAGGGGGTGGTTTAAACAAGTGTCTAGACATTGTTTACTCAAAAATCGCATGTGCGCAAAAGCGCTGACGAGCGCACAGCCATGCACATGCCAGCGCCCCCATAGACTGTAATGTTATTTCTTTGCGCATAATGTGCGCACGCACTTTTTTAACGCGGTTGGGCGAACAAAAAAAGTAACATGTAGCATCTAGCGTGTCTGGGCGCACACCTGGAAAATGTGCAGCGCATGAAAACGCTGATGAACGCGTGCAAGCGCTAGACCCTGCGCCCGCCATGTTAAAGATAAGGGACCATTGTGCATGCGACCGATAGCGCACGATGAGCTGCACGATAAAACGCTAGTGTGAAACCAGCCTAAGAGAGCTGTTCCTGGGTAGTAAGGCTAAGAGAGCTGACCCAAAGTAGTAAGCCGTAAGGAAACTGTTCCTGTGTAGTAAGGCTAAGGGAGATGTTCCTGGGTGGTAAGGCTAAGGCTGATTTCACATTGGCGTTTTTTAGCGCAGTGCATCGTGCTGATCCGATTGCATGCGCCATGCGCTCCTATCTTTAACAGGAGGGGTGCATGGTTTATCGTTAGCATGCGAACATCAGTGTTTTCGTGCGCTTGCGTTATTTTGTCGTGAGAGACTTGGCGCGCACAAAGCAACTTGTAGCATTTTTGGGTCCGCCCAAACTCGATAAAAAGGCGCATGCGCTCGCATCGAGCACAGAAAGCGCCCAAACAACACATTACAGTCTATGTGATCGCAGACGTGCGCTGGGCAGGGCGCAGGTCAGCATTCTACAATGCATGCGTTGTTAGAGATAACACATGCCTAGACACTGGTTTAAACCACCCACTAAATAAAGAAACATTGTATGGGGGTAGTGTATATAAGATAAGGTGTTGGCACTTCAGTCCACTACTCTACAGCCAGATAAACTATGTTCCAAATTATTATGCAAATTGGTCTTAATTGTCATAGCGTTTTTTGGTTTTTTTTTTGTAAATGAAACCCATTGATGGTATTGTGTCTCAGGGTTCTTTGGATCACTGAAATCAATCTCAGATACCTGTGATAATTAGTTTGCCATGTGAGCCCAATAAAAGGAAAACTGGATGTTCCACACTATTAAGCAGGCCAGAGTTTTCAAGTAAAATGGGAAAGAAAAAGGATCTCTCTGCTGCTGAAAAGCATCAAATAGTGCAATGCCTTGGTCAAGGGATGAAAACATTACATATTTCCCGAAAACTTAAGCGTGATCATCATACTGTTAAGAGATTTGTGGCTGATTCTGGGCACAGACGTGTTCGTGAAGATAAAGGCAGAATGAGGAAGGTCAGGCAAGTTCATCGGATTAAGAGAGCAGCTGCTAAAAAGCCATTACAAACCAGCAAACAGATATTTGAAGCTGCTGGTGCCTCTGGAGTCCCTCGAACCACAAGGTGTGGGATCCTTCAAAGGCTTGCTGTGGTGCATAAACCTACGATTTGGCCACCCCTAAACAGTGCTCACAAGCAGAAACGGTTGCAGTGGGCCCAGACATACATGAAGACTAATTTTCAAAAGTGTTGTTTACTGATGAGTGTTGAGCAACCCTGGATGGTCCAGATGGATGGAGTAGTGTGGATGGCTGGTGGATGGCCACCATGTCCCAACAAGGCTGCGACGTAATCAAGGAGGTGGAGGAGTCATGTTTTGGGCCGGAATCATAGGAAAACAGCTGGTAGGGCCCTTTAAGGTTCCTGAAGGTGTGAAAATGACCTCTGCAAAGTATATAGAGTTTCTGACTGACAACTTTCTTCCATGGTATAAAAAGCAGAAACTGCCTTCAGGAGCAAAATCATCTTCATGCATGACAATGCACCATCTCATGCTGCAAAGAATACCTCTGAGTCATTGGCTGCTATGGGCATAAAAGGAGATAAATTCATGGTGTGGCCAGCATCTTCACTTGACCTCAACCCTATAGAGAACCTTTGGAGTATCATTAAGCAAAATATCTATGAGGGTGGGAGGCAGTTCACTTCAAAACAGCAGCTCTGGGAGGCTTCATGCAAAGAAATACAAGAAGAAACTCTCCAAAAACTCACAAGTTCAATGGATGCAAGAATTGTGAAGGTGATATCAAAGAAGGGTTCCTATGTTAACATGTAACTTGGCCTGTTAGGATGTTTGCAAATTCCACAAATGAGCATTTTCAGTTCTTTAAAACATATCAAATGTTCAGAAATTCTACTGTGCCTAATAATTTGGAACAGTGCATTTTGAGTTTTTTTCCATTTTGGAGATTATACTGTTATCATTGGGAGGTTTCTTCAGTAAAATTCGATGTATACTCTAACGGGTGATGACTTTTATTAGACTGACTGTCATTTGCACCGACCACTTAGGAAAATCAGAGAAAAATATAATTTGCATAATAATTTGGAACATAGTGTACAGGTGAAGACAGAGCCAGACAGAGCAAGACAGCAGCTATTCAATAATTGTTGTTGGACTGCCTGGAAACTTGGATAATGTGAGTATAAAACCTAATGTGTTTCTTTCCTTTTTTCTCAATTTATTATGTACTAATGTCCCTTTTTTTATTGCAGCATGTCTTCAGGAGAAGAATACGTGCCGGCCCCTGGTGAACTGGCCCAAGCAGTGGGTGAAGTGAGTATCTTCTTCCTTCCATACTGATTGGTAAGTATTTGCTGTTGCATGGACACATGTGGCAATTTTTTTTCTTTTTCAGTCCACATCGTCCACAGCAGCGGAGGAAGAGCGGGAGCAGCCAGTCCGAGTGCAGGCGGGAGGCGGCCTGTAAGTATAGAGTGACTGATTTTTTATTTTTTTTTGCCCATGACATTTTTTATTGCCTGTTTTTCCTATTCAATCTTACTTATATTCTCAATCTTTCTTCTTTCTTGTTTTCCATCTTTTTCATTTACAAATGTTTACAAGATTAATGTTTTGCTTTCTTTTCTAGGCTCCACAACGGGATGAGGAACTCGCCCTGGATAATGACGCCCTAATCCAGTTGGTCCATGAGCGAGTCCCATTGTGGGACAGCCGTCATACAATGCACTGTGACAACGTGGTGATCCGGCGGCTCTGGAATGAGGTGGCAGCAGGGCTGATGGATGGCTGGGACAACGCCTCTCCCAGGGTCCGCAAGGATTTTAGTAAGTATTTAGCTGTGTGATGCTGCAGTCACCTTGGCCGGGATCACACAACTGTGTGGGATGCTAGTAACTCCTGTGAGTTTCTAGCATACCACACAGTTGTGTGATCACGGCCTACAGTGCATTTTCTAAATATTTTTTTTTTCACAGAGAACAAGATCTGAACCCGTTGGCGCTCAATGAAGGACCGCTTTAACAGGGACCTGAGGCTGGAGAACCGAGTTGCCAGTGGTGCTGCGGAAAAGACCACAAGTAACTATCGCTATCATTGGGCTTTGGCCTTCTTAAGACCGGCCCTTGCCACCAGAGCGTAAGTATTTTGTTGTTGTATAGTGTTGAATATGTGTTTTTCTATTCCACAGGACTGGGCGTTTGTAAATGCATGATAGTAATGTTTTTTTTTTGTTTTTTTCACAGCACCTGGAAGCAGCACCCTGCAACCTGGTCCTGAAGTGGTCCTTCAGAGAGCTGCCTCAGACCCGTCCCAGCCATCCACCAGCCAAGAAGCACCTTGCAGGCAGGTAACACAGCAGGGGATAAGGGAGCTAGTCCATCAGGTCTTCCCCTGTCACAGGTCTCTGCCACAGGTTATGTGGGTACTTCCCGCCCGCGGCAGAAGGCCTCTGACAGGAATCTCATGCCCGAGTTTTTGCATTTGAGCTCGGTTTTTCAAGATAGCCACAAGGCGTTGGGCGACAGAGTGGATAGCGGTTTGGAACTAATGAGCCAACGCATCCATTCTGTCGAGCGTCGCCTTGACTGCCTTGAAGCCAAGCTCAAAAGACCAGCGCACCATTTTTTCCAACAAATTGAACGGGGAATGGCGAAATACCTTACTCCTGATCTCCAGCTGACTGTGATGCATGCCTGCAACAATACTTACACGCAGGCTATGCAGCAGAGTCAGTATGTGCAGCAGCAGCCAGTGGTGCCTTTCCCAGCCGTTCCACCACTGACTCGCTTCACCGCACTACCGACTTCTGCTGCATACCACTGCACGGCCACCAGCATTCCAAGCCATGCTGTACCACACTACACCACACACAGTCACAGTGCAGCTGGACACTCCCCCGCCACCACGATGCCAAGCGCTGCTCCTGTTTGTACTTCCTCCACCCCTGCTTGGCCCTCCACCAATCCTTGGACCGCGTCAACTTCCCAGGACGCCACCACCACCGAGCAGCAGCTGGGGGACCCTCATTCCATCCTCAGGGCCTTGGACCCTTGCAGGAGGTCCAGCAGCCCACGGAGGTCCCCAAGCCACAGCAGGTCTCCAAGCAGCAGGAGGTCCCCAAGCCACAGGAGGTTCCCAAGCCACACGAGGTCTCCAAGACACACGGTGTCTCCAACCCACCCGAGGTCTCCGAGCCACACGAGGTCTCCAAGCCACACGAGGTCTCCAAGCCACAGCAGGTCCCACTCACCAAGAGGTTCCCAAGCAACACCAGGTCCCCAAGTGTATGTTTTGGTAGCTGAGGAGAGCAGGCAAAAACGGCAATACACCAGAGAGGTTGGAATCTACTGAATTGCAGTACCCTGACTAACCACCACAACTAAAGGCAGCCGTGGAGCGTTCCTACGTTGGTCCTAGACGCCTCGTCACAGCCTGAGAGGCTAACTACACCTAAAGATAGAAAGAGGAAAGCTATCTGCCCCGAGGCAGATCCCCAAAGAACATAGGAAGCCCCCAAACATGTAATGGCGGTTAGACAAGAGGAAATACAGACACAGACAGAAAATAGTATGAGCAAACGCTGGGGCCCAATCTGACTTAGACAGAAAAGGATAGGAAGGATACTTACTGCAATCCAAAAAAACCCTAAAAAAAAAACAACGCTACTAATTGCAAAAACACTGAGATCACACGACCTCTACCACCTAAATTAGTTCTCTGGTGTAACAAAACTAAGCCACAGCCACAGAAAAAAAAAACTGGAAAAGGCAAATGAACAAACAACAATGGCTCCAGAGGAACCGAGAGGAGACCAATCCCCCCGGGGAGGGGAACCTGGCCAACCTCACAGAAATGCAGCGAAATATACAAATGGCAAGCACAAAAACAAAAAACAGAAAATATCATATCTGAGAGCAGGAGAAGAGGCAAGACTCAGCAAGCTTCCAAGTGAACCAGGAAACAACGTTGAGACAAGAACAATTGATCACCGGCAACCATGATGGGGGGAAACCTCCCTTATATCCAGCCAGTCCGTGATCCCTGATTGCCAATCCTCATTGAATGGTTCAGTACTGTCTGCAACCACCAGAGGGAGCTTCTGCTCAGAATTCATTTCTAAAACATTTATAACACCCAAGCAGCAGGGTTTCAAGCAGCAGGATTGCCAGCACCAGGTTCCCAAGCACCAGGACCTCAAAAAAGAAAACAAAGACGGGACGAAAAGTTCAGAAAAAGACTTTCGTCCTCCCAGTCCTCCCACCCCCCTCACCTCCCACTGTGTTTTTCCCGCTGCCTTCCCCCACCACTTTCGTCGGCCCTTCCCCTCGAACCCCTTCGTCTCCCTCCCAAAGTCAATCCTCATCGCTCCACACCCCCAAGTTACCTCCTTCTTTACCCAAAAGTCATCCACATTAATTTTTTTTGTGTCTTGTCAAAATAAATGTTCCTTTTTTTTGCCCCCAAACTGTTTGTTTTCATTGTCTTTCGCCGCCTACACACACTGCGCCGCACACACACTGCGCCGTACACTTTGTGATTTTGCCACCACATAGCTCCAATACTGACACATGCTTCTTGTGTCAGTCCTGGATTGATGTGTTGTCAAAAACACAAATATATGACTTGTATTTTCAACACCAGTCTCTTCAGTCTAGAAATCTTAGACTGAATAGAGGATGTTGCTGAGTGCAAGGCATATCTATTATCACCTTGCCAGGTCTCACAAAGAGTGATTTGAGGATGGTGTGTTTTGTCCATCTACATTTCACTCTTTGTGACACAAGGCCAGGGGATTGTAGATATTCCTTGTAATTAACCACATCCTCTATTCAGTCTACTAATATTTGTAGACTGAAGAGACTGGTGTTGAAAATACAAGTCATATATTTGTGATTTTGACACCACATAGCTCCAGTAATGACACATGCTTCTTGTGTAAGTCCTGGATCTATGTGTTGTCAAAAGCACAAATATATGACTTGTATTTTCAACAGCAGTCTCTTCAGTCTAGAAATATTAGTAGACTAAATAGAGGATGTTGGTGAGTGCAAGGCATATCTATTATCACCTTGCCAGGTATCATAAAGAGTGAATTGAGGATGGTGTGATTTGCCCATCTACATTTCACTCAAGGCCAGGGGATTGTAGATATACCTTGTAATTAACCACATCCTCTATCCAGTGTGTGGTGAATAAACTGAAGAGATGATGGCGAAAATACACGCCATATCTACAACCCCCGGGCCTAGTATTATAACTATTCATCACACCTGGCCAGGTGACTATACCTATGAGTTGTCGTTTGCACCGTCGCTTCAGTCTGCATCATCTATTGCATGCAGACTGGAGATGCTGGTGGTTAAAGGTACTGCCACACTTAGCGATCTCGTTAGCGATCACGATAACGACGCAAGCTAACGAGATCGTTGGTGTGATCGCTTTTAGGTCGCTAGTAGCTGCCAAACAGGAGATCTCATAAACGACACATCAGCGGTCAGCGATCTCTTTAACGACTTTGGCGGTCGTTAGGATCTGTCATTAGCATGTACTGAGCGCTTCTGATTCATAATTTCCAGCATCGCTCCTGCTCTCTGCGTCCTGCTAGCCTGCTTTGCAACTTCTGCAATCCTTTCTGTGACGCAAAAGAGAACCTACAGATATTGCGATCCACTCCGTGATGCTAAAAACCCCTAGTCCCGCCTGCGCCGCTGTCATATGCGTCACAAACGAGGTCGTTCGTCGTTCGCAAAAGGTGCCAAACACAGCGATATAGGCTCACCAGCGGGACGCCAACGATCAAAAAACGGTCCAGAACGCTAGTGAACGATCAGCGACATCACAGCAGGGGCCACATCGTTGCTACATGCCACACACAGTTAAGTCGCTAACGAGATCGCTAAATAGTGACGTTTTAGCGATCTCGTTAGCGATCTCGCTTAGTGTGGCATACCCTTTACTTATATGTGTATTCACCTGCCCAGGTGTCATAAAATTCTGAAGTCAGGATCCTTTTTTTTGGCATCCTGACTTCAGCATGACACCAGGCCAGGGGCTTGTAGAAGTTGTATAAACTTTATCATCTCTCCAGTGTGCGTGCATACTGAAGCCACAGTGGAGATACTACAAATAATATTTAGACTCATATGGTCAGGTGTCATAAAGAGAGAAGGATGCTATTGCATCCCAAACTCACTTTTTGTAACATCAGACCAGGTGTATAATATTTGTGGTAACTCCACCGTCGCTGCATATATCTCCACCGGCGCTGCAATATGTTTAACATAGACTGGAGAGATGATGAAGGTCATACAACTTTTATCTGTTGACTCACCTGGTAGGAGTCCTAATAAAGTCACGATGCAGAAAACACAGCATCCTGACTTCACTGGGACACCTGGGCAGGTGATTAATGTATTGGGAGTGTAGAAAAACAGAGTGCACTCAGTACAGGTATCAAAACAGGTTTTTTATTAACAATAACACAAGAAAATAGTTTTATTACACCATTTGATCTTGCCATTCCACACGTCCACATCAGATAGAAAGTAGGCTCAAATTGGTCCCTCATTTGGCCTACTTCAACAGATGACCTGAGAGGGTGCTGAGTAAATTCAGGCAATGGGTTGTCAGGTGGTTCATCTATTTCAAAGGTAGGGTGGTCTTTAGCCATCACAAAATTGTGAAGAACCACGCAGGCTTTCACCACCTCATCCACAGTTTCTAGTTTAAGATTGATGCTGTGCCTAGAATGCGCCATCTGGACACAAGAATCCCAAAGGCACACTCGACAGTTCTTCGGGCCCTGGTCAGTCTGTAATTAAAGATTTTTTTGCTGTGGTCCAAGTCACGGCTGTAGTAGGGTTTCAACAAGTTTGTGCACATTTGAAAGGCCTCATCACCAACCATTACAAATGGCAGTGACGGACCTTCCGTGTGGGGAAGAGGCCATGTCAGGGGGAAATTAAAATGGTTGCCATACAACCTACGGCCCATGCCCGAGTTCTTAAAGGTCTGTGAGTCATGGCCCCGGCCAAATGTCCCAAAGTCCACAGCAATAAACCTGCAGTCGGCATCCGAAATGGCCATGAGTACCGTAGAAAATAACTTTTTATAATTAAAGTACTCAGAGCCACTTCTTGGGGGTTTTGTTATCCGGATGTGTTTCCCATCCACCGCTCCCAAACAGTTGGGGAAATTGCAGACTGTCAAGAATTTTTCTGCAATATCCATCCACTTTTCCGCGGTGGGCAGGGGCATAAATTCAGGACATAGAACGTCCCACAAAGCCCGGCAGGTGTCCGCAACTATTCCGTACAAGGTGGAGATTCCAAGACGGCACTGAAAGTGGAGTGAAAGAGGGTCTCGCCAGAAGCCAGGAAGCTGCAAAACAGATGAAAAAAAATTGTGATTGTCCAGGCTTTGTCAAAACACTGACATGAAAAAATTACTGTTAATTGCAGAACTATAATTCAGCCGGCTTTTAGTAAATGGCAGAACAAAAACAATACAGCATTTGTTTAATATTACGTACCATAATGTGACGAGGAGCTGTTCCTCCGGAGTAATTGCACGACGGAGATGTGTGTCCTGTCTCCGGATAGCTCCTTCAACACGAGAAAGCAAATCCCTAAAATTTTCTTGGGACATTCATGTATAGTCGAAAATTTAGCCGGGCTTGCCTGGAGCTTGCTGAAGAGGGTGTGGTATGCTCAACGGCTCTCCCGGACTTCAATAATCGGATGTCTCCAAAAACACCGCCGCTGCCATCTTCGCTCTCTCTCTCCCTTTGTTGCTGGCAAGCAAAAGCCTGAAACAGCGCGATGTCCATATTCAAATTTATGCGAAAACTCTCCCAATGCAGATCCATAGTGACACAGAGAACACCAGCAAAATCTGAAGAATTCAGCTGAACAGGGTCTATTTAACCCCTCTCTGCTATCCGACTTACTATCCCGTCCATACAGGAAAGATGTGTATCTTCGTACCGTGTTAGCCAGTAGATAGAAAAATATTTAGACTTGAGAGTCCTCAGTGGTTGATACCTTTTAATGGCTAACTGAAAAGATGGTAACAAATTGCAAGCTTTCGAGACTACTCAGGTCTCTTCATCAGGCAAAGACTAATACAACATCTGAAGAATCACATATTTATACACAAGAGGACACAGGAATAATGCAATAGGTAAGCCAAGTGACGTGAAGCAGAACTGTCATTATGGCAGAGGGATGAACATAAATATTGGAACAGTTCATAGATAAGGAGTGAGAGTTTTATTGTCTTCTGATTGGGGTCTGGTATTGTGTTTTGATGCCCCCAGGTCAGAGAAGCAGATTCCTTAATTGATGTACACAGACATGAATCCGTGTGATATATTCATTCCAGCACTAAGAGTGTCAAAGGTCATCATAAGTTTATATTCCCAAATCTTTCTATCTTTCTCAGATTTGAAGTTAGATTTTAATACCAGTAATTCCATATCCATCATGCTATGACCGGGCATACAAAAGTGTTTTGCCACAGGTAAATCCATTCTATTACAAGGAACTAAGCAAGTTGGTATCTTGTCTGTCTGACAAATCCATAAGAGCTGATGACCTGATACCAGAAAGTCCAAGAACAGGGACGTTTTACATGCTTCCCAAAATCCACAAAGCTGGGAATCCAGGGAGGCCGATTATTTCATGTGTGGACACCCTTACTGAGCAGGTATCTGGATGGGTAGAGGGTATTCTTAAACCCTGGTAAAGGATACACCCAGCTACATTCAGGACACAACTGACCTACTGAATAAACTAGCAGCAATAGGTCCCTTACCAGAAGGAACCATCCTGGCCACCATGGATGTGGAATCTTTGTACTCTAATATTCCACACCAGGATGGATTAAATGCCTGCAAAGTCTTCATGGGAAACACCGGGAATGATGCTGATTCTGTGGTGAAACTCACAAAATTCATCCTCACCCACAAATACTTTGAATTTGACAACAAGATATATCTTCAGGAGACTGGCACAGCTATGGGAAGTAAAATGGCTCCACAGTATGCAAATCTTTTCATGGCCAAGCTTGAAAGCAAATTTTTGTCCTCATGTCCCATCAGGCCTCGGGCCTACTACCGTTACATTGATGACATTTTAATCATCTGGACGGAGTCTGAACAACAGCTAAAGACGTTCCATGAACAGTTCAACAATTTCATCCCACCATCAACTTAACACTTAACTACTCCAGCACTGAAATTAACTTTTTAGACACCACCATTAAGCTAAAGAACAATGAAATAGAGACATCCCTGTATCAGAAGCCAATCGACGTCCAACATACCTTAAATGGGACAGTTTCCATCCAAAACCCATAAAAAACTCTATTGTCTACAGCCAAGCCATCAGATACAACCGTATATGTTCCAACCCCATGGATAGAGATGAACACCTTATTCGCCTCAGAAACACCTTTTTGAACCAGGGCTACCATCCAAAACAATTGAGAACCAAATTACAAGAGCCACCAGAATATCAAGGAATCACCTGCTACATTACAAAGCTAAAGAAGAAAATAACCGGGTGCCTCTAGTGGTCACCTACAATCCAAATCTGGAGATGCTAAGGGGAGCTGCACGGAAACTACAACCTTTACTACAAAAAGATGCCCGATTACAATCCATATTTCCAGACCCCCCACTACTATGTTTTAGGCAGCCCCAAATCTAAGAAACATCATTGTCAGAAGCTCCCTGTCCTCCCCAACAGCTGCAGGAACCTTTCCTTGCAAACAGAAGAAATGCAAAACCTGTCCATTTATAATGACCACGGACAAGATAAAGATCCCCAACTCCCATCAGGACTACAAGATCCCAGGTACTTTCAGCTGCATCACATCTAATGTGGTGTACCTAATTATTTGTACGAAATGTCCAACTGGGGGTCTGTATGTGGGGGAGACCGGGCAAAAACTGAGAACAAGGATGAATTCTCATCGCCACACAATAAGAGAAAAAAGAATGGATTTACTGTGGCAAAACACTTGTGTATGCCCGGTCATAGCATGATGGATATGGAATTACTGGTATTAAAATCTAACTTCAAATCTGAGAAAGATAGAAAGATTTGGGAATATAAACTTATGATGACCTTTGACACTCTTAGTGCTGGAATGAATATATCACACGGATTCATGTCTGTGTACATCAATTAAGGAATCTGCTTCTCTGACCTGGGGGCATCAAAACACAATACCAGACCCCAATCAGAGGACAATAAAACTCTCACTCCTTATCTATGAACTGTTCCAATATTTATGTTCATCCCTCTGCCATAATGACAGTTCTGCTTCACGTCACTTGGCTTACCTATTGCATTATTCCTGTGTCCTCTTGTGTATAAATATGTGATTCTTCAGATGTTGTATTAGTCTTTGCCTGATGAAGAGACCTGAGTAGTCTCGAAAGCTTGCAATTTGTTACCATCTTTTCAGTTAGCCATTAAAAGGTATCAACCACTGAGGACTCTCAAGTCTAAATATTTTTCTATCTACTGGCTAACACGGTACGAAGATACACATCTTTCCTATATCAAAATGGAGGATACCAGAATGTACCGCATCTTTATGGAACTAAAACCACTTCTGAAGAAACGCGCACAAATGGACAGCGACATTTTTTTCTTATCTAAATGCAAAAAGGAGAATCTTATTCCCAAAGGACTCTGGATTACAAACCCAATTCTTCACACCTACAATACCCATTATGCACAAAACCTTTGTCACAGGACTTCTGAAAGACTAAGGAACCATCTTTTGCATGTCTGCTACAGCATAAGGAGTAAAGTCCAAGGGCAATTTGAAACTCTGAGTTAAACACTTACAGAAAGCACAGAGCAAAAATTACAACAATACTATAACAAACTACGGACCTTTCTGATTCAAAACAAGGAAAAGAAACTACACAGACTGCGCCTCCATTCCGGACTCTATACAAACAGATACAAAACAAAACCAAAACCTGACAACTCTGACAACCACTCCATTCCAGACACAAAAGCATCTAACTGTGTCATCAATCTCTCAGATTACAAACCCAACAAAGTGGAGCTTGCCGTGCTTTCTAGAGGACTCTCATTTTGTCCTACTGAGGCCCTGGATAAAACCGAACTCTGCAGTGATATGGAACATTTTTTCAGGAGACTGCGCCTGAGGGAATACTTCAATGATACAGAAGATTCAGAAAACACTCGGACTGAAGGAAAAGGGATCCCAACAACCAAGAAGAGGTCAGACTGGACACCTCCACCTGGACGTAACCCTCATTTGGATAAATATATAGACTCATTCAGACATTTGATAAAATCCACCATCATAGCCACCAACAAGAGACAAGCCTCCAACATCAGTGCCCAGGAGAGAAAGGCCATACAGTCTCTGAAAACCAACAAAGAAATCATCATTAAACCTGCTGACAAGGGAGGTGCAATAGTCATGATGAACACATCAGACTATATGAAGGAAGCAAACAGACAACTTACGGACACACGCTACTACAGAAAACTGGAGTCGGACCCTACACAGGACTATTACAAGGAACTAAGCAAGTTGGTATCTTGTCTGTCTGACAAATCCATAAGAGCTGATGACCTGATACCAGAAAGTGCAAGAACAGGGACGTTTTACATGCTTCCCAAAATCCACAAAGCTGGGAATCCAGGGAGGCCGATTATTTCATGTGTGGACACCCTTACTGAGCAGGTATCTGGATGGGTAGAGCGTATTCTTAAACCCCTGGTAAAGGATACACCCAGCTACATTCAGGACACAACTGACCTACTGAATAAACTAGCAGCAATAGGTCCCTTACCAGAAGGAACCATCCTGGCCACCATAGATGTGGAATCTTTGCTAAAGACGTTCCATGAACAGTTCAACCAATTTCATCCCACCATCAACTTAACACTTAACTACTCCAGCACTGAAATTACTTTTTAGACACCACCATTAAGCTAAAGAACAATGAAATAGAGACATCCCTGTATCAGAAGCCAATCGACCGTCCAACATACCTTAAATGGGACAGTTTCCATTCAAAACACATAAAAAACTCTATTGTCTACAGCCAAGCCATCAGATACAACCGTATATGTTCCAACCCCATGGATAGAGATGAACACCTTATTCGCCTCAGAAAGACCTTTTTGAACCAGGGCTACCATCCAAGAACAATTGAGAACCAAATTACAAGAGCCACCAGAATATCAAGGAATCACCTGCTACATTACAAAGCTAAAGAAGAAAATAACCGGGTGCCTCTAGTGGTCACCTACAATCCAAATCTGGAGATGCTAAGGGGAGCTGCACGGAAACTACAACCGTTACTACAAAAAGATGCCCGATTACAATCCATATTTCCAGACCCCCCACTACTATGTTTTAGGCAGCCCCGATGTGACCGCGCTGTTCTGAAGGCCTCTTCCCTGCAGGCCCCCCGATCCAAGATGGCCACCGGGTCTGCAAGGAGGCGGCTTCCTCAGCGCCTGCTGAGAGGAGGCGCTGAGGAAGCCTGCAGCACTGCCTGTCACATCGTTGGTGAACCCTTAAAAAAAATCAATGCTTTATCATCATACCGCCGAACAAAAAGAGGAATAACACGCGATCAAAAAGACCGATATTAATAAACATTGTACCGCTGAAAACGTCATCTTGTCCCGCAAAAAACGAGCCGCCATACAGCATCATCAGCGAAAAATAAAAGTTATAGTTTGCAGAATAAAGCGATGCAAAAATAATTTTTTATTAAAATTGTTTTTATTGTATAAAAGCGCCAAAACATAAAAAAATGATATAAATGAGGTATCGCTGTAATCGTACTAACCCGCAGAATAAAACTGCTTTATCAATTTTACCACACGCGGAACGGTATAAACGCCCCCCAAAAGAAATTCATGAATTGCTGATTTTTGTTCATTCTAACCTCCCAAAAATCGAAATAAAAAGCGATCAAAAAATGTCACGTGCTTAAAAATGGTACCAATAAAAACGTCAACTCGTACTGCAAAAAATAAGACCTCACATGACTCTGTGAGCCAAAATATGCAAAAATTATAGCTCTCAAAATGTGGTGATGCAAAAACTATTTTTTGCAATAAAAAGCGTCTTTTAGCGTGACAGCTGCCAAACATAAAAACCTGCTATAAAAAGTAAATTAAACCCCCCTTTATCACCCCCTTAGTTAGGGAAAAATAATAAAATTAAAACAATGTATTTATTTCCATTTTCCCGTTAGGGTTAGGGTTGCGCCTAAAGTTAGGGTTAGGGTTGCGCCTAAAGTTAGGATTAGGGTTGGGATTAGGGTTAGGGGTGCGTTAGGGTTAGGTTTGTGGTTAGGGTTATGGTTAGGGTTGGGACTAGGGTTAGGGGTGTGTTGGGGTTAGGGTTGTAGTTAGAATTGGGGGGTTTCCACTGTTTAGGCACATCAGGGGCTCTCCAAATGTGACATGGCGTCTGATCTCAATTCCAGCCAATTCTGCGTTGAAAAAGTCAAACGGCGCTCCTTCCCTTCCGAGTTCTGCCATGCACCCAAACAGTGGTTTATCCCCACATATGGGTATCAGCGTACTCAGGACAAATTGCACAATAACTTTTGTGGTCTTGTTACCCTTGGGAAAATAAAAATTGGGGTGAAAAGATCATTTTTGTGTAAAAAATATGATTTTTTAATTTTACGGCTCTACGTTATAAACTTGTGTGAAGCACTTGGGGGTTCAAATTGCTCACCACAGATCTAGATAAGTTACTTAGGGGTCTAGTTTCCAAAATGGGGTCATTTGTGGGGGGGTTTCACTGTTTAGGCACATCAGGGGCTCTCCAAATGCAACATGGCGTCCAATCTCAATTCCAGCCAATTTTGGTTGGAAAAAGTCAAATGGTGCTTCTTCCATTCCGAGCTCTGCCGTACGCCCAAACAGTGGTTCCCCCCCACATATGGGGTATCAGCGTACTCAGGACAAATTGGACAACAACTTTTGTGGTCCAATTTCTCATGTTACCCTTGGGAAAATAAAAAATTGGTGACGAAAAGATAATTTTTGTGGGAAAAAAAATAGGATTTTTTATTTTCATGCCCGGGCATTATAAACTTGTGTGAAGCACTTGGGGGTTCAAAGTGTTCACTACAGACCTAGGTAAGTTCCCTAGGGGTCTAGTTTCCAAAATGGGGTCACTTGTGAGGGTTACCACTGTTTAGGCACATCTGGGGCAATGCAAACGGAACATGACCCCCATCAACGTCTGCATTCCAAAACGTTATTACTTCCTTTCCAAGCCCTGCCAAGCGCCCAAACAGTTTCCCCCCCCCCCACATATGGGGTATCAGCGTACTCAGGACAAATTGGACAACAACTTTTGGGTGTCCAATTTCCTTGGGAAAAATCAAAAATTTGGGACTAAAAAATCATTTTTGTGGAAATTTGTTTTTTTTTTTCTCACCCAGGCATTCTAAACTTTTGTGAAACATGAAACACTTGGGGGTTCAAAGTGCTCACAACAGATTAGATAAGTTCCAAGGGGGTCTAGTTTCCAAAATGGTGTCACTTGTGGGGGTTTCCACTGTTTAGGCACATCTGGGGCACTGCAAACAGAACATGACCCCCATCAATGTTTGCATTCCAAAACGTTTTTACTTCCTTTCCAAGACCTGCCAAGCGCCCAAACAGTTCCCCCCCCCCACATATGGGGTATCAGCGTACTCAGGACAAATTGGACAACAACTTTTGGGTGTCCAATTTCCTTGGGAAAAATCAAAAATTTGGGACTAAAAAATCATTTTTGTGGAAAATTGTTTTTTTTTTCTCACCCAGGCATTCTAAACTTTTGTGAAACATGAAACACTTGGGGGTTCAAAGTGCTCACAACAGATCTAGATAAGTTCCATAGGGGGTCTAGTTTCCGAAATGGTGTCACTTGTGGGGGGTTTCGACTGTTTAGGCGCATGAGAGGCTCTCCAAACGCGACATGGCGTCCAATCTCAATTCCTGCCAATTTTTGTTTGAAAAAGTCAAACGGCGCTCCTTCCCTTAAGAGGTCTGCTGTGTGCCCAAACAGTGGTTTTCCCCAACATATGGGGTATTGGCGTACTCAGGAGAAATTGCACAACAACTTTATCTGCCATTTTCTCCTCTTAGGCTAAGTTCACACGTTGCGGAATTGCCGCAGAAATTTCCGCGGCAATCCCGCACTTCTCCCGCGGGAAATACGCACTTTTTTTGTATGCGTATTCCCGCCAGAATAATAGCGTTTTGCAAGCGTAATTAGCTTGCAGAATGCTAGCGTTTTCCTAGCGATCTGTAGCATCGCTTGGAAAACTGATTGACAGGTTGGTCACACGAGGCAAACATAGTGTTTGACACGTGTGACCAACTTTTTACTATTGATGCCGCCTATGTCGTATCAATAGTAAAAAGATCTAATGTAAAAATAATAAAAAAAATAATAAATAATGATATTCTCACCTTCCGGCGGCCCCCGCAGCTTTCCCGCCTTCAGCGACGCTTACGGCAACTCCCGGTCCCAAGGATCCATTGCGACAAATCACACCGATGACGTAGCATCACGCGAGACCGCTACGCCATCTGGTGATTCTCGCAAAGGACTCTTGGGACCGGGAGTTGCCGGGAGCGTCGCTGAAGGCGGGAAAGCTGCGGGGGCCGCCGGAAGGTGAGAATATCATTATTTATTATTTTAATTATTGTTTTACCAGGGTTATGGTACCCAGGGCCTGGAGGAGAGTCTCCTCTCCTCCAGACCCTGGGTACCACCGCACATGAACCGCTTACATTCCGCAAAATTAATGAACATGTTGCTATTTTTTCCGCGAAGCGTTTTTTTCCGGAAAAAAACGCAACATGTGGCCAAAACATGCGGAATCAATTAACATGTATAGGATGCTTAATGCTTGCGTTTTTTTCGCGTTTTTACCGCGGAAAATCGCGGAAAAAAACGCGAAAAAAACGCAAATATTCCTGAACGTGTGCACTTAGCCTTACCCTTGTGAAAAAGAAAAAAAGTTTGTAAAAGATCATTTTTGTGACTAAAAAGTTAAATATTAATTTTTTCCTTCCACGTTGCTTCAGCTCCTGTGAAGCACCTGAAGGGTTAATAAACTTCTTGAATGTGGTTTTGAGTACCTTGAGGGGTGCAGCTTTTTATAATGGTGTCACTTTTGGGTATTTTCTGCCATATAGACCCCTCAAAGTGACTTCAAATGTGAGGTGGTCCCTAAAAAAATAACTTTGTAAATTTTGTTGTAAAAATGAGAAATTGTTGGTCACCTTTTAACCCTTATAATTATAATTTCTTAACAAAAAAAAATGTTGGTTCCAAAATTGTGCTGATGTAAAGTAGACATGTGGGAAATGTTATTTATTAACTATTTTGTGTGACATATTTCTCTGTTTTAAGGGAATAAAAATTCAAAGTTTGAAAATTGCAAAATTTTCAAAATTTTCGCCATATTTGTGTTTTTTTTCAAAAATAAACTCAAGTTATATAGAAGAAATTTTACCACTAACATGAAGTACAATATGTCACGAGAAAACAATCTCAGAATCGCCAAGATCCGTTGAAGTGTTCCAGAGTTATAACCTCATAAAGAGACAGTGGTCAGAATTGTAAAAATTGGCCCGGTCATTAACGTGCAAACCACCCTTGGGGGTGAAGGGGTTAAAGAAGTCCCATGACACTCCCCCACTTGAGTCCCATTGGTGGGGTGTGTTTCAAGGACTTTCCTCTTGTGCAATGTGTGACTCATGTGCCTAAAAAATGCAAACGCATGCAAAACGCTATAGAAACGCTACGTTTTTTGGCGTTATGCGTACTTTGATGCATTAAAAAAAAACATGCGGTTGAATGCGCTTGTTTGCGTTTTTGCACACGTTTTCGGTAGCGCACGAAGTGCTGCGCTAAAAGACGCAAATGTGAAATTAGCCTACGAGAGCTGTCCCTGGGTAGTAAGGCTGAGAAAGCTATTCTCGGGTAGTAAGAGAGCTGTGCCAGACCTCAAAGTCCAAGCTGGACTGCTCCCTATGCTAAGTACTGGCAGCAGAATAACATAAATGCCGCACAGTATGCTGGGAGCTGGCCAAAACTTTATATAAACAATTTTATTTTCATACCAAGGGTGCATCCTTTACAGAGCAATTTTTTTCAGTTTAACATAAAAAGACAATTAAAAAAAACCTAATATTTAGTAAAGAATCTTTTACTAATAAACACTTATTACAAATGCTTTTCAGTCTAGTTTTATTAAACAAATTAAAACATAACACAACCACTCAGCCTGTGATCTCCCCTCCCCCGCTCTCAATGATAGAGAGGAGAACGATCATCACCAGCAATCAGCCCCTGCAATGAAGCAGAACTGAGAGCTCACTTCACGCTCAGGAGAGATCACTACAGCTCCTCCTCGTGGTTGGGATGTTTGGACACTTTAGAGCACATTTCTCAAGTCACACACTATAGAAATGATCCCTGAAAGTATAGTCTTAACCTCTTCCTGGCCGTGATGACCTCCGGGGGATAGGACCCTGCGTGTAACATTATGGAGACATCACACCAGATGACACACGATGACCCTGTGAGCCGTGATATATTGTGGGTGATCACAGACGTGACTGCAGATTAACTAGAAGCTTCTATATTAGTATACGAGCTGGAAATATCACTCCCATAATGCATCTGCTCTCCTCTCTAAATTAGCATAAGTGACTGTGCAGTGTTAGTGCTGAGCTGGCAAGTGGTGCACATACACTGTACATGGCCGACGTCCCTCTACTGACACATTCAGCCATTGCCGTTACTGAGGGCTGTGGAGGAAATGTCCCATAGTCCCGTGCCCATATACTCATCACACATATCCTCCATCCCATAGTCCAGTGCTCATATACTCATCACACATATCCTCCATCCCATAGTCCAGTGCCCATATACTCATCACACATATCCTCCATCCCATAGTCCCATGCCCATATACCCATAACACCTCCTCCATCCCATAGTCCCATGTCCATCTACCCATCACACATCCTCTATCCTATAGTCCTGCGCCCAAAGCCCATCACACATATCCTCCATCCCATAGTCCAGTGCCCATACTCATCACACACATCCTCCATCCCATAGACCCGTGCCCATATACCAATCACACATCCTCTATCCCATAGTCCTGCGCCCAAAAACCCATCATACATATCCTCCATCCCATAGTCCAGTGCCCATATACCCATCATACATATCCTCCATCCCATAGTCCAGTGCCCATATACCCATCACACATCCTCCATGCCATAGTCAAGTGCCCATATACCCATCACACATCCTCCATCCCAAAGTCCGGTTCCCATATACCCATCACACATCCTCTATCTCATAGTCCTGCGCCCAAAAACCCATCATACATATCCTCCATCCCATAGTCCCGTGCCCATATACCCATCACACATATCCTCCATCCCATAGTCCAGTGCCCATATACCCATCATACATATCCTCCATCCCATAGTCCCATGCCCATATACCCATCATACATATCCTCATTCCCATAGTCACGATCCCATATACCCATCATACATATCCTCCATCCCACAGTCCCATGCCCATGTACCCATCATACATATCCTCCATCCCATAGTCCGGTGCCCATATACCCATCAAACATATCCTCTATCCCATAGTCCAGTGCCCATATACCCATCATACATATCCTCCATCTCTTAGTCCAGTGCCCATATACCCATCATAGATATCGTCCATCCCATAGTTCAGTGCCCATATACTCATCATACATATCCTACATCCTATAGTCCCATGCCCATATACCCATCATACATATCCTCCATCCCATAGTCCCGTGCCCATATACCCATCATAGATATCCTCCATCTCATAATACAGTGCCCATATACCCATCATACATATTCTCCATCCCATAGTCCCTTGCCCATATACTCATTATGCATATCCTCCATCCCATAGTCCAGTGCCCATATACCCATCATACATATCCTCCATTCTATAGTTCCATGCCCATATACCCATCATACATATCCTCCATCCCATAGTCCCGTGCCCATATACCCATCATAGATATCCTCCATCTCATAGTCCAGTGCCCATGTACCCATCATACATATCCTCCATCTCATAGTCCCGTGCCCATATACCCATCATACATCCTCCATCCCATAGTCCAGTGCCCATATACCATCATACATATCCTCCATCCCATAGTCCAGTGCCCATATACCCATCATACACATCCTCCATCCCATAGTCCCGTGCCCATATACCCATCATAGATATCCTCCATCTCATAGTCCAGTGCCCATATACCCATCATACATCCTCCATCCCAAAGTCCAGTGCCCATATACCCATCATACATATCCTCCATCCCATAGTCCCATGCCCATATACCCATCATAGATATCCTCCATCCCATAGTCCAGTGCCCATATACCCATCATACATCCTCCATCCCATAGTCCAGTGCCCATATACCCATCATACATATCCTCCATTCTATAGTCCCGAGCTGGGTGGGAGCAGGGAGTTCCTGGAGATGTGCTGTTATGTAACCTGGCAGGGTGGCTCTGTGTGCGGCCGCTGATGATGCGATTTTCTACGTTGGTAACAATAGAGCCCGGCAGTAATGGAGGAGGAGGTGATTAATTTCTGTCATGTGCTCTCTGCTCCTTTTTGGGGGACACACAATGGCTGGGAGCTAATGTTCCGGGGGATGTTAGATTTCTCCCACCCGGTCAGTGTCTGCTGAAGTGTTGTGGAGTGGGAAAACTGTTGCTCACAGCAACCAATCACAGCTCAGCTTTCATCTTTCAGGCTATGTGCACAAGTTGCGGATTTTGATGCGGATCCGCAGCGATTTTGGACGCGCGGAATTGCATCAAATCCGGTGTAGTGCACAAGCAATGTTAGGGTATGTTTCCACTTTGCGCATTCATTGCGCTTTGGACGGAGTGGAAATACCGCATGTCCGGAAACGGAGGGCCGCCATCTAGATGGGATTTCATAAAATCCCCTCCACTATGCTGTAACATCTGAATGCTGCGGCTCTACGCAACGTTCAATCTGCAGCTAACCCGGATGTAATCCGGCCCGTGGAATCATACCATTAGTTAATGGGAAAATAAGAATTGGTGTGCACATGCTGAGGAAAAATATGCGCGGATTTGCAGCGTTTTATTTTCCGCAGTATGTCAGTTGTTTTTTGCGGATCTGCAGCGTTTCTGCACCCATTGACTTCCATTGAGTCAGTCAAATTCGCAGCAAACCAAAAGGTGTAAAAAGATTTGTGGTTTTGCTGCGGAGTTGCGTGCAAGAAACGCTGCAGATAGGGAGGAAAAAGAGTCTGTGGGTGAAGACTATGTGTGTGCAGAGATGTGCGTGTCTATGTGCCGGTGTCTGTGTATATCTGGGTGTGTGTGCGTGTGTGTGCGGGTGTCTGTGTGCCGGCATTATTCGATGGGCCTACTATCCCATCCGGCTACGTATGCTGTCACATAGAACAGTGACAGCATTAGCCAATGATGGGATAGGAGTCCCATCATCTGGCTACAGTGTTCAAGTGTGAAAAAAACAAAACATTCACATACTCACCAAACAGCTAATTCCTGAAGCCCTCGATCCCCTGCAAAAAAAAATAAAAAAATAAACTAACTACCTGTTCTGATGTAATCCATTTAATAGAAGTGTCCCACATCGATCTCTCGTGGAGACCTGTCACATCAGTAGATGTGACCGCTCCCCAGGGGCCTCCGGTGATACAATGACAATGACGGAAGGTATCCTTCCGCAGTGTATCACTATGCCGTCAGAGGTCACCTGAGTTCGTCCTGTCAACTGGGGCCCCGCTGCGTGAGAAAATTCTCATGCAGCAGTGCAGTAAAATGAGAGCATGAACTTGTTATGGATCTGCAACTAAGGAATAGGACAGGAGGGAAAGAAGCTGACCCTGCACTAGGGTCAAACTAAATAGATTCTAACAGAACTCCAGTGAACCCTCAGTGATAACACTGCAGGAGCCATTATCTCCGGTGAGTCAGTGTGTCACTGGAGGCCCTGTAGAGTGATCACATCTCCCAATGTGACAGCTCTACATTGGAGATTGTCGTGGGACACTCGTTACAAAATGGATTACACCTCCAGGCTGTGTAAGGGCTATTTGACCAAGAAGGAGAGTGATGGGGTGCTACGCCAAATGACCTGGCCTCCACAGTCACCAGACCTGAACCCAATCGAGATGGTTTGGGGTGAGCTGGACTGCAGAGTGAAGGCAAAAGGGCCAACAAGTGCTAAGCATCTCTGGGAACTCCTTCAAGACAGTTGGAAGACCATTTCCGGAGACTACTTCTTGAAGCTCATCAAGAGAATGTCAAGAGTGTGCAAAGCAGTCATCAAAGCAAAAGGTGGCTACTTTGAAGAACCTAGAATATAAGACATATTTTCAGTTGTTTCACACTTTTTTGTTAAGTACCGTATATACTCGTGTATAAGCCGAGATTTTCAGCACCTTTTTTTGTGCTGAAAATGCCCCCTCGGCTTATACACGAGTCATTGGGCAGAAACCAGCAGGGGAGGGGGTGCCGCGGCAGGAGCCGGTGGCTGGGACATCCCTCCCGTACCATCGCTGAACGTCCCGGCAATCCTGTGTTGTACCCGGCTTCCTGCAGCTCTCCTGTGCTGAGCGGTGACGTAATACCGCTCATTAAGGTCATGTAATATGGATGCGACGCCACTCCCATAGGCGTGGCATCCATATTCATGGCCTTAATGAGCGGTATTACGTCACCGCTCAGCACAGGAGAGCTGTAGGAAGCCGGGTACAACGCGGGATTGCCGAGACCTTCAGCGATGGCACGGGGAGGGTGAGTATGATGGAGGAGGATGGGGGGGGCATGGAGGAGGACAAGGAGCACAGAGCAGGATGGGGGGGAGGACGGAGAGCACGGAGCAGGACGAGGGGGAGGATGGAAAGCACAGAGGTACACGCAGCAGGACGGGGGGGAGGATGGAAAGCACAGAGCAGGACGGGGGGAGGACGGAGAGCACGGGGGGAGGACGGAGAGCACGGAGCAGGACGAGGGGGAGGATGGAAAGCACAGAGGGGCACGGAGCAGGACGGGGGGGCACAGGAGGACGGAGCAGGAAGGGTGTAGCACAGAGGAGATGGAGCAGGAGGGGGGAGCACAGAGGAGGACGGAGGAGGAAGGGGGGAGAACAGCGGAGGACGGAGCAGGAAGGGGGGAGCACAGAGGAGAATGGGGGAGCACAGAGCTGGATGGGGGAGCACGGAGCAGGACAGGGGGAGCACAGCAGGATGGCGGTTTATACACCCGGCTTATACTCGAGTCAATAAGCTTACCCAGTTTTCCGTGGCAAAATTAGGGGCCTCGGGTCGGCTTATACTCGAGTATATACGGTATATAATTCCACATGTGTTAATTCATAGTTTTGATGCCTTCAGTGTGAATGTACAATTTTCATAGTCATGAAAATACAGAAAAATCTTTGAATGAGAAGGTGTGTCCAAACTTTTGGTCTGTACTATATACTTCATGTGAGGGACAAGGGAGAATCCATTTTGGATTTTAAGTTCAGGACAACTACTTCTACTCCTGAAATGTGCCCCCACCCTTGCATTCCCCAAGGCCATAAAAAGCCAGGCAGTGTTTATCTTTAATTAAAAACCAAGAACAAGCCTTTGAAGCTGATTACACCAAGGTGTGAAAACTTCTACAGCTGCAAGCCAGCTGACCCTTTTGTGTGACAAAGCACAGGGATATAACTCGTCATACAGCAAATCACAGCAAGGCTATGAGGTACTGAATCTGGAAAACAACCTATAATAACAGAACGCAATATCTCTGAGCCTAGCCGAGCACATCATCCAAATCGGCGTTCCTTCCCCCATGCGCCAGTGCCCGGCAGCCAATTGTAGCACTCTGGATTGAACAGTTATAAAGCATAGCTAATAGGAATTACATACAGTAGGCATATCTAGTCTCTATGCGCGATAAAATCCAGCTGGAATCCAGTGGCACCGCTGCCATCCCATTCAGAGCATCGGGCGGAAAGTTGTGGGTCATTCACGATTCTAGACTGAAAATCATATTCTCAGAGATGGGAGGATGGGAGGCTGCACAAGCCCAGGGGTGGGCGCAGAGTGTGGGAGGAGCAGCCAAGGAGATAAGTGTCACAAATACATATGCAAAAACTGGCACCTACTTTCTGCTGCTCATCCCGATGTACCCAATTTATACAACCCTCCCATGCTTTAAGCAAGCACCCAATTGGAAAGATACACTTGTTAAAGCCGATATCGGTCCCAAATCCACCATTCATAAACAATGGTTTCTACAGAAACCAAAAATGGGGACCTTCTCGTGCCTACAATGTAATAACATCCTTAAAGGGGATAAATTCGTACATCCTTTATCTGGCAAAGAATTTAAAATCCAAAACTTCTTCACATGCGATTCTTCTTATGTGATCTTCATCATAAAATGCCCCTGCGGTCTCGTGTATGTGGGAGAGACCTCACAGCCTATTCGGGATAGAATCTCGAAACATAAATCTACAATTAGGTGCAAAAATCTTCTCCTCCCCATTCCCCATCATTTCACTACCCATGTACACATCTCCCAACATAGATTCCAGGTGATCGAACAGGTGTCACCCCCTCGCCGGGGTGGCAATAGGATGCTCAATTTGAAAAAATGTGAAGCCTTTTGGATTCACAGCCTGGATACTATGAGCCCTAATGGCTTGAATAGGGACTATGAGCTATCAGCATTTATATTTATATACAGTAATACCTATGTTGTCACAAGACTCTGATCTAGTAGGGTCACTGGTTACAGAAATTATATTTTTAGCGTTTTCATGTTATATTCTGCTAAATTATGCCCTTTGATTTAGGAGGCTTTTTTGTTATTAGTTTACTAATGTATTTTTTTCTCTCTCATAGAGCTGTCTATACTTATGTATGTGGATCAGACGGGTGCACCTGGAGCCTGCCTTAAGGTACTGCCACACTACACAATCCCGCTAGCGATCTCGTTAGCGTCGCATACTAATGAGATCGCTAGCGGGATTGTTTGTATATCGCTGAGTGCGGCTTAACTTAGCGATATCGTTAAGGACGCTATCGCGGTTAGCGATCTCCTTAACGACTTTAGCGGTACAAAAGTACCGCTAAATCGCTAAGAAAAGGTGCCACACTCAGCGATAATACTTACCAGCGGGAGCGCCGACGATGAAATAGGGTCCGGAGCGATTCCAGCGACGAGCGAGATCACAGCAGGAAGCTCGTCGCTGGCAGCTGCCGCACACTACAACATCGCTAACGGGATCGCTAAATAGTGACGTTTTTTAGCAATCCCGTTAGCGATGTTGTTTAGTGTGGCATACCCTTTACAATGGGTAAATATCCTCCTAAACATGCATTTCTTCGGGAATGTGTTACTTATAGGGCTGCTGGCAATTTTCCCTGCTTGGTAGGTAAATTACGTCCCATTCATGGGGTATTATAACACTAGCTATATGTGCATGTATTGCTTACACTGGAGCTACACATTACCATGCTCTCAGCAGGGGCTTTTTGTCCCCTGAGCTCCACAGTGGAGTATAATTTGCATAGGTATTGTCTACCTCCTTTTGTATTTTTGCCCATGTGGCTTTATATTTATCTCTGGGTTGACACCTGGCCATTATCACTTTCAGGTGGTGTTTATTGATTTCCTCATCTATTTACACATTGTATTTAATATTTATATGGGTCTTGTTTTCTTATGTGTCTTTTTGTACTTAATAAAATTGTACCTTTTAGTAGTGGACTTGTCTCTTTCTCCTTTTTTGCTCATATCTATTTTAAGTCCGTACTATATCAATATATGGGGATATTCAGCACACTGGTGTATGACTCTTTATAATGCAGTATTGGAGCTTTTTTGTATGTCCCTACCACAAGTCTATCCTTTTCGTATGTGGAATCTGTCACGATCACTCTTCCACAGAACTTGGGCTCAATGAATATGTCTCTACTCACCAGTGAACACTATATATACTTCCCCTCTGTTTGTATAGTCTATATTGTGCATAATAAAAACTAATCACGGTTACTAGACCGTGTTCACACTGTTTCTGTGACCTCTTTACCATCTTGTTGTCGTTTCACCTCTCTACATGCATTCTCAGCCATCTAACTGTTTATTGAGAAATCTCCATTCCCTGGTTCCATCTCTCCACACCCCATACCGCTGCCATGCATTATCGCTAATTTTATTGTGCGTTCTGAATTATCCTCTATAGTGAATCCAGCATTTACCTGCTGGAACGCATGTTTCGCATGATGTGGAACGCACGGCCACGCTGCTCTGGTTTGTCACTTCCGGCCTAACAGCATTCGCTCTTCCATTGGCCGTCACTAAACCAGGACCGCCCCTTTCCCTCTCTTAAATCCCGCGTATGGTTCTGTCCTATCAGACTTGCGGTGGATACCGCGTCCAGTGGCATGTTTGTCCGACTCACATGTGCGTTTAAGGCACTACTTCCATCTCTCTTGTCTTACTATGTGACGGCCATTACCCCCCTTCTTAAAATTTTGCAGCTTTATTCATTTTCTAAACACGGATTTCCGTTGTAAGTATCTCTCCTTCATAAATCCCTCACCCACTGTCATTTACTCACCGGCCATATCTTCTTTCACAGATATCGTGAAGCACATCAGGTCTCCCATTGGAGACTTTCTCGTACTCTGCATACTCAGTTTAGCACGGTATGTTTTCACACCCCTCCTGGGCGTCTCATTTTTCATTTTCAATTTTCCTATTATATCCGTCTCTATTTAGGCCTGTGCGGTGTTCTTGGTGATTATCCTCTGTGCTTCATGAACTATACATACAGTGCCTACAAGTAGTATTCAACCCCCTGCAGATTTAGCTGGTTGACACATGCGGAATTAACTTGGCATTGTGACATTTGTACTGTAGATCACCCTGGAAGTGGGAAATGCACTGCAGCAAAAATTTTTGTTGTAATTTTTTTTAAAAACGTTAAAAGTAAATTCAGAGTGTCATTTATTATTCAACCCCTCAAACCACAAGAATTCTGTTTGGTCCCCCTAAAGTATTAAGAAGTAGTTCAGGCACCAAAATAATGAGCTTCACATGTGTGGATTAATGATCTCTTTTGCCAGCCTTTTCTGACTATTTAAGACCCTCCCTAAACTTGTGAACAGTACTCATACATGGTCAACATGGGAAAGACAAAGGAGCATTCCAAGGCCATCAGAGACAAGATCGTGGAGGGTCACAAGGCTGGCAAGGGGTACAAAACCCTTTCCAAGGAGTTGGCCCTACCTGTCTCCACTGTTGGGAGCATCATCCGTAAGTGGAAGGCTTATGGAACTACTGTTAGCCTTCCACGGCCTGGACAGTCTTTGAAAGTTTCCTCCCGTGCCGAGGCCAGGCTTGTCCGAAGAGTCAAGGCTAACCCAAGGACAACAAGGAAGGAGCTCCGGGAAGATCTCATGGCAGTGGGGACATTGGTTTCAGTCAATACCATAAGTAACGTACTCCACCGCAATGGTCTCCGTTCCAGACGAGCCCGTAAGGTACATTTACTTTCAAAGCGTCATGTCAAGGCTCGTCTACAGTTTGCTCATGATCACTTGGAGGACTCTGAGACAGACTGGTTCAAGGTTCTATGGTCTGATGAGACCAAGATCGAGATCTTTGGTGCCAACCACACACGTGACGTTTGGAGACTGGATGGCACTGCATACGACCCAAGAATACCATCCCTACAGTCAAGCATGGTGGTGGCATCATGCTGTGGGGCTGTTTCTCAGCCAAGGGGCCTGGCCATCTGGTCCGCATCCATGGGAGGATGGATAGCACGGCCTACCTGGAGATTTTGGCCAAGAACCTCCGCTCCTCCATCAAGGATCTTAAGATGGGTCGTAATTTCATCTTCCAACAAGACAACGACCCAAAGCACACAGCCAAGAAAACCAAGGCCTGGTTCAAGAGGGAAAAAGTCAAGGTGTTGGAGTGGCCTAGTCAGTCTCCTGACCTTAACCCAATTGAAAACTTGTGGAAAGAGCTCAAGATTAAAGTCCACATGAGACACCCAAAGAACCTAGATAACTTGGAGAAGATCTGCATGGAGGAGTGGGCCAAGATAACTCCACAGACCTGTGCCGGCCTGATCAGGTCTTATAAAAGACGATTATTAGCTGTAATTGCAAACAAGGGTTATTCCACGAAATATTAAACATAGGGGTTGTATAATAATTGACCCTCACTTTTATGTTTAAAATTTATTAAAATTCAACTGAGCAACATAACTTTTTGTTTTGTAAGATTTATGCTTCTGTTAATAAATCCTACTCTCGTTTGCAGTTTGAAGGCTCTAACTTATTTGCATCTTATCAAACCAGCTAAATCTGCAGGGGGTTGAATACTACTTGTAGGCACTGTATATGACCATGGACTATGCTGTGTACATACTTTTGTTTTACCTTATGTTGATTTGGTACTTTGTGTCACACCACGTTATATATATATATATATATATATATATATATATATATATTATATATATATATATTAATTTATTTACTGTTGTAGTAATGATAAGGTCACAATAGACTGAAACGTTTTCTCGTATACTACAATAAATTCTTTTTCCACACATCTAAGTTGAGTGCTAGGTTTAAATCTACTATATCCTTGTGCTTCGTCACACAAAAGGGCCAGCTGGCTTGCAGCTGCAGAAGTTTTCACACCTTGGTGTTATCAGCTCCAAAGGCTTGTTCTTGGTTTTTAATTTAAGATAAACACTGCCTGGCTTTTTATGGCCTTGGGGAATGCAAGGGTGGGGGCACATTTCAAGAGAGGAAGGAGTTGTCCTGAACTTAAAATCCAAAATGGATTCTCCCTTGTCTCTCACACTTCATAAAGCCCTACATTTGGTCGAAACATCATTCCTTTGATGGCGGAATAAACTACACTTTGAAATTGAACACCCTAAGTGGACGCTGATTTCTTCTTTACCTATATATAGGCCCCAATTCATCACAATGCTTTTGCCAGATTTCTGGACTAAAACACTTTTTTTTTTACTGAAACCAGATATAAAAAAACGGGGAGAAGTTGACTCAATTTTTGCATTGTGTGCCACACTAAGCATGGAGAACAGAAAGAGGGGAAAAGAACTGTCTGAGCACTTGAGAACCATAATTGTTGAATAATAACAACAATCTCGAGGTCACAAGTCCATCTCCAGAAATCTTGATGTTCCTTTGTTCGCGGTGCACAACATAATCAAGAAATTTACAACCCATCAAACTGTAGTTAATCTCCCTGGACGTGGACAGCAAAGAAAAATTGATGAAAGGTTGCAATGCAGGATAGGCCGGAAGGAGGATAAGCAGCCCCAATTAAGTTCCAAAGAAATTCAAGCTGTCATGCAGGCTCAGGGTGCATCAATGTCAGCAACAACTATCCGTCAATATTTGAATTAAATTAAACGCTATGG
>JARQOD010000002.1:291115145-291161902 GCA_033576555.1 Oophaga sylvatica
TTTTGGTGGCCTACCTTGTCTCGCGATGTCAGGGAATTTGTGCAGTCCTGCGGGACTTGCTCTCGCTCCAAGCCTTGCTCTCGCTCTAGTGGTTTGTTGATGCCATTGCCTGTGCCCAAGAGACCATGGACCCATATCTCTATGGATTTCATTTCCGATCTTCCTGTTTCTCAGAGAATGACCACCATCTGGGTAATTTGTGATAGGTTTTCCAAAATGATACATCTTGTGCCATTACCTAAGTTGCCTTCCTCCTCTGAATTGGTGCCGTTGTTCCTTCAGCACGTGGTTCGTTTACACGGCATTCCTGAGAAGATTGTGTCTGACAGAGGAGTCCAGTTTGTTTCCAGATTTTGGAGGACTTTTTGTTCTAAACTGGGTGTTCAATTGTCTTTCTCCTCGGCATTTCATCCTCAGACCAATGGTCAAACTGAGAGAACAAACCAGACATTGGAGACTTATCTAAGATGCTTTGTGTCTGCTGATCAGGATGACTGGGTCTCTTTTTTGCCTTTGGCTGAGTTTGCTCTTAATAATAGGGCTAGCTCTGCCACTTTGATGTCTCCGTTTTTCTGTAATTCTGGGTTTCACCCTCGATTTTCTTCAGGACAGACGGAGGCTTCTGTCTGTCCAGGTGTTGACTCTGTTGTTGAGCGTATGCAGCAGATTTGGGACCAGGTAGTGGAGAGGTTGTCCCTCTCTCAGGAGAAGGCCCAGCGGTTTGCTAACCGGCATAGGACTGATGGTCCTCGGTTTAAAGTGGGGGACTTGGTCTGGTTGTCCTCAAAGAATATTCCTATGAGAGTAGCATCTCCTAAATTTAAGCCTAGGTTCATTGGCCCTTATAAGATCATGGAGATTATTAATCCTGTTTCTTTTCGTTTGCTTCTTCCAGGGACATTTAAGATCCATAACGTGTTCCACAAGTCCTTGTTGAAGAGGTTTGTTGAGCCAGTGGTTCCTGCTGCTGTGCCTCCTGACCCTGTTTTGGTTGAGGGCAATCTGGAGTATGTGGTTGAGAAAATATTGGATTCTCGTTTTTCTAGACGAAGACTCCAGTATTTGGTTAAATGGAGAGGTTATGGTCAGGAAGATAATTCTTGGGTGTTTGCTTCGGACATCCATGCTAGGAGACTTATCCGTGCGTATCATAGAACTCATCCTGACCGACCTGGTTGCTCAAATGAGGGTTCGGTGACCCCTCCTCAAGGGGGGGGTACTGTTGTGAATGGGTTTGAGATGAGTTCTGAGCAGAGGCTCCCTCTGGTGGTTACAAGCGGTACTAGTGAGGATTGGGAATCAGGTGTTACTGATTGGTCTTATTTAAGGGAATCATTTTCCCATCAGGGTTGCCGGTGATCAATTGTTCTGGTCTGAATCCTTCTTTCCAGTTTCCCTTGTAGCCTGCTGTGTCGTGTCTGCATCTCCTGCTATCAGATAAGACAATTTCTTATTTTGTGTTTTTGCTATATTTTTGCATTTTGTCCTGCACTTCTGTGGGGGCCTTCTGGGTCCCCTCCGGGGCTTTTGCCCTCTCAGTTTAGTTCAGCCACTGTGTTTTGTAGTTTTGCTTTTTCCAGTTTTTTCAGTGGCTGCTGTTTTTGTTACACCAGAGAACTAATTTAGGTGGTTGAGGTCGTGTGATCTCAGGTGATTTTGAAATTAGTAGAGTTGGTGTTTTTCAGGGTTTTCTGGGATTGCAGTAAGTACCCTTCCTGTCCTTTTCTATTTAGATAGTTTGGGCCCCAGCGTTTGCTCATACTATTTTCTTTCTGTGTCAGTATTTCCTCTTGTCTAACCGCCATTACATGTTTGGGGGCTTTCTATTATCTTTGGGGTTCTGCTCCGGGGCAGATAGCTTTCCTATTTCTATCTTTAGGTGTAGTTAGTTTCTCAGGCTGTGACGAGGCGTCTAGGACCATCGTAGGAACGCTCCACGGCTGCCTCTAGTTGTGGTGGTTAGTCAGGGTACTGCAATCCCATAGATTCCAACTGCTCTGGTGTATTTCCTTTTTTACCTGCACTCCTCAGCTACCGTAACATAACACCTAACCCTAATGGGAAAATGGAAATAAATACTTTTTTTTAATTTTATTATTTTTCCCTAACTAAGGGGGTGATAAAGGGGGGGTTTGACTTACTATTTATATCGGGTTTTTTTGATTGGCAGCTGTCACACGCCTAAAAGATGCTTTTTATTGCAAAACATAGTTTTTTAGCCTTGTTTTTTTTTTTAAGGGGTTCACTAAAGGGGTTAACTAGTGGGACAGTTTTATGGGGGGGTCGTTACGGACGCGGCAATACCAAATATGTGTACTTTTATTGTTTTTGTTTTTTTTATTTACATGAAGAAAGGAATTTATTGGGGAATATTTTTTTGTTCTTTATTTATGAATTTTTTTTTACACATGTGATTTTTATTTTTTTTACTTTTTTACTTTGTCCCAGGGTGAGACATCACTGTATAACGTCAGATCGCTGGTCTGACAGTGTGCACAGCATCCCTATCCTGGTATGCATGGCCCCCTCATCCCTACCCTGATATGCATGGCCTCCTCATCCTTGTCCTGGTATGCATGGCCCCCTCATCCTTACCCAGTTATGCATGGTCCCCTCATCCCTACCCTGGTATGCATGGCCCCCTCATCCTTACTCAGTTATGCATGGCCCCCTCATACCTACCCTGGTATGCATGGCCCCCTCATCCCTACCCTGGTATGCATGGCCCCCTCATCCCTACCCTGGTATGCATGGCCACCTCATCCCTACCCTGGTATGCATGGACCCCTCATCCCTAACCTGGTATGCATGGCTCCCTCATACCTATACTGGTATGCATGGCTCGCTCATTCCTATCCTGTTATGCACGGCCCCCTTATCCTTATCCTGGTATGCATGGCCCCCTCATCTCCATCCTGGTATGCATGGCCTCCTCATCCCTATCCTAGTAGGCATTGCCCCCTCATCCCTATCATGGTAGGCATGGCCCCCCTCATCCCTATCCTGGTATGCTGGGCCCCCATCTCCATCCTGGTATGCATGGCCCCATCATTATCCTGGTATGATTGGCCCCCGTCACCATCCTGGTATGCACATTATCCTGGTATGATTGGCCCCCATCACCATCCTGGAATGCAGGGACCCCATCTCCTTCCTGGTATGCATGGCCCCATCCTTATCCTGGTGTGATTGGCCTCCATTCCCATCCTGGTATGCATGACCCCCATCAGAAAAACGTTTAAAAAACATAAACCATTATACTTACCTTCCTGCGCTCCCTCGCAGCGTCTTGTTCCAATGCCAGCAGCTGCTTTATGCTTGTAAGCAGCGCATGGCAGGGACGTCATGCGCTGCTTACAAGCCGAGGACAGCTGCCAGAATACTCACTGCTCTCCACGCAGGGACTATGTGTTAGCTGCAGCTGCCGGCTTCCTGCAGCTGCCTGGCGTTCACGTGTGCCCCTACTAACGGGAATGAATTTTCACTGCATTCCACGCCTATAGGAGTGGAGAGCATACCAAAAAAAGAAGACAATGCATGGAAAGGGCGCACTCCAGAGATGGTATAAAACAGAAAAATATAAACAAAAAAGTATAAGTTTATTAGCACAGAAATATACAAAAACACCCAAAATAGTTAAAAACATTTAAAAAAAACAATACAAAAAGCAACACAACCACATCCCTGGAAATAATCTGTGAAAAAATCAAGAGTGGCTATGATATAAATAACAGCCAGAGAGGGGACTAACTCTTAGTATAGATCTGTCATGACACAACAAATATCAACGGACAAAAAGACATCATATGTAGTATTATGCTGGAGTCGACTTTGGGGGGCTATGTAATTTTCAAAGTGTAGAATAACACATGAAACCGAAAATGGGTGTCCCCAAAGATCGTGAATAAGACACAGGTAGTCGCGCCCAACAGAAAAAAAAAATGCCGCACCCGTCTTCAGGTTATTTATGCCCATTGATGTAGTGCACCCTATATTCTTGTTATTCCCTATAGGAGTGGAAAGCAGTGAATATTCATTGTCATAAGAAGCGGGGACACGTGAACGCTTGGCAGCTGCTGAAAGCAGGCGGCTGTGGCTAACAGCGTGTCCGCGATTAAAGGGAAATTAATACTCACTGTCCTCCACACTCTTGGGTTGGAATGCAGTGAATATTGATTTCTCTTTAGCAGCACGGGAGTTAGCTGCCTGCTCCTGCCTCCTGCGACCCGCTGCCGCTCCCCTACGTCCCCACCACAGCCAGAGCAGGTACATCCGGACTAGAAGACACATCCCCCATTTTCATCCACATTTGTGGACGAAAAAAGTACGTCTTATAGTCCGAAAAATGCAGTAGTTTCTCTCTCATTGAAGGAAGCCCGTCACTTCCAGATATAGTGGTAATCTACAGGTAAATCGTGCCTTAAGGGTATTCCACACTAAACGAGATCGCTAGCAAGATCGCTAACGAGATCACACCTGCGTCACCATTTATGACGCAGTAGCGATCTCGTTAGCGACTTTAGCTGTGTGTGACATGTAGCAGCGATGTGGCCCCTGCTGAGATGTCGCTGATCGCTTATGAACGTTCTGAGCCGTTTTTTGGTCGTTGGTGTCCCGCTGGTGAGCCTGAATCGCTGAGTGTGACACCCTTTATGAACGACTTCACCAGTGTCGCAGGTGGGACTAGGTTTTCCCAACGACCGCAGAGGTCGTTATACAGATCGCTGATGTGATGTGTTTGGAATCACAGATTGCTGATGAGATGTGTTTGGAATCACACAGCTAAGTCGCTAACGAGATCGCTACTGCGTCATAAATGGTGACACAGGTGTGATCTCGTTAGCGATCTCGCTAGCGATCTCGTTTAGTGTGGCATACCCTTTAGTCTGAGCTGTTTTATCAGCAATAGATTATCTCTGAAGGACCAGTAAACCTGAAGCCGGGAAGTCAAGCTTAAACCCCCGTCACACTAAGCGAGATCGCTGAAGCATCACCGATTTTGTGACGCAACAGCGACCTAGCCAGCAATCTCGCTTATTGTGACACGCATCGACGACTGGCACCCCTGCTGGGTATCGCTGATCGTCGTCGAATGGCCTGGACCATTTTTTCATCGTTGGTCTCCCGCTGGCCAGCGCGCATCGCTGCGTGTGACAGTGGGAGACCAACGATCAGCGAGCTCCCAGCGCATACAGCAGAAGCTGTGAGCTGGTATCTAGGGCACACATCGGGTAACTAAGCGCCGCGCAGCGCTTAATTACCCGATGTGTACACTGGATACCAGCGTGCTCGCTGCTCCTGATCGCTGGTGAGTCTGCCCTTGTGACAACTCACCAGCGATCAGCTAACGATGTCCCAGCGATCCCATCCACGTCGGATCGTTGGTGGGATTGCTGGGACATTGAAGAGTGTGGTGGGGGCCCTTATTCATGAGCTCTTTATAACTGCGCTCCGCCACTAATTGACAGCTTTCTGCTTATGTGTGAACTGGTTACTGAGATGCAACACACAGATAAGGATGCAACAGAAGTAACCAACTAAAGCTATTTATTATGCTCTAAAAAGAGAGAGGACAGCGCCTCCAAAAATCGTACAATGATCTAATGCCTCTCGGCAAAAATATATATAACTGAACATGAGGTTCTTAGTTTAGCATTCTCATCAGACTGTCTGAAGCCCACTGCCTCGTAGTGGGTCCTACGCCCTAACGGAGCGGAGCCGCGCGCCAACCGTTAGGGCGGTTAGGACCCACTGCGAGGTTTGCCGTGACGTGGCAGTGGGCTTCATACAGTCTGATCAGAATGTTAAACTAAGAACCTCATGTTCAGTTATATAATTTTTGCCTAGCGGTTTTAGATCAACATATGATTTTTGGAGGTGCGGTTCATGCTCTTTTTTTTTTTTTTGTCCAAAGCATGTTCTTGTCTCTTTCTTGGACCAGCACTCCTCCCATTTGGCACAGGTGATTTTAATTAGCAGGAGACTGCAAAGTAAGGGGTCTAGCCCATTTTGGCTCTCATTGAAGAGCTGGAGGAAGGTGAGTTTCAGAGCTCCTTTCATTTTTGGTGTGGGTGCCGTGTGGCGGCCATTGTTGCTGTGGCTTTATGCTGGTGGGGCAGCGTAGTCTGGAGTCATGGGGACTCAGTCTTGCAGCATGGGTGCTGTGGGGCAACAGGCTATCTGCCCTGCTGGTGCATTGCCGCTGTGCGGCTCCGCTCCGTTAGGTCGGTTAGGACCCACTACGAGGTTTGCCGTGACATGGGCTTCATACAGTCTGATCAGAATGTTAAACTAAGAACCTCATGTTCAGTTATATAATTTTTGCCTAGTGGCTTTAGATCAACGTATGATTTTTGGATGTGCGGTTCATGCTTTTTTTTTTTGTAAAGCTATTTATTTTTCTACCACAGAAATGAAAGTGTTACCGTATTTTTCGGCGTGTTTTTAAAAAAGTGGGATGCGTTTTTTTGGCATTGACTTTCATTAGCGCCGGATCGCGCCTGATGTCATAGCGTTGCATCCGTTTTTGGCCGGATCCGGCGGAAATGTACATTCCGGCGGCCGGACAAGACGCTGACTGCAACGTTTTTTTTTTTTTTTTTTTCCCGGAGCCGCCTGATAGTGCCTGAATCGGCACATCAGGCGGCCGGAAATAATACAAGTCTATGGAACCGGACCAGTCTTTTGTGAAATCCGTCAAAACACTGATCCGGATTCTAGAAACCAAGGTTCTCTCTCTCTCTCTCTCGACATGCGTACCTCCATTTTCCACATAGAAAATTTATTTTCCCGGGTTGAAAAGGTCAGTTCGGTTCCAGCAAGAAAACGCATCAGTTTTTTCAAAACCAGCGCCGGATCCGTCCTATCAGGTATACGACGGATTATGCCTGACACAAAACTGATGTGTGAAAGTAGCCTTAACTGGCGAAGACTGGACTTTGAGTCTTGACCGCCGCAGTCTGAGCTTTGGCTCTTGGCCCCCGATGTTCCGCTTGTCTCAGTCTTCTACCACTCTTCAGTCACTCTACCTCTACTTTCATGAGCCCTCCTTCTTTCACTGGCACCAACTGACTTCCCGCCTTGACACTTTGGCCTTTTATATTTGACAACTAGCTGAAGAGCTCGGCGTTGCCTGGACATAGTAACTAACTGTGGTTAGTTATAACAAATTATAATGATTATCCTTCATCCCATAGTCCAGTGCCCATATACCCATCATACATATCCTTCATCCCATAGTCCCGAGCCCATATACCCATCATACATATCCTCCATCCCCTAGTCCCGTGCCCATATACCCATCATACATATCCTCCATCCCATAGTCCCGTGCCCATATACCCATCATACATATTCTCCATCCCATAGTCCGTGCCCATATACCCATCATACATATCCTTCATCCCATAGTCCAGTGCCCATATACCCATCATACATATCCTTCATCCCATAGTCCCGTGCCCATATACCCATCATGCATATCCTTCATCCCATAGTCCCGTGCCCATATACCCATCATACATATCCTTCATCCCATAGTCCAGTGCCCATATACCCATCATACATATCCTTCATCCCATAGTCTCATGCCCATATACCCATCATACATATTCTCCATCCCATAGTCCTGTGCCCATATACCCATCATACATATCCTTCATCCCATAGTCCAGTGCCCATATACCCATCATACATATCCTTCATCCCATAGTCCCGAGCCCATATACCCATCATACATATTCTCCATCCCATAGTCCCGTGCCAATATACCCATCATACATATCCTTCATCCCATAGTCCAGTGCCCATATACCCATCATACATACCCTTTCATCCCATAGTCCCGAGCCCATATACCCATCATACATATTCTCCATCCCATAGTCCCATGCCATATACCCATCATACACATCCTCCATCCCATAGTCCCATGCCCATATACCCATCATACATATCCTCCATCCCATAGTCCCGTGCCCATATACCCATCATACATATCCTCCATCCCATAGTCCCGTGCCATATACCCATCATACATATCCTTCATCCCATAGTCCCGTGCCCATATACCCATCATACATATCCTCCATCCCATAGTCCGTGCCCATATACCCATCATACATATCCTCATCCCATAGTCCCAGTGCCCATATACCCATCATACATATTCTCCATCCCATAGTCCGTGCCCATATACCCATCATACATATTCTCCATCCCATAGTCCCGTGCCCATATACCCATCATACAATCCTCATCCATAGTCCGTGCTCATATACCCATCATACATATTCTCCATCCCATAGTCCCGTGCCCATATACCCATCATACATATCCTTCATCCCATAGTCCCGTGCCCATATACCCATCATACATATCCTTCATCCCATAGTCCCGATGCCCATATACCCATCATACATATCTCCATCCCATAGTCCCATGCCCATATACCCATCATACATATCCTCCATCCCATAGTCCCGTGCCCATATACCATCATACATATCTCCATCCCATAGTCCCGTGCCCATATACCATCATACAATCCTCCATCCCATAGTCCCGTTGCCATATACCCATCATACATATCCTTCATCCCATAGTCCCGTGCCCATATACCCATCATACATATCCTCCATCCCATAGTCCCGTGCCCATATACCCATCATACATATCCTCCATCCCATAGTCCCGTGCCCATATACCCATCATACATATTCTCCATCCCATAGTCCCGTGCCCATATACCCATCATACACATCCTCCATCCCATACTCCCGTGCCCATATACCCATCACACATCCTCCATCCCATAGTCCAGAGCCGGGTGGCACTGAGCAGGGAGTTCCTGGAGATGTGCTGTTATGTAACCTGGCAGTGTGGCTTTGTGTGCAGCTGCTGATGATGCGATTTTCTGCACTGGTAACAATAGAGTGCGGCAGTAATGGAGTGGGAAAACTGTTGCTCATAGCAACCAATCACAGCTCAGTTTCATCTTTTAAACGGCTCTGGTGAAATGAAAGATGCTGTTGTGGTCAACAAGATGTGCCTATGAAATATATATATTAGATATATATATATATTAGATATTTATTATAGGGAGCTTTGCGTGTAGAGTGGGCATGGCTTGATACACACACACATACACTCATTTTTATATACCGTATATAGATTGCGCCACAGCTACCACCCAACCTGGTGCTCTCTTCAGGCTCATCCCTCCAGAAACGCTTCCTCCATCTTCCTCCATCTTCTGGTTCTACTTTACTCAGTTCGCTCACCAGATGGTGACATTGGGTTACACGTGCCATAGAACATTGATGAACCACATATTCGGATTCCCACCCCCCTTACATATGCACAGTGTACACAGAAATCTTCAGTGGTGTGGCTGGGATTATTCAGAGTTCACAATTCAGAGAACTGCTGGTAGATCTGCAGCAGATAAAATAGTGATATTTAAAAAAAAAATATTGACAGTATCACAGCAGTAAGTGATTCAGCACTGGAATCGGGGTCTCTGCCCCTACTTGGAAAAAACCCTGGTGACAGATTCCCATTAAAAAGAGAATATTGCATAGAATGTTTGTGGCATGATAATTATAAAATACCTCTTTAAATTGAGGACTACTGTATTTTTATAGCTCTCAAGTGGGTACATGTGGAGATGCTGCTTCAGAGGACTCTGAATTATAGTCTGAATCAAGCACATAATGTGCAGACCAGAACTCCTTTCATTGTTGTTTAGTAGACTCCGAAAACCTCTTAAAATAGGACAGTTAGTTATTTTCAAGCATTTTTCTCCATAGGCTATACTATAGAAAAAAAAATAAGTGTATGCAAAACTAAACTCGATGTCACAAAAGAAACATGAAAAATAGCACTATACCGCTTGAGCTCATAAAGCTTATTTACTTGCATTTAAAAACTCCCGGCAGTAACCCATCTGATCGTCACCGAATTTGAGCCTTTACAGATAGAAGTACATCATATTCTACTTCATGAAGACAGAGCATGCCTATAATGAAAATTTATTTTTTTATTTCTATTTTGTCAGATCAGAAAATAGCTATGCAGAGGTTCACTCTCGGCAACATACTGTCAAACATTCATTACTTCAGCTGCCAGAACTATACTGAGCTTCTTGCACAGATACTTGTCCTTCCAGACTTTATAGCCCAGCATTCAAAGGTAAGGTGCCCAAGTGTAGAAGTAAAGTATATACAATACTGTCATTCATTGTCAATCATTGAGTCAATGGGGATTTTTTTTTAATCACATATTGTACTGTTCGATTTCTACGTAGTATGTTAATGTCTTTTTATAGTAGTGTCATTTTCTCAGGGATTCTCGTTTGCCAAGCTTATACACACAAAGGAGATCAATATTTTACTTAAAACAGTAATGAGATCAATATGAAGGGCAAGTATGTAGGATTCCCCTATTCTTCTACTGAACTTTTGATATCAACCAGCTAGAGGGCGCTAATGCAACAGGCATTTTTCCAATATTTTTCTGAACACCTCTGGGGCCATTGTTATTCACACAAATGTAAATGCGTCATCTAAAAATGTAACTATTATGGTAATTCTGGTGATTCTTAATAGAGTACCTATCACTTCTGAAAAAAAACACCAAAGGGTGACTAGTAAATGAAATTTGTAAGATGTTTAACAAATACATATAATTAGCAAATTAGATGTTTTTTCCTGAATATTAGAGAAATGTAGATTCTACTTATATTTATCAAGTAATCTCCCAATTTGGTGAGATTCTATTCTCTTTGAGATACCAACTGTGGGGGTGGAGGATGACTTCCTAAAGCATCTGAATTCTAGAAAGGGCTTTGTGTTCTGATCTGGTCAGGATTGAAGGTGGACTTATTGATTTGCTTGTTTTGATGTTTTGTAGAGTTGCTAGTCCCTAGACTATAAATGTGAGAACTTATTCACGTGTTCTTATAAAAAAAAAAACTTAAAGATGAAGTACAAACATGTTTTAAGGGAATCTGTCAGCAGGTTTTTGCTACCTCATCTGAGAGCAGCCTGATGTAGGCAAAGAGAAGCTGAATCCAACAATGTATCACTTGTATTACTGGGTGCAGCTGTTCTGACACAATCAGAGCTTTTAGATTTAGCAATGAAGCAGAGCTGAGAAGGCTAACCCCGACCACATCAGGCTTTCTGTGTACAAAGTCCATAGACAGTAAGCTACTTATCGCAGGGGAGGGGGTGTTGGTAATGTTAATCTATTAGCGATAAATCCTTCACAGTAGTAAACGGCACACTCTTGGGCAAGAGACACATCCCTGAAAGCAAAAACTTTCTGACAGATTCCCTTTAAATCATCAATGTATCCCCATTAAGTAGCCAAATCAGACAATAGTTTTGTTCACCTCTGCCAGGAGCTTGAACTTTTCTGAAAATAAATACTATTCTGTTAGTTATCAGCCAAGTAATAAGGTGTCCCTTTGTATTCTATTGCTCAAATATACAAGGCAGATACTGCTTGTAAAGGGTTAATCTACTCAAAAAGGAAATAGCTTCTTGATAAGAGTTTATCTGACTACATACACAAACACACAGCTCTCAAAAGCTATAATGAAGAGTAAACTGTTGGGATTTACTTCTATAGCTGTTTCTTCTAGCCTCCTCCTGCTGCTCAATAATATAGTTGTGCTCAAAAGTTTACATACCCCGGCAGAATTTTTGCTTTCATGGCTTTTTTTTTCAGAGAATATGAATGGTAATACCAAAACTTTTTCTCCACTCATGGTTAGTGGTTGGGTGAAGCCTTTTGTGTTTTGTCTTTTTAAATCATAATGATAACCCAAAACATCCAAGTGATCCTGATCAAAAGTTTACACACCTTGGTGATTTTGGCCTGATAACATGCACAGAAGTTGACACAAATGGGTTTGAATGGCTACTAAAGGTGACATCCTCACCTGTGACCTGTTTGCTTGTAATCAGTGTGGGTCTGTATAAAAGCTGAGTGAGTTTCTGGGATTCAGACAGACTCTTGCATCTTTCATCCAGCCACTGACTTTTCTGGATTGTAAAGGGTATGCCACACTAAACACACGCTGAACGGGATCGCTAAAAAACGTCCAATATATTAGAGATCGTAGATGTGTTGTGTGCGGCATTGTCGCGAGAGGCCCTGCTTGATCTCGCTCGTCGCTGACATCGTCGGACCTATTTAGATCGTCGGCGCCCCGCAGTAAGTATTATCGCTAAGTTGTGGCACTTTTCTAGCGATTTAGCGGTACTTTTGTAGCTAAGTCGTTAAGAAGATCGCATAACCGCGATACGTCGTTAACTATATCGCTAAGTTAAAGCCGCACTTAGCGATATAGAACAATCCCGCTAGCGATCGCATTAGTATGGTCTTATAATCGCTATCGCTACGGGATTGTTTATGTGGCATACCTTAAGTCATGGGGAAAGCAAAAGAATTGTCAACGGATCTACGGGAAAAGGTAGTTGGCCTGTATAAAACAGGAAAGAGATACAAAAAGATATCCAAGGAATTGATAATGCCAGTCAGCAGCGTTCAAACTGTGATTAACAAATGGAAAATCAGGGGCTCTGTAAAAACAAAACCACGGTCAGGTAGGCCAACAAAAATTTCATCCACAACTGCCAGGAAAATTGTTCAGGATGCAAAAAAAACCCACAAACAACATCAGTTGAAATAATGAACTCTCTGAAAACTAGCAGTGTGACTGTTTCAAGATATACAATAAGGAGGCAGTTGAAGAAAAATGGGCTGTTTGGTAGAGTTGCCAGAAGAAAGCCATTACTGCGCAAATGCCACAAAGTGTCTCGCCTACAATACGCATAACAGCACAGAGACAAGCCTCAAAACTTCTGGAACAAGGTAATTTGGAGTGATGAGACCAAAATTGAACTTTTTGGCCACAACCATAAACGTTACATGTGGAGAGAGGTCCACAAGGCCTATGATGAAAGGAACACCATTCCTACTGTAAAGCACGGAGGTGAATCGCTGATATTTTGGGGATATGTGAACTACAAAGGCACAGGAAACTTTGTCAAAGTTGAAGGAAAGATGAATGCAGCACGTTATCAGCAAATACTGGAGGCAAATTTGCAATCATCGACCCGGAAGCTGCACATGGGATGTACTTTGATGTTCCAACATGACAACAATCCCAAACACAAGGCCAAGTCAACTTGTCATTGGCTACAGCAGAACCAAGTGAAGGTTCTGGAGTGGCCATCTCAGTCTCCTGACCTCAATATCAGTGAGCCACTCTAGGGAGATCTCAAGTGCACAGTTCATGCTAGACAGCCCAAGAATTTACAGGAACTGGAGGCTTTTTGCCAAGAAGAGTGGGCAGCTTTACCATCTGAGAAAATAAAGAACCTCATCCACAACTGCCACAAAAGACTTCAAGCTGTCATTAATGTTAGAGGGGGCAATACATGGTATTAAGAATTGTGGAATGTAAACTTTTGATCAGGGTCATTTGGATGTTTTCGGTTGTCATTATGATTTAAAAAGAGAAAACACAGTAGTTTGACAATAAATGGCTTCACCCAACCACTGACCATGAGTGGATAAAAAGTTTTGGTGTTAGGCCGGGGTCACACATCCGAGAAACTCGCCGGATTCTCATGCGAGTCTTTCACATGAACTCCCGGGACTGTCGCTGGCACTCGGACCGGAGCGCACGGCTGCATATAATTCTTTGCAGCCCCACGCTCCGATCCGAGTGCCAGCGTCAGTGCCGGGTGTTCATGCGAGAGACTCGCACAAGAATCGTGCAAGTTTCTTGCATGTGTGACCCTGACCTTATCATTCATAGTCTCTGAAAAAAGGCCAAGAAAGCAAAAATTCTGCTGGGGTATGTAAACTTTTGAGCACAACTGTACATAGAAAGTGTTCTTACATTGCTTTACTTATCACTACATCCATCATGAAGACAGCAGCACAAGTTTCCAATGTTTACAATTTCCCAGAGTGGTTTCTGCTAACTCAAAAGCTAAAAGTCTCCCAAAACTGTCAAATAGTGAGACAGTGGAGAGCCCTACTTCTGATGACTCTAATCTCCTACTCACCAAATTTAGAGATGAAATATTTTGTTTTTCCTAGACATTAATATATGGATTAATATTTAAAGCGGTGATAGGTCCTCTATAAACTAATATGGATGTATTCTTTAGTGGGTTTGTAAATGCTAATAACTTGGAGGATTTTAAAGGAAGACAATTCTTTTTAATATAGAATCTGACACACAGATCAGCAGATCACTTTGGGTCTGGCTTCTTTAATACCTGGCGATCTGCTGTTATTGGAGACAGAGTACAGTTCATGGGCAGGTCTGCAAAACAGAGGGATGCGCCAACCTTTATTTAATTCTGCATTCAGACATCCATGAGTTAGATGCATATTAATCACAGTTAGAACACATTGCCATTATATTCATTTTTTTTTTACAGACCAAGTTTTCATTTTTACAGGATGAAGAACATTATTACAGGGCAGGGGACATTGTTACATGATTAGGGACATTATTACAAGACTGGGGACATTATTACAGGCTTGGGAACATTATTACAAGAATGGGGACATTATTGCAGGACAGGGGACATTGTTACATGATTGGGGACATTGTTACAGGACAGGGGACATAATTACAGGCTTGGAACATTATTACAGGACAGGGGACGTTGTTACAGGTTTGGAAACATTATTGCAGGACAGGGGAAATTATTACAGGCTTGAAACATTATTACAGGACAGGGGACATTGTTACAGGCTTCAGAACATTATTGCAGGACAGGGGACATTATTACAGGCTTGGAACATTATTATAGGACAGGGGAAATTGTTACAGGACTGGGGACATTATTACAGGCTTGGGAACATTATTACAGGCTTGGGAACATTATTGCAGGACAGGGGACATTATTACAGGCTTGGAACATTATTATAGGACAGGGGGCATTATTACCGGCTTGGGAACATTATTACAGGCTTGGGAACATTGTTACAGGACAGGGGACATTATTACAGGCTTGGGAACATTATTACAGTCTTGGGAACATTACAGTCTTGGGAACATTGTTACAGGACAGGGGACATTGTTACAGGACTGGGGACATTATTACAAGATTGAGGACATTATTAAAGGATGGGGCCAGAATTACTATACGGGACTAATTGTAAAGCAATAATTTGGGGCCAATTGAGGGACAAAAAAAAGGAAAACGCTTTATTTAAAAAATATTCAAAATAAAGTATGGAAAAATATTTGGCCACTAAAAATGCTGTTTTATGTAAAAACTGAAGTAAAAAAAAGACCTGTGCCATAACCCATATTATATACACCATTAAAATGAATAAAAAACATCAACAATAAAAAAAATCCTGATCAAAAAGTCATATAGAAAAATAATGATATCACTGAAAAAGTAATCTTTCACAGAGAACGCAGACCTTCATATTCAATTTGTTTCTATGTGTGGTCAGTTTACCCAGCTGAGTGTGAGACCCCTGTCCCAGACAAACTATTTACATGCCTGCTGTAACTATTACAAAGTGATTCTGGTTTCTGCAAGTAGTGTATTGATTGTATGATGAAAAGTATGCAGCTCTCATATGTATGAGACCTCTTCCGAATGTGCCATACTCTTCACTTATGGGATCTTCACATGACCATTAGAAACACTATAAGCACAGATCTTTAAAATCGTGAATAATTGATACACAAAGTTTAGTAGAAACTCGTGTTGTTACCCTTATTCTCATAAATGTTGACACCCCTCCTAATTCTTTCTAATTTGTACTAACGCTCACTAATTCCTAGGTGTTGGTAGAGTTGTGTGACTGTCGGTAAGTAGCCATACACATGAGGCTTTTCCAGAGCAAACTCTTTATCCTGAGAAAGCCTCTTCTATTTCCGTGTTGCAGCCACATTTCTGGAGATCGTCTTACAGTTTACGTAATGTAATTCATGATTTCTTATTGTGCACTGTAATTCCGAATCGCTGCCTCCCAATCTGCAGTCTTCAGCACTGTCAGTGACGGCAGCAAACAGCTGGAAATTCACTCTCTCAAGGCTGATTTTCAAAGCACTAACATAAGTCTTAGAGCCACATTGTGATTAAACAGTGGTTGCCTAAATTCTGCACCATGGGACGGTGCTGTCAGGGACAATAAAAATAGGCTGGTGACTTCAACCAGCACAGCAATGACATGCGTTTTTAAGAGTTATGTCGTTATGTCAAGTTGGGTCCAGTAGTTCCCAGATTTGGATTAGGCAAACATTAACCTAGGGTATTCGGCAACGGTGAATTTGGTGGCTACTAACATTCTTATAGTAAACCGTAATGGCTACCTTATATTACTATGTAACTACTCAAGTACAATTTTGTAGACTTTTTATTGTTGCACTGTATTTACAATGAAAAAATGAAACAACTTGGAAAAAGTTCCTAATTATTAACCCCTTCACCCCCAAGGGTGGTTTGCACGTTAATGACCGGGCCAATTTTTACAATTCTGACCACTGTCTCTTTATGAGGTTATAATTCTGGAACGCTTCAACGGATATTCGCGATTCTGGGATTGTTTTCTCGTGACATATTGTACTTCACGTTAGTGGTAAAATTTCTTCAATGCAACTTGCGTTTATTTTTTAAAAAAAACGCAAATATGGCAAAAATTTTGCAATTTTCAAACTTTGAATTTTTATTCCCTTAAAACAGAGAAATATGTCACACAAATACGGTAGTTAAGAAATAACATTTCTCACATGTCTACTTTACATCAGCACAATTTTGGAAACAAAATTTTTATTTGTTAGGAAGTTATAAGGGTTAAAAGTTGACCAGCGATTTCTCATTTTTACAACAAAATTTACAAAGCCATTTTTTTTAGGGACCACCTCACATTTGAAGTCACTTTGAGGGATCTATATGGTAGAAAATGCCAAAAAGTGACACTATTTTAAAAACTGCACCCCTCAAGGTACTCAAAACCACAATCAAGAAGTTTATTAACCCTTCAGGTGCTTCACAGGAGCTGAAGCAACTTGGAAGGAAAAAATGAACATTTAACTTTTTAGTCACAAAAATGATCTATTACAAACATTTTTTTTATTTTCACAAGGGAAAAAGGAGAAAATGGACTGATAAAGTTGTTGTGCAATTTCTCCTGAGTACACCGATACCCCATATGTGAGGGAAAACCACTGTTTGGGTGCACGGCAGGGCTTGGAATGGAAGGAGCGCCGTTTGACTTTTCCAAACTAAAATTGGTGGGAATTGAGATTGGACGCCATGTCGCGTTTGGAGATTCCCTGATGTGCCTAAACAGTGGAAACCCCCAACATGTGACCCCATTTTGGAAACTAGACCCCCTAAGGAACTTATCTAGATGTGTGGTGAGCACTTTGAACCCCCAAGTGCTTCACGCAAGTTTATAATGTAGAGCAGTGAAGAAAAAAATCATATTTTTTCCAAAAGCATGATGTTTTAGTCCCCAATTTGTTATTTTCCCAAGGGTAAGAAGAGAAATTGGACCACAAAAGTTGTTGTCCAACTTGTCCTGAGTATTCTGATACCCAATATGTGGGGGGGAACCACTGTTTGGGCGCACGGCAGGGCTCGAAAGTGAAGGAGCGCCGTTTGACTATTCCAAACCAAAATTGGCTGGAATTGAGAACGGACGCCATGTCGCGTTTGGAGTGCCCCTGATGTGCCTAAACAGTGGAAACCCCCCACATGTGTGACCCCATTTTGGAAACTAGACCCCCTAAGGAACTTATCTAGATGTGTGGTGAGCACTTTGAACCCCCAAGTGCTTCACGCAAGTTTATAATGTAGAGCCCTGAAGAAAAAAAATCATATTTTTTCCACAAGCATGATGTTTTAGTCCCCAATTTGTTATTTTCCCAAGGGCAAAAGGAGAAATTGGACCACAAAAGTTGTTGTCCAACTTGTCCTGAGTACGCTGATACCCCATATGTGGGGGGAACCACTGTTTGGGCGCACGGCAGGGCTCGAAATGGAAGGAGCGCCATTTGACTTTTCCAAACCAAAATTGGCTGGAATTGAGAATGGACGCCATGTTGCGTTTGGAGAGCTACTGATGTGCCTAAACAGTGGAAACCCCCCACATGTGACCCCATTTTGGACACTAGACCCCCTAAGGAACTTATCTAGATGTGTGGTGAGCACTTTGAACCCCCAATGCTTCACGCAAGTTTATAATGTAGAGCCATGAAGAAAAAAAATCATATTTTTTCCACAAGCATGATGTTTTAGTCCCCAATTTGTTATTTTCCCAAGGGTAAGAGAGAAATTGGACCACAAAAGTTGTTGTCCAACTTGTCCTGAGTACGCTGATACCCCATATGTGGGGGGGAACCACTGTTTGGGCGCACGGCAGGACTCGAAATGGAAGGAGCGCTATTTGACTTTTCCAAACCAAAATTGGCTGGAATTGAGAAAGGACGCCATGTTGCGTTTGGAGAGCCACTGATGTGCCTAAACAGTGGAAACCCCCCACATGTGACCCCATTTTGGAAACTAGACCCCCTAAGGAACTTAACTAGATGTGTGGTGAGCATTTTGAACCCCCAAGTGCTTCACGCAAGTTTATAATGTAGAGCCGTGAAGAAAAAAAATCATTTTTTTCCACAAGCATGATGTTTTAGTCCCCAATTTGTTATTTTCCCAAGGGTAAGAGGAGAAATTGGACCACAAAAGTTGTTGTCCAACTTGTCCTGAGTACGCTGATACCCCATATGTGGGGGGGAACTGTTGTGAATGGACTTGAGATGAGTTCTGAACAGAGGCTCCCTCTGGTGGTTACAAGCGGTACTGGACTGTCCAGTGAAGATTGTGAGGATTGGGAATCAGGTGTTACTGACTGGTCTTATATAAGGGAGTCGCCTTCCCATCAGGGTTGTCGGTGATCAATTGTTCTGGTCTCAATCCTTGATTCCTGTTTCCTTTGTAGCCTGCTTTGTCGTGTCTGCATCTCCTGCTAACAGATAAGACATTTTCTTCTTTTTGTTTTTTGTGCTTGATTTTTGCATTTTGTCCTGCACTTCTGTGGGGGCCTTCAGGGTCCCCTCCGGGGGCTTTTGCCCTCTCAGTTTAGTTCAGCCACTGATGTTTGTACATTTGCTTTTTCCAGTTTTTTTCAGTGGCTGCTGTTTTGATTTTGTTACACCAGAGAAGTAATTTAGGTGGTAGAGGTCGTGTGATCTCAGGTGTTTTTGAAATTAGTAGAGTTGGTGCTTTTCAGGGTTTTTTGGGATTGCAGTAAGTGCCCTTCCTATCCTTTTCTATTTAGGTAGTTTGGGCCCCAACGTTTGCTTATACTATTTTCTGTCTGTGTCAGTATTTCTTCTTGTCGAACCGCCATTACATGTTTGGGGGCTTTCTATGTTCTTTGGGGATCTGCTCCGGGCAGATAGCTTTCCTCTTTCTATCTTCAGGTGTAGTTAGTTTCTCAGGCTGTGACGAGGCGTCTAGGACCAACGTAGGAACGCTCCACGGCTGCCTCTAGTTGTGGTGGTTAGTCAGGGTACTGCAATCTCATAGATTCCAACTGCTCTGGTGTATTGCCTTTTTTACCTGCACTCCTCAGCTACCAAATCATAACAGGGAACCACTGTTTGGGCGCACGGCAGGGCTCGAAATAGAAGGAGCGCCATTTGACTTTTCCAAACCAAAATTGGCTGGAATTGAGAAAGGACGGCATGTTGCATTTGGAGAGCCACTGATGTGCCTAAACAGTGGAAACCCCCATATGTGACCCCCATTTTGGAAACTAGACCCCCTAAGGAACTTATCTAGATGTGTGGTGAGCACTTTGAACCCCCAAGTGCTTCACGCAAGTTTATAATGTAGAGCCGTGAAGAAAAAAAATCATATTTTTTCCACAAGCATGATGTTTTAGTCCCCAATTTGTTATTTTCCCAAGGGTAAGAGGAGAAATTGGACACCAAAAGTTGTTGTCCAATTTGTCCTGAGTACACTGGTACCACATATGTGGGAAAAAACTTTTTGGGCACAAGTCGGGGCTCAGAAGGGAAGTCGTGACGTTTTGGAATGCAGACTGATGGAATGGTCTGCTGGCGTCATGTTCCGTTTGCAGAGCCCCTGATGTGCCTAAACAGTAAAAAAAAAACACAAGTGACATAATTTTGGAAAGTAGACTCCCAAGGAACTTTTCTAAATGTGCCCCCCTTCTGGAACTAATCTTTCCTGTAAAGTAAATTAGTAGTGCATTGAGGTGTGGTACAATTTGAAACAATCCTTCATACACAGGCCAGGTTTTTCGGGGCAGGTGTCGCATTGGTAAGTGATGTCCTGCGTATTCCCCTTTTGTAACACACTCGGCACCTTTTTTGCGGCTTACCTTTTTTTCCAGTTGGCGGGACCACCCCCGGGAAATGCTGACCTGGTATGATACGAGCACCTTCAGTTCCGGAAGTACTGGGGCCCGCTCTTTCCTGATCGCCAAACATCAGGGCCTTAACCACTACCTCCTGAAACTGAAGGTACGTCGTATCGTTGTTGCGTGCACATCGTGACAGCAGGAAAGCGTTGAGCATTGCCATTTGGACGATGTGCACGGACAGCTTTTTGTACCACACCTTGGCCTTTCTCAAAGCACTGTACGGTTGGAGGAGTTGATCATAGAGATCAACACCCCCCATGTATTTATTGTACCCCAGTACACAGTCCGGTTTGCGGACCTGTGTAGAGGTACCCCGTACAGTGCTGAGGGCGCTGCCATCACCATGTATGGTGGTCAAGAGAAGGACATCCCTCTTGTACTTGACCACCAACAGGTGGTCGCTACATTGGGCTCTGCTCTCACCCTTTCTGAGCATCTGCCCAAGTAGCGTCTTCGGCAGGCCTCTCTGATTTTTGCGGACAGGACCGCAGGCTGCGGTACCTCGCGCAGAGAGGGATTTGTAGAGTGGGACGCTGGAATAAAAGTTATCGGTGTAAAGGTGATAACCTTTATCCAGCAGTGGGTGCACCAAATCCCACACAATTTTCCCACTCACTCCCAGGACGGGGAGACACTCAGGGGGTTCAATCCTGGTGTCCTTTCCTTCGTAAACTCTAAAGCTGTAGATGTACCCTGAGGTACTCTCACACAGCTTGTAGAGTTTGATTCCGTACCTTGCCCTCTTGCTGGGCAGGTACTGGCGGAATCTGAGCCGTCCCTTAAAATGAACCAAGGACTCATCCACACAGATGTCCCTTTGGGGCACGTACACTTCAGCAAACTTTTTGCTGAAGTGTTCAATGACCGGCCGAACTTTGAACAGACGGTCAAAGTTGGGGTCATTTTGTGGGGGACACTGTGCATTATCATTATAATGCAGGAATTTGTGGATGGCCTCAAAACACGTCCGGGCCATGACCATTCGGAACAGTGGAGTGTTGTATAAAATATCAACACTCCAATATTGCCGAAGTTCTGGCTTCTTCAGGATCCCCATATGGAGGACCAGGCCCCAAAACTGCATCATTTCACCTGCGTCTACAGGAGACCAGTTGGAAAATGATGACACAGGGTTTTGCGCCAAAAATTGCCGAGCGTACAAATTAGTTTGCTCCACCACGAGGTTAATAAAATCCTCAGAGAAAAAGACTTTGAAAAAGTCTATTTCTCTGAGGCCCGTGGTGTCAAACTTGATTCCTGATTCTGCCACAAAATCAGGAATCAGTGGCTCGTAATTTTCGGGGGGCGGGGTCCATACGGGGTCCGAAGAGGGGTGCGCTGGTTCATTTTCAGGGGTGGGCGCTGCCTCATCTTCTGTCCTGGGGCGTCTGCGTGGCAGTTCCGCAGGACCCGAGGAGGAAGATGAGGAGGAGGAAGAAGAAGAAGAGGATGAAGAATCTGAAAAGTAAAGAAATGTGGGATCCTCTCTCTCGCTATCAGTGTCGGAGGCAAGGAAAGCGTATGCCTCCTCCACTGAATAGCGCTGTTGGGAAGAACGTGACGAGCGGGACATTTTTTTTGTGAATGTGGTGCTTTGTGTGTACTTTATTTATAACTATGTGTGTGTGGGGGGGGATAGTGGTTGGTGCAAACTATGCTGAAAGGAAAAAGCTAAAAGAAAAGAAAGCAAATAGGGAAAAAAATGCCTGTGAAAAAAAGTCTAAACCAGCAGGCACGAGCTCTGATAAGTGACCGGTGTCACTTATCAAAGTTCCGCGGCTGCTGGATGTGCGCACAGGAGTGGCGGAAAGGGAAGTGAAAAAAAAAAAACGGCAGGAACGAGCTCTGATAAGTGACCTGTGTCACTTATCAAAGTTCCGCAGCTGCTGGATGTGCGCACAGGAGTGGCGGAAAGGGGAGTGAAAAAAAAAAAACGGCAGGAGCGAGCTCTGATAAGTGACCGGTGTCACTTATCAAAGTTCCGCGGCTGCTGGATGTGCGCACAGGAGTGGCGGAAAGGGTAGTGAAAAAAAAAAAACGGCAGGCACGAGCTCTGATAAGTGACTAGTGTCACTTATCAAAGTTCCGCGGCTTCTGGATGTGCGCACGGGAGTGGCGGAAAGGGAAGTGAGAAAAAAAACGGCAGGAACGAGCTCTGATAAGTGACCGGTGTCACTTATTAAAGTTCCGCGGCTGCTGGATGTGCGCACGGGAGTGGCGGAAAGGGGAGTGAAAAAAAAAAAAATGGCAGGATCGAGCTCTGATAAGTGACCGGTGTCACTTATCAAAGTTCCGCGGCTGCTAGATGTGCGCACGGGAGTGGCGGAAAGTGGGGTGAAAAAAAAAAACGGCAGGAACGAGCTCTGATAAGTGACTGGTGTCACTTATCAAAGTTCCGCGGCTGCTGGATGTGCACACAGGAGTGGCGGAAAGGGGAGTGAAAAAAAAAATGGCAGGAACGAGCTCTGATAAGTGACCAGTGTCACTTATCAAAGTTCCGCGGCTGCTGGATGTGCGCACAGGAGTGGCAGAAAGGGGAGTGAAAAAAAAAAAAAAACGGCAGGAACGAGCTCTGATAAGTGACCGGTGTCACTTATCAAAGTTCCGCGGCTGCTAGATGTGCGCACGGGAGTGGCGGAAAGTGGGGTGAAAAAAAAAAACGGCAGGAACGAGCTCTGATAAGTGACTGGTGTCACTTATCAAAGTTCCGCGGCTGCTGGATGTGCGCACAGGAGTGGCGGAAAGGGGAGTGAAAAAAAAAAAAAAACCGGCAGGAACGAGCTCTGATAAGTGACCGGTGTCACTTATCAAAGTTCCGCGGCTGCTGGAAGTGCGCACGGAGGGGGGTGCAAAAGAAAAACGAGCACGAGTGTTGATCGGTGAACTGCGTCACCAATCAACGCTCGGCGGCTGCTAAATGTGCGCAAAGGGGGGGTTAAAAAGGGGGAAAGGAAAGGGGGGAATGGGGGAATTGGGGTGGATCGGGCAGGGATCGAGGCTCAAAAACTCACGTTTGTAGTCTCTCTTCTTTCTTCTCTCTTCTCTTTCTTCTTCTCTCTTCTTTCTTCAGCAGGAGTTGTGGTGTCACAGGCTACTGTGGCACCACAAGGCCCAGCACAGGAGTAGATCTGGCGTGTGACCGCGCTGCAGGAATCCTCAGCAAGTGTGAGGACCCCTGCAGTGCGGTTACACAGATCAGAGACAGTTTGCAGACAGGTCACAGAGTGGTCACATCGCTGCTGTGACCTGTCATTGGTGGGATCGATGATCACATCGATCCCACCAATCAGAGGAGACCCTTGTTTTGCCTGTTGCTAGGCACCGGCCTAGTAATCGGAGCTCACTGCTCCGATTCCTAGGCAGGTCAACAAGCAGGGCACAGAGCGGTCACACCGCTGCTGTGCCCTGTGATTGGCGCGATCGACGATGACATCGATCGCGCCAATCAGCAGCTGCAGGCCCTACTGGGCCTGTCCTAGGCTCCGACCTAGGATCGGTGCTATTACTGCACCGATCCAGGCAGGTACAGGCAGGGCACAGCGCGATACACCGCGGCTGTGCCCTGCGATTGGCGCGATCGATGTGATCGGCGATCGCGCCAATCCAGGGGGGTCTGGTCGTTTCTAGGCCCAGGCCTAGGATCGAGTACATCGGTACTCGATTCTAGCCTGGGATCTCACTGTTTCAGCCCATCTGATTGGCTGAAACAGTGAGAAAGGCTGCGATTGGCTGTTCAGAATTTAACAGCCAATCACAGCGATCGGGAGTGAGGGTGGGCGGTGACAGACCCCGGGATGCCGGCGCCATCTCTCCTGAGGTAAGATGGCGTCGGAATTTTAATGCGATCACCGCGACTTAAGTCGCAATGTCGCATTAAAGGGCTGGAGGTACTATCCCGTCCTTGGTCATACGGGCCCAGGTACCATGGACGGGATAGTACGTCCGATGGCAGTAAGGGGTTAAAGGGTTGCTAAACTACAAGCCTGCAGTCACTCTGTGAGGCTTCCCCAGTGACAGAGGCAGTCATGTGACCACAAGTATGCGCTATACATACTCCTGGTCACATCCCGACTAGATAGTTTCCTGCCTTGCTCAATACGCTTGTATTGATCGAGGCCTTGGTGAAGAGTATAACTATCACATATTTGCCCTCCCGATGCCGTCACCGGAGAATCCTCACAGCATGCATTGTACACAATGTGATGATTCACAAGTCTGCAGACACATAGAGTGATTGCAGGCTTGTAGTTTAACGGGACTACCCCATTAAGCCCCTATTGTTTAGTGTTCACAGCTTCTATACAAACTTGTGTGTCTCCATGGCAATAGACTACAAACAAACCCTGTGTAGTCTGATTCTACATTCGCCCCTCCTTTCATCTACCCCCTTCTTTTTAGGCTTTTTATCATTACCCAGTGTTTGTAATACATGTGTCTTTCAAAGAGAGCGAACTGATAGAATATAAATGTATTAGTCATTTCACATGTTCAGTGTTTTTTTCGCTTACTAATTGTAACCCAGAACAGAGAAAAAAGGAGACATGTCTTACTTTGGGCTCTTTAGCAGGCAGAACTCATCAATACAAATAAACGGGATGGCACGCTGATGACATTCTAGTGCTGTCAGTTTTTGGCTAGGTTCACACAAGAGAATGTTATTGAATGGGGCAGTGTACATGAGCATTTTTTTTTTGTGACCGAATCTGCAAATGAAAAAAATCTCAGTATGCGCTAGCTTCTTCCATGTGTCAGATGAGACTCACCATTCAAATCTATGGGTGTGCAAAAAAAAAAACAGATGCCATACAGTACACAGTATAGCATACTGTAATGTATGTGGTACAGTTCATATAGCGTCTTGTGCTTGGGTGCGATGAAAATACTTGAGACACAGGTTGATAAAGAAAGTCTTGTATTGCTTCATACAAATTGGCAAAAATAAACACACAGGTTGCAAACACAGAAGCAGGAGACACAGCAGGCCAGAGTAATCTAAGCTCAGCAATAGCTCTCCACAACAGACTCAGATCTTCTTCTCCGTCACCGCAAGTCCATGCAAACGTGAGGCTCTCAAGAGCAGAGTCCAGAGTCCACAAGTGCTTCAGAGTTCCTCAGTAGGAATGGCTGGAGCACAAGGTCCAAGGCTTCAGGAGTCAGAACACAGGTTCACTGCAGGCTAGATTCTGAAGCACTGATTGCTCAGCTGTGGCTGTTTAAGAAGCAAACGGAGAGAATCAGGGCGGGAACATGCAAGCTGGAAAACTCCATTTTGACTGAGGGCAAGATAGCTGCAGCAAAACAGAAAGCAAAATGGCCGACGAACAAACTGAGTTTCAGAAACAGATACACAGAACCTTACATTACTCCCCCCTTAGGGACAACCTCCGGATGACCTCAGACCAGGCTTGTGTGGGTACCTCTGATGAAACTGACGGAGCAAGCGAGGAGCATTAACGTTATTGACTGGCTCCCATGAGTTGTCCTCCACTGGGTAGCCCTGCCATTTAATCAGATATTGTAACTGATTTCTATACAACCTGGAATCTAAAATCCTTTCCACCACAAATTCCTCCTGACCATCGACTAGCACTGGGTCAGGGCAAGGAGAAGAACGTCCAGGAAACGTATTGGGTGTCGCAGCCTTTAGTAGGGATACATGAAAGACAGGGTGGATTCTCATAGTTCTGGGCAATTGAAGACGACAAGCAACGGCACTTATAATTTTACTGATTTTATAGGGTCCAATGTACTTATGTCCCAACTTAGACGATGGAATCCTTAACTTAAGATTTCTGGTTGACAGCCAGACCAGGTCTCCTACCTTAAAAGCTGGTGCAGGTTTACGAAATTTATCTGCTGCCTTCTTGTACCTTTCCTGAGCCGATTCCAGATTCTCCTTTAGAAGATCCATATTCTTCTGTAAAGTCGTGACTCTTTCAGCCACTGCTGGCAAAGGCGTCTCTATGGGAAATCGTGGTAGAATGTTAGGATGATAACCTAGATTAGAGTAAAAAGGAGACTGTTTAGTGAAGGCACTCTGAGAGTTGTTGTAAGAGAACTCAGCCAATGGAAGTAGATCCACCCAATCATCCTGTAGGTGGCAGATAAAGCAGCGGAGATACTGCTCCAGGGTTTGATTGGTTCGTTCGGTTTGTCCATTAGTCTGGGGATGAAAAGCAGAAGAAAGGTTTACTTTAATGTCCAATGCTGCACAGAAATTTTGCCAAAACCTAGAAGTGAATTGCACCCCTCGATCCGAAATAACCTCATCCGGTACTCCATGTAAGCGAAACACATCTTTAATCATCAAATCTGATGTCTGTTTTGCAGTGGGTAAGCCGACACAAGGGATAAAATGAGCTGCCTTTGTTAGACGGTCAACCACCACTAGAATAGTGTTCTTCCCTTGAGAGGTTGGTAATTCCACAATGAAGTCCATAGAAATGGATCCCCACGGGCGGGACGGGGTGGGAAGAGGCTGTAACAGACCAGTTGGTGAAGAGCGAGGTGTTTTGCATCTTGCACAAACCTCACACGAAGTGACATAGTCCAAAACATCCTTCCTACAAGTGGGCCACCAAAAGAAACGAGAAAGAAATTCCTGTGTCTTTAGAATTCCTCTATGCCCGGCTATTTTGGAATCGTGAATGAGTTGCAATACTCTCAATCTGACTGTTTCAGGTATATACAGACGTTGTCCCAGAATCCACACACCATTCTTAAAGACAAGACTTACGTCCCTTGGGGGTTGAGCCAAAAAAGAATCCGCATGGTATGCTTCCTTGATGTCTTTAATTAGGTCTTGATGATGAATCACTCCTAGGAATCTAGAGTCAGGAAGAATAGTCTTAGGAGGAGTAATTGGACGTGTCTCTGCTGAGTAAATCCTAGAGAGTGCATCAGCCTTTCCATTGCGCGATCCTGGTCTATAAGAAATAATAAAATTAAATTGGTTTAAGAAAAGATTCCAGCGAGCCTGGCGAGGAGTCAGGCACTTAGCCGACCTGATAAACTCAAGATTACGATGGTCTGTCAGAACAACTATTTGCTGTGCAGCTCCTTGAAGAAGGTGTCTCCATTCTTTGAAGGCGGCAATAATGGCCAACAACTCTCTATTGCCCACATCGTAGTTCTTCTCAGCCGAAGACAACTGCTGGGAAAAGAAGGCACAGGGATGCAAGACATTCTTCTCACCTGTTCTCTGAGAGAGTATAGCTCCCACAGCACAGTCTGAAGCATCCACCTCTATTATGAAGGCAAGCTCTGGGTTGGGATGTACTAGGATAGGTGCAGTGGTAAATTTATCTTTTAGACGGGAAAATGCTTCCTGGGCTTGGGGAGTCCAGGAGAACTTAGACTCTTTCCGGGTAAGTTGGGTGATAGGTGACACTACCTCAGAGAAATTTCTAATGAAACGTCTATAGAAGTTTGCAAACCCGATGAAGCGCTGTACCTCCTTCACATTTCTAGGACTTGGCCAATCATTGATGGCTTGGGTTTTACTTCCATCCATACTAATTCCTTGTGTAGACAGTACATACCCCAGAAATTGAATTTCGGTCTTATGGAATTCACACTTTTCAAGCTTGATGTAAAGATGATTTTGTCTTAGACGTTCCAAGACCATTCTCACATGTCCATGATGTTCCTCTGTGGAGTTAGAAAAAATTAAAATATCATCCAAATAAATTACCACGAATGTATCCAGGAGATCCCTGAAGATGTCATTCACCAAGTGTTGGAAAGTGGCTGGGGCGGTACTCAGACCAAAAGGCATAACTAGATATTCAAAATGTCCATAGCGTGACCTGAATGCAGTCTTCCATTCATCCCCAGGTCTAATACGGACTAAGTTATAGGCCCCACGAAGATCTAGTTTAGAAAAAATTTTGGCATGTCGCACTCTCTCCAATAACTCAGGGATTAAAGGCAATGGATAACGGTTTCTAATAGTAACCTTATTGAGTTCCCTATAGTCTACGCATGGTCTCAGGGATCCATCTTTCTTCTTTACAAAGAATATGGGTGCCCCTGCAGGAGATGAAGAGGGGCGTATGAAGCCCTTGGCTAGATTTTCGTCTATGTACTCTTTTAAAGCCTTCAGCTCGGGCCCCGCCAGGGGGTAGATCTTACCAAAAGGTATCTCTGCTCCAGGCAACAACTCAATTGGACAATCATATGGACGGTGAGGAGGAAGCTGGTCAGCGTTCTTCTTGTCACATAAATCCACATAGTCCTGGTATACAGCTGGTAGTTCAGGGACTGACATGGTTCCTTTAGGAACAGAGCAAGCTGAAATTTTTGGACTCATCTGTTTCTCTGGAAAGTGTAATTCCTTGGTCTCCCAGTTAATGGTAGGATTCTGAGCCTGCAGCCATGGTAGCCCTAGAATAATGGGAAAGTGAGGAGAAGAGATAAGCATAAAGGACAGTTTCTCTTGATGATCTTTACCCATAAGAACCTTTAAAGGCTCTGTTTCCTGATCCACTGGTCCAGAGGTCAGCAGGGAGCCATCCACAGTTTCCATCTGTACTGGAGTAGCCTTCTTCACTGAACGTATTCCCTGTTTCAGAGCAAAGGAGACATCCATAAAATTTCCACTTGCACCTGAGTCGATCATAGCAGAGCTAGACACCCAGGCTGAGTCAACCCAGAGTTTGATGGAAAGAAAACAGTGAGAATTGTTTTTTTTACAACTCAGCTGGGACACCGCTGAGGAAACTTGAAAGATGGCAGCATTTACACAGTCAACGTCCTCAGAGGTAACGGAGTTTAAGTCCGAGAAATCAAGATCTGTTGCTGCAGATCTCTCTGGAGCCTGAGGCTCGGACCTGACAGATCCCCTCTCGCAACACTCACAATGAATGAGTGCTGCAGTAGTCTTGCGAGAACGGCTGGGGCAGTTAATAATAAAGTGCCCTGACTTACCACAATAAAAACATAGATTCTCCTTAAAACGATGTTCCTTGCGTGCATCACTAACCCGTCGTAGTAAAGAGTCTACCTGCATGGGTTCAGGTTCAGGTTCCCGTGTAATCCTATTCAAAGATTCCTTAGCTGGAGAGGAAGGTAGGAAAAGGTTAGTACGATTGCTTTCGAACCATCTCTCTTGCCTGCGTTCAGTTAAACGAGTATCAATACGGATGCAGTAGTTAATAAAGTCACCTAACGCAGTGGGAGGGTCGGCACGAGCAAGTTCATCCTTAATCAGTGGGGATAACCCCTTTCGAAAAATAGATTTTTTGGCGGAATTGTCCCAGGTGGTATCAAGGGCCCATCTCCTGAAATCCAAGGCATATTCAGCTACCGAGTGCTTACCTTGGCGCAAAGCTAACATGGCTGCTTCAGCTGTTGCACCTCGATTGGGGTCATCAAACACCTGCCCCATGGCTGAAATAAAATCATCAAGGTGATTCAAACAATCATCCTCAGTCTCAATCAGAGGGTTTGCCCACATCAAAGCCTTGTTGGTAAGCAACATAATTATAGTAAGCACCTTAGATCGTTCAGTAGGAAATTGTGAAGCATGTGCAGAAAAAAAAAGATTGCATTGATTAACAAATCCCCTGAATTTTTCACGTTCACCACCAAAACGAAAAGGGGGCAACTTGGGAATCCCAGAACTCGGGGCCACGGCAGGAGCCTGGACTCGCCCCTCCAGAACCTCAATCCTGGCTCGCAAATCCTGGGTAGTCTGTCCAACCACTTGCAAATTGTGATTATTTAGGTCCTGAAGATTTGTAAAACGGGTCTTTATATTCTGCAAATCTGCAAGGATATTATCAGTCACTCCGCAAAGTTCCTTTATGCGGGCCTCCATTTTCCAGATCTTTTAAGACAGGATACTGGAAGAAGAGGAGAAAAAAAAAAAACAATAGTGTTCACCTGTGGCAACACTGAAGAAAGAAAAAACTTTAAGGGAACTGCTCACCTGCAATGGTTGTGAGAAGTCACAACCACTATCATCACAGAAAGCTTTCAACCAGACATCTGATATCCAGAGTTTCAGCAGACAAAAAGAGAAGAGAAAAAAAAAAAAAAAAAAACAATAGTGTTTACCTGTGATAACACTGCAGAAAAAAAACTTAAGGGAATTGCTCACCTGGAATGGTTGTGAGAAGTCACAACCACTGTCATCACAGAAAGTACAACCGGACATCCGATATCCACAGTACAGCAGACAAGCCTTTCCAGACCCAGCAGACACTAACGTTTGGCTTCAGAATCTTGTAATGTATGTGGTACAGTTCATATAGCGTCTTGTGCTTGGGTGCGATGAAAATACTTGAGACACAGGTTGATAAAGAAAGTCTTGTATTGCTTCATACAAATTGGCAAAAATAAACACACAGGTTGCAAACACAGAAGCAGGAGACACAGCAGGCCAGAGTAATCTAAGCTGAGCAATAGCTCTCCACAACAGACTCAGATCTTCTTCTCCGTCACCGCAAGTCCATGCAAACGTGAGGCTCTCAAGAGCAGAGTCCAGAGTCCACAAGTGCTTCAGAGTTCCTCAGTAGGAATGGCTGGAGCACAAGGTCCAAGGCTTCAGGAGTCAGAACACAGGTTCACTGCAGGCTAGATTCTGAAGCACTGATTGCTCAGCTGTGGCTGTTTAAGAAGCAAACGGAGAGAATCAGGGCGAGAACATGCAAGCTGGAAAACTCCATTTTGACTGAGGGCAAGATAGCTGCAGCAAAACAGAAAGCAAAATGGCCGACGAACAAACTGAGTTTCAGAAACAGATACACAGAACCTTACACATACATTGTTTTTTTTCCAGATACATTGCAATTGTTTACCAAAGGAAACTGTATAGGATCTTGTAAATGAATATCTGTAAAAGAAAAAAACAAACAAAAAAAACAAACAGTGTGTATAGATTGTACACGGATGTCAAGTGACAAATTGAGTTTTCTGGATGAAACTGATGATTTTTTATACCATCATGTGAACTTAGCCTTTCACTTACCAGTATCTTGGAGAAGTTTGAGATATCTCAACCAATTTCTTTTTTTCCTTTGCATACAAGAAAAATAGATGACACACAAGTAGTAAAAACTAACACATGGGCCAAAAACAATTTCAGCACACCAATTAAAAAAGTCATGTTTTACAGACCTGAATAATCACTGACACGTGAATAAGGCCTTACTAACATGCACATACATTTGGTATGTTCACAAGAAGGTGAGTACAGATGGAAAGCAATAGGACATCCAGACAAGACTTGACAGAATTTATAATCTGTTACTGTGGAAACACACAGGCCAACATATGAACTTGCCTAGTATATATACTGCCATGTGTATGTTTTCCACATTAAAGGGAATCTGTAAGCAGGATTTTGCTGTGTAATCTGAGCACAGCATGAGGTAGAGGTTAAAACATTGAATTCAATGATGTGTCACATGTCAAAATGTGTACTGTTGTTTACTTACAATGAAGATTTTGTCACCAGGTGATTATCATTGTGCAGACTACAGCCTTACATGCATGCTAGTCCAACTCTGACCCTTCCTGTGATAAGCAACTCACTGTCTATCGAGTATGTACACAGATAGGCTGGTGTGGGCGGGGTTAGCTTTCTCAGCTCTGCTGCATTGCTAAATCTAAAAATGCTGATTGTTTTAGTACAGCTGCAGCCAGTAAACTAAGGCTAAGTTCACATTAGCATTTCTGTGCGCAGCGTGTCATCTGCATGCGCAAACACATGCAAAAACGCATGTTTGCGCAGCGTTTTTAGTCCGCATCATCTTACGCATGACACTAAAGAAATGCTGCGTGTGAATGCGTTTGTATGCGTTTTTGCTTTGTTTATGCGCATGCGTTCGATATTTCCAATGCTTTTCCAGTAGAGTTTCCTTGACATCAGACACCCAAAGGGCGTGTCTCATGGGATTTCTGTATGTAGACACACTGCACTCATGAAATCCTCATCTTTTGCTCCTGTATCCAGCTGCAAGATGGATCTTAGCGTGGAGATCTTCATGATTAATCTTGATTTGTCATTGAAATTGGCTGTTACCTTTGCTGTGGCTTGCGAAGAGAAAGACGGAGAAGACGTCGTCGTCGCTATTGGCAACACTCCATCGTTGAAGTCCGAGAGAGCCGTGGAGCCTACCACTCGTTGTACACAGCTACTTGAAAACACTGAGAAGTTTTTTAAATACACAAGAATGTCGGAACAGAGCTTCTATGACTTGCTGCTACGTGTCCGAGGATCCATCACCAGGCAGGACACACAGCTACGAAGAGCAATTCCTGCTGAGGAACATCTGTTGGTGACCCTGAGGTATGTAATTTTGAAAAAGAAACACCTGTCATTGATATAATTGTTCTAAAAGCCATATACTGATTTTTTTTCCCCCATTTTCTGTAGATTCCTGGCTACCGGAGAGACCTTATCATCTCTACATTTTCAATTCCGCATTGGAGTGTCCACGCTTTCTGGGATTGTTGGAGACACCTGCCGTGCTTTATGTGACGTTCTGCTTAAGGAATTCCTCCTCCAACCCACAACTGAACTATGGCTGGAAAATGCTTCAAAATTCCAGGACATTTGTAATTTTCCAAACTGTTTGGGGGCTGTGGACGGCAAACACATTCAGATCATGAAACCTGCTGGAAGTGGATCCGAGTATTTCAATTACAAAAATACTTTTCGATTGTTCTCATGGCGATTGCAGATGCTGACTGTCGATTTGTCACCGTGGACGTTGGCTCATTTGGACGAGGAAATGACTCGCAGACTTTCAAAACCTCTGACATGGGCCAACGTTTGTATGGGAATAATTTCAATTTTCCACAGCCACGACCTCTTCCGAACACTTAAGGACCGCCAATGCCGTTTGTTGTGGTTGGGGATGAGGCATTTCAATTGTGTGCAAACCTCATAAAACCGTTCTCAAGTCGGGACTTGAATCACACCAAAAGGATTTACAACTACTGACTGACAAGGGCACGAAGAACTGTGGAGTGTGCTTTTGGATTGCTGGTATCTAAGTGGCGCATTTTGGAAACAGCCATCAATCTAAAAACTGAGACAGTTGATGAGGTTGTGAAAGCATGTGTTGTTCTGCACAATTACATCCTGGTGAAAGAGGGTCAACACTCAGAACTTAATGAACCTGTTGCTATCACATTGCAGGATTACCAAGATCACCCTCTGAGAACTACAGTGGAAGTTGCCCTAATGAGAGATAAATTTGGTGCCTACTTTGTTTCGGATATTGGACGTGTGGCATGTCAAGACGAAATGGTTTAAGCCGCTAATAAGTAAAATGTACCTGTATTGTTTTCTGACTTTAATACTAACACCTTTACTGTAACTTTAATACTAAACACCTTGACTGTAACACCCGTTAATACTTCACTCAACAATACACACATGTTTAAATAAAGAGATAAAGAAAACACAGGGAGACAGGGATTGTGAAATAACAGAATTTTTATTAACAAAAATAAAACGAAACAATGTTTAATTTAACATAAATACAATACAATAAAAACAAAAAAATGAGGTTTACTTTTGTCTGCCCGATGGTGTTATATTGTGGACCTGGGGGGTTCGGGCTGTGATGATTGGCTTGGAGTGGCTGGGGACGTTGTTACAGGGGAACTGGCACTTAATTGGAGGATTGGGTCAGATAAATTGGCAGCAGATGTTACATTGGGGAAGAGGACACATTAGGAATGGAAAACAAATTGGAAGGGATTGACACATTGGAAGGGAGAGAACCAAGGGACGGTGGGGACAGACTTGGAAATGGAGACACATTGGGAGGTGAGGGTGGAGGTGGTGGGTAATGTTTCTTGCCAACTTTTCTTTTCCTGGCCGTTTTGCTGGTTCCGCGGCGTTGTTTTTTTTTCTCTGTTCCTGGGGTGCTGCACTCGGCTGCATGGTGGAAGTTGAAGGCTACATGGCTGCTGCACTTGGCTGCATGGTGGAAATTGAAGGCTGCATGGCTGCTGCACTCGGCTGCATGGTGGAAGTTGGAGGCTGCATGGTTGCTGCACTCGGCTGCGTGGTGTAGCTGGGTACTTTAGGATCAGTCATAATGTCCAGCAGTGGTGGATAGGTCACTTGCGCTGTCATCGGTTGTTGAGCAGACAGGTATCCAAGTCCTTGAGATGTTTGGAAAGGTGCTGGAGGATTCTGCCACTGCTGCTATGCTGGCCCTTGTTGACCTGTAGGAAACGAAGTTTGTGCCTGCTGCTGATATCGGGACTGCTGCAATGCCTGGCTATAAGCAGCCTGGCAGGCCTGCATCACATTCAGCTGGAGATCAGGCGGTAGGATTTCCTACACGCACCGCTCTATTGATGAAAAAAAATGTTGCGCCAGTCTCTGAAGGTCGGCTTCCAGGTGGTCAAATCGTCTGTGGACTTCCTGGAAAAGTGTGTTCACCTGAGTTAACCCACTATCCAGTCTTTCTAAAACCGCCTTCATCGCATCCCGGAAGATCAAGCCTAAGTGAAGAAACTCGGGCATGACTGGCCTCTCCCAGGACCTCTGCCGCTGACCAGAAGACCCAACAAAACCAGTGGCAGAGGACTGGGAGAGAGGAAAACCAGATGGACCGGCTGCCTGTTCCCCAGCCTGTGAAGCCAGCCTGGTTGCTGCATCACTGGTTGATGATTGGGATTGGGCCGATTCGTTGGCTGGTCGATGAGGGGCGCTCCAACTAAGGATTGGTTGTTTGTGCTGCACCAGGTTCTGTGTGGAAAATAAATGAAAAACATTAGTGAAAAAAATTATATTTATATAATAGTAAGACAACACAAAAGATACTCACATTCGCTGACCAAGCGCAGTCCTCAGAAACGAACGTAGACGATGGTATTTATATTTTCTGAGCGTTGGAGCAGCACCACTTTGAACCCAAATCTCCTCTCTCATGTCCTGATTGAAGCGATCCTTCATCAAACACCAAGGGACTTTTATTCTCTTCACTGTGAAGGGGTAAAAAAAGGAAAAAATTATTTGTAAAACAATCCATCTACATTACCAGGTTCACTACCGTGACCACATTGCAATACTTACCAAAATCCTTTCTGGCATGTGTAGTGGCACAGTCCCAATCAGCCAGCAGCAATCTTGCCACTTCTTCCCAGAGTTATCGAATCAATGCAGAGTATGAATGATTACGATCGCGGGGATCCGACAACGCTGCTCGCTCTTGCACAGAATGAATGAGTTGGTCGTTATCAATCTCTGGCTTTTCTTCCTCACGTTGTGGAACCTATAGATCAAATAAAAAAAAAGAATTGTAAGTAAAACTGAAAACAAATTAAATTACAACTCTGATGGTATGTGCACACGTTGCGGATATAGATGCGTTTCCGGACGAACAGAAACGCATCAGATCCGCAGTGTAGTGCACAGCCAATATAAGGCTATGGGAAACGCAGGTTTGTTGTGCACGTGCTGTAGAAAAAAACCGTGCGTATTCGCGGCGTTTTATTTTCCGCAGCATGTCAGTTCTTCATGCTGTGCGGAACTGCAGCGTTTCTGCACCCATTGACTTGCATTGAGTCGGGCACTTCTGCGGCAAAACCGCAGGTCTAAAAATCTTCAGTTTTGCTGCGGATGAAACGCTGCAGATCGGGAGGAGGGAAGAGTGTGGGCGGTGACTGTGTGCGTGTATAGTGTGCGGGCTATGTGTGTCTGTGTGGGGGGTCTGCGGGAGTTAGCTGGGGTTCGCGGGGCTGTGCGGAGCTGTCCATGGGGTCTGCGGGGGTTGCCGGGACTGTCCATGGAGTTTGCGGGGGTTGCCAGGACTGTGAGGGGGTTGCCAGGGCTGTCTGTGGGGGTTGCCGGGGTTGTCCGAGGGGTCTCGTGCCAGGGCTGGTTGCCAGGGCTGTGTGTGTATGCAGGCATCATCCAATGGGACTACTAGTCCCATCCGGCTATGCCTGCCACAGTGACAGTGAGTGACACATTAGCCAATGATGTGACAGTAGTAGTCCCATCATCCGGCTAATTTGTTGAATGTAAAAAAAAAAACATACAGAACATACATTACATATAACATACAGAACATACACATAAAATATAACACATAACATAGAGTACATACTTACCATCACCTAATCCCCGATGCCCTCGTCTCCTTTAATAAAAATAAAATAATAAAACAACCTATACATTACCTTCCCGCCGTAGTCCAATTATTAACGAGTCCCACGACGATCTCCGGTGTAGAACACTGACATCGGGTGATGTCAGTGCTCTACAGGGCCACGATGCACTGACAGCAGAGGGAACCCTCCGCTATGTATATTCCTCCGCCGCCGGGAGAGAGTGAGGTCACTTAAGTTCATTCTCTCACCGGCAATGCTGGGTGAGAAAATTCCCACACAGCATTGCCATAAAGTGAGAGCCTGAACTCAGGTAACCTCAGTGATGCACTGCAGAAGCCATTGTCTCCTGTCACTTCATCACTGGGAGGCACTATAGAGCAGTGACATCAACTGATGTCACTGTTCTATAGGGGAAATCGTCGTGGGACACTCGTTATTAATTGTACTGCGTCAGACAGGGAGTATACAGTTGGTTTATTTTTTTACTTTTTATTATAGGAGACCGAGGGTGTCGCATGGATTAGGCGTGCAATAAAAATATGAAAACCGTGTTGTTTTATTTTAGTAAAATACTTTATTCTTATGTGTGTGTTTTTTAAACCCTTTCAAACTATAAGATTAATAACGGATAGGTGTCTTATTGACGCCTCTCCATTATTAACCGGGCTTAATGTCACCTTACAATAGCAAGGTGACGTTAACCCCTTATTACCTCATATGCCACCGCTACACGGCAGTGGGAAGAGAGGGGCTAAATGATGGAATTGGCGCATCGAACAGATGCGCCAATTCTGGGGCTGCTGGGTGCTGGTATTTTTAGCCAGGGGGATGTGCCAATATCCATTGCCCCTTCCTAGGCTATGAATATCAGCCGGCAGCTGTCTGCGTAGCCTTTCTGGCTATAAATTATAGGGGGACCGCTCGTCATTTTTTGGGGGGGTCCCCCTATTTTAATAGCCAGTGAAGGCTAGCTGCGGGCTGATATTATTATTATTAATTTATATAGCGCCATTAATTCCATGGTGCTGTACATTAGAAGGGGTTACATACAAAGTTATAGATATAGTTTACAGTAAACAAATTTACAATGATAGACTGGTAGAGAGGGGAGAGGACCCTGTCCTTGCGGACTTACATTCTAGGGATATTCATAGCCTGGGAAGCTCCGTGGGTATTAACCCCTTCCCAGGCTAAAAATATTGGCCCCAGCCATCGGCTTTCCCCCTCTGGCGCAGAAAATTGTGCTGGAGCCCACGCCATTCTTTTTTTAAATTAAAAATATTGCGTGAAGATTTTGTGTGTGTGTGTGTCTTTATTTATGTACAATCTAGCTAACTTATCTATCTTCTATCTCTATCTATCTATTATCTTATCTATCTATCCCATATCTATCTATCTATTATCTATCTATCATAGAAATACATGCAGCCGCACGCTCCAGTCCGACTGCCGGCGGGAGTGCCAGGTGTTCATGCGAGAGACTCACATGAGAATTGTGCATGATTCTCGCATGTGTGATCCCGGCCTAATACATAAAGTTGTTTTATTATCCAGAATAGAATAAAGTTATTATATGTAACTGTTTTATATTTTTTTTTCTTTTGTACAGATCAAACTGGTTATCATTGATAGCATTGCCTTTCCTTTTCGACATTCCTTTGAAGACCTCTCCTTACGGACGCGACTCCTAAATATGTTGGCACAGCAGTTATTAAACATTGCTAATCAACACAAACTAGCAGTAAGTGCATCCATAACAGCATTCATGCTACAAAGTTAAAAAATATCTGGATTTTTTTTTAAGAACACCTTTATTTTAATTTTTTTTTTTTTAAATATATGAAATATTTAAAGTTTTCATCTATAGGAGTTAGTGAGCTTCAGTCGCTATTATGTGTGGGTCTCCAAGTTAATTGTGTTCAAAGTGAAGAAAGTACTGCTGGATACTGCTGAATCATTGAAGTCCTTTATTAAATCTTCATTAAAAATCCATGTGCATGTGAAAGGGAGAGAGTAGGATAATGTTGACGTATTTAGACCTCTCTGTAGGAGAATGGGTATTGAGTTGCAAAATCCAAAGTGCTTCTCTATTGAGCAGGGCTTTACGCCATTCATCGCCCCCTCTGGGTTTGTCAACCCTTTAAATTCCCAAAAAAATTGTAAACTGCCAATATGTTTATCTAAAAAATATTTAGCAGCACCTGAGATGTTCAGTTTTCATTTTATGTATATCCGCTACATATTCAGCAATTCTGGACTAAATTTTTTCATATTGTACAGCCAACATATTGCAACCTGCAACAAATGCATCCTACGATATAAACACATATGTGGTGTCACAATTGAGGAGCGGATTCCATTCGTAATGCCATTATTAGCAGAAAATTTATTTGTTTTGTTAACATATTGGCAAGTGTTGCATTTATTGCCACCACATCTAAAACATAATACGTAATGCAAGCCAGTATTGTTGTGTTGAGAACAAAATAGTTTAGAGACAGTGCATCACCTATGGAACCCACCTTTTTAAAGTTTGCTCTCGCTGCTGTAGATTCTCTCATGCGAGAGATTTAGGCTGATTATGCTAATGTCACTCAGTTCAAACTCTGCCAGATTTTGATCCAAGTGTCATCTAATCCAATTCTCTTGCACAAGAGAATCGCAGCACTGATGCGGAAAAGACAGAAATTAATTTCTCTGTTTTCTGTGTCTGCGGATGTTGGACTGCACTCGGATGACATGAGTGCAGTCCGATGTTTCACACGCACCCATAGACTGGTATGGGTGCGCATGATCCGATCATTGGATGCACCCACAGCATGCTGCAATTGTTTTCTTATGCCCAATCTGCCTGAGAAAATAATCGCAGATCTGCATTTCCCATAGTATAACATTCGTCCGAGTGCAATCCAATAAAACATCAGATAATACTCGGCCGTGTTATACACTCGTGTAAGCGAACCCTTAGAATAACCACTAATTCCATTTTCTCATTATTTTTTTTTTAAAGCAAGGTATTCTTATTAAGAATAGGCAGGTATATAAGAACAATCCCTTTGATTTCATTAAATTGCAAGCAATAACTTGTGTAAAAAAATGATAGATGTTTAGATGATTTGTAATTCTTTTTGTTTATCTTTTGTATTCTTTTTTTCTCCTTCGCCTCATTGGGGGACACAGACCATGGGTGTTATGCTGCTGCCACTAGGAGGACACTAAGTAAAACAGACAAGTTTAGCTCTTCCGCAGTATACACCCTCTGCTGGCACTAGGTTGAACCAGTTCTTGCTTAGTGTCTGTAGGAGGCATTTGGGTCTGGCTTCAGACCCCATCATTTTTTATTTTCCTTTTTGATTTTTCTGTAAATTTTTATTTTTTAATTAACGGAGTGAAAGGGGCGACGGATCCTTTCAAGGGACCGATCGCCCCCAAATCATCAACAGGCGAGAACGCAGAGTGTCGCCTCCCCGTACCCTCTCCTGCGACGACTGGGCCATGCCTGAGCTCACTTTAGGGGCGACGGTTCCTTCACGGTCACGTTCTCCCCACACCAGCAACAGGTGAGCACATGGAGTGTCACCTTCATGTATCCTCTCCTGGAGCCAGGCCTATAGCCGGACAACTTGCCTGTTTTTTCAACGATATACAGAGGTCCCATCTATTGACGTCCGTGCAGCCCCCACTGCATCACCACTGTTTCAAAGCGGACGATGGAAGGAGGCGGACAACTCCTTCTCCACCTCCCTGTCAAAGGGATGGTGGATTGAGGGTGGACTATGTGACAGCACCCCGCAGCAACATCCTGCAGCAACAGGCCCCGGAAGAAGCCCACGCGAAATGCGCGTCGGGGCGTAAAGTGCGGATCTCTTGACAGCTATGGGTAAGAAATAAGTATGGGGTTATTACCTACTGACTCACTGGCAAGGGATCGTTATGATATCCATACCTCACTTGGGGATTACCTTGCCTTTGCTAGTCTGTGTCTCTGGGGCCTCTCTAACATAATATAGTTGCATGGGCAATATACATACTGGGACTCCTTGCTGTCACTAGCGCCGCACTGTGTTGCACCTAGTTCTTTCTTTGACACTCTGCCATATTAATGCTGTATTATTTTGTCTATTTCTTGTACATATGATGTATTTATTAATAAAATAATGATGTGATTTTATTTGTGGATATAGACTCCTTTTTCATGTATGTTTAAAAATCCTGCAGTACCCAGTTCTGCTACATCTGCGGTGGTACATCCTGCAGCACCCAGCTCTGCTACATCTGCAGTGGTACATCCTGCAGCACCAGCTCTGCTACATCTGCGTGGTACATCCTGCAGCACCCAGCTCTGCTACATCTGCAGTGGTACATCCTGCAGCACCCAGCTCTGCTATACCTGCGGTGGTACATCTTGCAGCACCCAGCTCTGCTACATCTGCGGTGGCACTTCCTGCAGCACCCAGCTCTGCAACACCTGCGCTGGTACATCCTGCGGCACCCAGCTCTGCTACATATGCGGTGGCACATCGGGTAAGTGCACCGTCGGGTGGTGACAGGAGGGCATGGTATGGGGACGCAGAGGGTCCTGGTCCCATGGGAGGAGTGTCCCGGTTCCGGCGGTGAGTTCCCGTTTTTTTCGGGCCTACGCGAAGGTCGGCCCCGAAAATTTAGTCCCCGGCTTCTAGCTGGACTAGGCCGCATCTTGTAATTCCACCCACAGGCCGGCGGCTTCTACCACGATTCGGGCGCTTCTTGTCCTCAACGAGAAGTGCCCTTTCTATTCTTGGCGGCCATCTTCCCTGGTTAAAGCAGGGGACCCCGGTCCCCAGCGACTGCGGAGGGGCAATTTCCCTGAAGAATACCGCTGACAGGAGCGCTGTGAGCAGCGCTGAGGACACCATCCCTGGGACACCATCATTGGGACACAGAACCTGGGTAAACTGAGCTTAACCCCATCTCTGCAGTATTGCCTGCCCCCTTGTTTTCCCCCGCTGCAGTACCTTACAGGGGCCGTCAAGGGTACATTATGTCACAATTTAAGGCATCCAAAAAGCCTAGCAAAACTCACACAGTGATTTCCACCTCATGTACCACTTGCCACACTTTGTTGCCCCGGGGCCACAATACACCGTTTTGCATGACCTGTGACCCTGTATGCGTCCAGGAGCCCTCTGCCACCCCCGACCCTAGTGGACCTAGTCTCCCTGAGTGAGCTATGTCTCTGTCACAGTCTGTGGCTACTCTGGCCAAGGCAATAGAGCCCCTCCAGGATCCCTCCTCAAGTCAGGGCATCCAATTGCTTGCTGTGAAGAGTCCCTCAGCTATGCGGGAGCCATCGGCTAGCAGGGGCCGTTTTCCATCTGAGAATGCACAGGCTTATAGAAGACGGATCCATACCACGTCCCCCGGGCACTCTCGTGCTTCGGCGTCCGTGAGTTCTGTTCCTCGCTCCCCCTCTTCAGGGGTTCGCATTGAACATGACTCAGAATATGAGTCTGAGGGGTCCATTGACCTGGACTTGCAGTAATATCAGGAGACAGTTGATTCCCTCATTGAGGCGGTCAACAAAACTCTGAAGGTGGAAGAGGACGCTACATCCACCTCAGATCGCGCAGTGTTCTTTAAGAGGACTAAATGGGCTCATAGGGTGTTTGTCAATCACCCCGAATTTAAGGACATGGTTCAGAGACATAGGAATCGGCCGGATAAATTTTTTACAGGGCAAAGTCCTCTTGAGACAAGATACCCCTCTGCTCCTGATCTAAGGAAAGATTGGATCGAGTGTCCTTCAGTGGATCCTCCTGTATCGCGTCTCGCATCCAAAACCCTGTTAGCCTTGTTTGACGGTTCCTCAATTAAAAATCCCACTGACCAACAGATTGACAACCTTGCTCAGTCAGTCTTTGAAGCCTCTGGCTCAGCTCTTCTTCACATCCTTCGCTGCGACCTAAGTGGCTAAAGCTGTGGTCGCTTGGGGCAGAGGCTCGGACTAAAGCCATTCAGGACAGTAACCTTCACCTGAGACAGCAAGTCTGGCTATCCAGATCTCTCAGGCTGGGGAGTATGGGTGCAAGCTTCTCTTGATGCGGCTAACTGCGCGGCTTCTGCAGCCGCAAATGCCTCACCATCAGGAGGGCACTATGGCTCAGAGTGTGGCGAGCAGACTCCGCTTCCAAAAAAAATCATTGACCTCTCAGCTTTAAAAGTGGACCAACTTATCTCCGACGCTACTGGAGGGAAAAGTAAATTCCTTCCACAACGAAAGGCCAGTAGACCTGTTTGTAGTAAACAGCAAGTTCAGCTCTGGCCCTTTCCTACCAACTCGAGCTGGCCCGCTATGACCGCCTCGTCCAGACCAGGCCACTCATCTCATAAGGTCAAAGGTTCCCAGAAGATCCAAAGAATCCAGATCCCATAGATTCTCTGCACAATGACTCGTTGCAGTATCAGGGTGGCGCCAACAAGGTAGGTGGACGTCTACTTTGGTTCTGTCAGGCCTGGCTCTCAGTCATTTACGACGAGTGACTCAGGGATCTGGTGTCCTCCGGATACAAAATAGTTTTCTTCTCGGCCCACAGAACGGGTTTTCCTGTCTTGTCCCCCCAAAACAGAGACGCAGGCAATATCCCTTTACCGAGCCATAGACTCTCTCCGCAGGGATGGAGTCATTGTTCCGGTTCCGCAAAGCAAAATGTTCGAGGGGTTTTACTCAAACCTATTTGTGGTTTCAAAGAAGGACGGAACGGTACGTCCCATACTGGATCTAAAACTATTAAACAAGTTCGTCAAAGTTCATCACTTCAGAATGAAGTCTCTCCACTCAGTCATCACCTTCATGGAGAAGGGGGGAGTTCCTAGAATCCATCGACATTCGCGATGCTTACTTTCATATCCTGATTTTTCCCTCTCACCTAAGATTCCTAATGGAAACAGTGCCATTCGCTCAATTTCATCTCCGTTCTCTGCAACACTCTCTTCTGACTGCCTGGGACAGGAGCCGTTCTCTCTCGATCGTTGGATTTGTCTTTCTAAGCGAGTCAGGCAGACCCTCAGATGGTGGACTTCTCGGCTGGGAATCTGTATTCCGTCATCACACTTCCCAGGGCCGCTCTTCTGCTCTATAGTCGCGTGTTGTGAATGGACTTGAAATGAGTTCTGAGCAGAGGCTCCCTCTGGTGGTTACAAGTGGTACTGGACTGTCCAGTGAAGATTGTGAGGATTGGGAATCAGGTGTTACTGACTGGTCTTATATAAGGGAGTCGCCTTCCCATCAGGGTTGCCGGTGATCAATTGTTCTGGTCTCAATCCTTGATTCCTGTTTCCTTTGTAGCCTGCTGTGTCGTGTCTGCATCTCCTGCTAACAGATAAGACATTTTCTTCTTTTTGTTTTTGTGCTTGATTTTTGCATTTTGTCCTGCACTTCTGTGGGGGCCTTCAGGGACCCCTCCGGGGGCTTTTGCCCTCTCAGTTTAGTTCAGCCACTGATGTTTGTACATTTGCTTTTTCCAGTTTTTTCAGTGGCTGCTGTTTTGATTTTGTTACACCAGAGAACTAATTTAGGTGGTAGAGGTCGTGTGATGTCAGGTGTTTTTGAAATTAGTAGAGTTGGTGCTTTTCAGGGTTTTTTGGGATTGCAGTAAGTGCCCTTCCTATCCTTTTCTATTTAGGTAGTTTGGGCCCCAACGTTTGCTCATACTATTTTCTGTCTGTGTCAGTATTTCTTCTTGTCTAACCGCCATTACATGTTTGGGGGCTTTCTATGTTCTTTGGGGATCTGCTCCGGGGCAGATAGCTTTCCTCTTTCTATCTTTAGGTGTAGTTAGTTTCTCAGGCTGTGACGAGGCGTCTAGGACCAACGTAGGAACGCTCCACGGCTGCCTCTAGTTGTGGTGGTTAGTCAGGGTACTGCAATCTCATAGATTCCAACTGCTCTGGTGTATTTCCTTTTTTACCTGCACTCCTCAGCTACCGAAACATAACAGTCGCGTCTCCCGATCAACGTTCTGGAGATAAGAACAATCAAATTGGCTCTTCTCCGCTGGGCCGAGAGGAACCATTCGATCATTTCCCCTGGGGGTAGAGATTTGGGCGGCAGACTTTCTCAGCCATCAGGGTCTCGCGTCGGGAGAATGGTCTCTTCATCCGGAGGTCTTTCAGCAGTTCTGTCATCGCAGGAGGACGCCAGATGTGGATCTGATAGCCTCAAAGCTAGACGTCGCTCTGGGCTGGCTATGCCAGGCGTGGTATGCGGAGCTAGTGCAACTCCACTGACGTCCCCTGGCGATTGCCGGATCATCCAGTCCTGCTTTTCCAGGGCCTGATTTGCCACCAGTACTCAGGGGGCCCTGTGTTTAACGGCTTGGCTGTTGAATCCTGGGTCCTAACCCAAGATGGGTTCTCCCAAGAGGTGGTTTCCACTATGATTAGTGTCTGTAAACCCGCGTTGGTTCGCATTTATCATTGCACCTGGAAGGGCTTTTTTCTCTTGGTGAAGAGACCACGGACATTCACCTCTCGTCTTTTCCATTCCATCCATTTTGGATTTTCTCCAGATTGGTCTGGAGTCAGGCCTCGCGCTAAGTTCGCTCAAAGGGCAGGTTTTAACCTTGTCTGTGCTGTTCCAATGCAAAATTGCTACCAGGGTACAGGTGAAGACCTTTATTCAAGGACTTTCCCACATGGTACCTGCCTATGACAGGCCCTTGGAGTAATGGGACCTTAATATTTTGGTCCTGAGGGCATACCTCCCAACTTTTGAAGATGGGAAAGAGGGACAAAGGTTGCGATGTGCTGCGCGCGCCGCGGCATATTTTAGGCCACGCCCAGACCACACCCATTTCACAACTGGTCACACCCATGTCCACGCCCCTACCACACCCATTTAGCACTGGTGATCACACTGACTAGTACTGAGGGCACACTGGTACTGAGTAAAAGAAAGAACAGAGAGAGAAAAAAGAAAACAGAGAGAAAGGAGAGAGAAAGAAAGGGGAAAGCAAGAAAGAACAGAGAAAGTAGAGAGAGAAAGAAATAAACAAAGAAAGGGGAAAGAAAGAACAGAGAGAAAAAAAAACAGGAGAAAGAAAGAACAGGGAGGGAAAGAAAGAGGGGAAAGAAATAACAGAGAGAGAAAGACGGGAAAGAAAGAACAGAAAAAAAGAGGGGACAGAAAAAAAGACAGAGAGAAAAAAGAAAGAGGGGAAAGAATGAACAGAGAGGGAGAGAGAAAGAACAGAGAGAGAAAGCAAGAAAGAAAGAGGAAAGAAAGAACAGAGATAGAGAGAAAGAAAGAACAGATAGAAAAGAAAGAAAAGAATAGAGAGGGAAAGAAAGAGGGGACAGAAAGAATAGAGAGAGAAAGAAAGAGGGGACAGAAAGAATAGAGAGAGAAAGAAAGAAAGAGGGGACAGAAAGAACAGAGAGAGAAAGAAAGGGGAAAGAAAGAACAGAGAGAGAAAAAAGAAAAAGGGGAAAGAAAGAAAGAAAGAACAGAGAGAGAGAGAGAGAGAGAAAGAAAGAACAGAGAGAAAGAAAGAGGGAATGAAAAGAGAGAGAAAAAGAAAGAAAGAGGGGAAAGAAAGAACAGAGAGGGAGAGAGAAAGAAAGAGGGGAAAGGAAGAACAGAGAGAAAGAAAGAGGGAAAGAAAGAACAGAGAGAGAGAGAAAGAAAAAAAGAACAGAGAGAAAGAAAGAAAGAGGGGAAAGAACATAGAAAGAGGGGAAAGAAAGAACAGAGAGATAGAGAAAAAGAAAGAAACAGAGAGAAAGAAAGAGGGGACAGAAAAAAAGAACAGAGAAAAAAAGAAACAACAGAGGGAGAGAAAGAAGGGAAAGAAATAACAAAGAGAGAAAGAAAGAACAGAGATAGAGAGAAAGAAAGAATGGGAAAGAAAGAACAGAGAGAGAGAAAGAACAGAAAGAAAGAGAAAGAAAGAACAGAGAGATAGAAAGAGAAATAAAGAAAAAGATAGAAAGAGGGAAAGAAAGAACAAAGAAAAAGAAAGAGAGAGAAAGAAAGAAGAAAGAAAGAAGAGAGAGAAGAAAGAGAAAAATGAAAGGGGAAAGAAAGAAAGAACAGAGAGATAGAAAGAGGGAAAGAAAGAACAGAGAGAAAGAAAAGAAAAAGAACAGAGAAAGAAAGATGGGAAAGAAAGAACAGAGAGAGAGAAAGAGGGGAAAGAAAGAAAGAACAGAGAGAAAGAGGGGAAAGAGAGAGAGAAAGAAAAAAA
>JARQOD010000002.1:291162002-291198638 GCA_033576555.1 Oophaga sylvatica
CGATAACGTTCTGGAGATAAGAACAATCAAATTGGCTTTCCCGCGGGGCCAAAGGAACCATTCTATTTCCCCTGGGGTAGAGTTTGGGGCAGACTTTCTCGCCATCGGTTTTCTCGCGTGGGGAGAATGGTTTTCATCCGGGGGTTTTTTCAGCTTTGCTTCCAGAGGACGCCAGATTGGTCTATAGCCTAAAAAGACTCGCTGGGGCGGCACCCACGGGTAGGGGAGCTAGTGCAACCCCCTGCCCCCCCTTTGCGATTCCGATCATCCAGTCCTTTTTTTTCCAGGCCTTTTTTTTGCCACCATCCCGGGGGCCCTGTTTTAAAAAGCTTGGCTGTTAATTTTCCTGGTTCCAACCCAAGGGGGGTTCTCCCAAAGGGGTTTTCCCCCACAGATTTTCTGAAAACCCGGTTTTTTGCATTTATCATTCCCCCGGAAAAGGGCTTTTTTTTTTTGGGGAAGAGACCAGGCTTACCCTCTTTTCCATTCCATCCATTTTGGGGTTTTCTCCAGTTGGGTCTGGATCGGCCCCGGGGCTAATTCGCTCAAAGGGGGGTTTTAACCTTTTGTGTGTTCCAAGAAAAATTTTCTCCCGGGGACGGAAACCTTTTTTTAAAGGTTTTTCCCAAAAAAAATTTTGGAACCGCCTTGACAGGCCCGGAGAAAAGGGGACCTTTTTTTTTTGGTCCTGAGGGATACCCCCAATTTTAAATGGGAAAGAGGGACAAAGTTTCGATGTCTGCCCGCGCCGGGGATATTTTAGCCCCCCAACCACACCCTTTCACAACGGGGCACCCCATGTCCCGGGCCCCCACCCCCCCCATTGCATGGTGACACACTGTATTACTGAGGCACACGGGATTTAGAAAAGAAAGAACAAGGAAAAAAAGAAACAGAGAGAAAGGAGAGAGAAAAAAAGGGGAAACAAGAAAGACAAGAAAGAGAGAAAAAGAAAAAACAAAAAAGGGGAAGAAAAACAGGGGAAAAAAAAAAACCGGAGAAAGAAAAAAGGGGGGGAAAAAAAGGGGGAAAGAAATAACAGGAGAGAAAGGGGGGGAAAAAAGAACAGAAAAAAGAGGGGAAAAAAAAAAAAAACAAGAGAAAAAAAAGAAGAGGGGAAAGAAGAACAGAGAGGGAGAGAAAAAAAACAGAGAAGAAAGAAAAAAAAAAGGGGAAAAAAAACAGAGATAGAAAAAAAGGAAAGAACAATAGAAAAAAAAGAAAAAAATAGAGGGGGAAAAAAAGGGGACAGAAAGAATGAAAAGAAAAAAAGGGGGGAAAGAAAGAATAGGGGAAGAAAGAAAAAAAGGGGGACAAAAGAAGAGAAGAAAAAAGGGAAAAAAAAAGAAGAAAAAAAAAAAAAGGGGGAAAAAAAGAAAGAAAAAAAAAGGGAGGGGAGAGGGGAAAAAGAAAGAACAGAGAAAAAAAAAGGGGGAATAAAAGAGGAAAAAAGAAAAAAAGGGGAAAGAAAGAACAGGAGGGGAGAAAGAAAGGGGGAAAGGAAAAAAGAAAAGAAAGGGGAAAAAAGAAAGAGAAAGAGAAAAGAAAAAAAGAACAGAGAGAAAGAAAGAAAGAGGGGAAAGAACATAGAAAGAGGGAAAGAAAGAACAGAGAGATAGAGAAAAAGAAAGAAACAGAGAGAAAGAAAGAGGGGACAGAAAAAAAGAACAGAGAAAAAAAGAAACAACAGAGGGAGAGAAAGAAGGGAAAGAAATAACAAAGAGAGAAAGAAAGAACAGAGATAGAGAGAAAGAAAGATGGGAAAGAAAGAACAGAGAGAGAGAAGAACAGAAAGAAAGAGAAAGAAAGAACAGAGAGAAAGAAAGAGAAATAAAGAACAGAGAGATAGAAAGAGGGGAAAGAAAGAACAAAGAAAAAGAATAGAGAGAGAAAGAAAGAAGAAAGAAAGAAGAGAGAGAAAGAAAAGAGAAAAATGAAAGGGAAAGAAAGAAAGAACAGAGAGATAGAAAGGGGAAAGAAAGAACAGAGAGAAAGAAAGAAAAAGAACAAGAAAGAAGATGGGAAAGAAAGAACAGAGAGAGAGAAAGAGGGGAAAGAAAGAAAGAACAGAGAGAAAGAGGGGAAAGAGAGAGAGAAAGAAAAAAAGAACAAGAGAAAGAAAAGGGGAAAGAACAGAGAGAGAGAAAAAGAAAGGGGGAAAGAAAGAACAGAGAGATAGAGAGAAAGAAAGAAAGGAAAAAAAACAGAGATAGAAAGAAAGAAAGGGGGAAAGAAAGAACAGAGAGAAAGAAAGAAAAAGAACAGAGAGAAAGAAAGATGGGAAAGAAAGAAAGATGGGAAAGAACAGAGAGAGAAAGAAATCAAGATTCTATAAAGATACTATAGCAGCCTGGCTCCCATTGTAGTGCCCACCTAAACCCTCCCGGTGCAGGAGATATCATGATCCGCTCACATGGCCGACATCCCCGATTCCAAGGCGAGGACATGGTGATGGATCTGAAGCATTCCCTGAAGTGCCTCCATGGTTCCGTCACAATCTCCTCCTGAAATTACCTCATTTCTGGTCATTTTTCAGCACGTCACTTCTGGTGGAACATCACGTGCGAGTTCGGTTCTCCGGCATGTACTCCTGTGTCCACGGGAAAAGCTCCCGGCCGGGACAGCGGGGCAGACTCTCAAAATCGGAGTGTCCCGCTGAATTTAGGACGGTTGGGAGGTATGAATGCTCCCCACCATACACCTTGTACACGCACGGCTCTGCACACCTCATACACACACGGTTCTGCTTTGTATCCCTCGTACACACACGGCTCTGCTCCGTCCCCTCGCACACACAAGGCTCCACTCAGTATACACAAGGTTCCACTTTGTACACACGCAGCCACGCTTTGTACACCTTGTACACACACGACTCCACTCCGTAAACCTTGTACACATGCGGCTTTGCAGCATACACCTCGTACACACGCTGTTCTGCTCCATACACCTCGTACACACGCGGCTCCTCTAAAATACACAAAAGGCTCCACTCCATAACACACACGGCTCTGCTCCACTCTGTACACACACGGCTCAAGCACGGTGCCCTGTGTGTATGGAGCTGAGCGGCTCAGCTCCGTACACTTCACACACAGGGCTCCGTTTCTACACACACAGCACTGCTACATCCACCTCGTACACACGGCTCAGCTCCGTAAGCCTCGTACACGCGCGGCTCAGCTCCGTAAGCCTCGTACACACGTGCGGCGCCGGCTCCGTGCACGTCGTACACGCGCGGCTCGGCTCCGTGCACCTCGTACAGATACACGGCTCCGCTCCATCCAATCGTACAGACACGGTTCTGCTACATCCAACTTGTACACACAAGGCTCCGAAACCGTACACCTCTACACACTACAGCACTGCTACATCCACCTCGTACACGGGCGGCTCCGCTCCGTGCACCTCGTACATGTGCGGCTCTGCTCCGTGCACCTCGTACAACGGGCGGCTGTGCTCCGTGCACCTCGTACACATGCGGCTCTGCTCCGTGCACCTCGTGCACGCGCGGCTCCGCTCCGTGCACCTCGTACACGCGCTTCTCCGCTCCATGCACCTCGTACACGCGCGGCTCCGCTCCGTGCACCTCGTACACGCGGACTCCGCTCCCTGCACCTCGTACACGCGGGGCTCCGCTCCGTGCACCTCGTAAAACACGGGGCTCCGCTCCGTGCACCTCGTACACGCGGGGCTCCACTCCGTCATCTCGTACACGTGTGGCTCCGCTCTGGGCACCTCACAAAACGCGCGGCTCCTCTCCGTGCACCTCATACACGCGCAGATCCCTCTGTGCACCTCGTACATGTGCGGCTTAGCTCCGTGCACCTCGTACAAGCGCGGCTCCGCTCCATGCACCTCGCACACGCACGGCTCCACTACATCCAACTCGTACACACACGGCTCTGCTCCGTACACCTCGTACACATACAGCACTGCTACATCCATCTCGTACACACACGGCTCTGCTCCGTACACACTACATCACTGCTACATCCATCTTGTACACACACGGCTCCGCTCCGTACACCTCGTACACACACGGCTCCGCTCCGTACACCTCGTACACACACGGCTCTGCTCCGTACACCTCTTACACACACGGCTCCGCTCCGTACACCTCGTACACACACGACTCTGCTACATCCAACTTGTACACACTACAGCACTGCTACATCCACACTGTAAACCCGAGTCCCAATCCCCACACACAAACTTGCCCTCATCCAGCACCATGACAACCCATCACAGCAGAGTCCTGCTCACAACAAGGACACAGATCATGTGACCCCTGACTCCTCCCCTCCTGTGACCTCATCACAGGTCCTGTGGGCACAGAAGAGTACAGCATAGCAGTGTCATTGCTAGCTGTGAACGGCTGAGCTGTAGAGACAGGGAGGGCAGGAAGGGGTGCATGGGGGGCGTGGCGGCTTATCTCACTGCGGGGCACATAGTGTCCTCAGCGGACGGGGGAGTCAGAATCGGTACTGTCCCGCTCAAATCCGGGACAGTTGGGAGGTATGCCTGAGAGTTCTCCAGGAGGTTCTTTTCGTACCTCTGCAGGGCGTATCGCTGACTTTTCTTTATGGAAAGTAGCTTTTCTAGTTGCGATTATGTTAATCAGACGGGTCTCTGAGCTGGCAGCTCTGTCCTGTCAAGCCCTTTTCCTATCTTCTCTCCAGGACACGGCGGTTTTAAGGACGTTCCCATCTTTTCTTCCCATGGTTGTCTCTTCCTTCCATCAAACGAAGACATTGTGTGGCCCTTGTTTTTTCCCGGCACCAGTCCATCGTATCGAAGGGGCTCTTCACACTCTGGATATGGTGAGAACTCGAGGCAGTTTGTTTCGCGGACAGCGTTTCTTCGGCAAGGTGGATGCACTATTCGTGCTTCCAGAAGGGCACAGGAAGGGTCCAGCCGCTTCTAAGACCACAATAGCCAGGTGGTTCCGCTCGGCTAATTATGAGTCCTACAGCGTCAGAGGCAAGCCTATCCCAGTGGGGATTAAGGCTCACTCCACTTGGGCGGTGGGCACTTCTTGGGCCATTCGGCACCAAGCATCAGCAGAACAGGTTCGCAAAGCTGCGACTTGGTCCAGTCCGCACACTTATGCAAAGCAATACAATATTCACACTCAGGCTTCTGCAGATGGGGCCATCGGCCGATGGATTCTGCAAACGACAGTAACACATCTGTAGCCTGTTGGTACATGGGGTTTCATCTGTTGGGTTGTTCCCCACCCGGTGACTGCTTTAGGACGTCCCATGGTCTGTGTCCCCAATGAGGCGAGTAGAAATAGGGATTTTTGTGTACTCACTGTAAACACTTTTCTTAGCCAATCATTGAGGGACACAGCATCAACTCTGTTAGCCTGATGGCTTGTGTTTGTTCTTTAGTTGACATGTTCTACTCTTGTTGTTACTTATGAGCTCCTACTACTTTGTTACCGAACTGGTTCAAGCTAAAGCCAGCAGAGGGTGTATACTGCAGATGAGGAGCTAATCTTATCTGTTTTTGTTTAGTGTCCTCCTAGTGGCAGCAGCATAACACCCATGGTCTGTGTCCCCCAATGATTGGCTCCGAGAAAAGGATTTTACGGTGAGTACACAAAAATCCCTATATTCAAAAGGGTTGTTCATTGGATATTTTTGAACTTTTATTTCTGCCCCATTCGGCATCCAGTTTTTAATAATCTTGCCCTATTGATTAAAGAACTTGGGCTCAATTAAGGTAAAATTCTAGCACATGTTGCTCAGTAAATCATCCCCCATATTTTTGCTCATATGCTCACATCCGTACATGTCCATCCGTTGACCTCTTATTATATAAGCACAGCACCCTTATAAAACCACTGTCCTGAAATCTGAGTTCCCAGAACAAATATATTACATAATTGAAGCACCTTTTATTGCTGGGTTACATAAGCAGAGTTCGGGGAACCAAAGGTACAGCTGGTGCTGGTACAGAGTCTACAGGTACCTGAGTTTAATCACAGGATGAGTTTTGAAATATCACGATCTTATGCCTTTATTTTTCACGCTGGGCATTTTCTGAATGGAAGAACGTTTCTACTTTTCTCTTGGAACCGCTTTAAAATTAGAAAGCGGATTGACCTAATAAAATAGTGTGGGGTTTGTACCATGATATTAGGAATCCCTTCTTTGAAGCACATTGCATAAAATAAAGCTCTCCTATGTGTCCCGCTGCAGCATTGTAGAAGTATAAATAAAATGTACATTCTGCCCTCGTTCAAAGCCTCCGTCCTAAGCTCTTCTACTCTGAATTACTGTTCTAACAGCTCCTAAATATAGCCAAGCTATACCAGCAGGCAGCGTAATGGCTTCAGAGCTGGAGGAGTTAACAGCATGATATGCCTGATTAGCTAGCTAATGTGGAAGATATAAAAAGGGCCATGCTTATGCATAGCTTCTGTCATTGCGCCAGTTCAAATACATTTTAGCTGGAAACAACACGCAAGTCGCCTCGCCTGATTGGGCTTTTTGGATTCAGCAGATGCCTGCTTTATTCCATTACTCTTCGACGCTCAGATTCTATTTTATTTGTATAATATATTTATTGTTCCAGATATAATAACCTGGCAGATTTTCAATTCAATAGTGCTGAGGTCTTAGCTGTTTTAGCTGCGACTTGAAGAAATAATGCAAAATTGCATTCTCATATTTCCGTCTGCTGAAAGAACCGCACACCCCCTTGCCTCAATATTGTACATGTTATTTGCACATAATAAAAAGGTGTGTGTGTGTGGATTGACATGATGCTTGGAGACACTTACGCAGCATTAGCATTAAATCATCAGTATGATCACTGTAAGAATGCACAGCTAATGTCTTCCTATCGGGGTCTGCGTACCCTCTGCTTGGTGCGTATGATACATCTAGATAAATGTCTACATGGGAATGTGGCGATTTAGTGTCATACATACCGTTATCATTGGACACTTTGCTAAGGCTACAAAAAAAGAAGTATATTTAAAGGGAACCTATAGAAGTAGAAGAGTAAGTGTGCACTGCTCAACCGATAAATCTGAGTGCCAGCAGATATATGAACACACGGTAAAAAAATCCAAAAATTCACACAAATAGCTGTATGTCCAATGTAATACAATTAAAACTTTGATTATATGACCATCTAAATAAAAAAAAACTGTCTAAAGTCAAAAGGTGTCCTGGTCTCAGCCCCAAATTGGACAAGAATGGACACACATACATGCAAGAAAAATGCCTTAAGTAACATATGTAATGTCTTTTGAATGTTAGCTTGCTGACTGAGCACTCTGCCCCCACCAGGTGGTGATTTTAGTTACACCAGGTCCCTACTTTACCCATAAATGCAGGCATTACTGACAGAGGTGCATATTCACCCAGAAATTCAGATATCAGCCTAATAGAGGTATGTTCACATTAGGTCAGGGACTCACTAGAATTGAGACCACCTTGACGATGGTTGGTGGGCTTTAAAATGTTTGGCCAAATGTTTATACTAAGCGTCTCAAATTTTTCCTTATATCCAAAGCCATATTGCTATTCTAAATTTCATATATTCCATGTTGTCATGCTTTAGTATGCTTGAGTGCAGCCTTTTTTTGTATGTTTAAGATTTCTGGTTGACAGCCAGACCAAGTGTCATAACTTGAAAGCTGGTGCAGGTTTACGAAATTTATCTGCTGCTTTCTTGTACCTTTCTTGAGCCGATTCCAGATTTTCCTTTAGAAGATCCATATTCTTCTGTAAAGACGTGATTCTTTCAGCCACTGCTGGTAAAGGCGTTTCTATGGGAAATCGTGGTAGAATGTTAGGATGATAACCTAGATTAGAGTAAAAAGGAGACTGTTTAGTGGAGGCACTCTGAGAGTTGTTATACGAGAACTCAGCTAATGGAAGTAGATCCACCCAATCATCCTGTAGGTGGCAGATAAAGCAGCGGAGATACTGCTCCAGGGTTTGATTGGTTCGTTCGGTCTGTCCATTAGTCTGGGGATGAAAAGCAGAAGAAAGGTTTACTTTAATGTCCAATGCTGCACAGAAATTTTGCCAAAACCTAGAAGTGAATTGCACCCCTCGATCCGAAATAACCTCATCCGGTACTCCATGTAAGCGAAACACATCTTTAATCATCAAATCTGATGTCTGTTTTGCAGTAGGTAAGCCGACACAAGGGATAAAATGAGCTGCCTTTGTTAGACGGTCAACCACGACTAGAATGGTGTTCTTCCCCTGAGAGGTTGGTAACTCCACAATGAAGTCCATAGAAATGGATCCCCACGGGCGGGACGGGGTGGGAAGAGGCTGTAACAGACCAGTTGGTGAGGAGCGAGGTGTTTTGCATCTTGCACAGACCTCACATGAAGTGACATAATTCAAAACATCCTTCCTGCAAGTGGGCCACCAAAAGAAACGAGAAAGAAGTTCCTGTGTCTTTAGAATTCCTCTATGCCCAGCTATCTTGGAATCGTGAATGAGTTGCAATACTCTTAATCTGACTGTTTCAGGAATATACAGACGTTGTCCCTGAATCCACACACCATTCTTAAAGACAAGACTTACGTCCCTTGGGGGTTGTGCCAAAAAGGAATCCGCATGGTATGCTTCCTTGATGTCCTTAAGTAGGTCTTGATTATGAATTACTCCTAGGAATCTAGAGTCAGGAAGAATAGTCTTAGGAGGAGTAATTGGACGTGTCTCTGCTGAGTAAATCCTAGAGAGTGCATCAGCCTTTCCATTGCGCGATCCTGGTCTATAAGAGATGATAAAATTAAATTGGTTTAAGAAAAGATTCCAGCGAGCCTGGCGAGGAGTCAGGCACTTAGCCGACTTGATAAACTCAAGGTTACGATGGTCTGTCAGGACGACTATTTGCTGTGCAGCTCCCTGAAGAAGGTGTCTCCATTCTTTGAAGGCGGCAATAATGGCCAACAACTCTCTATTGCCCACATCGTAGTTCCTCTCAGCCGAAGACAACTGCTGGGAAAAGAAGGCACAGGGATGCAAGACATTCTTCTCACCTGTTCTCTGAGAGAGTATAGCTCCAACGGCACAGTCTGAAGCATCCACCTCTATTATGAAGGCAAGCTCGGGGTTGGGATGTACTAGGATAGGTGCAGTGGTAAATTTATCTTTTAGACGGGAAAATGCTTCCTGGGCTTGGGGAGTCCAGGAAAACCTAGACTCTTTCCGGGTAAGTTGAGTGATAGGTGACACTACCTCAGAGAAATTTCTAATGAAACGTCTATAGAAGTTGGCAAACCCGATGAAGCGCTGTACCTCCTTCACATTTCTAGGACTTGGCCAATCCTTGATGGCTTGGGTTTTGCTTACATCCATACTAATTCCTTGTGTAGACAGTACATACCCCAGAAATTGAATTTCGGTCCTATGGAATTCACACTTTTCAAGTTTGATGTAAAGATGATTTTGTCTTAGACATTCCAAGACCATTCTCACATGTCCATGATGTTCCTCTGTGGAGTTAGAAAAAATTAGAATATCATCCAAATAAATCACCACGAATGTATCTAGGAGATCCCTGAAGATGTCATTCACCAAGTGTTGGAAAGTGGCTGGGGCGGTACTCAGACCAAAAGGCATAACTAGATATTCAAAGTGTCCATAGCGTGACCTGAATGCAGTCTTCCATTCATCCCCAGGTCTAATACGGACTAAGTTATAGGCCCCACGAAGATCTAGTTTAGAAAAAATTTTGGCATGTCGCACTCTCTCCAATAACTCAGGGATTAAAGGCAATGGATAACGGTTTCTAATAGTAACCTTATTGAGTTCCCTATAGTCTACGCATGGTCTCAGAGATCCATCTTTCTTCTTTACAAAGAAGATGGGTGCACCTGCAGGAGATGAAGAGGGGCGTATGAAGCCCTTGGCTAGATTCTCATCTATGTAATCCTTTAAAGCCTTTAGCTCGGGCCCCGCCAGGGGGTAGATCTTACCAAAAGGTATCTCTGCTCCAGGCAATAATTCAATTGGACAATCATATGGACGGTGAGGAGGAAGCTGGTCAGCGTTCTTCTTGTCACATAAATCCACATAGTCCTGGTATATAGCTGGTAGTTCAGGGACTGACATGATTCCTTTAGGAACAGAGCAAGCTGAAACTTTTGGACTCATCTGTTTCTCTGGAAAGTGTAATTCCTTGGTCTCCCAGTTAATGGTAGGATTCTGAGCCTGCAGCCATGGTAGCCCTAGAATAATGGGAAAGTGGGGAGAAGAGATAAGCATAAAGGACAGTTTCTCTTGATGATCTTTACCCATAAGAACCCTCAAAGGCTCTGTTTCCTGATCCACTGGTCCAGAGGTCAGCAGGGAGCCATCCACAGTTTCCATCTGTACTGGAGTAGCCTTCTTCACTGAACGTATTCCCTGTTTCAGAGCAAAGGAGACATCCATAAAATTTCCACTTGCCCCTGAGTCGATCATAGCAGAGCTAGACACCCAAGCTGAGTCAACCCAGAGTTTGATGGAAAGAAAGCAATGAGAATTGTTTTTCTTACAACTCAGCTGGGACACCGCTGAGAAACTTGAAAAATGGCAGCGTTTACACAGTCAACGTCCTCAGAGGTAACGGAGTTTAAGTCCGAGAAATCAAGATCTGTTGCTGCAGATCTCTCTGGAGCCTGAGGCTCGGACCTGACAGATCCCCTCTCGCAACACTCACAATGAATGAGTGCTGCAGTAGTCTTACGAGAACGGCTGGGGCAGTTTATAATGAAGTGCCCTGACTTACCACAATAGAAACATAGATTCTCCTTAAAACGATGTTCCTTGCGTGCATCACTAACCCGTCGTTGTAAAGAGTCTACCTGCATGGGTTCAGGTTCAGGTTCCCGTGTAATCCTACTCAAAGGTTCCTTAGCTGGAGAGGAAGGTAGGAAAAGGTTAGTACGATTGCTTTCGAACCATCTCTCTTGCCTGCGTTCAGTCAGACGAGTATCAATACGGATGCAGTAGTTAATAAAGTCACCTAACGCAGTGGGAGGGTCGGCACGAGCAAGTTCATCCTTAATCAGTGGAGATAACCCCTTTCGAAAAATAGATTTTTTGGCGGAACTGTCCCAGGTGGTATCAAGGGCCCATCTCCTGAAATCCAAGGCATATTCAGCTACCGAGTGCTTACCTTGGCGCAAAGCTAACATGGCTGCTTCAGCTGTTGCACCTCGATTGGGGTCATCAAACACCTGCCCCATGGCTAAATAAAATCATCAAGGTGATTCAAACAATCATCCTCAGTCTCAATCAGAGGGTTTGCCCACATTAAAGCCTTGTTGGTAAGCAACATAATTATAGTAAGCACCTTAGATCGTTCAGTGGGAAATTGTGAAGCATGTGCAGAAAAAAAAAGATTGCATTGATTAATAAATCCCCTGAATTTCTCACGTTCACCGCCAAAACGAAAAGGGGGCAACTTGGGAATCCCAGCACTCGGGGCTACGGCAGGAGCCTGGACTCGCCCCTCTAGAACCTCAATCCTGGCTCGCAAATCCTGGGTAGTCTGTCCAACCACTTGCAAATTGTGATTATTGAGGTCCTGTAGATTTGTAAAACGGGTCTTTATATTCTGCAAATCTGCAAGGATATTATCAGTCACTCCGCAAAGTTCCTTTATGCGGGCCTCCATTTTCCAGATCTTTTAAGACAGGATTACTGGAAGAAGAGGAGAGAAAAAAAAAACAATAGTGTTCACCTGTGGCAACACTGCAGAGAGAAAAAAAAAATAAGGGAACTGCTCACCTGGAATGGTTGTGAGAAGTCACAACCACTATCATCACAGAAAGTTTCAACCAGACATCTGATATCCAGAGTTACAGCAGACAAAAAAGAGAAAAGAAAGGAAAAAAAAAAACAAAAAAACAATAGTGTTTACCTGTGGTAACACTGCAAAAAGAAAAAACTTAAGGGAATTGCTCACCTGGAATGGTTGTGAGAAGTCACAACCACTGTCATCACAGAAAGTACAACCGGACGTCTGATATCCACAGTACAGCAGACACAGCCTTCCAGACCCAGCAGACACTAACGTTTTGGCTTCAGAATCTTGTAATGTATGTAGTACAGTTCATATAGCGTCTTGTGCTTGGGTGCGATGAAAACACAGGAGTCACAGGTTTGATATAGAAAAGTCCTGTATTACTTCATACAAGTTGGCAGAAATAGTCACACAGTTTGCAGACACAGAAACAGGAGACACAGCAGGCCAGAGTAATCCAAGCTCAGCAATCACTCTCCAATACAGATTCAGGATCTTCTTCTCTGTTACCGTAAGTCCATGCAAACGTGGGTCTTTCAAAGAGCAGGGTTCAGAGTCCACAAGTGCTTCAGAGTTCCTCAGTAGGAATAGCTGGAGTACAAGGTCCAAGGCTTACAGGAGTCAAGTCACAGGTTCACTGCAGGCTAGATTCTGAAGCACTGATTGCTCAGCTGTGGCTGCTTAAGAAGCAAAGGAGAGAATCAGGGCGGGAACATGCAAGCTGGAAACTCCATTTTGACTGAGGGCAAGATAGCTGCAGCAAGACAGAAAGTAAAATGGCTGACGAACAAACTGAGTTTCAGGAATATATACATAGAACCTTACAAAAATCTGATCACACTGTGATCAAACTCTGGTCAGAGTGTCATTTGCATAATCGGCCCGATTCTCTCGGATGAGAGAATATATTACTGTCTGCACCTGCTCTAACTATGATGAATACAATCTGCCACATAAAATGTCAATACTATATGATATTCTGTTAAAACAGTCTGTTGTGAACGCTCTGGATCAGACTTCGGAGTTTGGGCTCCCTCTGGTGGCTGCTGATAGTAATGAAGCTGCTTTGGCTGACAGGTTCATCAGCTGGGAGCTATGATTGGCATTCTGGTGTTGATGACTGGGGAGAATTAAGGGAGTAACCTTCCCATGATCCTCACCGATGATTAGTTGTTCTTCCTGGTCCCATTTGGAAGTCCGCTTGCTTCCTGCTTGTCCTGCAACTTTCAGATAAGTTATTTGCTGTTTATTTCTGTGGCATTTGTTTTTGTCTATCTCAGTTTTCTGCCCTCCTGGAGTTTGTACAGCCAGGTTCCCCTGCTAGGGCCTGTGCTGGCCTCTGTTTCTTATTTGCCATTGTTCTGTATTTTCAGTTCCCTGTTATATCAGTATCCGCTTATTTGCTACCAGTTACACCGGAGTTCTGATCTAGCGGGGAGAGATCGTGTGGTCTCAGTATTTTTGTATATCAGAACGTGTTGGAGTTTTTCTTAGAGTTTTTGCTGGATTGCAGACAGTATTCTTTCCTGTCCTGTGCTCTCTAGACAGATTGAGCCCCAGCATTTGCTCACTCTGTTTTCTGCTTGTGTTTTTATTTCATCTTGTCTCACCGCCAATATATGTTTGGAGGCTACCTATTCCTTTGGGGGCTCTACTCCGGGCAGTTAGTTTTCCCCTTTCTGTCTTTAGGCTTAGTTATCTCTCCGGCTGTGTCGAGGCGTTTAGGGCACCGTAGTCATGTCCCACGGCTGCTTCTAGTTGTGCTGTCAATTTAGGGGTCTGCAATCCGCTAGTTACCAACCTCTCTGGTGTCTGGTTGCCTGTCTATTTTTGCTGCTGTCCTTCTTGGCTACCGACTCATAACACAGTCCAATGATAGGTACCAACGCATCCAAGAATAAACTGCACTGATGCAACAATAGCACGTGTTGCTATCAGATTTAGGGCTCTCTCACACGAACGTATAACTCGGTTGAGTGCTCTGCTATGTTTTATTGGATAGCACTCGGACCAATGTTATACCATGGTGCAGTGCAGCTCTAAGTTTTTTTTCTCTTACTGATTCAGCATTGAAGTCTATGGGTTAGTGCAAATCATTGGACTGCACTCGGATGTCATCCGAGTGCAGTCTGGTTCATGCAGACACAGACAATGGAGAAGAAGGAGAAATTAAGTTTTCCGCCTTCTCCGCACCTGTGATACAATTCTCTCATGCGAGAGGATCGGATCACAGTAAACTCATACTCGACTCAAACTCTGATCAGTGATTGAGCCTAGTGTCATTACCATAATCGATCCTATTCTCTTGTAAGAGAGAATTATCGCTCACGTGAGCGACCCCTCAAAGTCGATCCTAAAGGCTACTAGATACTGGAGCAGCACAAGTGGAACAAGTCCAAACTAAGTAATACAAAATCTCAGTTTATTAGTATATACTAAATTAATCATGGCAGATATAGCATTTATCTGATCTATATGTACTGTTTATTAGTATATACTAAATTAATCATGGCAGATATAGCATTTATCTGATCTATATGTACTGTAGAAGAATTGATGCCGTTTTGAAACCAAAGGATGGTTACACCAAATATTGATTTGATTTGGATTTCTCTTTTGTTCCTTCAATTTGTATATTTTGTCTTTGATAAAAAAATACTCCACTTCTATATTTGAAAACATTATATACGTTGCTGCATTTTTTTCACACCTGCCTAAAACTTTTATGCAGTATGTGATGGTGCCCATTCCACCCCCTAACTCCACCTTCCCAATAAATAAATCAATAATTTACTGTATATTGACCCCGAAATGATTACATTTATGAAAACGACCCATTTCTGCAAAATTAATCATTATACAGCTACATTGACATTAAGAGTAAAGACATTTCTGCATTCCTTAGTGCTAAGATTGGTCCTGACTTGAAGAGCTTAATATTGCTTCATTATATTGCTGTTTTTGTTACTTAAAACCATTTGTTCAGTAGAGTCTGTTGAGTGGTGTTATGACGGACAATTTGCTATAGTGATATCTGGCTGCTCTGACTGAATTCACATTGTACTAATGTAAGAACCTAAGTCTGCAACCGTGAACCATATGACAGGCATTTTGACTGCTAAAATGTTGTTTTCTTTACTTTTCTAGGTAGTCTTAACAAATCAAATGACCACAAGAATTGGATCGAGTGAATCTCTTCTAGTACCTGCCTTGGGTAGGATAAAATCTTCAACTGCAGCTCTATTTTACAGCATAACTTATTAGTAATATATAGTAATATTGGTATCCCGATAGCAAGAAATATTGTTCTTAAACCAATCGAAGCCAAATAGATTTTCGTATTCTCAGTAATAGGACTGACACATGATGTGTGTACAGGTCCTAACCAGCAACACCAGAGTGCCTATGGGCCCTTTATGACCCCTCTGTGCATTCTTCCCTTGTTTAAGAGAATGGTTCTTACATTAGATCAAGCAACCATTCTTTTGTATGAAGCCATCACTAGGTCAGGAGGAGACAGTTATATTATTCCTGCTGTTCTTCTTAATACTATAAAGAGAATCTTGCAGCAGGATTTTGCTATGTGTTCTGAGAGTAACAAGGTGTATGAGCTGAGACCCTGATTCCAGTGATGTGTTAGTTGCTAGGCTGTGTGTTCCCGTTTCAATAAGTTCAGTGTTTAACCCCTCTCTGCCATCTAACGTACTATCGCGTCCATGTGACCTGGGTCTTAATACCCATGGACGGAATAGTACGTCATGTACGATCGTGCACGCTCACGAGGTGAGTGCGGCCGATCGCGGCCAGGTGTCAGCTGATTCTTATCTGACACCCGGCACTAAGTGCCAGGAGCGTTCACTAGTTAACCCCTTTAGTGAACACCATAAAAAAGGCAAAAAAACAATGCTTTATCATCATACTGCCGAACAAAAAGTGGAATAACACGCGATCAAAAAGACGGATATAAATAAACGTGGTACACCTGAAAACGTGATCTTGTCCCGCAAAAATACGAGCAGCCATACAGAGTCATCAGCGAAAAAATAAAGTTATAGCTCTCAGAATCAAAGCTCCAAAACATAAAAAAATATATATATGAGGTATCGCTGTAATCGTACTGACCCGAAGAATAAAACTGCCTTATCAATTTTACCACACGTGGAACGGTGTAAACGCCCCCCCCCCCAAAGAAATTCATGAATTGCTGGTTCTTGCTCATTCTGTCTCCCAAAAATTGGAATAGAAAGTGATCAAAAAATGTCATGTGCCCGAAAATGGTACCAATAAAAACATCAACTCGTCCCCCAAAAAATAAGACCTCACATAACTCTGTGGGCCAAGGTATGGAAAAATTAAAGCTCTCAAAATGTTGTGATGCAAAAACTATTTTTTGCAATGTAAAGCATCTTTTAGTGTGTGACAGCTGCAAAACAAAAACCCGCTATGAATAGTAAATCAAACACCCCCCCCCCCCCTTTATCACCACCTTAGTTAAGGAAAAATAATAAAATAAATTTTTTTTATTTATTTCCATTTTCCCATTAGGGTTCGGACTGAAGTTAGAGTTGGGGCTAAAGTTAGGGTTACGGTTGGGGCTAGAGTTGGGGTTAGGGTTTGGATTACGGTTGGAATTAGGGTTAAGGTTGGGATTAGGGTTAGTGGTGGTGTGTTAGGGTTAGGTTTGTGGTTAGGATTAGGGTTAGGGATGTGTTGGGGTTATGGTTGGAGTTAGAGTTGGGGGGTTTCCACTGTTTAGGCACATCAGGGGCTCTCCAAACACGACATGGCGTCTGATCTTAATTCCAGCCAATTCTCCGTTGAAAAAGTCAAACTGTGCTCCTTCCCTTCTGAGCTCTGCCATACGCCTAAACAGTGGTTTACCCCCACAAATGGGGTATCAGCGTACTCAGGACAAATTGCACAACAACTTTTTGGGTCCAATTTCTCCTGTTACCCTTGGGAAAATAAAAAATTGGCGACGAAAAATCATTTTTGTGAAAAGAAATATGATTTTCTATTTATACGGCTCTACCTTATAAACTTCTGTGAAGCACTTGGGGGTTCAAAGTGCTTACCACACATCTAGATAACTTCCTTAGGGGTATGCTTTCCAAAATGGTGTCACTTGCGGGGATTTCCACTGTTTAGGCACATCAGGGGCTCTCCATGCGCCCAAACAGTGGTTTACCTGCATATATGGGGTTTCAGCATACTCAGGACAAATTGTACAAGTTTTGGGGTCCTATTTCTCCTGTTACCCTTGGAAGCACCTGAAGGGTTAATAAACTTCTTGAACATGGTTTTGAGCACCTTGAGGGGTGCAGTTTTTAGAATGGGTATTTTCTATCATATAGACCCCTCAAAGTGACTTCAAATGTGAAGTGGTCCCTAAAAAAAAAATGGTGTTGTAAAAATGAGAAATCGCTGGTCAACTTTTAACCCTTATAACTTCCTAACAAAAAAAATTTTGGTTCCAAAATTGTGATGATGTAAAGTAGACATGTGGGAAATGTTATTTATTAACTATTTTATGCGCTATGACTCTCTGATTTAAGGGCATAAAAATGAAAAGTTTGAAAATTGCGAAATTTTCGCCAAATTCTGTTTTTTTCATAAATAAACACAAGTTATATCAAAGAAATGTTACCACTAATGTGAAGTACAATATGTCACGAAAAAAAATTCTCAGAATCACCAAGATCCATTGAAGCGTTCTTGAGTTATTACCTCATAAAGAGACAGTGGTCAGAATTTTAAAAATTGGCCTGGTCATTAACGTACAAACCACCTCAGGGGTTAAGGGGTTAATCAGCAGGAGATCATCACTTCCAGACTTGCTGCCATGTGCTTGCTAGTCCAACCATGCCCCCACCACTCATTATCAGCTCTCTCTGTCGATATACATTGCTGCACCTAATAAACTAAGTGATACATCATTGAAATCAGGGTCTCAGCTCTTACATCGTGCCGCTGTCAGATTACAAAGCGAAGTCCTGCTGATCGATTCCCTTTAAGCACTACATTTTTTTAAAGACTCCCAAATGGTTCCAGATATGTTGTGCCTTTCAATTTGGTGCTGATTTTTATGTTTGTTTTTTTTTGAAGGGTGCATTGCTCACAGGGTAATGAAAGACATCCCTTGTAAAACCATAAAAATTAGCACTAGATAAAGAGGGCCATATTTCTGGAACTGTATGGTGGATTAAAAAAAAATCAGTATAGTGACATGACCTAGTGACAAGTCCTCTTTATCGTTCTGCAATGCCTATGTTCAAAATTGTAACCTAATGTGGATATTAGGCAATGTTTCCAATTAGTTTAATAAATACCACAAGGGCAACAAATGTCCTGTTTGTCTCTATATAAACTATTTAAATGTTTTATTATTCATGTGCAACAATAAAGATACTTGGAAGATGGCACATTAACTCAATGGTTCCTATCTCTGAGTGTAGGCATCAATCCAATGTATCATTAAGTGATTGGCCAGTAACGAATTAGCTTTTTGGTAGCTGAGGTCTCAATCCATTGTTATAGCAGTGCAATGCGCCTCAACATACAGAGGAACTAGTTCGCAGTGACGAGACAGATTGTAAAAGGTAGTGTTGTTTGTGCTTAGGTAATTCCAAAGGGTTACTTAATTTTCCCTACAACTATATATCGGTGTGTTCATATCACGTATTATTGAAAAACATAATGATAGTGGTGCATCGTCATATACCACGACACTTGCCAATCATAAACCACAGAGCTTCTTATAGACATTTAAAGCACAGACAGAATGACACTGACATCTGAATGCTTCCAAAGAAAACCAAGGACACTTTGGAGGCGTGAGAATCACTTACCTTGTGCAGTATTTCACATTGTTCTCAACATAGAACACTGCCGTATTTCTGGAACATCAATATCAAGCATGTTTTCTCATCGTAAACACACTTCACCTTGTTTGACATCTTACAAAATTATAACACCGTTTTGGATTTCCTTGTAAAAAGAGATGAATAAACTGTTGATCTGTCGTGGAGCTTCTTAAAGGGAACTTTTCACCATGAAAATTCAGTCCAAACTGCAGGCATCATGTTATAGGCCAGGGTATATTGATATATAGTTTTGTGAGAACAGATTTGATATAACTGGAGTTTTAGTAGTTTAACCCTCTCTTCTTTTTCTAGTCCATTAGTGATTGACAACTATCTCTGTCACTGATAGGACCGCATACTTGACCCAAATTCTCGGAAAGTAGAAGTGTAAATAATGAACACACAGGTTATATACACAGTATATGTTAAAATAAATTCACTGACCGAGGACCCTCAAAACTCACAATAAGGGTATGTGCACACATTGCTTATTTAGATGCGGATCCGCAGTGTTTTTGGACGCGCGTATGTGCAGTGTAGTGCACAGCCAATGTAAGTCTATGGGAAATGGAGATTTGTTGTGCACATGCTGCGGAAAAAAAACGCGCGGATTCGCAGCGGGTTTTTTACCGCAGCATGTCAATTCTTTTTGCGGATCTGCAGCATTTCTGCACCCATTGACATGCATTGAGTCAGGCAAATCCGCAGGTCTAAAAAAGATCTTCGGATTTGCTGCGGATGAATCGCTGCGGATCGGGAGGAGGGAAGTGTGTGTGCGTGTATAGTGTGTACGGGGCACTGCGTGTATGTGTTTGTGTGCGTGTGTCCCTGTGTTTGTGCTTGTCTGTGTAGGCATCCATTATCTGATAGGACTACTGCTCCTATCCGGCAATGAATGCTCACAGTGACAGCATTGCCAATGATGGGAAAGTAGTCCCATCAGACAATGGCTGTGATCAGTAGTAAAAAAAACAAAAACATACAGAACATACAGTACATAGATATAACATACAGAACATACATATAACATACAACACATACAAAGAGTACATACTTACCAAACACCTAGCCCCCGACGCCCTCGTCTTTAATAAAAATAAAATAAAAAACAAACCTATACTTACCTTTCCGCCGTAGTCCAGTTATTAACGAGTCTCCCACGACGATCTCCGGTGTAGAACATTGACATTGGGCGGTGTCAGTGCTCTTCATGGCCTCCGCAAAGAACTGACAGCAGAGGTAATCCTCTGCGATGTATATCCCTCCACCGCTGCCAGGAGAGAGGTCACTTCTGTTCATTCTCTCACCGGGAGCGCTGTGTGAGAAAATTCCCACGCAGCATTGCCGGAAAGTGAGAGAATGAACTCTGGTAACCTCTTCATTGATGCACTGCAGTGCATCACTGGGAGGACCTAAAGAGCAGTGACATCACCCAATGTCACTGTTCTATACGGGAGATCATCGTGGGACATACGGTTGGTTTATTATTTTACTTTTTATTACAGGAGACCGAGGGCGTCGCATGGATTAGGCGTGCAATAAACATATAACAACCATGTTGTGTTTTATGTCATTAACCCCTTCACCCCCAAGGGTGGTTTGCACGTTAATGACCGGGCCAATTTTTACAATTCTGACCACTGTCTCTTTATGAGGTTATAACTCTGGAACGCTTCAACGGATCTTCGCGATTCTGGGATTGTTTTCTCGTGACATATTGTACTTCACGTTAGAAGTAAAATTTCTTCGATATACCTTGCGTTTATTTTTGAAAAAAACGCAAATATGGCGAAAATTTTGCAATTTTCAAACTTTGAATTTTTTTCCCTTAAAACAGAGAGATATGTCACACAAAATAGTTAATAAATAACATTTCCCACATGTCTACTTTACATCAGCACAATTTTGGAACCAAAATTTTTTTTTTGTTAGGAAATTATAAGGGTTAAAAGTTGACCAGTGATTTCTCATTTTTACAACAAAATTTACAAAGCCATTTTTTTAGGGACCACCTCACATTTGAAGTCACTTTGAGGGGTCTATATGGCAGAAAATACCCAAAAGTGACACCATTCTAAAAACTGCACCCCTCAAGGTACTCAAAACCACATTCAAGAAGTTTAATAACCCTTCAGGTACTTCACAGGAGCTGAAGCAATGTGGAAGGAAAAAATTAATATTTAACTTTTTAGCCACAAAAATGATCTTTTACAAACGTTTTTTTATTTTCACAAGGGTAAAAGGAGAAAATGGGCAGATAAAGTTGTTGTGCAATTTCTCCTGAGTACGACAATACCCCATATGTGGGGGAAAACCACTGTTTGGGCACACGGCAGAGCTCGTAAGGGAAGGAGCGCCGTTTGACTTTTTCAAACTAAAATTGGCTGGAATTGAGATTGGACGCCATGTCGTGTTTGGAGAGCCCCTGATATGCCTAAACAGTGGAAACCCCCCACAAGTGACACCATTTTGGAAACTAGACCCCCTAAGGAACTTATCTAGATCTGTTGTGAGCACTTTGAACCCCAAAGTGTTTCACAAAAGTTTATAATGCCTGGGTGTGAAAAAAAAAAAACAATTTTCCACAAAAATGATTTTTTAGTCCCAAATTTTTGATTTTTCCCAAGGAATTGGACCCCAAAAGTTGTTTTCCAATTTGTCCTGAGTACGCTGATACCCCATATGTGGGGGGGGGGAAACTGTTTGGGCGCACGGCAGGGCTTGGAAAGGAAGCAGTAACGTTTTGGAATGCAAATATTGATGGGGGTCATGTTCCATTTGTAGTGCCCCAGATGAGCCTAAACAGTGGAAACCCCCCACAAGTGACCCCATTTTGGAAGCTAGACCCCCTAAGGAACTTATCTAGATCTTTGGTGAGCACTTTGAACCCCCAAGTGCTTCACACAAGTTTATAATGCCCGAGCATGAAAATAAAAAATCCTATTTTTTTCCCACAAAAATTATCTCTTAGTCACTAATTTTTTATTTTCCCAAGGGTAACAGGAGAAATTGGACCACAAAATTTGTTGTCCAATTTGTCCTGAGTACGCTGATACCCCATATGTGGGGGGGAACCACTGTTTGGGCGCATGGCAGAGCTCGGAATGGAAGGAGCACCATTTGACTTTTTCCAACCAAAATTGGCTGGAATTGAGATTGGACGCCATGTTGCATTTGGAGAGCCCCTGATGTGCCTAAACAGTGGAAACCCCCCACAAGTGCCCCCATTTGGGAAACTAGACCCCCTAAGGAACTTATCTAGATCTTTGGTGAGCAATTTGAACCCCAAGTGCTTCACACAAGTTTATAACGTAGAGCCGTAAAATTAAAAAATAATATTTTTTCCACAAAATTGATTTTTTCACCCCAATTTTTATTTTCCCAAGGGTAACAAGACTCCAAAAGTTATTGTGCAATTTGTCCTGAGTGCGCTGATACCCCATATGTGGGAGTAAACCACTGTTTGGGTGCATGGCAGAGTTTGGAAGGGAAGGAGCGCCATTTGACTTTTTCAACGCAGAATTGGCTGGATGCCATGTCGTGTTTGGAGAGCTCCTGATATGCCTAAACAGTGGAAACCCCCCACAAATGACACCATTTTGGAAACTAGACCCCTCAAGGAACTTATCTAGATGTGTGGTGAGCACTTTGAACCCCAAAGTGCTTCACAGAAGTTTATAACGTACAGCCGTAAAATAAAAAATCCTTTTTTTTTTTTTACAAAAATGATTTTTTCGCCCTCAATATTTTATTTTCACAAGGGTAACAGGAGAAATTGGACCCCAAAAGTTGTTGTCCAATTTGTCCTGAGTACGCTGATACCCAATATGTGGGAGTAAACTACTGTATGGGCGCACGTTGGGGCTCGGAAGGGAAGTAGTGACGTTTTGGATTGCAGACTTTGATGGAATGGTCTGGGGAGTCATGTCGCATTTGGAGAGCCCCTGATGCGTCTAAACAGTGGAAACCCCCCACAATGACCCCATTTTGGAAAATAGACCCCACAAGGAACTTATCTAGATGTGTGGTGAGCACTTTGAACCCCGAAGTGCTTCACAGAAGTTTATAACGTACAGCCGTAAAAATAAAAAATCCTTTTTTTTTTTTACAAAAATGATTTTTTCGCCCCCAATATTTTATTTTCACAAGGGTAACAGGAGAAATTGGACCCCAAAAGTTGTTGTCCAATTTGTCCTGAGTATGCTGATACCCAATATGTGGGAGTAAACTACTGTATGGGCGCACGTCGGGGCTCTTAAGGGAAGTAGTGACGTTTTGGATTGCAGACTTTGATGGAATGGTCTGGGGGCGTCATGTCGCATTTGGAGAGCCCCTGATGCGCCTAAACAGTGGAAACCCCCCACAAGTGACCCCATTTTGGAAAATAGACCCCACAAGGAACTTATCTAGAAGTGTGGTGAGCGCTATGAAGCTCCAAGTGCTTCACAGAAGTTTTATAACATACAGCCGTAAAAACAAAAAAAATCATTTTTTTTTACAAAAATGATTTTGTCGCCCCCAGTTTTTTATTTTCCCAAGGGTAACAGAAGAAATAGGACAAATTGCACAATAACTCTTGTGGTCCAGAGTACGCTGATACCCCATATGCGGGAGTAAACTACTGTTTGGGCGCATGGCAGAGCTCAGAAGTGAAAGAGCACCGTTTGACTTTTTCAACGCAGAATTGGCTGGAATTGAGATCAGACTCCATGTCACATTTGGAGAGCCCCTGATGTGCCTAAACAGCGGAAACCCCCCAATTCTAACTCCAACCCTAACCCCAACACACCCCTAACCCTAGTCCCAACCCTAACCACAAACCTAACCCTAACACACCCCTAACCGTAATCCCAACCCTAATCCTAACGTTAGCGCCAACCCTAACCCTAACTTTAGCCGCAACCCTAACCCTAACGGGAAAATGGAAATAAATACATTTTTTTAATTTTATTATTTTTCCCTAACTAAGGGGGTGATAAAGGGGGGTTTGATTTACTATTTATAGCGGGTTTTTATGATCGGCAGCTGTCACGCTAAAAGACGCTTTTTATTGCAAAAAATAGTTTTTTGCATCACCACATTTTGAGAGCTATAATTTTTGCATATTTTGGCCCACAGAGTCATGTGAGGTCTTATTTTTTGCGGGACGAGGTGACGTTTTCATTGGTACCATTTTTGAGCACGTGACATTTTTTGATCGCTTTTTATTTCGATTTTTGGGAGGTTAGAATGAACAAAAATCAGCAATTCATGAATTTCTTTTGGGGGAGGCGTTTGTACCGTTCCGCTGTGGTAAAATTGATAAAGCAGTTTTATTCTTCGGGTCAGTACGATTACGGCGATACCTTATTTATATCATTTTTTTATGTTTTGGTGCTTTTATAGCATGAAAACAATTTTATATAAAAAATTATTATTTTTGCATCACTTTATTCTGCGAGCTATAACTTTTTTATTTTTTCGCTGATGATGCTGTATGACGGCTTGTTTTTTGCGGGACAAGATGACGTTTTCAGCGGTACCATGGTTATTTATCTCGGTCTTTTTGATCGCGTGTTATTCCACTTTTTGTTCAGCGGTATAATGATAAAGCATTGATTTTTTGCTTCGTTTTCTTTTTTTTTTTTTAAGGGGTTCATTAAAGGGGTTAACTAGTGGGACAGTTTTATAGGGGGGGTCGTTACGGACGCGGCGATACCAAATATGTGTACTTTTATTGTTTTGTTTTTTTTATTTACAGGAAAGAATGAATTTATTGGGGAATATTTTTTTTTTTTTTTTATGATTTTTTTTTACCACTTTTTATTTTTATTTTTTTTACTTTTATACTTTGTCCCAGGGTGGGACATCACTGTATTTTAGCAGATCGCTGGTGTGACAGTGTGCACAGCACTCTGTCACACCAGCGATCGCTCTGGCACTGCTGCAGGCTTCCCCAGCGCCTGCTCTCAGCAGGCACTGGGGAAGCCGCCTCCCTGCAGGACCCCGGCGCCATCTTGGATTCGGGGACCTGGAGGGAGGACGGACCCTCGGAACAGCGCGACACATCGCGCTGCTCTGAGGGTCTCAGGGGAGCGCGCAGGGAGCCCCCTGCCTGCGCGATCCTCCCCTGTGCCCCGGGTACACCGCGATCATGTTTGATCGCGGTGTGCCAGGAGTTAATGTGCCGGGAGCGGTCCGTGACCGCTCCTGACACACAGTCACGAGTGTCAGCTGTGATAATCTCCGTTATTAACCGGGCTTAATGTCACCTTACAATACAAAGGTGACATTAACACTTAATTACCCCATATTCCACTGCTACATGGCAGTGGGCAGAGAGGGGCTAAGTGCCGGAATTGGCGCCATATTCGAGGCGGCTGCGGGCTGGTGTTTGAAGCCAGGGAGGGGCAAATATCAATGGCCCCTTCCTAGGCTATGAATATCAGCCTGCAGTTGTCTGCGTAGCCTTTCTGGCTATTAATTATAGGGGGACCTCATGTCATTTTTTTTGGGGGGGTGCCCCTATTTTAATAGCCAGCAAAGGCTATGCAGACAGCTGCAGGCTGATATTCATAGCCTGGGAAGGGGCCATGGGTATTACCACCTTCCAGGCTATAAACATCGGCCCCCAGTCGCTGTCTTTCCCTTTCTGGACTTGAAAATTGGGAGCCCACGCAATTTTTTTTTACATTTTTTTTTTATTAAACAGATATTGAGTTTAAGGCCGGAGTCACACTTTACGAGAAACTCATACGAGTCTCGCACCTCAATACTCACACTGCTGCTGGCACTCGGGACCGGAGTGTGCATGTATTTCTATGCAGCTGAACACGCTGGTCCGAGTCCTGGTGGCAGTGCGAGTATTGAGGTGCGAGACTCATGAGAGTTTCTCGCAAGTGTGACCCCGGCCTAATGCAGATTTTTTCAGTCTATAGATCGATAGATAGATATATCTGCCGACAGATAGATATATCTATAGATAGATATCTATTTCTATGTATCTATCTATCTATAGATATATCTATCTATATCTATGGTTAGATAGATAGATAGATAGATAGATAGATAGATAGATAGATAGATAGATAGATAGATAGATAGATAGATAGATAGGATAGATAGATAGATAGATAGATAGATAGATAGATAGATAGATAGATAGATAGATAGATGGAATGAGATAGATAGTAGATAGATAGATAGATTATAGATAGATATGGGATAGATCTATAGATGGATAGATAGATATGGGATAGATATATATCTATCCCATATCTATCTATTATCTTCTACCTATCTGTCTATCTATCTATCTAGCTATCTGTGTGTGTAATGGAGTATGGGTTGGACAAATGTGAAAGAGGAGGTTGGACAAGAAATTACATAGATTAGATTACAAAAACGCATACAAATCCACATGAAAGAAACGCATGAAAATCCGCATCAAATCCGCATCTGCGTTTTCTGCCAAGAGGTACAGATTCTGTGCAGATAATTCTGCAGGCAAATCTGCAATGTGTGCACATATCCTTAGATATCCACCAAATAAATAAATTCACTGACTGTGTTGGTAAAATGATAAAAATAAAATATAACCTTTAACCATTTGATAAAAATATATATACAAATCCATCATGCTCGTTTCCAGTCTATCCACTATACCCTCACAGATAGATATGGTATTAATTTGGATACTAATAGTTATAAAATAGACACCTGAGTGTCCAAACACAATGGTAAGACAGCCCAGTTATAAATCCTATAGGGCAGGGGTGGGGAACGTCATCTAGTGATGTGGCCGGGTGCCGCCCCATCGCTCATTCAACTTATCAGCATCATCGACTCCGATACAGTTGAAAGCAGTGATGGAGGAGAGAGCATCAGAGTTTCCCTCTCCCATCACTCCTCCTCTGCTTGTGACTCAGCGGGCGCGCAATGACGTCACTTTATCGTGCGCCACACTGTACCAGCAGTGGAGCCGATGAGACCGGAGCAGAGCCTGGAGCAGTGTGGGGAAAAAAGAGGAAAGGTGAGTATTGTGCGAGTGTGTGTGTATGCATTATTGTGTGTGTGAGTGCAGGGGCTGCACTATACTGTGTGTCTGCACTATACTGTGTATTGGGGAGCTGCGCCTGCACTGTACTGTGTGTTGATGGAGAGCTGTACTGTACTATGTTTTGGGGGGCTGCACTATACTGTGTGTTGGGGAGCTGCACTATACTTTGTGTTGGGGAGCTGTACTATACTGTTTGTGGGGGGAGCTGCACTATGCTGTGTATTGGGGGAGCTGTGCCTGCACTATACTGTGTGTGAGGGGAGCTGTACTATACTGTGTATTGGGGGAGCTGTGCATGCACTTTACAGTGTTTGAGGGAGCTACACTATACTGTGTGTTGGTGGAGCTGCACTATACTGTGTGTTAGGGGAGCTGTGCCTGCACTATACTGTGTGTGAGGGGAGCTGTACTATACTGTGTATTGGGGGAGCTGTGCATACACTTTACAGTGTTTGAGGGAGCTGCACTATACTGTGTGTTGGTGGAGCTGCACTATACTGTGTGTTAGGGGAGCTGCACTATACAGTGTTTGAGGGAGCTGCACTATACTGTGTGTTGGTGGAGCTGCACTATACTGTGTGGTAGGGGAGCTGCACTATACTGTGTCTTGGGGGAGCGGCACTATACTGTGTGTTAGGGGAGCTGCACTATACTGTATGTTGGGGAGCTGCACTATACTGTGTGTGGTGGCAGCTGCACTATACTGTGTGTGGGGGAACTGCACTTTACTGTGTGTGGGGGGAGCTGCAAGTTATTTAAATGTTTGAATAAATATAGTTGGCTATTATAAAATTCCAAATGGCCCTTGGCAGAAAAAAGGTTCCCCACCCCTGCTATAGGGAGATTTTCATAGAAAGTCTCATCCTCGCTATATATGACTGTATCAACAATATGAGGATTTCATATAGAGCCCCATAAAAGTATAAAGTGCATTACTCATTTAAAGTGAGTCTGTTGCACATTGCCCTATAATATAAATTGAACTGTTTATTAACAAAGTATCCAATCTACAAGGACAAAATGTATTCTCGGCCAGAATCCTCATTAATTAGATACTCTGGCACACTTTATATATCACCAGCGTATACTAACCATTGTTGCCTAGAGTCTATTTTGTGGATTACATAATAAAGGACTGCTTGGATTAACAGCTCATATTAGGCTTCATACTCACTGGGTGGAAAAAAATCGGTCCGTTTTCTGCAGGAAAAAAACGGTACATTTGTTGTAAAAAGGCATGCGATTTTGATGCGATTTTAAATCGCACCATGCGTTTTCTGTCAGTTTTCCATCAGTTTTCCATCTGTATGCAATGCGATTTTAACATGAAGTTTTACATACAGCAGTTATCTCTATGTAAAAAGTCATGTAAAAATCACATTGTAACAAAAAAATTTACACAAAAAGCAAATAATTATATATATATATATATATATGTATATATATATATATATATACATCTAATATATATATATATAATATATATATATAGGTCATACACTTCTACATAGTATAATAGCCGCTAATTCATCCCTGGCATTACTGTAAAATCACACTGACAGCTTTAATAAAGAATAGAAACAATACATATACACACATAGAATACATATATATATATGTAATTGTGACATATACATATATTTATAGTTCTAGACTCTCAATTATTAACATGGCTTAAGGTCACCTTTAAATAGCAAGGTGACATTAACCCCTTATTAACCCATTCGCCACCGCTACAGGGCAATGGGAATAGACGGGCAAAGTGCCAGAAAGGGCGAATCTAATTATAGATTTGCCCTTTCTGGGGTGTCTGGGGGCAGATGTTAGTAGCCAGGGGGGGCACAAAAAAAATGTACCCTCCCTAGGCTATTATTATCTGCCCCCACTCGCTTGCTTTGTCTGTCTGGTGGAGAAAATACAGCGGGAGCCCACACATTTTTTTTCAACGAATTTACACCTTTAATTAACCCCTACATGTCTGAAATTTTGTACAAATACACTCATGTAATTGTAAGTTCAAACCATATATCAAAATACAGGAAATGACATGGTTAACTGTGTGGAAACAATGTATCATTTCATGTCGGCTTCTGTGATTTCACAAAAGCCGGCAATTGAATTAGCGGCTATTACAGTATGTAGAAGTGTAAGAACTATAAATATATATATATATGTATGTGTTACAATGACATGTATATATATATATATATATATATATATATATGTATTCTATGTGTATGTATCTACTGTTTTGTGAGCTGTCAGTGTGATTTTACAGTAGCCGGGGATGAATTACCGGCTTTTCAAAGGAGACTGGTGCATATAAATCGGACAGCACGTGCATGGTGCGAGTGCTGTTCGTTTTTTAATCGCACCCATTGACTTGCATTGGCGATTTTTCATCCCAAAATCGCATCAAATCGCAGCATGCTGCGATTTTTTTCTCACAACAATATCTGATGAGAAAAAAATCGCAAATGAGAATTCACCCATTGACTAACATTGGTCAGATTTGCATCCGATTTTTTTTCCTCTGATTATCATCTGTATTCGGCGCCAGTGAGTATGAGGCCTTAGCCTGGAGATCATTTAAAGACTATGGAGAGATCACCTCTATTCTCATCCATTCATTTCCCACACCTCCCCAAGTTCACACTGCCCCCTATACTTGTTAAGGGGCTAATGAATCATCGCTAACATAGATGATGGATCGTGATAATACAGTCTCTGACACCTATATTAGATTGCCTCGATGCGTTTTATACATTGTTTTTGGATACTCAGGTGTCTCTTTTATAATTTTTAGTGTCCACATTAAAACCATGATATGTATCTATGAGGCTATAGTGGATAGACTGCAAGCAAGCACAGTGGATTAGTATATATATCTTTATCAATTAGTTATTAAAGGTTATATTTTATTTTTATCATTCCACCAAAGTCAGTGAATTTATATATATTTATTACTAAGAGCAATGCTTTCAAAAGTGGGGATCATTTTGGAAATGGAGCATAGCAGCAACAAAAAACCAAATTGTGCTCTGCTTCACTGCAGTTGCTTTCATCAGAATCCTGGCACGGTTTATTTTACTAACAGCAAATTAGTTGCCCTATTTTCATCTTCCTCGAGTAGTCCTATGAGCAGGTCAAGCATGTGCCCCTACATACCTTTCAAGATAGGGCTCTGCAGAACCCACTTCCTAGTTTCGAGAGCCTTTCCATTGGATCCCAAAAATCAGACTTTAAAGGGGGGCTATTTTATTTTTTTACTATTGGCCTAAATACTAACCAACAGGTAATTACTAACTACCTGCCTGCCCTACCCAGTAAAAGGAGAAAATGGGCAGATAAAGTTGTTGTGCAATTTCTCCTGAGTACGCCAATACCCCATATGTGGGGGAAAACCACTGTTTGGGCACACGGCAGAGCTCGTAAGGGAAGGAGCGCCGTTTGACTTTTTCAAACTAAAATTGGCTGGAATTGAGATTGGACGCCATGTCGTGTTTGGAGAGCCCCTGATATGCCTAAACAGTGGAAACCCCCCACAAGTGACACCATTTTGGAAACTAGACCCCCTAAGGAACTTATCTAGATCTGTTGTGAGCACTTTGAACCCCAAAGTGTTTCACAAAAGTTTATAATGCCTGGGTGTGAAAAAAAAAAAAAACAATTTTCCACAAAAATGATTTTTTAGTCCCAAATTTTTGATTTTTCCCAAGGAAATTGGACCCCAAAAGTTGTTTTCCAATTTGTCCTGAGTACGCTGATACCCCATATGTGGGGGGGGGGGGGAAACTGTTTGGGCGCACGGCAGGGCTTGGAAAGGAAGCAGTAACGTTTTGGAATGCAAACATTGATGGGGGTCATGTTCCATTTGTAGTGCCCCAGATGAGCCTAAACAGTGGAAACCCCCCACAAGTGACCCCATTTTGGAAGCTAGACCCCCTAAGGAACTTATCTAGATCTTTGGTGAGCACTTTGAACCCCCAAGTGCTTCACACAAGTTTATAATGCCCGAGCATGAAAATAAAAAATCCTATTTTTTTCCCACAAAAATTATCTCTTAGTCACTAATTTTTTATTTTCCCAAGGGTAACAGGAGAAATTGGACCACAAAATTTGTTGTCCAATTTGTCCTGAGTACGCTGATACCCCATATGTGGGGGGGAACCACTGTTTGGGCGCATGGCAGAGCTCGGAATGGAAGGAGCACCATTTGACTTTTTCCAACCAAAATTGGCTGGAATTGAGATTGGACGCCATGTTGCATTTGGAGAGCCCCTGATGTGCCTAAACAGTGGAAACCCCCCACAAGTGCCCCCATTTGGGAAACTAGACCCCCTAAGGAACTTATCTAGATCTTTGGTGAGCAATTTGAACCCCCAAGTGCTTCACACAAGTTTATAACGTAGAGCCGTAAAATTAAAAAATAATATTTTTTCCACAAAATTGATTTTTTCACCCCAATTTTTATTTTCCCAAGGGTAACAAGACTCCAAAAGTTATTGTGCAATTTGTCCTGAGTGCGCTGATACCCCATATGTGGGAGTAAACCACTGTTTGGGTGCATGGCAGAGTTTGGAAGGGAAGGAGCGCCATTTGACTTTTTCAACGCAGAATTGGCTGGATGCCATGTCGTGTTTGGAGAGCTCCTGATATGCCTAAACAGTGGAAACCCCCCACAAATGACACCATTTTGGAAACTAGACCCCTCAAGGAACTTATCTAGATGTGTGGTGAGCACTTTGAACCCCAAAGTGCTTCACAGAAGTTTATAACGTACAGCCGTAAAATAAAAAATCCTTTTTTTTTTTTACAAAAATGATTTTTTCGCCCTCAATATTTTATTTTCACAAGGGTAACAGGAGAAATTGGACCCCAAAAGTTGTTGTCCAATTTGTCCTGAGTACGCTGATACCCAATATGTGGGAGTAAACTACTGTATGGGCGCACGTTGGGGCTCGGAAGGGAAGTAGTGACGTTTTGGATTGCAGACTTTGATGGAATGGTCTGGGGGAGTCATGTCGCATTTGGAGAGCCCCTGATGCGTCTAAACAGTGGAAACCCCCCACAAGTGACCCCATTTTGGAAAATAGACCCCACAAGGAACTTATCTAGATGTGTGGTGAGCACTTTGAACCCGAAGTGCTTCACAGAAGTTTATAACGTACAGCCGTAAAAATAAAAAATCCTTTTTTTTTTTTTACAAAAATGATTTTTTCGCCCCCAATATTTTATTTTCACAAGGGTAACAGGAGAAATTGGACCCCAAAAGTTGTTGTCCAATTTGTCCTGAGTACGCTGATACCCAATATGTGGGAGTAAACTACTGTACGGGCGCACGTCGGGGCTCGGAAGGGAAGTAGTGACGTTTTGGATTGCAGACTTTGATGGAATGGTCTGGGGGAGTCATGTCGCATTTGGAGAGCCCCTGATGAATCTAAACAGTGGAAACCCCCCACAAGTGACCCCATTTTGGAAAATAGACCCCACAAGGAACTTATCTAGATGTGTGGTGAGCACTTTGAACCCCGAAGTGCTTCACAGAAGTTTATAACGTACAGCCGTAAAAATAAAAAATCCTTTTTTTTTTTACAAAAATGATTTTTTCGCCCCCAATATTTTATTTTCACAAGGGTAACAGGAGAAATTGGACCCCAAAAGTTGTTGTCCAATTTGTCCTGAGTATGCTGATACCCAATATGTGGGAGTAAACTACTGTATGGGCGCACGTCGGGGCTCTTAAGGGAAGTAGTGACGTTTTGGATTGCAGACTTTGATGGAATGGTCTGGGGGCGTCATGTCGCATTTGGAGAGCCCCTGATGCGCCTAAACAGTGGAAACCCCCCACAAGTGACCCCATTTTGGAAAATAGACCCCACAAGGAACTTATCTAGAAGTGTGGTGAGCGCTATGAAGCTCCAAGTGCTTCACAGAAGTTTTATAACATACAGCCGTAAAAACAAAAAAAATCATTTTTTTTTTACAAAAATGATTTTGTCGCCCCCAGTTTTTTATTTTCCCAAGGGTAACAGAAGAAATAGGACAAATTGCACAATAAATCTTGTGGTCCAGAGTACGCTGATACCCCATATGCGGGAGTAAACTACTGTTTGGGCGCATGGCAGAGCTCAGAAGTGAAGGAGCACCGTTTGACTTTTTCAACGCAGAATTGGCTGGAATTGAGATCAGACTCCATGTCACATTTGGAGAGCCCCTGATGTGCCTAAACAGTGGAAACCCCCCACAAGTGACACCATTTTGGAAACTAGACCCCCTAAGGAACTTATCTAGATCTGTTGTGAGCACTTTGAACCCCAAAGTGTTTCACAAAAGTTTATAATGCCTGGGTGTGAAAAAAAAAAAAAAACAATTTTCCACAAAAATGATTTTTTAGTCCCAAATTTTTGATTTTTCCCAAGGAAATTGGACCCCAAAAGTTGTTTTCCAATTTGTCCTGAGTACGCTGATACCCCATATGTGGGGGGGGGGGGGAAACTGTTTGGGCGCACGGCAGGGCTTGGAAAGGAAGCAGTAACGTTTTGGAATGCAAACATTGATGGGGGTCATGTTCCATTTGTAGTGCCCCAGATGAGCCTAAACAGTGGAAACCCCCCACAAGTGACCCCATTTTGGAAGCTAGACCCCCTAAGGAACTTATCTAGATCTTTGGTGAGCACTTTGAACCCCAAGTGCTTCACACAAGTTTATAATGCCCGAGCATGAAAATAAAAAATCCTATTTTTTTCCCACAAAAATTATCTCTTAGTCACTAATTTTTTATTTTCCCAAGGGTAACAGGAGAAATTGGACCACAAAATTTGTTGTCCAATTTGTCCTGAGTACGCTGATACCCCATATGTGGGGGGGAACCACTGTTTGGGCGCATGGCAGAGCTCGGAATGGAAGGAGCACCATTTGACTTTTTCCAACCAAAATTGGCTGGAATTGAGATTGGACGCCATGTTGCATTTGGAGAGCCCCTGATGTGCCTAAACAGTGGAAACCCCCACAAGTGCCCCCATTTGGGAAATTAGACCCCCTAAGGAACTTATCTAGATCTTTGGTGAGCAATTTGAACCCCCAAGTGCTTCACACAAGTTTATAACGTAGAGCCGTAAAATTAAAAAATAATATTTTTTCCACAAAATTGATTTTTTCACCCCAATTTTTATTTTCCCAAGGGTAACAAGACTCCAAAAGTTATTGTGCAATTTGTCCTGAGTGCGCTGATACCCCATATGTGGGAGTAAACCACTGTTTGGGTGCATGGCAGAGTTTGGAAGGGAAGGAGCGCCATTTGACTTTTTCAACGCAGAATTGGCTGGATGCCATGTCGTGTTTGGAGAGCTCCTGATATGCCTAAACAGTGGAAACCCCCCAAATGACACCATTTTGGAAACTAGACCCCTCAAGGAACTTATCTAGATGTGTGGTGAGCACTTTGAACCCCAAAGTGCTTCACAGAAGTTTATAACGTACAGCCGTAAAATAAAAAATCCTTTTTTTTTTTTACAAAAATGATTTTTTCGCCCTCAATATTTTATTTTCACAAGGGTAACAGGAGAAATTGGACCCCAAAAGTTGTTGTCCAATTTGTCCTGAGTACGCTGATACCCAATATGTGGGAGTAAACTACTGTATGGGCGCACGTTGGGGCTCGGAAGGGAAGTAGTGACGTTTTGGATTGCAGACTTTGATGGAATGGTCTGGGGGAGTCATGTCGCATTTGGAGAGCCCCTGATGCGTCTAAACAGTGGAAACCCCCCACAAGTGACCCCATTTTGGAAAATAGACCCACAAGGAACTTATCTAGATGTGTGGTGAGCACTTTGAACCCCGAAGTGCTTCACAGAAGTTTATAACGTACAGCCGTAAAAATAAAAAATCCTTTTTTTTTTTTACAAAAAATGATTTTTTCGCCCCCAATATTTTATTTTCACAAGGGTAACAGGAGAAATTGGACCCCAAAAGTTGTTGTCCAATTTGTCCTGAGTACGCTGATACCCAATATGTGGGAGTAAACTACTGTACGGGCGCACGTCGGGGCTCGGAAGGGAAGTAGTGACGTTTTGGATTGCAGACTTTGATGGAATGGTCTGGGGGAGTCATGTCGCATTTGGAGAGCCCCTGATGAATCTAAACAGTGGAAACCCCCACAAGTGACCCCATTTTGGAAAATAGACCCCACAAGGAACTTATCTAGATGTGTGGTGAGCACTTTGAACCCCGAAGTGCTTCACAGAAGTTTATAACGTACAGCCGTAAAAATAAAAAATCCTTTTTTTTTTTACAAAAATGATTTTTTCGCCCCCAATATTTTATTTTCACAAGGGTAACAGGAGAAATTGGACCCCAAAAGTTGTTGTCCAATTTGTCCTGAGTATGCTGATACCCAATATGTGGGAGTAAACTACTGTATGGGCGCACGTCGGGGCTCTTAAGGGAAGTAGTGACGTTTTGGATTGCAGACTTTGATGGAATGGTCTGGGGGCGTCATGTCGCATTTGGAGAGCCCCTGATGCGCCTAAACAGTGGAAACCCCCCACAAGTGACCCCATTTTGGAAAATAGACCCCACAAGGAACTTATCTAGAAGTGTGGTGAGCGCTATGAAGCTCCAAGTGCTTCACAGAAGTTTTATAACATACAGCCGTAAAAACAAAAAAAATCATTTTTTTTTTACAAAAATGATTTTGTCGCCCCCAGTTTTTTATTTTCCCAAGGGTAACAGAAGAAATAGGACAAATTGCACAATAACTCTTGTGGTCCAGAGTACGCTGATACCCCATATGCGGGAGTAAACTACTGTTTGGGCGCATGGCAGAGCTCAGAAGTGAAGGAGCACCGTTTGACTTTTTCAACGCAGAATTGGCTGGAATTGAGATCAGACTCCATGTCACATTTGGAGAGCCCCTGATGTGCCTAAACAGCGGAAACCCCCAATTCTAACTCCAACCCTAACCCCAACACACCCCTAACCCTAGTCCCAACCCTAACCACAAACTAACCCTAACACACCCCTAACCGTAATCCCAACCCTAATCCTAACGTTAGCGCCAACCCTAACCCTAACTTTAGCCGCAACCCTAACCCTAACGGGAAAATGGAAATAAATACATTTTTTTAATTTTATTATTTTTCCCTAACTAAGGGGGTGATAAAGGGGGGTTTGATTTACTATTTATAGCGGGTTTTTATGATCGGCAGCTGTCACGCTAAAAGACGCTTTTTATTGCAAAAAATAGTTTTTTGCATCACCACATTTTGAGAGCTATAATTTTTGCATATTTTGGCCCACAGAGTCATGTGAGGTCTTATTTTTTGCGGGACGAGGTGACGTTTTCATTGGTACCATTTTTGAGCACGTGACATTTTTTGATCGCTTTTTATTTCGATTTTTGGGAGGTTAGAATGAACAAAAATCAGCAATTCATGAATTTCTTTTGGGGGAGGCGTTTGTACCGTTCCGCGTGTGGTAAAATTGATAAAGCAGTTTTATTCTTCGGGTCAGTACGATTACGGCGATACCTTATTTATATCATTTTTTTATGTTTTGGTGCTTTTATAGCATGAAAACAATTTTATATAAAAAATTATTATTTTTGCATCACTTTATTCTGCGAGCTATAACTTTTTTATTTTTTCGCTGATGATGCTGTATGACGGCTTGTTTTTTGCGGGACAAGATGACGTTTTCAGCGGTACCATGGTTATTTATCTCGGTCTTTTTGATCGCGTGTTATTCCACTTTTTGTTCAGCGGTATAATGATAAAGCATTGATTTTTTGCTTCGTTTTCTTTTTTTTTTTTAAGGGGTTCATTAAAGGGGTTAACTAGTGGGACAGTTTTATAGGGGGGGTCGTTACGGACGTGGCGATACCAAATATGTGTACTTTTATTGTTTTGTTTTTTTTATTTACAGGAAAGAATGAATTTATTGGGGAATATTTTTTTTTTTTTT
>JARQOD010000002.1:291198738-291345650 GCA_033576555.1 Oophaga sylvatica
AATTTATTGGGGAATATTTTTTTTTTTTTATGATTTTTTTTACCACTTTTTATTTTTATTTTTTTTACTTTTATACTTTGTCCCAGGGTGGGACATCACTGTATTTTAGCAGATCGCTGGTGTGACAGTGTGCACAGCACTCTGTCACACCAGCGATCACTCTGGCACTGCTGCAGGCTTCCCCAGCGCCTGCTCTCAGCAGGCACTGGGGAAGCCGCCTCCCTGCAGGACCCCGGCGCCATCTTGGATTCGGGGACCTGGAGGGAGGACGGACCCTCGGAACAGCGCGACACATCGCGCTGCTCTGAGGGTCTCAGGGGAGCGCGCAGGGAGCCCCCTGCCTGCGCGATCCTCCCCTGTGCCCCGGGTACACCGCGATCATGTTTGATCGCGGTGTGCCAGGAGTTAATGTGCCGGGAGCGGTCCGTGACCGCTCCTGACACACAGTCACGAGTGTCAGCTGTGATAATCAGCTGACACCCGGCGGCGATCAGCTGCGCTCCCCCCGGGAGCGCAGCTGATCGCCCATGACGTACTATTCCGTCCATGGGAATAAGGTCCAGGGTCACATGGACGGAATAGTACGTCTGATGGCAGAGAGGGGTTAAAATACTTTTTTCTTATGTGTGTGTGTTTTTAACCCTTTCATACTATAAGATTAATAAAGGATGGTGTCTTATTGACACCTCTCCGTTATTAACCGGGCTTAATGTCACCTTACAATACAAAGGTGACATTAACACTTAATTACCCCATATTCCACTGCTACATGGCAGTGGGCAGAGAGGGGCTAAGTGCCGGAATTGGCGCCATATTCGAGGCGGCTGCGGGCTGGTGTTTGAAGCCAGGGAGGGGCAAATATCAATGGCCCCTTCCTAGGCTATGAATATCAGCCTGCAGTTGTCTGCGTAGCCTTTCTGGCTATTAATTATAGGGGGACCTCATGTCATTTTTTTTGGGGGGGTGCCCCTATTTTAATAGCCAGCAAAGGCTATGCAGACAGCTGCAGGCTGATATTCATAGCCTGGGAAGGGGCCATGGGTATTACCACCTTCCCAGGCTATAAACATCGGCCCCCAGTCGCTGTCTTTCCCTTTCTGGACTTGAAAATTGGGAGCCCACGCAATTTTTTTTTACATTTTTTTTTTATTAAACAGATATTGAGTTTAAGGCCGGAGTCACACTTTACGAGAAACTCATACGAGTCTCGCACCTCAATACTCACACTGCTGCTGGCACTCGGGACCGGAGTGTGCATGTATTTCTATGCAGCTGAACACGCTGGTCCGAGTCCTGGTGGCAGTGCGAGTATTGAGGTGCGAGACTCATGAGAGTTTCTCGCAAGTGTGACCCCGGCCTAATGCAGATTTTTTCAGTCTATAGATCGATAGATAGATATATCTGCCGACAGATAGATATATCTATAGATAGATATCTATTTCTATGTATCTATCTATCTATAGATATATCTATCTATATCTATGGTTAGATAGATAGATAGATAGATAGATAGATAGATAGATAGATAGATAGATAGATAGATAGATAGATAGATAGATAGATAGACAGACAGATATTAGATAGATAGATATTAGATAGATAGATAGATAGATAGATAGATAGATGGAATTAGATAGATAGATAGATTATAGATAGATATGGGATAGATCTATAGATGGATAGATAGATATGGGATAGATATATATCTATCCCATATCTATCTATTATCTTCTACCTATCTGTCTATCTATCTATCTAGCTATCTGTGTGTGTAATGGAGTATGGGTTGGACAAATGTGAAAGAGGAGGTTGGACAAGAAATTACATCACAAATCTTTTTTTTTTTTAAAATAACATATCTTTATTTAGATTACAAAAACGCATACAAATCCACATGAAAGAAACGCATGAAAATCCGCATCAAATCCGCATCTGCGTTTTCTGCCAAGAGGTACAGATTCTGTGCAGATAATTCTGCAGGCAAATCTGCAATGTGTGCACATATCCTTAGATATCCACCAAATAAATAAATTCACTGACTGTGTTGGTAAAATGATAAAAATAAAATATAACCTTTAACCATTTGATAAAAATATATATACAAATCCATCATGCTCGTTTCCAGTCTATCCACTATACCCTCACAGATAGATATGGTATTAATTTGGATACTAATAGTTATAAAATAGACACCTGAGTGTCCAAACACAATGGTAAGACAGCCCAGTTATAAATCCTATAGGGCAGGGGTGGGGAACGTCATCTAGTGATGTGGCCGGGTGCCGCCCCATCGCTCATTCAACTTATCAGCATCATCGACTCCGATACAGTTGAAAGCAGTGATGGAGGAGAGAGCATCAGAGTTTCCCTCTCCCATCACTCCTCCTCTGCTTGTGACTCAGCGGGCGCGCAATGACGTCACTTTATCGTGCGCCACACTGTACCAGCAGTGGAGCCGATGAGACCGGAGCAGAGCCTGGAGCAGTGTGGGGAAAAAAGAGGAAAGGTGAGTATTGTGCGAGTGTGTGTGTATGCATTATTGTGTGTGTGAGTGCAGGGGCTGCACTATACTGTGTGTCTGCACTATACTGTGTATTGGGGAGCTGCGCCTGCACTGTACTGTGTGTTGATGGAGAGCTGTACTGTACTATGTTTTGGGGGGCTGCACTATACTGTGTGTTGGGGAGCTGCACTATACTTTGTGTTGGGGAGCTGTACTATACTGTTTGTGGGGGGAGCTGCACTATGCTGTGTATTGGGGGAGCTGTGCCTGCACTATACTGTGTGTGAGGGGAGCTGTACTATACTGTGTATTGGGGGAGCTGTGCATGCACTTTACAGTGTTTGAGGGAGCTACACTATACTGTGTGTTGGTGGAGCTGCACTATACTGTGTGTTAGGGGAGCTGTGCCTGCACTATACTGTGTGTGAGGGGAGCTGTACTATACTGTGTATTGGGGGAGCTGTGCATACACTTTACAGTGTTTGAGGGAGCTGCACTATACTGTGTGTTGGTGGAGCTGCACTATACTGTGTGTTAGGGGAGCTGCACTATACAGTGTTTGAGGGAGCTGCACTATACTGTGTGTTGGTGGAGCTGCACTATACTGTGTGGTAGGGGAGCTGCACTATACTGTGTCTTGGGGGAGCGGCACCTATACTGTGTGTTAGGGGAGCTGCACTATACTGTATGTTGGGGAGCTGCACTATACTGTGTGTGGTGGCAGCTGCACTATACTGTGTGTGGGGGAACTGCACTTTACTGTGTGTGGGGGGAGCTGCAAGTTATTTAAATGTTTGAATAAATATAGTTGGCTATTATAAAATTCCAAATGGCCCTTGGCAGAAAAAAGGTTCCCCACCCCTGCTATAGGGAGATTTTCATAGAAAGTCTCATCCTCGCTATATATGACTGTATCAACAATATGAGGATTTCATATAGAGCCCCATAAAAGTATAAAGTGCATTACTCATTTAAAGTGAGTCTGTTGCACATTGCCCTATAATATAAATTGAACTGTTTATTAACAAAGTATCCAATCTACAAGGACAAAATGTATTCTCGGCCAGAATCCTCATTAATTAGATACTCTGGCACACTTTATATATCACCAGCGTATACTAACCATTGTTGCCTAGAGTCTATTTTGTGGATTACATAATAAAGGACTGCTTGGATTAACAGCTCATATTAGGCTTCATACTCACTGGGTGGAAAAAAATCGGTCCGTTTTCTGCAGGAAAAAAACGGTACATTTGTTGTAAAAAGGCATGCGATTTTGATGCGATTTTAAATCGCACCATGCGTTTTCTGTCAGTTTTCCATCAGTTTTCCATCTGTATGCAATGCGATTTTAACATGAAGTTTTACATAGAGCAGTTATCTCTATGTAAAAAGTCATGTAAAAATCACATTGTAACAAAAAAATTTACACAAAAAGCAAATAATTATATATATAATATATATATATACATCTAATATATATATATATAATATATATATATAGGTCATACACTTCTACATAGTATAATAGCCGCTAATTCATCCCTGGCATTACTGTAAAATCACACTGACAGCTTTAATAAAGAATAGAAACAATACATATACACACATAGAATACATATATATATATGTAATTGTGACATATACATATATTTATAGTTCCTAGACTTCTACATACTGTAATAGCTGCTAATTCAATTGCCAGCTTTTGTGAAATCACAGAAGCCGACATGAAATGATACATTGTTTCCACACAGTTAACCATGTCATTTCCTGTATTTTGATATATGGTTTGAACTTACAATTACATGAGTGTATTTGTACAAAATTTCAGACATGTAGGGGTTAATTAAAGGTGTAAATTCATTGAAAAAAAATGTGTGGGCTCCCGCTGTATTTTCTCCACCAGACAGACAAAGCAAGCGAGTGGGGGCAGATAATAATAGCCTAGGGAGGGTACATATTTTTTGTGCCCCCCCTGGCTACTAACATCTGCCCCCAGACACCCCAGAAAGGGCAAATCTATAATTAGATTCGCCCTTTCTGGCACTTTGCCCGTCTATTCCCATTGCCCTGTAGCGGTGGCGAATGGGTTAATAAGGGGTTAATGTCACCTTGCTATTGAAAGGTGACCTTAAGCCATGTTAATAATTGAGAGCTGTCAATTAGACAACTATCAATTATTAATCCTATTGAAGTAAATAAAAAAACACAAACACACTTTAAAATAAATAATTTTAATGAAATCAAAACACATATTTTTGACCATCTTTTATTTAACTCTTAATCCGTTCGAAGCCCTTGTTCTTCTAAAATAAATATAAAATAATAAAACAACATTATTCTTACCTATCTGGCGATCTGTCACGTCCCACGATGTAATCCTTCACAAAGGGTTAACTAGCAATCAGATAAGCAGCGCAAGTAATCCTGCGTGCTCATCTGATAGCTCCTGAATGAATGAGCTTATCTCCTGCCGACAGGAGAGGATGTGATTAATGAATGAAGCTTAATTGATTGTATCCCACTTTCACGTTAGGTCAGGTCACTGAAGTGAAAGTGGCAATAAATCAATTAAGCTCCATTCATGAATCTATTCCTCTCCTTTCGCTGGGAGAGGAAGTTATTCATTCATGGGAATACAGCTCGGAGACAGCATTTATCTCTCTGCAAGCTGTAACCTGTTAACCCTTTCTGATGGATTACACCGTGGGACCTGACTGTACATCGGATTGGTAAGAATAATTTTGCTTTTTTATTTTATTTTTATTACAGGAAATGGTTTTAGCAGGAAAATAAAATATGGTCAAAAACTGTGTGATTATTTCATTAAACTTATTTTTTATTAAACTGTGTGTGTTTGATTTTTCTATCATACAATAGGATTAATAATTGATAGTTGTCTAATTGACAGCTCTCAATTATTAACATGGCTTAAGGTCACCTTTCAATAGCAAGGTGACATTAACCCCTTATTAACCCATTCGCCACCGCTACAGGGCAATGGGAATAGACGGGCAAAGTGCCAGAAAGGGCGAATCTAATTATAGATTTGCCCTTTCTGGGGTGTCTGGGGGCAGATGTTAGTAGCCAGGGGGGCACAAAAAAAATGTACCCTCCCTAGGCTATTATTATCTGCCCCCACTCGCTTGCTTTGTCTGTCTGGTGGAGAAAATACAGCGGGAGCCCACGCATTTTTTTTCAACGAATTTACACCTTTAATTAACCCCTACATGTCTGAAATTTTGTACAAATACACTCATGTAATTGTAAGTTCAAACCATATATCAAAATACAGGAAATGACATGGTTAACTGTGTGGAAACAATGTATCATTTCATGTCGGCTTCTGTGATTTCACAAAAGCCGGCAATTGAATTAGCGGCTATTACAGTATGTAGAAGTGTAAGAACTATAAATATATATATATATATGTATGTGTTACAATGACATGTATGTATATATATATATATATGTGTATTCTATGTGTATGTATCTACTGTTTTGTGAGCTGTCAGTGTGATTTTACAGTAGCCGGGGATGAATTACCGGCTTTTCAAAGGAGACTGGTGCATATAAATCGGACAGCACGTGCATGGTGCGAGTGCTGTTCGTTTTTTAATCGCACCCATTGACTTGCATTGGCGATTTTTCATCCCAAAATCGCATCAAATCGCAGCATGCTGCGATTTTTTTCTCACAACAATATCTGATGAGAAAAAAATCGCAAATGAGAATTCACCCATTGACTAACATTGGTCAGATTTGCATCCGATTTTTTTTCCTCTGATTATCATCCGTATTCGGCGCCAGTGAGTATGAGGCCTTAGACTGGAGATCTTTTAAAGACTATGGAGAGATCACCTCTATTCTCATCCATTCATTTCCCACACCTCCCCCAAGTGCACACTGCCCCCTATACTTGTTAAGGGGCTAATGATGAATCATCGCTAACATAGATGATGGATCGTGATAATACAGTCTCTGACACCTATATTAGATTGCCTCGATGCGTTTTATACATTGTTTTTGGATACTCAGGTGTCTATTTTATAGTTTTTAGTGTCCACATTAAAACCATGATATGTATCTATGAGGCTATAGTGGATAGACTGCAAGCAAGCACAGTGGATTAGTATATATATCTTTATCAATTAGTTATTAAAGGTTATATTTTATTTTTATCATTCCACCAAAGTCAGTGAATTTATATATATTTATTACTAAGAGCAATGCTTTCAAAAGTGGGGATCATTTTGGAAATGGAGCATAGCAGCAGCAAAAAACCAAATTGTGCTCTGCTTCACTGCAGTTGCTTTCATCAGAATCCTGGCACGGTTTATTTTACTAACAGCAAATTAGTTGCCCTATTTTCATCTTCCTCGAGTAGTCCTATGAGCAGGTCAAGCATGTGCCCCTACATACCTTTCAAGATAGGGCTCTGCAGAACCCACTTCCTAGTTTCGAGAGCCTTTCCATTGGATCCCAAAAATCAGACTTTAAAGGGGGGCTATTTTATTTTTTTACTATTGGCCTAAATACTAACCAACAGGTAATTACTAACTACCTGCCTGCCCTACCCGTTGCAGGCTCAAAGCGGTGAATGTCAACTCCTGCTGGCCTCACAATCCTTTATATAGCATCCAAGGCGCCCATATTTTTTCATGCATGTTCAATTTACCTCTTTTTTCATATATACTCTTTTCCAAGTGTATAACATGTTTTACTCTTGCAGAGAATTCCTCTTCCGATGGAGGCTCAAGACTAGTCCAGTTTCTTGCGATTAATTTTCTTGCACAATAAAGTAGTCTAGCAATAGCTATTTTACCATTATTATCAACTACAATTTCTTCCACATAGCCCAGTAAACACGTAACGGGATCTCCAGAGACTTCACAACCATACGCCCCTTCAATCATATTAATTATTCCATCCCAAAACATTGAGAGCCTAGGACACTCCCACATCATATGGAATATACCCGCCATATCTACAGTATATTACATCTTGGACATTCCGAGTTCCCCCTCAGCCCCATTTTGTGCATTATTAGGGTTGACCTATATACTCTATGAATTACATAAATATGCGATAATCTTGCAGGTTCACTTATGGAGAGTTTAGGTATATACTCCAATATAGTTTCCCAGACGTCATCTTCTATATTTCCCACTTCTTCTTCCCATTTATGCCTAGCTTTCAATGGAAACCCCAAAAGAAAGGTATGCATCAAATCTTTATAAGTGCTTGAAATTACCCCCCTAGTGGTTCCTTCTTGACAAATGTACTCCAGAACCAAATCCTTTTCTACTACCAATCTTTGTTGTACTTTCTGGGTTCTTATTACATGTTTAACCTGACCATATCTATACCATTCTGTATTTGGCAATTGGAACTCATTTTGTAACTGCAGGAAAGGTTTAAGTTCTTCCTCTTCCATTATTTGAAACATACTTTAATCCTCTTTCTGTCCATTCCTGTATGGTGCCTATTTTCTTTATCTCTGGCAGATTACTATTATTCCATATGGGTGTAAATTTAGTCAGTCCCGTCTCACCTTTTTTATTGTACTTCCGAGTTTGTCTATGAGCTCTAGCGTGGGCATTTTCCCCCCGAGTCTTTTAATCTTACCCCCTTCCAGTCCCTCTAGTATCGGCCTATCCCCCATGCAATGTTCTAACATTCTTTTCACAGAATCACCAGATCTAGACTTTGCCCACCCTCTAAAGTGCTGACTCTGAGCAGCTAGAAAATAAATTTCTGGGTTTGGCAATGCCATTCCACCTTCATCTTTGGGTCTCTGAAGAATTTCCAACTTTATTCTCGCCGATTTCTTCCCCCATACCAGCGCTCTAACCCAGGGGTCCCCAACCGCCGGTCCGCGGCCCATTACCGGGCCGTAGCAGTTCTGCTGCCGGGCCGCGGAGCCACGGCACAGAACGCAGTACATACATGGAGCCAGCGGCTGCGGCACTGTAGTGACAGCTGCAGCCGCCGGCTTTATTAGACATCCATACTTACCTTCCGTCGCTGCGTCCCTGTCGGCCGCGGAAGCTTCCTCCTGGCAGTGCGGTGACGTAGTACTGCTCATTAAGGTAATGAATATGGACGTGACGCCACTCCCATAGGCGTGGCGTCCATATTCATGCCCTTAATGAGCGGTATTACGTCACCGCTGCACACAGGAGGAAGCTGCCGCGGCCGACAGGGATGCAGGGACCTGCAGCGACGGAGCGAGGAGGGTAAGTATGATGGGGGGAGGGGACGGGGGAGCGAGAGCCATGTATACAGGATGGGAGGGGGCGGAGCCATATATACAGGATGGGAGGGAGCGGAGCCATATATCAGGATGGGAGCGGAGCATATAACAGGAGTGGAGGGGGAGCGGAGCCATATATACAGGATGGGAGGGGGAGCGGAGCCATTATACAGGATGGGAGGGGGAGCGAGCCATATATACAGGATGGGAGGGGGAGCGAGCCATATATACAGGATGGGAGCGGAGCCATATATACAGGATGGGAGGGGAGCGGAGCCATATATACAGGATGGGAGGGAGCGGAGCCATGTATACAGGATGGGAGGGGAGCGAGCCATATATACAGGATGGAGAGCGGAGCCATATATACAGGATGGGAGCGGAGCACATATATACAGGATGGGAGCAGAGCCATGTATACAGGATGGGAGGGGGAGCGGAGCCATGTATACAGGATCGGAGGGGAGTGGAGCCATATATACAGGATGGGAGGAGGGAACGGAGCCATATATACAGGATGGGGGGGAGCGGAGCCATGATATACAGGATGGGAGGGGGAGCGGAGCCATGTATACAGGATGGGAGCGGAGCCATATATACAGGATGGGAGGGGGAGCGGAGCCATTATACAGGATGGGAGCGGAGCCATATATACAGGATGGGAGGGGGAGCGGAGCCATGTATACAGGATGGGAGGGGGAGCGGAGCCATATATACAGGATGGGAGGATGGGAGCGGAGCCATGTATACAGGATGGGAGGGGGAGCGGAGCCATGTATACAGGATGGGAGGGGAGCGGAGCCATATATACAGGATGGGAGTGGAGCCATGTATACAGGATGGGAGGGGGAGCGGAGCCATGTATACAGGATGGGAGGGGGAGCGGAGCCATATATACAGGATGGGAGAATGGGAGCGGAGCCATGTATACAGGATGGGAGGGGGAGCGGAGCCATGTATACAGGATAGGAGGGGAGCGGAGCCATATATACAGGATGGGAGGGGAGCGGAGCCATGTATACAGGATGGGAGGGGGAGCGGAGCCATGTATACAGGATGGGAGGGGGAGCGGAGCCATGTATACAGGATGGGAGGATGGTAGCGGAGCCATATATACAAGGATGGGAGGGTGGGAGCGGAGCCATATATACAAGGATGGGAGGGTGGGAGCAGAGCCATGTATACAGGATGGGAGGTTGGGAGCGGAGCCATGTATACAGGATGGGAGGGTGGGAGCGGAGCCATATAAACAAGGGTGGGAGCAGAGCCATGCATACAAGGGTGGGAGCGGAACCTTGTTTACAAGGGAGTCACATTCACATTATAAATGTTATAATTAAATGATGAGTATGCACTACTACTAAACTACAACCTCGTCCATAGCCCCGCCCCTTATGACCAAAGCCCCACCCCTGCCACACCTCCATCGCCGCCTGCCGGGCCCTGGCAGAATGGTCTTTCTTGAAGCCGTCCCTGGTGCAAAAAAGGTTGGGGACCACTGCTCTAACCATCACTTTCAAGGACCCAAATCTTTTTTTAGAAATCCAAATTGGGGCATTGTGTAAAATATATAGTAGTTTAGGCATCAGGATCATTTTAAAAAGATTTATCCTTCCTACCACCGTTAGATGCAATTTATTCCATATCTCTATTTTGATTTTAAGTTTCTGAAGCAATGGCATCAAATTAATATTAAGGTACTCTGAAATCGGCAAGGAAATCTGTATCCCCAGATATTTAAAGGTCTCTTTACACTGTAATTTGTTGACTTCAATATCTCTATCCGTCCACTCCACTTCCCTATCCACTTTAAACAAAACTGATTTGGACCAGTTAATCCTCAACCCATATATGACCCCAAATCTTTCGATTGTCTGTATGGCACAACTCAACGACTCAGACGGATCCCCCAGGAACAATAACAGATCATCTGCATGCAGAGCAACTTTTTCCTCTATGCCCCCATGCTTAAATCCTTGAATTCCCCGATTCCCCCTAATAGCTGCAACTAATGGTTCAATTGCTACGGCAAAGAGGAGCGGCGACAGCGGACATCCCAGTCTGGTTCCTCTGTTCAAAGGAAAAGATAGGAAATCGCTCCGTTAATTCTGACCTTAGCAGTGGGTTGTGAGTAGAGTAGTTGCACCCATTCTATAAATCGCGGCCCAAAGCCAAATTTTTGCATAACTCTCCATAGATATTCCCATTGTACACTGTGAAGCAATCACTCTGCGACCCGAATTATCCGCTTGTATTTGGAGATTAAAGTATAGCCTCCTTATATTACCCGCTGTAGATCTATTAGGCATGAATCCCGCCTGATCTGGATGTATCAGAGAAGAAATGACCCCGGTCAGCCGATTAGCTAAAACTTTTGCCAAAATTTTTATATCCACCATTAATAGTGAAATTGGTCTATATGATTCGGGTATTCTGGGGTCTTTTTCCTCCTTTGGAATCACTACTATCATCGCTTCTCTCATAGAGTCAGGCAGCAACTTTTTCTCTTTAGCTTCTTCAAATACTGTCAATAATTTAGGTAGCAACAGTTCTGCGAATTGTTTATAAATTTCTGACGGTAAACCGTCTAACCCAGGGGATTTCTCATTGGCCATGCCATGCAGCGCAATCTCCATTTCTTCTACAGTAATGGAAGAGTCCAGCCTATCCTTATTTTCTTTACTTAACTTAGGGAGCGACCTCAACCCAAAGAATTTGTCTACCTCTTCATTTCCAGCATTTTCCCCTGATGAGTATAAAGTTTTATAGAAGTCACTAAAATATTCAATATCCCCTCTAAGTCATTTACCTTCTTCCCTTTGCCATTTACCATATTATAAATAAATGAATTATTCCTTTGTGCCGAGGCGATAACAGATAAAAGGTGTCCCACTTTCTCCCCTTCAGCGTAAAACCTGTCTTTTGGAACGCCTGTCTTCTGGTCATTTTACCTAGTAAGAGATTATTAATCTGTTCCTGAGCTTCCCTCAGGCCCCGTTGTGTTTCAGGTGTATCATTATATATAGCATCTTCCTCCACTCTCCCCAGTGCTTCCAATTTTTCAATTTCCTCTTTTTTAGTTTGTGTTTTACGCCTAAAGATGTCCCTGAATAACAACCCTCTAAGAAAGGCCTTCAACGCATCCCATTCCACCAACTTATCTGTACTCCCATCATTATGAGTAAAAAATTCTTCTAACTCTTTCCCAATCCCTTGAACATTAAACATCCAAACAGGATGTATTTTCCAATCTTCCTTAACTATTCCTTTTTGTGACCGATATCCAATATTCACCATAACTGGACTATGATCAGAAATCACTCTGGGAAGATATTGTACCTCTCTTATCATGGCATCTGCCAGTCCATCTGGTAGTGCCAAATTAATCCGTGACAATGTGCCATGTGATGTGGAGTGACATGAGTAACACCTTTTCCCTTCATTCCTAACCCTCCATACATCAATCAGACCAATTTCTATATTAAAGTTACCAAAGACTGTAATGGTGCTGCCTTGTACATTGGGTTGCCTCTTATTCCTGTCCCAGAAAATATATACCACATTATTAAAATCTCCCACCATCAGCAGCAGCATTCCTCCACTTCTTTCAGCATACTCCCTCATCACTCTGATCTTAGTGCTAGAATAAGGAGGTGGAATGTAAAGTGCCACTAAACACATGGGTCGTCAAAAAAACATTCCTTTAACTGCTACAACTTGTCCCTCTGGATCAATGTGCACATCTATTTCTTCAAAAGAAGTGGACCTATTAATTAAAATCGACACTCCTCTAGAGTAATTGGAAAATGTAGAGTGATATGCCTTTTGTATCCATCTTCTATTGGTAATATGGGTTGTTTCCTTCTGTAAATGAGTTTCCAAGAGACATATCACTGCCACCCCCTGATCCTGCATACATTTAAATATTGTCGCCCTTCTGTTCTTCTCCGATAAGCCTCTAACATTCCAACTTATAACTTTAAAGCTACCCATTTTATATAATAAACACCATTCCCATCATTCTGCCATTTCTTTCTTCTACGGTCGTTAACCTTCCCCCCTCCTCCCCAATTCCCCCCTTCTTCCTCCTCTCCTTTCATGCTCTCTAAGAGCCATGGGTTTTTCGCTCCTGAACCGATCTTCCAGAGACAGCACCTCTCTCCCGCCAACTTTTTGCTATCCCCACACTTAGGCTACTTTCACACATCAGGCTTTTTGTGTCAGGCGCGATCCGGCGTGTTTTTAAAAAAAAAACGCATCCGGTACCGGATGTGTTTTTTTTTACCATTGACTTACATTAGCGCCGGATCGCGCCTGATGTCACTGGTTGCATCCGTTTTTGGCCGGATCCGTCGGAAATGTACATTCCGGCGGCCGGACAAGACGCTGGCTGCAACGTTTTTTTTTTTTCCGGAGCCGCCTGATAGTGCCTGAATCGGCACTTCAGGCGGCCGGAAACAATGCAAGTCAATGGAACCGGACCAGTTTCTTGACAAATCCGTCAGAAAACTGATCCGGAATCCAAGGTCTCCTCTCTCTCTCTCTCTCTCTCTCTCTCTCTCTCTCCATTGGTAGCTACATTTTCAACCTGGAAATTTTATATTTCCAGGTTGAAAAGGTCAGGACGGATCCGGCAAGAAAACTGATCAGTTGCATTACGTCCTGTCAGGCATAGGACGGATTATGCCTGGCACAAAATACATTAATATAACACATCTGTGGTTACAAACAATATTCATCTCCGCCTTGCCCTCCGCCAGGGCTATACACACAAAGTTCAACTATTTCGTATCGACTGCTTTCTTTTTCAATCAATCAATACTAGTCCACCAGTAATGATTGGGTCACTCTCAGAACCAACAAGAAAAAATTTTTGAAAAAAATTTAAACTATGGATGTGGAATCAAAAGTTAAAAAAACTCTTCACTTCTAGACCCATATTCAAAAACATATATATTCTTGCATAGTTAGTATTATGGGTGTCTCCACCCCAGTCCATCCATACTGATTATCAATTATTTTCTGTAAGCTAGAAAGGAATCTGCTTACTAAATGTCCTCAGCCGACCACTCCATCAAGCAGTATTCTTAAATTCCATGACCGTCTCTCAGTCTTTGGCATGTAAAGACTTAGCGTTGACATCAATCCACTTTGTGGCCTCCTCAGGATCCGTTATAAAGAAAACTTTATCCATGGCCGCCACTCGCAGTTTAGCAGGGAACATCATTGAATATTTGGCTCCTAATTCTCTGTCGTCTTTTTACCCCTCCAAACTGCATTCGTTGCTTCTGTACGGCTACCGAGTAGTCAGGATATATACCAATACGTTGGCCATTCATTGTAATCTCCTCTGATTTTCGTGCTCTACGGATAATGATATCTCTATCCTTATAATGAAGTAGCTTTGCAATAATAACACGTGGATTATTACCCGGGAGTTGTGATTGCATTGGTACTCTATGCGCCTGCTCCACTGCATAGAATTTAGTGAGGGAGTCTGCTCCGATTTGGTCTCTCAGCCATTTCTCAATAAATTCAGTGGGATCCCTCCCCTCAGTCTTTTCCGGGAGCCCCACGATCCTAATATTGTTCCTTCGGGAACGGTTTTCCAGGTCATCGTTTTTTATCATGACTTCAGAGAGTTGTTGCTTAAACTGTTTTTTCCGTTTCTTTAAATTTATTAATCCAATCTTCGCCTCTCCCACTCTATTTTCCACTTCTCCCATCCTGGTATTAACCTTATTTATGTCCTTTTTTATAATGGCTACTTCAGACTGTACTCCCAAAACTTGCTGAGTTAACGTAGTTAGTGCCTGCTTGCAGAAAGATACTACTGTAAACACATCTTTGATAGTGGGATTTTCTTGTATCTCCCCCTCCTCCTGTGCTGCCACCGCCATTTTTCCCCCTCAGGGATACTGCTCACTGGGGATTTCCCTCCTTCCTCCTCCTGTAACTCCATCCAATCCTCCTCCTCCTCTCCCTCTGACTCTTGCTGCTTCATATTCTCTCCAATGCGGGCAAACTTTTCTAACTTCGCCGCAGCGCTCATGCGACGCTGACATGCAGCGTTGAGCCTGGCCGCCTCTTCCTTCTTGTTGACGCCATCTTGGGAGCTACATGCGTCTGCCCACCCCAGGTCCTTTTGCCTCCTGCGGGTCATATTCTGCTCACCTCCGGTCTCTCCTGCGTTCCTTCCCCCACCGTTCGGTCGGCTGAGGCTGGCGGTGGCAATGGCGGATCGTGAGGTAATTTGTGCAGCAACGGGAGAGCTCATGGAGATGCGACCTCTCACATTGCTGTCAGGCTCCACCCCCCTTCTATTTTGTGTTTTACTGGCTTCTTATGGTGTTTCCCACACTGTCATCTGTGTGACAGCGTGGGAAACACCGGCGCAGTAGTTCTTATCGATGGTAATGCTACTGCCGGTAAGACTGTCGGTCAGAGCGCTGCAGGATCATGCTGGTAGATATCACCCGCGGTAACGCTACCGCAGACTATCAGTCAGAGCACTGCGGGTCATGCTGTCAGATGTCAGCGTGACTCCGCAACTGTGACCCGCAGGCGTGGGCCGATGAGACTACTGATCCCATAGGGCTGCGTCTGCTATCACTGATAACAGTGACAGCAGGTGCCGCTGATGGGAGAAGTAGTCTCATCTGACGGTGCCTGTGCTCACAGTTAAAAAAAAAAGTAAAATTACATTCACATTCAAATAAAAAAGCATTATACTCACCTTAACGCCCAATCCCCGACACCATCGTCTTCTAGAAATAATGTAAAATAATAAACCAACATATACTCACCTGTCCGCCGTAGTCCAGGTAATCCGAGTGTCCCACGGTGATGTCACATGTAGAACAGTCACATTGGGAGATGTGACTGTTCTACCCAGACCGCCGGCGATGCACCGACAGGAGGTATTTGCTCCCGCAGTGTATCACTGAGCTGCCATGAGATTTCCTCTGAGTTTGTCAGCTGATCGGCTCAGTTGCTCTCATTTACGGCACCGCTGCGTGGGAACTTTGCCGTAAGGGAGATCACCGGAGCTCATCAGCTGATAAACTCCGGTGAACTTTCACGGCAGCTCAATGATACACTGCGGGAGCGATCACCTTCTGTCAGTGTATCGCCGGCTGTCTTTGATGAGAGCTTGCTTGATAAAGACCTAATGTAGGTCGAAACGTCGCTGATTCATGGCGGAATAAACTTTTTCTTTTTTACTTCACCTGGATGGAGCGCTGTTTCTTTATTTTTTTATTGTTTGATGAGAGCAGTCACATCACTGATGTGACTGCTCTCAAAGTGATCAGAATCGTGGTGGGACATTATGGATTATCTTCTCTGCGGACAGGTGAGGAATATTGTGGTTTATTATTTTATTTTTGTTGCAGGAGACATTGGCTTCAGTGGATTAAGCATTTGGTAAGTATGGTTTAATTAAGATTCATTAAAGGAGTCTGTGTCATTATTTCAAATAAAGGACTTTATTCTGGGTGTCTGTGTTTTTATACACTATCACTATATGGTTATTAATGGATAGGTGTCTTATAGACGCCTCTTCATTTCTAACCTGTGGGCTTGATGTCACCTAACAATACAAAGGTGACATCGACCCTATAAATATGAACCCCACTTGCCACTGCTACAGGGCAAGTGGGAAGAGCGAGGCTAAGCGCCTTTTTGGGGTGGCTGAGAGCTGATGTTTTTAGTCTGGGAGGGGCCAATATCCATTACTTATCGGCTTAGTAATGAGAGTGTCGGGCTGACACCTTTTCATTACCTAGAGCTAGGTGTCAATGACAGTTGCTGACACCAAGCTCTATTACTGCATCAGCATGAAAAAGGTGGTGTTGAACCAAGAAACTTTTTTTTAAATATCTTTATTTAGCTTAAAAAAGCAATCATTGCTGTACAAAAACGCACCAAAAACACACCAAAAATGCACGTTTTTCCGCATTGTTTTTCCTGCCAAGAGATGCAGAAACCTTGTAGAAATTTCTACAAGCAAATACTCAACGTATGCACATAGCATTTAGGTCATAATAGACAGATGTCTGTCCAACTTATGTCTGAAGACTTCCATTGAAGGAGAACTCGCCACCTTTCGTGGCAGCCTGTTCCACTTGTTGATCACTCTCACTGTCAAAAAGCTTTTTCCAATATCTAATCTGTATCTTCTCATTTTCAGTTTCATTCCATTGCTTCTTGTGTTTCCATGCGCAGATGAGAATAATGATGATTCCTCTACACTGTGACATCCCTTCAGATATTTATAGACAGCTATTCAGTCTCCTCTTAGCCTTCTTTTTTCCAAGCTAAACCTTTTCAGATCCTTTAACCGTTCCACGTAGGACATACTTTGCAATCCGATCACCATCCTCGTAGCTCTTCTCTGAATTCCCTCCAGTTTTTCAATGTCGTTTTAAAATGTCTTGCCCAAAACTGGACACAGGATTCCAGATGAGGCCTGACCAAGGAGGACTAGAGGGAGATAATTACTTCACGTGGTCTAGACTCTATGCTTCGCTTAATACATCCTAGACCTGTTTGCCTTTTTTGCTGCTCCATCACACTGTTGACTTGTGTGCAGCCTGTGACCTATTAGTATACCCAATTCTTTTTCACACTTGCTGTTGCTTAGTTTAATTCCTTCCATTCTGTAGATGTAATTTTTGTTTTTTTGCCCAGATGAAGAATCTTGCATTTCTCACTGTTAAATACCATTCTATTAGTTGATGCCCATTATTCAAGCTTATCTAGATCCTACTAAATCCTTAATATGTGTCCTCTAGTGTTAAGCCCGGGTCTCACATAGCGATACACCAGCGATCCCGACAACGATCAGGATCGCTGATGTATCGCTACATGATCGCTGCTGAGCTGCCAAACAGGCAGCGATCAGGACAGTGACACTGCGGGTAACGTCGCCTAGTTACCCGCAATGTACGTTGGATACCAGTGCCCTGATGCAGGGAGCTGGTAACCAAGGTACACGTCGGGTTTTCAGGCGCTGCGCGGTGCCTGGAAACCCGCTGTGTACCATGGTTACCAGCTCCCTGCATCAGCGCGCTGGTATCCAACGTACACTGCGGGTTTCCAGGCACAGCCCCGCGCCTGGAAACACGCTGTGTACCTTGGTTACCAGCGGATCGCTGGTCTCCCGCCTGTCACACGCAGCGATGCTTGCTGGCCAGCGGGAGACCAGCGATCAAAAAAAATGTCCAGGACATTCAGCGACGATCAGCTATACCCAGCAGGGGGCTGATCGTCGCTGAATGTCACACACAGCGATATCGCTGGGGAGATCGCTGCTGCGTCACAAAACTAGTGACTCAGCAGCGATCTCGTTAGCGAGATCGCTGTGTGAGACGGGGGCTTAGCCATTTCTCTTATCTTTGCATAATCTGCAAATTTGATCAGATTACCTTCAGTCCCTTATCTAGATCATTTATAAAAATGTTGAACAAGACTGGGGCCAGGCTGCGAATGGTTGTACTTGTTTTATCAGTATTTTGCACCTGTGTTGCCGCTATCTTTAAGCCCCTGTCACACTAAGCGAGATCGCTGAAGTGTCACCGATTTTGTGACGCAACAGCAACCTAGCCAGCGATCTCGCTTAGTGTGACACGGAGCGATGACCACCCCCCCTGCTGGGTATCGCTGATCGTCGTTGAATGTCCAGGACCATTTTTTCATCGTTGGTCTCCCGCTGGCCAGCGCGCATCGCTTGGTGTGACAGCGGGAGACCAACGATCAGCGAGCTCCCAGCTCTGTACACCAGAAGCTGGGAGCTGGTATCCAATATACATATTGGGTAGTTAAGCACCGCGCGGCACCTAGTTACCCGATATGTACCCTAGATACCGGCTCCCAGGGCTCTACAGCAGAAGCTGAGAGCCGGTATCTAGGGTACATATCGGGTAACTAGGTGCCACGCGGTGCTTAGTTACCTGATATGTACACTGGATACCGGCTTCCAGCGCTCTACAGCAGAAGCTGAGAGCCGGTATCTAGGGTACATATCGGGTAACTAGGTGCCGCGCGGTGCTTAGTTACCCGATATGTACACTGGATACCGGCTTCCAGCGCTCTACAGCAGAAGCTGAGAGCCGGTATCTAGGGTACATATCGGGTAACTAGGTGCCGCTCGGTGCTTAGTTACCCGATGTGTACATTGGATACCAGCGTGCTCGCTGGTCCTGATCGCTGGTGAGTCTGCCCATTTGACAGCTCACCAGCGATCAGCTAACGATGTCCAGCGATCCCATCCACATCGGATTGTGGGTGGGATCGCTGAGACATTGAAGAGTGTGACGGGACCCTTACTACATAGGTTTGCTGCATCCTGATAGTGCATTCGTTCGGAGGCCTGGGCAGGTAAGCACTGCTGCCCCTTTTCTTTTCTGCTGTATTAATTCTTGAATTTTTGGAGGATTTTTAGTCGTCTTTTTGTGGACTTTTGTGGACTCCGCTTGTGAGTACATCAGATCAATGTTATGCTGGCATTAGTAGTTTCATTATAGCTAGCAAGCCATACTGTAGGTTGCCAAATAGTTCAAAAAGATCTACAGTATATACATGGGAGTTAATAATAAAAGCTGGTCATAGACAGTAAAATTAAAAAAAAATGACCATCAAGGATGAAATTATCCAATGTTTTTACACAAATCTTATTAAAGGAATATTGATGTATGTATGGCCAGTTATGATGAAAAAATGTTTGATGTGTAAGTGATGGATACATGATACTAATGTTAGAGGACCTGTCACCTGGTCAAAAGTGGCCAGCTTTCACTCTTAATTTATACTTTCGTTCTATTTTATGGGTTTTTTTCTAAATCCAGAGATATGCGTATTTTTATGTAGTACTAATTTTTATGGTCTTTACCATTGTAAAGTGTAAGCACCATCCCACAGAGAATCCTTGGAGTAATGCCCCTTAGTAAAGAAAAACATCCGGAATACTCAGTGGAGCAGCAGGACGAAAATACGAGCTAAAACTGGCCACTTTTGACCCGGTGACAGGTGTTCATTAAGGCGTGATTGCCAATTACCCCTTTTTCAGAGCAATAAAGTAGAATCCATATTCTTGTTCAAATAACAAAGAAAAAAAATAATAAAGAAAAGCTGCAAATTGCTGATATGACTGGCTCTGTGTGCAGTTCTGTGTTCCTCCCCATAGTGCAGGTTCTAGGAACTGTCTGCATTTACATGCACTAGCCTGGACCATGCGTGTTTTCACATGGCCCATCACTACACAAGTGTGTGCAGACATTCCTGTTATATTTGAGCCATATGCTGTGTCTTGAGCACACGGCAGCACATTGACCTAAAGTACATCCATCTAAACCGCCTTGCACAAAGCTTGGTTATTCATGATACTGACATTGTCATGCATGTGACCTTCTTTGTAAAGTGCTTACATTTGCCAATATATTTTAGACAGATAGGCAAGTCTCTGCAGAACATAGTTATTCATAGTACATTCACATTGGCCTCAGGGGTTTCCTTACTCACTGAATGACACTTTATTGACTAGGGAGAAGGCACAATTCCCACAGGAACCATTAGTCTTGAATCTCGTATTTAATTTGCCAAGAGTGGAAATCCTTTAATTATAAAAGCGCTGGTTGCCTTAAGCTGACTACACCAATATCCAATAAGAAAACTAGAATATTAATCTTCTTGTTATACTGAATTTCAAAACTAATTTTGACTGATTTCCACTTCTTTTTATGTGTATGTTTTTGTTATGCAAATTATTATCAAGCATCTTTGAAATGTAATTCACTTGACACCTTTATATCTTATATCTGTTGCTGCATTCCTGACTACTTAGCACCTCATTTGCATTTAAATAAAAATGCTAAGCGCTATGGGAGTGACAGAGCATTTATGGAGCCACTGTCATCCTTTATTGTTTCTCCACTGTCTGATTTCTTTGCCTGGCACCTGCCATTACACAGAACCGTGAGCTATCAATCAAGCTAGAGAGGCTGGTGCTGGTTCAGGAAACAATTTTAAGAGGCAGAGGGCTTATTAAGTGCTCTAATACGCCTAGAGCACTTACCACTCCATTGTATAGACTGTAATTCACAAATAGAAAGTTTGTGCAAATATGATAGTATTACACAACATGGATCCTAGGGTGTAATGAGTTAGCCATTTATAGTAAATTTCCTGCATAATAATAAGAGTCCAGTTCATCATAAAGACACAAATCTTGACTCACTTTTAAAGCTTACATATTACGCCACCCATTTTTACTTTTCTATAATACACCTCACTGTTATATTCATAGTATCTATAAAAGCAAGAAGTCCTCACCAGTCGTGGTGGCGATGAAAACTCATTTAGATAGACAAAAAATTAGGAGAGCAGCAGTACAAGGGCTGTATCAATGCAAATTGCATCAATAAAACCTACGGTAACTTTTAACAATAATCAGAGTAAACGAGCTATGCTCAGACAGACGCAAAACTACACAAATGCGAAAATGACTGTTAATAAAATGGGACCATATATGCTGATAACGTGCCCAAGAGTGGCAGTGCAGGATATTAAAGGTTAGGTCTCACCCACTGCAGTAGAGATGACCCAACCAAGCGACAGGAGAATGAGGCTAGGGATAGATGCTGGTTAACTGATATGTCCTGTTGTGCCCCATGTAGTGACTCCCACCCTAACAAGAACAGCGCCCAAGTATAGAACCTATATCTGGAAGAAGAAATACCCCTAAGTCCATCCCTACATGTTTCAACCCATGGGCGTACCCAGGATCAAAACTAGGGGGGGGCAAGCCAATGTCGCATCTTATACAGGTTACATCATATACACTGTACATTATCCTGCATATTAGGTATGGAGCATTAGAACTGTTGAATATTGTATAATACAGCAGTGTATGCGACACTATGCTGTATATACCATATATTATACATGGCAGTCGCGCTCATGTCAGGAGCGGTACCAGCAAGTCCGAGGATTGCAGTGCGATCCTCGCATGAGTTATACGGCCGTCTGTCTATGCCCGTGTTATAATAATACTGAAATATTAATCTATTATTAAAGTATTAAGGAGCTCACAAGTAAAAAAAAAGCCTCCTACCTCCCCTGTCCCCCACCCACACCCCAACAGCCCATTGTCTTACATGCACCCCTTAGTGTTCTGTCCCACTGACCCCACAATATCCCCATCCTCTCAATTCACCAACCAGTGCCCTGTATCCCCTCCCTCACAATACCCCATCCTCTCACATTCACTCTGTGCCCTGTTGCCCCTCCCCCACTTCAGCCCCCACAATACCCCCATCCTCTCACATTAACCCCCATGCCCTAGCCCCACAATACCATCCTCTCATACCCCCATGCCAGCCCCCACAATACCCCATCCTCTCACATTAACCCCCCCAGTGCCCTAGCCCCCACAATACCCCATACTCTTACATTCACCCCAGTGCCCTGTACCCCTCCCCACAATACCCCCATCTCTCCATTACCCATGCCACCCACAATACCCATCTACATCCCCCAGCTGTACCCTCCCAGTACCCCACCCTCACATAACCCCCATCCCTACCCACATACCCCATCCTTATCACCCCAGTGCCCTGTACCCCTCCCCCACTGTACCCCCATCCTCTCACATTCCCCCACAGTGACCATGACATGCCTGAGCAGCATGAATTTAATAAATTCCATCCCCTCTTACCATGAAGCTTGCAGGCAGTGGCTGAGGCAGGAGCAGGAAGTATCCAGTGTATGCACACAGAGGGCACTAGGACCCAGTGTGGCTGAGACAACCAGAGCCTGCAGGGCAGAAAGTGAAACTACAGCTGCTGCAGCCAGGAAGGAGCTCCTCTGGTGAGACAGCAGCTCCATGCACTGCGCACACAGACAGGCAATGCAACCTGTGGCAGAGGGAGCCGGCATTGTGCTGCTCTCTTTCATTGTGTGCCCCTGCTTCTAGGGAGGGGCAGCTGCCCCCCCCTGCTCCATGGTGGGTACGCCCATGTTTCAACCTCTATAGGGAGACATCATCGTGGGAGTGTACTTGTAAAGGAGGAAATGAAATTGTAATGTGTGTAGTACAGTTCATATAGCGTCTTGTGCTTGGGTGCGATGAAAATACATGAGACACAGGTTTGATATAGAAGGTCTTGTATTACTTCATACAAGTTGGCAAAAATAGTCACACAGTTTGCAGACACAGAAGCAGGAGACACAGCAGGCCAGAGTAATCTAAGCTCAGCAATCACTCTCCACAACAGGTTCAGGATCTTCTTCTCTGTTACCGTAAGTCCATGCAAACGTGGATCTTTCAAAGAGCAGGGTTCCAGAGTCCACTAGTGTTTCAGAGTTCCTCAGTAGGAATAGCTGGAGTACAAGGTCCAAGGCTTCAGGAGTCAGGTCACAGGTTCACTGCAGGCTAGATTCAGAAGCACTGATTGCTCAGCTGTGGCTGCTTAAGAAGCAAGAGGGAGAGAATCAGGGCGGGAACATGAAAGCTGAAAACTCCATATTGACTGAGGGCAAGATAGCTGCAGCAAGACAGAAAGCAAAATGGCTGACGGAAAAACTGAGTTTCAAGAACATGTACAAAGAACCTTACATTACTCCCCCCTTAGGGACAACCTCCGGATGGCCTCAGACCAGGCGTGTCTGGGTACCTCTGATGAAACTGGCGGAGCAAACGAGGAGCATTATTGTTATTGACTGGTTCCCATGAGTTGTCCTCCACTGGGTAGCCTAGCCATTTAATCAAATATTGTAACTGATTTCTGTATAACCTGGAATCCAGAATCCTTTCCACCACAAATTCTTCCTGACCATCGACTAGCACTGGGTCAGGGCAAGGAGAAGAACGTCCAGGAAACGTATTGGGTGTTGCAGCCTTTAGTAGGGATACATGAAAGACAGGGTGGATTCTCATAGTTCTGGGCAGTTGAAGACGACAAGCAACGGCACTTATTCTTACTGATTTTATAGGGTCCAATGTACTTATGTCCCAACTTAGACGATGGAATCCTTAACTTAAGATTTCTGGTTGACAGCCAGACCAGGTCTCCTACCTTGAAAGCTGGTGCAGGTTTACGAAATTTATCTGCTGCTTTCTTGTACCTTTCCTGAGCCGATTCCAGATTCTCTTTTAGAAGATCCATATTCTTCTGTAAAGACGTGATTCTTTCCGCCACTGCTGGTAAAGGCGTTTCTATGGGAAATCGTGGTAGAATGTTAGGATGATAACCTAGATTGGAGTAAAAAGGAGACTGCTTAGTGGAGGCACTCTGAGAGTTGTTATAAGAGAACTCAGCTAATGGAAGTAGATCCGCCCAATCATCCTGTAGGTGGCAGATAAAGCAGCAGAGATACTGCTCCAGGGTTTGATTGGTTCGTTCGGTCTGTCCATTAGTCTGGGGATGAAAAGCAGAAGAAAGGTTTACTTTAATGTCCAATGCTGCACAGAAATTTTGCCAAAACCTAGAAGTGAATAGCACCCCTCGATCCGAAATAACCTCATCCGGTACTCCATGTAAGCGAAACACATCTTTAATCATCAAATCTGATGTCTGTTTTGCAGTGGGTAAGCCGACACAAGGGATAAAATGAGCTGCCTTTGTTAGACGGTCAACCACCACTAGAATGGTGTTCTTCCCTTGAGAGGTTGGTAACTCCACAATGAAGTCCATAGAAATGGATCCCCACGGGCGGGACGGGGTGGGAAGAGGTTGCAACAGACCAGTTGGTGAGGAGCGAGTGTTTTACATCTTGCACAGACTTCACATGAAGTGACATAGTTTAAAACATCCTTCCTGCAAGTGGGCCACCAAAAGAAACGAGAAAGAAATTCCTGTGTCTTTAGAATTCCTCTATGCCCAGCTATCTTGGAATCGTGAATGAGTTGCAATACTCTCAATCTGACTGTTTCAGGAATATACAGACGTTGTCCCAGAATCCACACACCATTCTTAAAGACAAGACTTACGTCCCTTGGGGGTTGTGCCAACAAGGAATCCGCATGGTATCTTCCTTGATGTCCTTAAGTAGGTCTTGATTATGAATCACTCCCAGGAATCTAGAGTCAGGAAGAATAGTCTTAGGAGGAGCAAGTGGACGGGTCTCTGCTGAATGAATCCTAGAGAGTGCATCAGCCTTTCCATTGCGTGATCCTGGTCTATAAGAAATAACAAAATTAAATTGGTTTAAGAAAAGATTCCAGCGAGCCTGGCGAGGAGTCAGGCATTTAGCCGACCTGATAAATTCAAGGTTGCGATGGTCTGTCAGGACGACTATTTGTTGTGCAGCTCCCTGAAGAAGGTGTCTCCATTCTTTGAAGGCGGCAATAATGGCCAACAACTCTCTATTGCCCACATCGTAGTTCCTCTCAGCCGAAGACAACTGCTGGGAAAAGAAGGCACAGGGATGCAAGACATTCTTCTCACCTGTTCTCTGAGAGAGTATAGCTCCAACGGCACAGTCTGAAGCATCCACCTCTATTATGAAGGCAAGTTCGGGGTTGGGATGTACCAAGATAGGTGCGGTGGTAAATTTATCTTTCAGACGGGAAAATGCTTCCTGGGCTTGGGGAGTCCAGGAGAACCTAGACTCTTTCCGGGTAAGTTGGGTGATAGGTGACACTACCTCAGAGAAATTCCTAATGAAACGTCTATAGAAGTTGGCAAACCCGATGAAGCGCTGCACCTCCTTCACATTTCTAGGACTTGGCCAATCCTTGATGGCTTGGGTCTTGCTTCCATCCATACTAATTCCTTGTGTAGACAGTACATACCCCAGAAATTGAATTTCGGTCCTATGGAATTCACACTTTTCAAGTTTGATGTAAAGATGGTTTTGTCTTAGACGTTCCAAGACCATTCTCACATGTCCATGATGTTCCTCTGTGGAATTAGAAAAAATTAGAATATCATCCAAATAAATCACCACGAATGTATCTAGGAGATCCCTGAAGATGTCATTCACCAAGTGTTGGAAAGTGGCTGGGGCGGTACTCAGACCAAAAGGCATAACTAGATATTCAAAGTGTCCATAGCGTGACCTGAATGCAGTCTTCCACTCACCCCCAGGTCTAATACGGACCAAGTTATAGGCCCCACGGAGATCCAATTTAGAGAAAATTTTGGCATGCCGCACTCTCTCCAATAACTCAGGGATTAAAGGCAATGGATAACGGTTTCTAATAGTAACCTTATTGAGTTCCCTATAGTCTACGCAGGGTCTTAGAGATCCATCTTTCTTCTTCACAAAGAAGATGGGTGCACCTGCAGGAGATGAAGAGGGGCGTATGAAGCCCTTGGCTAGATTTTCGTCTATGTAATCCTTTAAAGCCTTTAGCTCAGGCCCCGCCAGGGGGTAGATCTTACCAAAAGGTATCTCTGCTCCAGGCAATAATTCAATTGGACAATCATATGGACGGTGAGGGGGAAGCTGGTCAGCGTTCTTCTTGTCACATAAATCCACATAGTCCTGGTATACAGCTGGTAGTTCAGGGACTGACATGGTTCCTTTAGGAACAGAGCACGCTGAAACTTCTGGAGTCATCTGTTTCTCTGGAAAGTGTAATTCCTTGGTCTCCCAGTTAATGGTAGGGTTCTGAGCCTGCAGCCATGGTAGCCCTAGAATAATGGGAAAGTGGGGAGAAGAGATAAGCATAAAGGACAGTTTCTCTTGATGATCTTTACCCATAAGGACCCTCAAAGGCTCCGTTTCCTGATCCACTGGTCCAGAGGTCAGCAGGGAGCCGTCCACAGTTTCCATCTGTACTGGAGTAGCCTTCTTCACTGAACGTATCCCCTGTTTCAGAGCAAAGGAGACATCCATAAAATTCCCACTTGCCCCTGAGTCGATCATAGCAGAGCTAGACACCCAGACTGAGTCAACCCAGAGTTTGATGGAAAGGAAGCAATGAGAATTGTTTTTCCTACAACTCAGCTGGGACACCGCTGAGGAAACTTGAAAAATTGCAGCGTTTACACAGTCATCGTCCTCAGAAGTAACGGAGTTTAAGTCCGAGAAATCAATATCTGTTGCTGCAGATCTCTCTGGAGCCTGAGGCTCGGACCTGACAGATCTCCTCTCGCAACACTCACAGTGAATGAGTGCTGCAGTAGTCTTACGAGAACGGCTGGGACAGTTTATAATGAAGTGCCCTGACTTACCACAATAGAAACATAGATTTTCCTTAAAACGATGTTCTTTGCGTGCATCGCTAACCCGTCTTTGTAAAGAGTCTACCTGCATGGGTTCAGGTTCAGGTTCCCGTGTGATCCTACTCAAAGGTTCCTTAGCTGGGGAGGAAGGTAGGAAAAGGTTAGTGCGATTGCTTTCGAACCATCTCTCTTGCCTGCGTTCAGTCAGACGAGTATCAATACGGATGCAGTAGTTAATAAAGTCACCTAACGCAGTGGGAGGGTCGGCACGAGCTAGTTCATCCTTAATTAGTGGAGACAACCCCTTTCGAAAAATAGATTTTTTGGCGGAACTGTCCCAAGTAGTATCAAGGGCCCATCTCCTGAAATCCAAGGCATATTCGGCTACCGAGTGCTTACCTTGGCGCAAAGTTAACATGGCTGCTTCAGCTGTTGCACCTCGATTGGGGTCATCAAACACCTGCCCCATGGCTGAAATGAAAGCATCAAGATGATCCAAACATTCATCCTCAGTCTCAATCAGAGGGTTTGCCCACATCAAAGCCTTGTTGGTAAGCAACATAATTATAGTAAGTACTTTAGATCGTTCAGTGGGAAATTGTGAAGCATGTGCAGAAAAAAAAAGATTGCATTGGTTAATAAATCCCCTGAATTTCTCACGTTCACCGCCAAAACGAAAAGGGGGCAACTTGGAATCCCAGAACTCGGGGCTACGGCAGGAGCCTGGACTCGCTCCTCTAGAACCTCAATCCTGGCTCGCAAATCCTGGGCAGTCTGTCCAAACACTTGCAAATTGTGATTAGTGAGGTCCTGTAGGTTTGTAAAGCGGGTTTTCAGCTGCAGATGAAGGAAGAGAGCCACAGTAATTCATTACTGATGGGTAGGCGGAGCCCCAGATCAGGATGTTACCTCAGATCAAAAGAGTGATGACTGGCTGGCCCCTCCAGCTCGGGCTCCTCCTACTCAGCTCCAGTCTAAGATTTGAGGTCCAGAGGATGGTCGCTGCTAATGCAGCTCCTCAGAAAATTTTATTATTTTAATATTCGGACAGGAGACTTGGATCACTAGTTGGTCTAGAGGTCTCAGGGGTATCAGCGCTGCTGTACCCCAACCTCTCCCTTGGCGGATCTGTATTCACTCAAAGTCCCTGCAGAATCCTTGCCGGCCCTGGGGGATGAGGAGAGCTTCTCTGGCGGGAACGCAAACCACACGTGCGGTCACTGCGTTCTTCGCCCTGGGGGGAAGCATGGGCACTGCGCCAGAAACCCCTGAGGGTCCCTGTGGCGCCTTGGCTGGTGAGTACTCCACACAAATTTTCATAATAATTATGTGTGAGTGCTTTAGCGTCTGAATGAGCAGCGCTATTATTAATGTCAGCGTTACTATGTCAGTATGCTTCAGCGCTGCTGTGACAGCGCTACTACATGTAAATGTCAGTAAGCTTCAGCGCTGCTGTGACAGCGCTAATACATGTAATGTCAGTAAGCTTCAGCGCTGCTGTGACAGCGCTACTACATGTAAATGTCAGTAAGCTTCAGCGCTGCTGTGACAGCGCTACTACATGTAATATCAGTATGCTTCAGCGCTACTGTGACAGCGCTACTACATGTAATGTCAGTATGCTTCAGCGCTACTGTGACAGCGCTACTACATGTAAAGTCAGTATGCTTCAGCGCTGCTGTGACAGCGCTTCTACATGAAGATGTGGTGATTTTTTGTCCGCAGGCAGATAGCTGCAGGACAGAGAGGGAGCAGGAGCGGGGAGATTTCGCGCTCATTATTTGAGCTAGCAGGGGGCGTGGCCTAACTATCCCGGTCTTTTGAGCAGGAAGACGCGCGCTCTGGCTTTTCTCCTGCGACCCCCTCACTGTGGCGGCCATTACTCAGGCTCCTGGGCTCCTCGGACCGCTCCCCTCCTCATATAGACACCACGGCCAGCTGGGTGAGTGTGGATTCCTCACTCCGCAGCGCAGCGATCGCTATCCTGCAGCTGCAGTCTCATCAGAGACATAAAAATTGGCTGGGGCTCACAAATATATATATATTTTGGTGAGTTTGCAATATTAACCCCTTTGAGGGTTATTTCTACCTGCTAAATTTGCTGACTGAATACCGCTGGGGTAACTCTGCTTGGTGGAGCGTTAACCCTTCAGCGTTTGAAAAAAAAAAAAAAAAACAAACCGCATAGTTTTTTGCTGGTATTACCGCTTTGACCTGCTCATTCAGATGAGACATGTCTGAACAGAGTTCAGATGCCGCGGATCACGTCCCAGTGCCATTGCGGCAATCAGATACGCAGACCTCCACAGCGTCTAGCGCTGCGGTCGACAGCGGTGGAAAATTGGATGATATCGCTCGATCGATTAATAACTTATCTGACCTTTTAGGTCAATATGTGTCTGCTAATTCCTCTCAGAGGAAGCGACGCAGGCCGTTACCGGCCTCTACACGGAGCGAGTCAGATGTATCTGATATTGGGCAGAGTTCCCCTTTATATTCGGATGGAGAAATATCCGATTCAGATGCGGACGAGCCGCAGGGGCGTTCCTCTATGGCGAAGCGTACGGAGGCATTAATTGAAGCCATGAGAGAGATATTACAGTTACCGGAGGAGGTAACTAGTCGTCCTGGTAAAACAGCACGCATGTTCCAGGAGTCCCGTGCTTCGCGCACAACATTGCCAGCTCTGGATGAGCTTAATGGTGTAATAGAGGAGGAACGTCTATGTCCAGATAAGCGTTTCATGGAACGCATTTCTTTGATACACTTTATCCTTGCTCTACGGAGTTAAAGGCTAATTGGACTTCTGCTCCTGAAGTGGATGTGTCCTTATCTCAGCTTAGTAAATCCTCACTACTCCCTATTAAGGGAAAAGCGAGCTTACAGGAGCCTTTGGATAGAAAGGCAGAATTGGCGGCAAAAGCAAGCTATGAGGCTGCGGGTCATGGATTTCGAGCAGTGCTAGGATCCATGTGTGCTGCTAGAGCTTCTCTAAGCTGGTTGGCCCGTCTGAAGACGGAGTTGCAAAATGAATCTCCGTTATCTGAGATACGGGAAACTTGTGAATGGTTGGAAACGGCAGCCTGTTATATTTTTGATGCCGGTCTGGATACGGCATCTCTGCTGGCCAAAGCGCAAGCTTCAGCGGTCACAGTCAGAAGAGCTTTATGGCTCAGACAGTGGGCCGGGGACGCAGTTTCCAAACAAGGGTTGTTGGCCTTACCTTACAAGGGTGGCCATCTTTTTGGATCCGACCTCACAGAGCTGATTTCCAAGGCTAAGGCAAAGGAATCAGCATTACCACAGCGAAGGGCCATGGCCTCGGTGTCCAGTAAGCCTGGTGTTTATAGTGGTCGGCGGTCCTTTCGGGGCCGAGGACGATCTAGTCACTCCTCGTGGGATCGGGTCGTCCTTCTTTCTCAGGAAAGAAATCCTCTCAGAAAACTCGTACTCCCTGGAAGCAGAGTTTCCGCCAGAACAAGCGGGAACTTGACAAGAAACCCGCAAAGTCGGATTGACGCCAGGGGTCCACTCGAGGATTCTCGAGTGGGGGGTCGCCTGCTTCTTTTCAAGGAGACTTGGATGGCTCGCGTTCCAGATTCCTGGGTAACGCGGATAGTGTCGGCAGGCTATTTCATAGAGTTTGCTTCTCAACCCCCAAATGTTTTTTGTCAATCTCGCGTTCCGTCGGAACCCGAGCTTGTTGTCGCTCTACAGCGAGAGGTCGAATCGCTACTACAAAAGGGTGTAGTGATACCGGTTCCGTCAGAGGACCGAGGAAAAGGTTTTTATTCCAACCTTTTTATAGTTCCCAAAAAGGAGAACAAATTTCGCCCGATTCTGGATCTCAAGCGATTAAACCGGCATGTCCATACCCGGAAATTTCGCATGGAGTCGCTTCGTTCCGTTGTGGCAGCTCTGTCACAGAACGATTTTCTGGTGTCAATCGACATTCGCGACGCCTATTTGCATATTCCCATCGGAAAGGCTCATCAGCGCTTTCTTCGATTTGCCATAGGTCAGAATCATTACCAGTTCGTGGCTCTGCCGTTCGGCTTAGCCTCAGCGCCAAGGGTCTTTACAAAAGTTCTGGCGCCCCTCATGGCACTCCTTCGAAGACAGGGATTACGATTCTCCCTTATCTGGACGATCTTTTGATCGTGTCTTCCTCGGAGGAGGAGGCATTGACGGCTCGGGATTTGTCTCTTCAGTTTCTGAAAGACTTCGGTTGGCTGGTCAATTGGGAGAAGTCGTCCCTGGAACCATCAAGGACAATTCTCTTTTTGGGAATGCATCTCGACACGTTTCGGTCGGTAGTTTCCTTACCACCAGACAAACAGTCATGTCTTCTTCGACATGTACAGATTATGACAGCCTCAACGGCAATGTCCCTACGGAAGTGTATGCGTCTTCTGGGACTGATGGTGGCGTCAATGGAGGCAATTCCTTTTGCCCAGTTCCACTCCAGGACTCTTCAAAGGTTCATCTTGAGTCGATGGAACCAGTCGCAATCGCTGGATTGCAGTGTCACCATTTCTCGCGCGGTGCGGGATTCTCTAGAATGGTGGTTACGTCCAGGGGCATTCTCCCTGGGGAAGTCTTTCCTCCTTCTGAAGTGGTCAGTCATAACCACCGATGCCAGCCTGACGGGCTGGGGGGGTGTTTGGACCAATCTCTGGATTCAGGGGTATGGTCACCGGAAGAGTCTGTGCTTCCGATCAACATCCTGGAATTGAGGGCGATTTTTCTTTGCCTCCAACATTGGACGGTCCCTTTGAGCGGTCTGCCAGTCCGTGTGCAGACAGACAATGCGACGGCTGTCGCGTATATCAATCACCAAGGTGGGACAAGGAGTTCCAGACTCATGGTAGAGGTGTCCCGAATTCTGATTTGGGCAGAGGCCAATGTACCAGCCATTTCGGCGATTCACATTCCAGGGGTCCAGAATATTACAGCGGATTTTCTCAGTCGCAGAAGGATGGATCCCGGGGAATGGAGCCTCCACCCGGAAGTCTTTGCACTACTGTGCTCTCGCTGGGGAACCCCCCAAGTGGATTTGATGGCTTCCAGGTCCAATGCCAAGTTACCGACATTCATGTCCAGGTACAAGGACCCGAAGGCGGTGGCGGTGGATGCTCTAGTGGCTCAGTGGGATCAGTTCAAGCTGATCTATGTATTCCCGCCGATATCCTTACTTCCTCTAGTGCTGCGTCGGATCAGACTAGAGAGAATTCCAGCTATTCTGATAGCTCCAGACTGGCCAAGAAGGGTGTGGTTCTCGACAATAATGTCGCTGTTGGCGGCACCTCCGTTTCCACTCCCTCTTCAACAGGACTTGTTGACTCAGGGGCCCATTTGTCATCCGGACTTGATGTCCCTGCGTTTGACGGCGTGGCTCTTGAGACCGAGATCTTGACCCGTAGAGGTTTTTTTCAGCCGAGGTCATTGCTACCCTTCGTGCTGCAAGATGTCCGGCTACTTCTAGGATTTACCACAAAATTTGGGAAACCTTCTTTTCGTGGTGTTTGGGGTCTTCTCGGAACCCGAGAAAGTTTTCCATTCCCAACCTGTTGGCTTTTCTGCAACATGGGCTAGACAAGGGTTTGGCAGTTAGCACTCTGAAAGGTCAGATTTCTGCTCTGTCCTTATTATTCCGGAGAACCATTGCTTCGAATAGAGACGTGATCTCTTTTTTCCGAGGTATCTCTCGTAAGTTTCCGCCGCGGAAGGCACCTGTGTCTCCTTGGCGGCTCAACCTTGTTTTGGAGGCTCTTCAGCATAAACCTTTTGAACCTATGGTTTCTGCTAGCCTTTCTTTACTTTCTTGGAAGGTGGCTTTCCTTGTTGCAGTCACTTCCTTGAGGAGAGTTTCTGAATTGGCAGCTCTTTCTTGCTCGCCTCCTTTTCTGGAGTTTTTTCCGGATCGTGTAGTGCTTCGCACTCGGGGTGATTTTTTGCCTAAAGTGGTGTCACAATTTCATGTTAACCAGGATATTGTGTTGCCCTCACTCTGTCCGGATCCGAAGAATACGAAAGAGCGAGATTTACACACATTGGATTTAGTGCGGGCCTTGAAGTTTTATCTATCTATTACTCAAGGTTTTCGTAAGACGGACTCCCTGTTTGTGGTTCCGGCAGGTCGTCGGCGTGGTCAACGAGCTTCCAAGGGTTCTATAGCTCGTTGGATCCGGTCAGCTATTTTGGAAGCTTACCGTCTTCGGGGTGAATCTTGCCCGATTAAGATTCGTGCCCATTCCACGAGAGCTGTGGCTTCATCGTGGGCTTTTCATCAAGGTGCTTCGGCAGTGCAGCTTTGCCGAGCGGCGACTTGGCGCTCTGTCCACACGTTTACAAGATTTTATAAAGTGGACGTCAGTGCTTCCGCTGATGCAGCCCTCGGACGTAGGGTCCTGCAGGCAGCTGTAGTTTAAAGTTCTGGATGAACTTGTGTTTAGCGCTGGTTGCGCTTTATTGTTAAGGTTGTTGGGTTTCTGCCTTTTATTGGTTTTTTCCCACCCTTATTTTTGAACTGCTTTGGGACGTCCCATCAGTAATGAATTACTGTGGCTCTCTTCCTTCATCTGCAGCTGAAACACGGATTTTGGTAAAGACTTACCTGTAAAATCCTTTTCAGCGAAGGAAGGAAGAGAGACACAGCACCCTCCCACGGCAGAAGTGTGTTGATGTTTTCAGATGCAGCGCGACCCTTATCTGATAGCGATTATCTGGGCTGAGGTCAGCGCGCTAAGGCTCTGTTCCAGCATCGCCAGCTCATCGCAGTAGTCAGGTTCCGTGAGTAGTACCTGGAACTCTGTGGTTTTTGGCTTTCTTTGCATGCATAACCTGTATCCTTGTGTTTTTTCTCTGAAGTTCCTTCAGAAGGGGTTATGTTGCTCCGCTGGTGATCTTGGCTCTTTTCCTAAAAGCTTTGATACGACTGGAGCTGAGTAGGAGGAGCCCGAGCTGGAGGGGCCAGCCAGTCATCACTCTTTTGATCTGAGGTAACATCCTGATCTGGGGCTCCGCCTACCCATCAGTAATGAATTACTGTGTCTCTCTTCCTTCCTTCGCTGAAAAGGATTTTACAGGTAAGTCTTTACCAAAATCCGTGTTTTATAGTCTGTAAATCTGCAAGGATATTATCAGTCACTCCGCAAAGTTCCTTTATGCGGGCTTCCATCTTCCAAATCTTTTAAGACAAGAGTACTGGTAGGAGAAGAGAAAAGAGAAAAAAAAAACAATAGTGTTTACCTGTGGTAACACTGCAGAGAAAAAAAAAAAACTTAAGGGAACTGCTCACCTGGAATGGTTGTGAGAAGTCACAACCACTGTCATCACAGAAAGTACAACCGGACATCTGATATCCACAGTTACAGCAGACACAGCCTTTCCAGACCCAGCAGACACTAACGTTTGGCTTCTGAATCTTGTAATGTGTGTAGTACAGTTCATATAGCGTCTTGTGCTTGGGTGCGATGAAAATACATGAGACACAGGTTTGATATAGAAGGTCTTGTATTACTTCATACAAGTTGGCAAAAATAGTCACACAGTTTGCAGACACAGAAGCAGGAGACACAGCAGGCCAGAGTAATCTAAGCTCAGCAATCACTCTCCACAACAGGTTCAGGATCTTCTTCTCTGTTACCGTAAGTCCATGCAAACGTGGATCTTTCAAAGAGCAGGGTTCCAGAGTCCACTAGTGTTTCAGAGTTCCTCAGTAGGAATAGCTGGAGTACAAGGTCCAAGGCTTCAGGAGTCAGGTCACAGGTTCACTGCAGGCTAGATTCAGAAGCACTGATTGCTCAGCTGTGGCTGCTTAAGAAGCAAGAGGGAGAGAATCAGGGCGGGAACATGAAAGCTGAAAACTCCATATTGACTGAGGGCAAGATAGCTGCAGCAAGACAGAAACCAAAATGGCTGACGGAAAAACTGAGTTTCAAGAACATGTACAAAGAACCTTACAGAAATACCATAAATATGTCGGCTATAGATCAGGGCCCTGCAGTGTCCGTACACCCCAGAAGAGGCATACAGAGAGCTGCAAAGCCTCAGAGACATATTTTCCCTTATCTGTATTTATTTACCGTAATTCCCACCTTTGCAAGTACATGTAAGAAGTGCACGGAGGTCCGTTTATGCCCCGCACGCCTTGCCCACGTTCCTGGTAAAGCGGGTACATCCCATATGTCTTGTAATGTTGTTATAATGTGTATTGCATTGTACCTATGTTTGTGATGTGAATATAAAAGGACAGTGTAGGACTAGGACCAGCAGGGGGAGCACAGTAGAATAGAATACTGAATTATTGGGACCAATAGGATTAGGCTGGTTAGGAGGGGCTAAGGAAGAGTAGTTGGGGACCTTCCTGGAGTTAGTTAGTAAGAGCTGGGAGACAGGACAGTACAGTTGTGTCTGGGGAACGTTTAAGCCAACGAGCCCAGCGGTCCAGGGCCTAAGAGCTGACAATCACATGGTGGTGGAGGAATATCAGGGCAGCATAAGAATGGTAGCAGCTAACTTCGTGGGAACAACCCATAACGTCCAAGGCCTACGGCCTGGAAAGGATGGGAAGCGTCATCCTTCAACTTCGCCTTCGGAGAAGGAAGCGGGCAGGGAACTCCTGAAGCGGGCAGTCAGGAAGCTGCTGTACCGGCGGACATGGTACAAAATTGGGATATTCCTGGAGGAGTGAGGGATAGTACAGGGAACGGAATGATTATATTCTGCGAGAAATCTTGTGCTGTTTCTCTGACTAAACTGGACGAGCTGAGTAAAGATGTCTTGCTGAAAGTGAACTTGGACTTTGACTATCATTGCGTGATGTTGAAAGAAAAGTACCCCCTGCCATGTGGAATGGACCCCGACCTACAAGTGAGTGGATTGCAATGTGGTAATGTGACGGGGAGCCAGGGTGTTCCAGAACTGCCACCGTTAGCCACGACTACTGCTCTGGCCTCCATTGCATACACTCCCCTGTTGATGCCTCATACTGGTGCTCTCCTGCTTTTTTGTCATATGCAAACTCTCCTTACATCTTCTGCTGATTTTGGTCACTCTCAAAACACAGTTCTTCAATGTTTCTCAGGCCGGCCACTCTGGTTTTAGTTCAGCCACAGTGTTTTCACCTTGGGTCACACACACCACACACATGTTCCATAGTGTGCACACACCTGACAAGCAGCTAAATTCTCAGCATTCTGCACCATTGGTAATTGCTCAGTCAGGGGATCTGACACTGCTGGGCCCCCTAGAGTGGGAGCTAGAAGATCTATACTTTCTAAGAAGTACATCTTGTAGTCCAGAAGAAAGGAGAATTACTGTACTTTCCTTTATAATAATCATTAAATAACTAAGATTCATGGCAACTTTTGATCAGTCTTTTTTATGATGTTTTTCTTTTGCAATATGCTTCTTTTACAGGTGAGAGCTGGGGTCATGCAGCTAACAATCGTATCATTCTTCACTGGGAAAGATTGCAGAGGTTAGACTTTGACATACATAATATGTGCTAACCATTACTCCTCAGTGGAGATCAGATTTATGGAGCTATGGTTCAAGCTGCATTAGTCATACAGTGTATTTTTTTCATAAATTACATATTTTATAAGGGTTTTGCAGTATATAGTGAAGACATAACGTCTTCACTGAATGGGGCTAAAATGCAGCAAGGAAATGGCCAACATTATGTCGATTATGAAAGGGTGCGAACACTATTGTGTAAACTTTCTATAAGCATTTACACCATTCCATGTGGATTCTCATGCAGGACAAAAGCATTCCTGCTTTAGTGCCACAGCATATAGTGAAATTAGCAATCTCCTTTGAAGTAAAGTCATAGACTGGTCTTCATAGTAGTAGCAAGATGGCTTTGACAAGGGCCTTCCATAGGCTCCTGGCTCTCATGGAAACATTTCAGAGATTTGCAGTTGCACCTTGAGGTGCCAATAGACATCTTTTAATTGAACCTGTCAGCAGGATTGTGCACCATAACCTACAGGCAGAGTCAGGTTGGCAGAGTTAAACTGATTAAAATGATACCTGGGGTGATGAAATCCGTCTTGTGATTGTTGTTTACTCTGTATTTGTAGTTTTCAGTTAATGAGATTCTTGTGCTCTGGGGCTGTTATGATTCGGGAGCCGAGGAGGATAAGAGCGAAATAGGCTAGGCAACCAGACACCCAGAGAGGTTGGTAACTTAGCGGATTGCAGACCCCTAAACTGACAACACAACTAGAATTAGCCGTGGGACGTACCTACGATGCCCTACACGCCTCGACACAGCCTAAAGAGAGAAAGGGGAAAGCTATACTACCCCGGAGTAGAGCCCCAAAGGAATAGATAGCCCCCAAACATATATTGCCGCTGAGACCAGATGAAGCACAAAACACAGGCAGAAAATAGAGTAAGCAAATGATGGGGCCTAGACAGGATAGAACAGGACAGGAAAGGATACTGTCTGCAATGCCGCAAAAACCCTAAGAAAAATTCCAACACGACTGATATGCAAAAATACTGAGGCCACACGACCTCTCCCCCACTAAATTAGAACCCTGGTGTGAACTGGAAGCAAAACAACGGATACTGAAATAACAGAGGACTAGAAATACAGAAAAGACTGACATAAGCTGTGGCAAATAAAAACAGAGTCCAGCACAGGTCCCAGCAGTGAACCCGGCTGAACTCACACCAGCAAGGTAGAAAACAGAGAAAAGCAAAAGGGAACAAATGCCACAAAATAAAACAGACAAATAACTTATCTGAAAGATGCAGGAAAAAGCAGGATGCAAGCAGACTTCCAACAGGCTCAGGAAGAAAACTAAATCAACGGCAAGAACCAAGGGAAGGCTTCTCACTTAAATCTCTCCAGTCTGTAACACCTGATCTCCAATCATCCTCTTCAGGTGATTGACTTCTGTCAGCCAGACCAGCTCCATTACCAGCAGCAACCACCAGAGGGAGCCCAAACTCAGAAGCCAGATCAAAAGTGTTCACAATACGGGGCGGCCTTTGAGGGGCTTTATGTGGTGCTCTGCTTATTCATCCTTATGGCTTCTGACAGGTCACTGATCTGCCTCCTAATTGCATACTGAATTTAATATGGTTTGATAAAAAGAAAAACATCACATTCATCAGCATGATACGAGGGATTATATGCATATTTTCGTTTTATTTAGACTTAGGCTAAGTTTACACTGGGCTTTTTTTTTATGCGTTATTTTAATGCAAATTTTCAGCTGCGTTTTAAAGTACCAACAAAGTCTATGAACTTTCAGAAATCTCACGTACACAGCTTGTTTTTTTGTCTTCAGTATTTTGTGCTATGCTTGTTTTTTTGCACAATGGAGCATGTCACTTGCGTTTTTAACAATTTGTCACCCATTGAAATGAATGGGTGTTGAAAAAACACTGAAAAAATGTACCAAAAATGCAGGCATCAGGTTTTGCTGCGTTTTTTGTGCCAAAATCTGATTCTATAGAATAGGATTTTTTTTTTCAACACTAAACTATATCATCATGATCAAGAGACAACTCTAGCATGTCAAAACCACTTAAAAAATGCAGCAAAAATCGCAAGGAAAACCTGTTTGTTCTCTGCAGCTTCGTTCTTGCCAAGAGATCAGGTTCTGCTTCAGAAAAAAGCACTGAAAAATGCCTAGTGTGAACTTACCCATATAGTTTTAAGAAAATGGGTTTTTTTTCTCTGCCAAAATGGCGCCTGTGCAGTAGCATCTACCGGAACGCTATAGATGCTACTGCACAGGTGCGGCAACCTTCTCCATTTCGTTTGGAAAAAAAATGTTATTATTATTATTTATTTTTCTATAGCACCTTTGATTCCATGGTGCTGTACATGAGAAGGGGTTACATGCAAATTACAGGTATCGCTTACAGTAAACTAACAATGACAGACTGATACAGAGGGGAGAGGACCCTGCCCTTTCGGGCTTACATTCTACAGGATGGTGGGGAAGGAGACAGCAGGTTGGTGGGTCACAGCAGTTCCGGTGTTGGTTGAGGCGATATCTCCGGTAATGGTGAGTAGGTAGCTCGGTCATTGCAGACTGTAAGCTTTCCTGAAGAGATGGGTTTTCAGGTTCCGTCTGAAGGATCCGAATGTGGTTGATAGTCGGACGTGTTGGGGCAAAGAATTCCAGAGGATGGGGGATATTCAGGAGAAGTCTTGGAGGCGGTTGGGTAAGGAGCGATTAAGTGTGGAGGAGAGAAGGAGGCCTTGGGAGGATCGGACATTACGTGAGGGAAGATATCGGGAGATTAGTTCAGAGAAAAGTTCTTAAACAAAACGATGTGTCTTGCTACAGCGCAGGCGCCGCTGCTTGCCTGATGAATGTGAATTTCTTTTTTTTTAAAACCATATTATAGTCAGTATGTAAAGTAGGGGGCAGGTCAATGAGGGATCAGTGACCTGTCATAAGCCATACAGATGAATATGTAAGCAGAGCACCACCCACATAAAGCCCCCTCCCCCACAGGCCACCCCGGAGCACGAGCATATCATTTACTGAAAACTACAAATAAAGATTAACACCTCTCTGCCATCTGACTTACTATTCTGTCCATGTGACCTGGACTTAATTCCCATGGACTGAATAGTACGTCATAGGCGATCGGCCGCGCTCACGGGGGAGCGCGGCCGGGTGTGAGCTGATTCTCACAGCTGACACCAGGGACACTGCGATTCCGAAACGTGACTACATCTGGTTTTCCAGAGCTGAGAATCTTCCTGTCAGGCACAGTGCATGTAAGGAAGTCTCTCAGATCAGTGTGCACTGAGTTCAGCGCTGACAGCTTCCGTAGCATGCAGATGCTGCTTCATCTGCATGCTATATAAGCAATCAGGCTGCACAAAATGATTGTCCCATAGTTGGAAACATTGTACAACTTAGAATGAAATAAAAAATTTTTTTAAATAATTGTAAAAATATTTAAAAAAAATAAAAAGTAATAAATATTTGACTGAAAAAAATCTAAACAATAAAAGTATACATAACAACCCGACCTTTAAAATTGTCCCACTAGTTAACCACTTTAGTGAACACCATAAAAAAAACCAAAATACAATGCTTTACCATCATAGCGCCGAACAAAAAGTGGAATAACACGCGATCAAAAAGACAGATATAAATAAACATGGTACCTCTGAAAACATCATCTAGTCCCGCAAAAAACGAGCTGCCATACAGCATAATCAGCAAAAAAAAAGTTATTATTATTATTTTTTTCTATAAAATAGTTTTTATTATATAAAAGCGCCAAAACATTAAAAAATTATATAAATGAGGTATTGCTGTAATCGTACTGATCCGAAGAATAAAGCTGCCTTATCAGTTTTACCACACGCAGAACGGTGTTAAAGCCCCCCCAAAAGAAATTCATGAATTGCTGTTTTTTGCTCATTCTGGCTCTCAAAAATCGGAATAGAAAGTGATCAAAAAATGTCATGTGCCCAAAAATGGTGCCAATAAAAACATTAACTCGTCCCACAAAAAACGAGACCTCACATGACTCTGTGGGCCAAAATATGGAAAAATTTAGCTCTCAAAATGTGGTGATGCAAAAACAATTTTTTGCAATAAAAAGCATTTGTGTGTGACAGCTGCCAAACATAAAAACCTGTTATAAATAGTAAATTAAACCCCCCCCTTTATCACCACCTTAGTTATGGAAAAATAATAAAATAAAAAAAATGTTTTTATTTCCATTTTCGGGTTAGGGCTAAAGTTAGTGTTAAGGATTGGGCTAAAGTCAGGGTTAGGGCTAGGGTTGGGGCTAGAGTTGGGATTAGGGTTTGGATTACGATTGCGGTTGGGATTAGGGTTATGGGTGTGTTGGGGTTAGGGTTGGAGTTACAATTGGGGGGTTTCCACTGTTTAGGCACATCAGGGCTCTTCAAATGCGACATGGCGTCTGATCTGATTTCCAGCCAGTTCTGCGTTGAAAAAGTCAAACGGTGCTCCTTCCCATCCAAGCTCTGCCTAAAAATTGTGGGCGAAAAGATAATTTTTGTAAAAAAATATGATTTTTTATTTTTACGGCTCTACGTTATAAACTTCTGTGAAGCACTTGGGCGTTCAAAGTGCTCACCACACATCTAGATAAGTTCCTTAGGGGTTCTACTTTCAAAAATGGTGTCACTTGTGGGGGTTTTTCACTGTTTAGGCACATCAGGGCCTCTCCAGACACAACATGGCGTCCGATCTCAATTCCAGCCAATTTTGCATTGAAAAGTCAAATGGCGCTTCTTCTCTTCCAAACTCTGCCATGTGCCCAAACAGTGGTTTACCTGCATATATGGGGTATCAGCGTACTCAGGACAAATTGTACAACAACTTTTGGGGTCCAATTTCTCCTGTTATCCTTGGTAAAATAAAAAAAATTGGATCTGAAGTAAATTTTTTGTGAAAAAAGTTAAATGTTCATTTTTTTTTAAACATTCCAAAAATTCCTGTGAAGCACCTGAAGGGTTAATAAACTTCTTGAGAGTATGTGCACACATTGCGGAATCTGCTATGAAATTTTCCGCGCAGATTTTGCTAAATCCATAGGTAAAATGACCTGCGGTTTACCTGCGGATTTTCCACGTTTTTTGTACGGATTTCCCCTGCGTTTTGAGACCTGCGGATTCGTATAATAGAGCAGGTCTCAAAACGCTTAGGAACTGCACAAAAGAAGTGACATGCTGCAGTTTTAAATCCGCAGCAAATCTGCACGGAAAAATCCGCAGCATGTGCACTGCGTTTTTTGATTTCCATTTAATATAATGGTAGTACGGTACTGTACATTACTTGCAGTTTTGCTGCAGATCTGCAGCTGCAAATCCGCAGTAGAATTCGCAACGTGTGAACATACCCTGAATGTGGTTTTGAGCAACTTCAGGGTGCAGTTTTTAGAATGATGTCAGTTTTGGGTATTTTGTATCATATAGACCCCTCAAAGTGACTTCAAATGTGATGTGGTCCCTAAAAAAAATGGTGTTGTAAAAATGAGAAATCGCTGTTTAACTTTTAACCCTTATAACTTCCTAACAAAAAAAAATGTGTTTCCCAAATTGTGCTGATGTAAAGTAGACATGTGGGAAATGTTACTTATTAAGTATTTTTGTGACATATCTGTTTGATTTAAGGGTATGAAAATTCAAATTTGGAAAATTGCAAAATTTTTGCCAAACTTTCGTTTTTTTTCACAAATAAACGTAAGTCATATCAAAGAAATTTTACCACTATCATGAAGTACAATATGTCACGAGAAAACACTGTCAGAATCACCGGGATCCATGGAAGCGTTCCAAAGTTATTACCTCATAAAAGGACAGTGGTCAGAATTGTAAAAATTGGCTCAGTCATTAACATTCAAACCACCCTTGGGGATAAAGGGGTTAAACAACAACCACAAGATGGATTTCATTAACCAAGGTATCATTTTAATCAATATAACAATGCTGACCTGACAGTGTCTGTAGTTTACTCTGCACAATCCTGCTGACAGGTTCGCTTCAAGGCTGTGTGCACACGTTGCGGATTGTTAGCATTTTTGTCGCGGTTTTTCGCGGCGAAAACACAAATGCTAACCCAACGCAACTCATTATATGCTATGGGATTCCGCAATGCTGTGCACATGCTGTGTGTTTTTCAGCGGCCAAATCGCAACGCGGAAAAATACGCAGCATGCTCATTCTTTTTCCGGAATCGTGGCGATTCCGCCGCCATAGGAATGCATTGAACCGCTTACTTTCCACATGTGGCTATGCCCACAATGTGCAAAGTAAGCGGTTCATGTGCGGATGGTACCCAGGGTCTGGAGGAGAGGAGACTCTCCTCCAGGCCCTGGGTACCATATCCCTATTAAAATAATTAAAATAAATAATGATATTCTCACCTTCCGGCGGCCCCTGCAGCTTTCCCTCTCCTCAGCGGGACCGCTACGTCATCTGGGGTCATTGTCGCAAAGGACGCCTGGGTACGGGATTGGCTGGGAGCGTCGCTGAGGACCAGGAAGGCTACGGGGGCCGCCGGAAGGTGAGAATATCACAATTTATTATTTCTCCTTCGTCTCATTGGGGGACACAGGACTGTGGGTGTATGCTACTGCCGCTAGGAGGTTGGCACTAAGTAGATATAAAAAAAGGTTAGCTCCTCCTCCGTCGTATACACCTTGACACTGGCCGAAGGCGAACCCAGTTCATGCTTAGTGTCTGATGGAGGCACACGTCTGGTTTCTTCCAGACCATTTTTTTTTTCCCTTCCATGAAGACGAGATAGGGGCGACGGACCCTTTTGAAGGGGTCCGATCTCCCCAAACCATCAACGGGCGAGCACGTGGAGTGTCGCCTTCACGTATCCTCTCCCGCAACGTGTGACACTTATGTCGGACTCAGCCCTGACCACCCTAGAGTACTGAGACTCTAGGCTGTACAGAAGCAGTCCGTGCGGCCCCTACTGCACCACCAATGCTGGACTGCGGTGCTGCAAGGAGGCGGACGGTCCCTCTCCTCATCCCCTGAAGGGATGATGGAGTTAGGGTGCCTGCACCGTCATTTTTTTACAAAGCCCCCCTCTTACCTGAGGATGCAGGGGGCTGGAGGGCTCCTGCGGCAGTAGCTCCTGCAGCAGCTTCGGTCCTTCTGGACCTGATGGTGGAAGCGGGTGCACAGCGGAGAGCGTGGAAGAGAGCCGGAGTATGGAGAGCGGCGTCTAGCCTCCTAGCGGCAGTAGGGCCCGGGTAGGCCCGTGGTTGGGAGATTTAGATTCCGCTCCTGGCTTTGGCCAGGCCGCAGCGGAAGTCCCGGAAACTAGGCAGCGGTCTAAGTCTCCGCCCCAAGCAGCGCGATCTTCCGGCGGGCCCGCCCCCGACTCTCGGGTGGCCACCGCCAAAAATTTAGTCCCCGGCTTCGGCCGGAAGCTAGGCCGCGGCCGGAATCGCCGCTCCCAGCAGCGAAATTTAGTCCCCGGCTCCGGCCGGAAGCTAGGCCGCGGCCGGAATCGCCGCTCCCAGCAGCGAAATTTAGTCCCCGGCTCCGGCCGGCGCTAGGCCGTGACCCGGGATCCCTCTCCCCAAAGGCCCTCAGCATCTCAGGCTGGGAAGGATCCACCCACAAACCCTATTTCAGGCACGCCCACCCTGGACTGGGCGCGCTTTTTGAAGTCAGGAGACTGCACCAGACAGCAGCAGCCTCCGTGGCCTCTTCTGCACCCACTACACGCCATTCAAGGACGTCCGGGGACACAGGACTGGGATAAGTGCTACTCCCTCCACTACGCTGCGCTCCTCTGCACTCCTTTGCACTCTGCTCCGCTGCACCCTATATTGTTGCTGCCTCAAATCATTGTGGCACAGGTCCAGCATGTCCAGAAGGGCTAAGACTCACACGGTGCTGTATACCGCATGCATTGCCTGTAGGTCCCCTTTTCCGCACGGCCAGACTAATCGGGTCTGCGAAGCCTGTGACTCCGAACGTGCCCAGGAGCCCTCCCCTATGAGCCCAGTGCGTCAGGTCCCCCGGAATGGGCCCTGTCTCTGTCACAATCTATGGCGTCATTAACGAGAGCAATCGAGTCCCTTCAAGCTCCCGATAGGGGCAGGGACAGTGGTTCACCCGTCTTGGCAATTTCTCAGGAACCTCCGGCTTGCAGGGGCCGCGCTCTCACCAGGCAGACGCCGGGTAAGCAAACTCACACAGCGTCGCCTGTGCCGTCCGGGGACTCGGCATCTATCAGTTCCGTTTCTCGTTCTCCCTCACCAGCGGAGGCGAGTGAACAAAGTTCGGACTCTGACTCCGAAGGGTCCCTCAATCTAGAGGCACCTAATTGTCAAGAGATAATTGACAGTCTCATTGAGGCAATCAATCAAACCCTTGGGTAGATGATGAATCCACCTTGGCCTCTGGTCATAAGGTGTCCTTCAAATGGGCCAGGCAAACTCATAAGGTTTTTGGCGCTCACCCTGAATTTAAGGACCAAGTGCAGCGCCACCGGGAAAAGCCGGACAAGCGCTTTTCAGGACAAAAGCTCTCAATACCAGATTTCCTTTTGCACCTGAGCTCCTTAAGAAATGGGCGGAATCTCCTGCGGTCGACCCTCCGGTGTCGCGTTTAGCGTCTAAGACGCTCCTCTCCCTTCCCAACGGTTCCTTGATCAGAGATCCAACGGACCGTCTAATTGAAAACTTGGCTCGCTCAGTGTTTGAGGCGTCAGGCTCTGCTCTCTCTCCCTCTTTGCAGCGACTTGGGTAGCTAAGGCCATGATATCCTGGTCGGAGTCTCTAAATAGAGCCCTCCACGGTATGGATGTGCCGTCAGAGGTAATTGAGATCTCCAATCAGATCGCTCTTGCAGGAGATTTTTTGATTAATGCATCCATGGATGCGGCAAATTGAGCAGCACTAGCTGCCGCCAATGCGATTGCTATTAGGAGAGCCTTGTGGTTGAGGACATGGCGGGCGGACTCAACCTCAAAAAAGTCTCTTACGTCCTTACCTTATCAGGGGGGCCGATTATTTGGCGAGAGACTGGATCAGCTCATATCTGATTCTACAGGAGGGAAAAGCAGTTTCCTTCCTCAGCAATAAAGTAGGCAGTCCTTTCGCCGCCAGCTTCAGCCTCGGTTCAGGGCCTTTCGCAACCCGGGTTGGGCCACGGCAGCGAGCTCCGGCGCCTCAGGTCGACCCAATCAAGACTGACCCGTTGGGAAGAATGCGAGCCCACCAGCCAAAATCTAGAGGATCCAGGTCCTACAGATTTTCGGCCAAATGACTGGAGGCAGGATCCGGTCAATTCATCCAGAGTGGGCGGCCGCCTACTCTGGTTTCGCCCCACCTGGCTACCGGTCACTCACAAGAAGTGGGTCAGGGAGCTAGTCTCCTCGGGGTACAAGACAGAGTTTATCAGCCATCCCCCAAATCGTTTTTTTCCCCTCGCGCCTTCCCAAAGTGGAAACCCGGGTTCGTGCCTTATTCGAGGCGGTCGAATCACTTCAGCGCAGCGGGGTTATCATTCCAGTACCAGAGGTCGAGAGAGATCAGGGGTTCTACTCCAACCTCTTCATGGTACCCAAGAAAGACGGCACTGTAAGGCCCATTCTGGACCTAAAGCGTCTGAACAGATTTGTCAGAGTTCGGCATTTCCGAATGGAGTCCCTCCGGCTATGGAAAAGGGGGAATTTCTAGCGTCAATAGACATCCAGGATGCCTATCTTCACATCCCCATATTCCCCCCTCATCAGAGATTTCTACGGTTTGCCATCAGCAACCTTCACTTTCAATTCAAGCCTTGCCCTTCGGGCTAGCCACAGTCCCTAGGGTGTTCACAAAAGTCATGGCTGCCGAGGTGTCCATTCTGCACTCTCGGGGGATAGTCATCTTGCCATATTTAGACGATCTCCTCATCAAGGGTCTGTCTTTTCAGGCCTGTGAGGAAAGTGTCAGCATTACGCTAGACACTCTGGTTCACCTGGGGTGGCTGGTGAATTTGAAAAAAATCATCTCCCGTGCCATCTCGGAAGATCACCTTTTTGGGGATGATCTTCGACACCGCTCGAGGTTTGATAACCCTCCCTCGGGACAAAGCCCTAGTTCTCCGTCAGGAGGTACGAATCCTTCTCCAGCCGATTCCTCACACCATCCGGTTTTGCATGAGGGTCTTAGGAAGGATGGTGGCAGCAATCGAGGCCACTCCTTTTGCACAATTTCATCTCCGCCCCCTTCAGCATGCCCTCTTGACAGCGTCGGACGGGAACCCTTACTCTCTCAATCTCTGGTGCCGTCTGTCTGCTCGGGTCAGACAGACACTTACGTGGTGGACAATGAGCACCTCTCATCAGCAGGGGCGATGTTTTCCCCCAGTACATTGGCTGATAGTCACAACGGACGCCAGTCTTCTCGGATGGGGAGCAGTGTTTCGCCACTACACAGTCCAGGGATCTTGGTCCCTGCAGTAATCAACCCTCCCGACCAATATACTAGAGATTTGGGCCGTTCGGCTGGCTCTGAGGTATTTCACCATCATCTGGCTGGTCGCCCTGTCCGGATACAATCGGACAACGCCACGGCCGTGGCATACATAATCATCAGGGAGGTACCGGCAGCAGGGCGGCCATGCACGAGGTAAAGCATATTCTTGCCTGGGCAGAGAGAAATCACTCCGTGATATCGGCGGTCCACATTCCGGGTGAGGAGAACTGGGCAGCGGACTTCGTCAGCCATCAGGGTATAGCGTCAGGGGAATGGGCACTCCATCCCGACCTATTTCAGCAGATATGCCTACGCTGGGGAACTCCAGACGTTGACTTGATGGCCTCCAGGATAAACGCCAAGGTACCCAACTTCGTCTCCCGATACCGGGATCCACAGGTAATGGCAGTGGACGCCCTGGTTCTACTGTGGAATTAGTTTCACCTCCCGTACTTGTTTCCACCGTTGGCTCTGCTTCCAAGGGTAATCAGAAAGATCAAGATAGAGGGGGTCCCAGCGATATTAGTCGCTCCAGATTGGCCTCGTCGCTCATGGTACGCAGAGCTAGTACAGCTGCTTGCCGAGGCTCCCTGGCGTCTGCCAGAACTCGCGGACCTTCTCTCCCAGGGCCCAGTTTACCACCAGAACTCAGCGGTCCTGTATTTGACAGCCTCGCCGTTGAATCTTGGATTCTGACCAGGGCCGGATTCTCCCAGAAGGTTGCTGCCACAATGGCTAGCGCCTGAAAACCCGCCTCGGCACGTATCTACCACCATACTTGGAAGGTCTTCTTTACATGGTGCAGGGAACACGGTTATTCCCCGCTTCAGTTTTCAATTCCCAACATTTTGGCATTTCTCCAAGCTGGCTTAGATTCAGGCCTAGCGCCAAGCACTCTGAGAAGACAGATATCAGCCTTGTCTGTTCTTTTTCAGCGTAGAATTGCCACTAATTTACAAGTTAAAACTTTTATTCAGGGAGTTGTCCATGTAGTACCCCCCTACAGGTTCCCTTAGAAGTCTGGGATCTCAACCTTGTTCTAGGAGTTCTGCAGGAATCTCCATATGAGCCTCTCCAGGAGGTTTCTTTGACATACCTTTCTTGGAAGGTTGTGTTTCTAGTAGCCATAACATCCATAAGGCGGGTCTCGGAGCTGGCTGCACTATCTTGCCGAGCTCCGTACTTACTTTTTCATCACGATAAGGTGGTGCTCAGGCCAACACCACCTTTTTTGCCAAAGGTTGTGTCCTCATTCCATATCAATAAAGACATTATTTTGCCCTCATTTTGCCCAGCGCCGACGCACCGGGTGGAGAAAGCTCTCCATACTCTGGATCTGGTGAGAGCACTCAGGAGGTATGTATCACGAACGGCATCCTTTCGGCAGACGGACACGCTGTTTCATCCTCCCTGAGGGTCGCAGGAAGGGACTCGCTGCCTCAAGATCAACTTTGGCCAGATGGATACGGTTAACCATTCAGGAGGCCTACCGCATCAGAGGCGCTGTGGTTCCTGCAGGAATCAGGGCTCAGTCCACGAGGGCGGGGGGTTTGCTTCCTGGGCTCTTCGGCATCAGGCTCCGGCAGAACAGGTTTGTAAGGCTGCAACCTGGTCCAGTCTGCATACTTTCTCTAAACATTATAACATTCATACTCAGGCTTCAGCGGATGCAAGTCTGGGTAAAAGGATTCTTCAGGCAGCGGTAGCGCACTTATAGGCAATGCCTGATCTCGACTTATACTGTGGAGTCTGTTTCCCACCCAAGTCCCACAGTTCTGTGTCCCCCAATGAGACAAAGGAGAAATACCGATTTTTGTGTTACTCACCGTAAAATCCTTTTCTCCGAGACGCTGATTGGGAGACACAGCACCCACCCTGGTAGCTAGATGGCTTCGTATTTTTGAGTTAATTCTATTTTTGTCTGTTCCAGTGGGTTTTATTTCTGGATATATTGTACCTATGTTAACACAGATTTAATTTTTGTCCTCCTACTGCTTTTTGCACTAAACTGGGTTCACCTGCGGCCAGTGTCAAGGTGTATACGGTGGAGGAGGAGCTAACCTTTTTTTATATCTACTTAGTGTCAGACTCCTAGCGGCAGTAGTATACACCCACAGTCCTGTGTCCCCCAATGAGCATCTCGGAGAAAAGGATTTTATGGTGAGTAACACAAAAATCCGTATTTTTTAAATTATTTTTAACATTAGATCTTTTTACTATTGATGCGGCATAGGCAGCATAAATAGTAAAAAGTTGGTCACACTTGTCAAACACTATGTTTGACTCGTGTGACCAACCTGTCAATCAATTTTCCAAGCGATGCTACAGATCGCTTGGAAAACGCTAGCATTCTGCAAGCTAATTACCCTTGCAAAACGCTAGTTTCTGGCGGGAATACGCATACCAATAAAAATGCATATTTCCCGTGGCAGGGAGGTGCGGGATTGCCGTGGATATTTCCGCGGCAATTCCGCAACGTGTGCACATAGCCTAAGAGTGCCTCACCTCAGGAATGAATCGCTTAAATGCCTCTGTCAAATATTGACAGTGGCATCTCAGTGGCTGAACGGCAGCAGCCAGAGCTGGTGCCAATCGCTGCTGTTTGAGGCAGATTTTGGCTGTGGAAAACATCTTTCAACCTGCCATGTATGCAGGGCCGGCGTCATCACCTGGCACACCCGGGCAAGTGCCGGGGCCCTGAGCAGGCGGGGGGGCCCACTCGCCGTCTGGCACCCCGGTGCCCGTTAGCGGTGTCAGCGCCGCCACTGGACCCCCCCGCTTGCTCAGGGCCCCGGCAGCAGCCGGCGCAATAATACTTACCTCTCCCCGTGCCTCCGCTGCCGCAGCTCCGGGCTCCAGGGGGCGCCTGCAGGACGCCGGCGCTTCCTCTCACAGCAGCGTCGCTGAATGATGCTGAGTGTCTGCTGTATGTGTGATGATGATGATGGGGAGGCAATGATGATTGATGATGATATTGATGGGGAGGCAATGATGATTATGGGCAGGCATTGATGATGATGGGCAGGCAGTGATGGTGATGGGCAGGCAGTGATGATGATGGGCAGGCAGTGATGATGATGGGAGGCAATGATGATTATGGCAGGCATTGATGATGATGATGGGCAGGCATTGATGATGATGATGGGCAGGCAGTGATGATGATGGCAGGCAATGATATTGATGGGGAGGCAATGATGATTATGGCAGGCACTGATGATGATGGGCAGGCAGTGATGATGATGGGCAGGCAATGATATTGATGGGAAGGCAATGATTATTATGGGCAGGCATTGATGATGATGGGCAGGCAGTGATGATGATGGGGAGGCAGTGATGATGCAAATGATTATACATAGTAAGAGTAAGGTAAGGCGGTACTGGGGAGAGACTCATTGGTTCAGGAACTGGAGGCAGGTAGTTTTAGGAAACTGTAACTGTCACACCCCACTCTGGCCCTGGTACACAAGGTGTGGGAGGAGATTAAAAGGATTAGGGGAGTGGAGGTCCTGACTAACTATTCCCCTATATGGCAAAATGAAAAACTGCCGGAGTTTGACAAAATGGGGGAATTTAAAAACTGGACGAGGAAAGGAATTCAGTACATGGCCCAATTACAGGACTCGCGAGGACTAGTGACTTTTGAGAAACTACAGGAGGAATATGAGTTATCTGAGATCTGTATATTCCAGTATAGACAGCTCTGTCACGCTTACATAGCGCAGAGTAAGACGGTTTCTATGTGGGTCCAAAAAGACTTATTGGTGGACTATGTGTGTAGTGATGGGGGAACAAAAGGAGTTATGTCAGGTATTTATAAGGACTTAATGCTCACCTTTATCAATTACTCGATTAATGCTAAAGAGAAGTGGGAAGAAGAATTGGGAACAATAGAAAAGGATAAGTGGGAGGCGAATATGGAATACATACCCCAATTGTCACTGAGTGAGCCAGGTAGAATCTCACAAATACAGTCATGGCCAAAAGTTTTGAGAATGACACAAATATTAATTTTTACAAAGTCTACTGCTTCACGTTTTCTAATGGCAATTTGCATATACTCCAGAATGTTATAAAGAGTGATCAGCTTAACAGCAATTACTTGCACAGTCAATATTTGGCTAGAAAATGAACTTTATCCCCCAAAACACATTTCAACATCATTGCAGCCCTGCCTTAAAAGGACCAGCTAACCTCTTTTCAGTGATTGCTCCATTAACACAGGCGTGGGTGTTGATGAGGACATGGCTGGAGATCAATCTGTCATGATTAAGTAAGAATGACACCACTGGACACTTTAAAAGGAGGCTGGTGCTTGGCATCATTGTTTCTCTTCTGTTAACCATGGTTATCTCTAAAGAAACACGTGCAGTCATCATTGCAATGCACAAAAATGGCCTAACAGGAAGAGTATCGCAGCTAGAAAGATTGCACCTCAGTCAACAATCTATCGCATCATCAAGAACTTCAAGGAGAGAGGTTCCATTGTTGCCAAAAAGGTTTCAGGGCGCCCAAGAAAGACCAGCAAGCGCCAGGACCGTCTCTTAAAAGTGTTTCAGCTGCAGGATCGGGCTACCAGCAGAGCAGAGCTTGCTCAGGAATGGCAGCAGGCAGGTGTGAGTGCATCTGCACGCACTGTGAGGCGGAGACTCTTGGAGCAAGGCCTGGTCTCAAGGAGGGCAGCAAAGAAGCCACTTCTCTCCAGAAAAAACATCATGGACAGACTGATATTCTGCAAAAGGTACAGGCAGTGGACTGCTGAGGACTGGGGTAAAGTTATTTTCTCTGATGAATCCCCTTTTCGATTGTTTGGGACATCAGGAAAACGCCTCATTCGGAGAAGACAAGGTGAGCGCTACCACCAGTCTTGTCTCATGCCAACTGTTAAGCATCCTGAAACCATTCATGTGTGGGGTTGCTTCTCAGCCAAGGGAATCAGCTCTCTCACAGTCTTGCCTAAAAACACAGCCATGAATAAAGAATGGTACCAGAATGTCCTCCAAGAGCAACTTCTCCCAACCCTCCAAGAGCAGTTTGGCGATCAACAATGCCTTTTCCAGCATGATGGAGCACCTTGCCATAAAGCAAAGGTGATAACTAAATGGCTCAGGGAACAAAACATAGAGATTTTGGGTCCATGGCCTGGAAACTCCCCAGATCTTAATCCCATTGAGAACTTGTGGTCAATCATCAAGAGACGGGTGGACAAACAAAAACCTAAAAATTCTGACAAAATGAAAGCATTGATTGTGCAAGAATGGACTGCTATCAGTCAGGATTTGGTCCAGAAGTTGATTGAGAGCATGCCAGGGAGAATTGCAGAAAAACACAGCCATGAATAAAGAATGGTACCAGAATGTCCTCCAAGAGCAACTTCTCCCAACCCTCCAGGAGCAGTTTGGCGATCAACAATGCCTTTTCCGGCATGATGGAGCACCTTGCCATAAAGCAAAGGTGATACCGTATATACTCATGTATAAGCCGACCCGTGTATAAGCCGACCCCCTAATTTTGCCACAAAAAACTGGGAAAACTTATTGACTCGTGTATAAGCCTAGGGTGAAAAATGATTATGCCCCCATATGATGCTCCACAGATAATGCCCCCATATGCTCCAGATTATGCCCCATATGTTCCACATTATGCCCATATGCTCCATATTATGCCCCCATATGTTCCACAGATTATGCCCCCATATGCTCCAGATTATGCCCCATATGTTACACAGATTATGCCCCCATATGCTCCATATTATGCCCCATATGCTCCAGATTATGCCCCATATGTTCCACAGTTAATGCCCCCATATGCTCCATTTTATGCCCCCATATGCTCCATATTATGCCCCCATATGCTCCAGATTATGCCCCATATGTTCCACAGCTTATGCCCCCATATGCTCCATATTATGCCCATATGTTCCACAGCTTATGCCCCCATATGCTCCAGATTATGCCCCATATGTTCCACATCTTATGCCCCATATGCTCCAGATTATGCCCCATATGTTCCACAGCATATGCTCCAGATTATGCCCCATAGTATAGGCCTCATATGCTGCTGCTGCTGCAAAAAAAAAAAAAAAAAATGACATACTCACCTCTCGTCGCTGGGGGCCAGGTGCCGGTGTCCTGAGCAGGCGGGGACACCGGCGCGCTATGGGGGACAGGTGCCGGTGTCATCGCTCGCTCAGGACCCCGGCACCTGAGATATTTACCTGTCCTCGCTGCGCGCTGCTCCCTCGGTCTGACTCCTGGCTGTGAATGATATGGCAGGGGGCGGGGCGTGCACTAACGACGTCATCGCGCCCTCTGTCTGATCATTCACAGCGTCAGCCAGAGGAGTCAGACCGAGGGAGCGACGCGCATCGGTGGCACGGGGACAGGTAAATATAGCTATACTCACCCCCGCTGCGCGTCCCTGCAGCCTCTCCTCTTCTCCCGGCGCTCTCCGCAGCGCTTTCTTCCTACAGCGGTCACATGCTACCGCTCATTAAAGTCATGAATATGCACATATTCATGACTTTAATGAGCGGTGCCATGTGACAGCTGCAGGAAGGAGCCGGAGATCGTGGGAGAAGCAGGGGGGCTGCAGAGACCGTGCCGGTGGAGGGGTGAGTATGATCCGACACCCCCCTCCCCCGCCGACCCCGTATATGACCCGCGTATAAGCCGAGAGGGGACTTTCAGCCCTAAAAAATGGGCTGAAAATCTCGGCTTATACATGGGTATATACGGTAACTAAATGGCTCAGGGAATAAAACATAGAGATTTTGGGTCCATGGCCTGGAAACTCCCCAGATCTTAATCCCATTGAGAACTTGTGGTCAATCATCAAGAGACGGGTGGACAAACAAAAACCTAAAAATTCTGACAAAATGAAAGCATTGATTGTGCAAGAATGGACTGCTATCATTCAGGATTTGGTCCAGAAGTTGATTGAGAGCATGCCAGGGAGAATTGCAGAGGTCCTGAAGAAGAAGGGTCAACACTGCAAATATTGACTTGCTGCATTAACTCATTCTAATTGTCAATATAAGCTTTTGTTACTCATATGTTTGCAATTATTATATTTCTGTCTGTGATAAAAACATCTGTCAAACACACATAAAAACCAGAGGGCAGCAGATCATGTGAAAATATAATATTTGTGTCATTCTCAAAACTTTTGGCTATGACTGTATATATTCTACATAGAGTATACAGAACCCCTGAAAGACTATATAAGGCAGGACTGAGACAGACTTCTGGACGCCCTCGTTGTCAGGCTGATGGGGCCGGGATCTTACATAGTCATGGCCAAAAGTTTTGAGAATGACACAAATATTATATTTTCACATGATCTGCTGCCCTCTGGTTTTTATGTGTGTTTGACAGATGTTTTTATCACAGACAGAAATATAATAATTACAAACATATGAGTAACAAAAGCTTATATTGACAGTTAGAATGAGTTAATGCAGCAAGTCAATATTTGCAGTGTTGACCCTTCTTCTTCAGGACCTCTGCAATTCTCCCTGGCATGCTCTCAATCAACTTCTGGACCAAATCCTGACTGATAGCAGTCCATTCTTGCACAATCAATGCTTTCATTTTGTCAGAATTTTTAGGTTTTTGTTTGTCCACCCGTCTCTTGATGATTGACCACAAGTTCTCAATGGGATTAAGATCTGGGGAGTTTCCAGGCCATGGACCCAAAATCTCTATGTTTTGTTCCCTGAGCCATTTACTTATCACCTTTGCTTTATGGCAAGGTGCTCCATCATGCTGGAAAAGGCATTGTTGATCGCCAAATTGCTCTTGGAGGGTTGGGAGAAGTTGCTCTTAGAGGACATTCTAGTACCATTCTTTATTCATGGCTGTGTTTTTAGGCAAGACTGTGAGAGAGTCGATTCCCTTGGCTGAGAAGCAACCCCACACATGAATGGTTTCAGGATGCTTAACAGTTGGCATGAGACAAGACTGGTGGTAGCGCTCACCTTGTCTTCTCCGAATGAGGCGTTTTCCTGATGTCCCAAACAATCGAAAAGGGGATTCATCAGAGAAAATAACTTTACCCCAGTCCTCAGCAGTCCACTGCCTGTACCTTTTGCAGAATATCAGTCTGTCCATGATGTTTTTCTGGAGAGAAGTGGCTTCTTTGCTGCCCTCCTTGAGACCAGGCCTTGCTCAAAGAGTCTCCGCCTCACAGTGCGTGCAGATGCACTCACACCTGCCTGTTGCCATTCCTGAGCAAGCTCTGCACTGCTGGTAGCCCGATCCCGCAGCTGAAACACTTTTAAGAGACGGTCCTGGCGCTTGCTGGTCTTTCTTGGGCGCCGTGGAGCCTTTTTGGCAACACTGGAACCTCTCTCCTTGAAGTTCTTGATGATGCGATAGATTGTTGACTGAGGTGCAATCTTTCTAGCTGCGATACTCTTCCCTGTTAGGCCATTTTTGTGCATTGCAATGATGACTGCACATGTTTCTTTAGAGATAACCATGGTTAACAGAAGAGAAACAATGATGCCAAGCACCAGCCTCTTTTTAAAGTGTCCAGTGGTGTCATTCTTACTTAATCATGACAGATTGATCTCCAGCCATGTCCTCATCAACACCCACGCCTGTGTTAATGGAGCAATCACTGAAAAGAGGTTAGCTGGTCCTTTTAAGGCAGGGCTGCAATGATGTTGAAATGTGTTTTGGGGGATAAAGTTCATTTTCTAGCCAAATATTGACTTTGCAAGTAATTGCTGTTAAGCTGATCACTCTTTATAACATTCTGGAGTATATGCAAATTGCCATTAGAAAAAGTGAAGCAGTAGACTTTGTAAAAATTAATATTTGTGTCATTCTCAAAACTTTTGGCCTTGACTGTATGTTGTGGCAGTGATGCAATTCATTTTTCATATTTTGTGTCTGTAAGCTATAGCTGTTATGTTTCGGTAGCTGAGGAGTGCAGGTAAAAAGGCAATACACCAGAGCAGTTGGAATCTATGAGATTGCAGTACCCTGACTAACCACCACAACTAGAGGCAGCCGTGGAGCGTTCCTACGTTGGTCCTAGACGCCTCGTCACAGCCTGAGAAACTAACTACACCTAAAGATAGAAAGAGGAAAGCTATCTGCCCCGGAGCAGATCCCCAAAGAACATAGAAAGCCCCCAAACATGTAATGGTGGTTAGACAAGAAGACAGAAAATAGTATGAGCAAACGTTGGGGCCCAAACTACCTAAATAGAAAAGGATAGGAAGGGCACTTACTGCAATCCCAAAAAACCCTGAAAAGCACCAACTCTACTAATTTCAAAAAACACCTGAGATCACACGACCTCTACCACCTAAATTAGTTCTCTGGTGTAACAAAATCAAAACAGCAGCCACTGAAAAAACTGGAAAAAGCAAATGTACAAACATCAGTGGCTGAACTAAACTGAGAGGGCAAAAGCCCCCGGAGGGGACCCTGAAGGCCCCCACAGAAGTGCAGGACAAAATGCAAAAATCAAGCACAAAAACAAAAAAGAAGAAAATGTCTTATCTGTTAGCAGGAGATGCTGACACGACACAGCAGGCTACAAAGGAAACAGGAATCAAGGATTGAGACCAGAACAATTGATCACCGGCAACCTGATGGAAAGGCGACTCCCTTATATAAGACCAGTCAGTAACACCTGATTCCCAATCCTCACAATCTTCACTGGACAGTCCAGTACCGCTTGTAACCACCAGAGGGAGCCTCTGCTCAGAACTCATTTCAAGTCCATTCACAACAGTACCCCCCCCTTGAGGAGGGGTCACCGAACCCTCACTTGAGCAACCAGGTCGGTCAGGATGAGTTCTATGATACGCACGGATGAGTCTCCTAGCATGGATGTCCGAAGCAAACACCCAAGAATTGTCTTCCTGACCATAACCTCTCCACTTAACCAAATACTGGAGTTTCCGTCTAGAAAAACGAGAATTCAATATTTTCTCAACCACAAACTCCATATTGCCCTCAACCAGAACAGGATCAGGAGGCAAAGCAGTAGGAACCACTGGCTCAACAAACCTCTTCAACAAGGACTTGTGGAACACGTTATGGATCTTAAATGTCCCTGGAAGAAGCAAACGAAAAGAAACAGGATTAAGAATCTCCATGATCTTATAAGGTCCAATGAACCTAGGCTTAAATTTAGGAGATGCCACTCTCATAGGAATATTTTTTGAGGACAACCAGACCAAGTCCCCCACTTTAAACCGAGGACCATCAGTCCTATGCCGGTTAGCAAACCGCTGGGCCCTCTCCTGAGAGAGGGACAACCTCTCCACTACCTGGTCCCAAATCTGTTGCATACGCTCCACAACAGAGTCAACACCTGGACAGACAGAAGCCTCCGTCTGTCCTGAAGAAAATCGAGGGTGAAACCCAGAATTACAGAAAAGTGGAGACATCAAAGTGGCAGAGCTAGCCCTATTATTAAGAGCAAACTCAGCCAAAGGCAAAAAAGAGACCCAGTCATCCTGATCAGCAGACACAAAGCATCTTAGATAAGTCTCCAATGTCTGGTTTGTTCTCTCAGTTTGACCATTGGTCTGAGGATGAAACGCCGAGGAGAAAGACAATTGAACACCAAGTTTAGAACAAAAGGTCCTCCAAAATCTGGAAACAAACTGGACTCCTCTGTCAGACACAATGTTCTCAGGAATGCCGTGTAAACGAACCACGTGCTGAAGGAACAAAGGCACCAATTCAGAGGAGGAAGGCAACTTAGGTAATGGCACAAGATGTATCATTTTGGAAAACCTATCACAAATCACCCAGATGACGGTCATTCTCTGAGAAACAGGGAGGTCGGAAATGAAATCCATAGAGATATGGGTCCACGGTCTCTTGGGCACAGGCAATGGCATCAACAAACCACTAGAGCGAGAGCAAGGCTTGGAGCGAGAGCAAGTCCCGCAGGACTGCACAAATTCCCTGACATCACGAGACAAGGTAGGCCACCAAAAGGACCGACTAACCAAGTCTCTGGTACCAAAAATTCCAGGATGACCGGCCAACGCGGAACAATGAATCTCAGACATCACACTCTTTTTCCACTGGTCCGGGACAAACAATTTCCCAACAGGACAGCGCTCGGGCCTATCCTCCTGACACCCCTCCAGAGCCAGTCTCAAATTGGGCGAGATGGCGGAAAGAACTACACCTTCTTTCAAAATAACAGAAGGATCAGATAACTCAGGAGAGTCCGCAAGGAAACTCCTCGAGAGGTCATCCGCCTTAACATTCTTAGTGCCAGGAAGAAAGGAAACCACAAAATTAAAACGTGTGAAAAACAAGGCCCACCTGGCCTGTCTAGGATTAAGTCGCTTGGCAGATTCCAGATAAACCAGATTCTTATGGTCCGTAAGGACCACCACCTGATGTTTGGCTCCCTCCAGCCAATGTCTCCACTCTTCAAAAGCCCACTTCATGGCCAATAACTCCCGATTACCCACGTCATAATTACGTTCAGTAGGAGAAAATTTTCGAGAGAAAAAGGCACAAGGGTTACTTTTCGAGGTCTCTGGATCTCTTTGGGACAAAACTTCACCTGCCCCAATTTCAGAGGCATCAACCTCCACCTGAAATGGCAGAGAAACATCAGGCTGCCGTAGAACAGGAGCAGAAGTGAATCTCTGCTTAAGTTCCTGAAATGCAGAGACTGCCTCAGGAGGCCAATTCACCACATCAGAACCCTTTTTGGTCAAATCAGTTAATGGTTTAACAATAACCGAGAAATTACCAATAAATTTACGATAAAAATTGGCAAAACCCAAAAATCTTTGAAGAGCCTTTAATGAAGTAGGTTGGACCCAATCACAGATGGCCTGAACCTTGACCGGGTCCATTTCAATAACAGATGGGGACAAAATGAATCCCAAAAATGAGATCCTCTGTACGCCAAAAAGACACTTTGATCTCTTCACATACAGAGCATTCTCTCTCAAAATCTGGAATACAGTTCGAACATGTTTCACATGAGAGTCCCAGTCATTGGAAAAAAATCAAGATATCATCCAAATAAACAATCAGAAATTTATCCACAAAATCCCTGAAAATGTCATTCATGAAGGACTGGAAGACAGAAGGAACATTAGTGAGCCCAAAGGGCATCGCAAGGTACTCAAAATGCCCCTCAGGGGTATTAAATGCCGTCTTCCATTCATCCCCGTGCTTAATGCGAATAAGGTTATATGCCCCCTGAGGTCAAGCTTGGTAAACCAAGTAGTGTTTTTCACCCTGGAAAACAGGTCAGAAATCAAGGGTAACGGGTATTGATATTTCACAGTAATATTGTTCAAAAGACGATAATCAATACACGGCCTTAATGAACCATCCTTTTTGGCCACAAAGAAAAAACCGGCACCTAAGGGTGAAGAGGATGGTCTGATATGACCCTTCTCCAATGACTCCTTGATATAAGACCGCATAGCGTCATGTTCAGGTACAGACAAGTTAAAAAGGCGACCTTTAGGGAATTTACTACCAGGCACTAATTCAATAGCGCAGTCATAGCTCCTATGGGGAGGCAAGGATGCAGATTTACTTTCGCTAAACACATCAGAAAAATCAATCAAAAAGTCAGGAACATCCTGAGCCTGGGGGGAGGCAGAAAAAACAGGAGTGTTGGTATTAACACATTGGCAGCCCCAACTGGTTACAGACACAGATTTCCAATCCAAAACAGGATTATGAGACTGTAACCAAGGGAAACCCAGCACGATAATGTCATGCAGATTATACAGAACCAAAAATTTGCAGCTCTCCTGATGATCAGGTTCAACCCTCATTATCACCTGAGTAGAGAACTGAGGTTTATTCTCAGCCAAAGGGGTAGAATCGATCCCAGTAGGGGAATAGACTTCTGTAGGGGTATCAAGGGAAACCCACAACGTTTAGCAAAATCAAAATCCATCAGGTTAATAGCTGCTCCCGAATCAACGAAAGCCTGAGCAGAAAATGAGGACAGAGAGCATATCAGAGTAACAGTTAATAAAAACTTAGTCTGAACACTACCCAAGACAACTGAGCGTGCAAAACGTCTTCCCCGCTTAGGGCAGACTGAAATAGCATGAGAGGCATCACCACAGTAGAAACATAACCCATTGCGCTTTCGAAACTCACGACGCTGTGCCCCAGAAAACACTCTATCACACTGCATGGATTCAGAAGCAGGTTCACAAGGCAACACTATTCCACGCATACTTCTCCGCTCACGCAAACGTCTGTCAATTTGAATCGCTAATGACATAGAATCATTGAGACCAGAGGGGACAGGGAATCCCACCATAACATCCTTTACATTATCTGACAGACCCTTCCGAAAAAGGGCTGCCAAAGCGTCGTCATTCCATTTGGTCAGGACTGCCCACCTACGGAATCTCTGACAGTATAACTCAGCGTGATCAAGCCCCTGATTTAATGCCAACAAGGCTTTTTCAGCTTGATCAGTGACATTAGGCTCATCGTACAATAACCCCAAGGCCTGAAAAAATGCATCAACATCACTCAAAACAGGATCCCCAGGTGTCAGGGAAAAAGCCCAATCCTGAGGATCGCCGCGCAGGAGAGAGATGACAATTTGAACCTGCTGCGCTGCGTTCCCTGAGGACTTAGATTTTAAGGCAAAAAACAATTTACAATTATTTTTGAAATTCAGAAACTTGGCTCGATCCCCCAAAAACAAATCTGGCATGGGAATCCTAGGTTCCACAACAGGCAACCTAGCAAGATAGGTAGCAATACTCCGAACCTCAGTGGCAAGCTGATCCACACGGCCAGACAACTGTGCAAACTCCATTGAGAGAAAAAATCCTCCCTAGCACCCAGAGATACAGAGGGAAAAAGAAAAAAAAAATGCAACAAACAGAAAAATATCTCTGACAACTCTGACAACCTTTTTTCTTTCACAATATTTTTCCCTTCTGTGAGTACCATACAATTTTCAATTTATTGGGCCAGTGATACTGTTATGTTTCGGTAGCTGAGGAGTGCAGGTAAAAAAGGCAATACACCAGAGCAGTTGGAATCTATGAGATTGCAGTACCCTGACTAACCACCACAACTAGAGGCAGCCGTGGAGCGTTCCTACGTTGGTCCTAGACGCCTCGTCACAGCCTGAGAAACTAACTACACCTAAAGATAGAAAGAGGAAAGCTATCTGCCCCGGAGCAGATCCCCAAAGAACATAGAAAGCCCCCAAACATGTAATGGTGGTTAGACAAGAAGAAATACTGACACAGACAGAAAATAGTATGAGCAAACGTTGGGGCCCAAACTACCTAAATAGAAAAGGATAGGAAGGGCACTTACTGCAATCCCAAAAAACCCTGAAAAGCACCAACTCTACTAATTTCAAAAACACCTGAGATCACACGACCTCTACCACCTAAATTAGTTCTCTGGTGTAACAAAATCAAAACAGCAGCCACTGAAAAAACTGGAAAAAGCAAATGTACAAACATCAGTGGCTGAACTAAACTGAGAGGGCAAAAGCCCCCGGAGGGGACCCTGAAGGCCCCCACAGAAGTGCAGGACAAAATGCAAAAATCAAGCACAAAAACAAAAAAGAAGAAAATGTCTTATCTGTTAGCAGGAGATGCAGACACGACACAGCAGGCTACAAAGGAAACAGGAATCAAGGATTGAGACCAGAACAATTGATCACCGGCAACCCTGATGGAAAGGCGACTCCCTTATATAAGACCAGTCAGTAACACCTGATTCCCAATCCTCACAATCTTCACTGGACAGTCCAGTACCGCTTGTAACCACCAGAGGGAGCCTCTGCTCAGAACTCATTTCAAGTCCATTCACAACATATAGCGCTACAGTGTGCTACCTTTTTTTCTTGAATGTGCATGAGTTGGTGGCTCTAGGTTTAGCACCTGTTCACATTAGGTCTATTTTTGGATGTGCCGGTCAGTTTTTTGATATGTATTCATTTACCTTCTGCCTGAGCACTCCACCTGTTGGTCACAGGCGTTTTATTTATACCAGGTCCATTACCCCTCGACAGAGATGTAGATTTTAGTCTAGAGAGAGGATTCATATGTTCCCATACAGATAGACTTTTCTAAGCGAGGATTGGCATTAGTTAGGACCTGGAATACGAGAAGAGCCTTAATGTGGCTTCCAGGTACACATAAATTGGCCATTTTATGCGCTAAGACTTCTCAGTTTTTCATATTTCTAAGGCAGTGATGCAATTCATTTTTCATATTTTGTGTCTGCAAGCTATAGCGCTACAGTGTGCTACCTTTTTTTCTTGAATGTGCATGAGTTGGTGGCTCTACGTTTAGCACCTGTTCACATTAGGTCTATTTTTGGATGTGCCGGTCAATTTTTTGATATGTGGCAGTGCCCCAGACTGGACTCATACTGGACAGCGGTTATTAACACTATAGAAGGAGTGTATGACTGTAGAATCGAGAGGGATCCTGTGGTTTGTATTTTAGGTTATGTGGAGGAGATTCAGATTCAAAATCAGTTCAAATTGGCGATAGCTAGGTTGCTATACATTGCACGTAAATTACCGTATATACTCGTGTATAAGCCGAGATTTTCAGCACCTTTTTTTGTGCTGAAAATGCCCCTCGGCTTATACACGGGTCATAGGGCAGAAACCAGCGGGGGAGGGGATGCGGCGGCAGGAGCCAGTGGCTGGGACATCATACTCACCCTCCCTGTGTCATCGCTGAACGTCCCTGCAATCCTGCGTTCTCCCCGGCTTCCTGCAGCTCTCCAGCGCTGAGCGGTGACGTAATACCCGCTCATTAAGGTCATGTAATATGGACGCGACGCCACTCCCATGGGCGTGGCCTCCATATTCATGGCCTTAATGAGCGGTATTACGTCACCGCTCAGCGCTGGAGAGCTGCAGGAAGCCGGGGAGAACGCAGGATTGCCGGCTGGGACGTTCAGCGATGGCACGGGGAGGGTGAGTATGATGGAGGAGGCTAGGGGGAGCATGGAGGAGGACAAGGAGCACGGAGCAGGACGGGGGGGAGGACGGAGAGCACGGAGCAGAATAGGGGGAGGACGGAGCAGAACGGGGGAGGATGGAGAGCACGGGGGAGGACGGAGAGCACGGAGCAGAACGGGGGGAGGACGGAGAGCACAGAGCAGAACGTGGGGGAGGACGGAGAGCACGGAGCAGAAAGGGGGGAGAGCACGGAGCAGAACGGGGTGAGGACGGAGAGCACGGAGCAGGACGGGGGTGTGCACAGAGGAGAATGGGGGAGTGCAGAGCTGGATGGGGTAGCACGGAGCAGGACAGGATAATGGAGCAGGAGGAGGGGAGCACAGAGGAGAATGGGGCACACAGAGCTGGATGGTGGAGCACAGAGCAGGACGGCAACTTATACACCCGGCTTATACGCGAGTCAATAAGTTTTCCAAGTTTTTTGTGGCAAAATTAGGGGGGTCGGCTTATACACGGGTCGGCTTATACATGAGTATATACGGTAATAGCCAGGCATTGGATAAATGAAGAACCGTCAACGATACAAGAATTTTTTAGACAATTAGACTTTATTGTAAATATGGAAAAAGGTATTTATGCCAAAAGGAAAAGGGAAAAAATGTTCAATGCATTGTGGACACCGTGAGTGGAGAGACGATGATCCCGAAAGGAGGATGTACTTCTGAGTATTTGTTGCTGATGTTTCTACAAGGGGGGGGGGAGGAGATGCGTTATAATTGAAAGTATGTGACCTTGTTGGTCATTGTAATGTCTGGACTCTGTTTCTTTGTTTGAATTTCGTTCATAAAAAATTATTTGATTAAAAAAAAACAGTAAGGTAAGGCAAGGTTCATCTCTGCATTTGGGAATTTCATTTGTTTGCTCCTGAACAGGAAAATGAAAATAGAATTTATGTCCAAAGCGAATCAGTTGCAAACAGAAGCAGATGGATCCTCTTGATTATTATGAATTATTATGGAGACTGTCTTTTTTTGTGTCAGTTTTTAGAACAAAATGTTCTGCATGATTTTTGTTCTGTACCAAAAACCTGACCCATACCAGAACACAGATGAACTGCATATTAGTCAATGAGGCCCTTCTGCTTCCGTTTTCGTCCTTTATGCAGCTGCTCTTTTTTGGACATAAATTCCATTTGCCTGTTCCTAAAAAAAAAAAAAAAAAAGACGAAAATAATTCTGGGCCATAGAAAGCATGGTTTTCACTGCTTTTTAGTAACATAATCTAGAGCATGGGTACTTCATGCTCAACTCATGTAGTTTCCTTCAGTATTTACAGTTAGGTCCAGAAATATTTGGACAGTGACAGAATCTTTGTGATTTGGGCTCCACTTGCCAATATTTTTTATTTAAAATAAAACAACTGAGATGTAATTGAAGTGTAGACTTTCAGGTTTAATTAAAGGGGTTGAACAAAAATATCATGTGAAACGATTAGGAATTGCAGTCATTTCTCTACAAAACCTCTTCAAAAGTATTTGAACAAATTAATTTTGCCATAAATGAAATTTTTATTACTTTGAAGAAAATCCTTGACGGCCTGAAGTCTGGAAGCCATGGACGTCACCATGCACAGGGTTTCCTCCTTTGTGATGCTTTGCCGCCTTTACTGCAGCTGACTTCAGTTGTTGCTTGTTTGTGGGTTTTTGTGCTTTAAGGGAATCTGTCACCCCATTTTGGCTATATCAGATAAAGATATGACTGAATAGTACGTCCCATAAGTAACCTATAGGTATCTATCATATATCCTGACACCCCCGTTTTCATGCCAAAATACCTTTGTAAAGTTCGGATTTCGGTATGCAAATCCGGGCGGTCCGGTCTGGAGGGCAGTGTCTTTTTCTTCCTCCCCCCTCCTGCTCCTCGGCTTCTCTTGCGTAGGTCCGTCTGTGCAAAGCATAAAATCATTACAGCGCCTGCGCAACTATTTTCGGTCACTTTCCTTGCCCCGGAAATGACTGCTTGCCTTGGACGACTTCCGGGGCAAGGAAAGTGACCAAAAATAGTTACGGATGCGCTGTAATGATTTTATGCTTTGCCCACTGTTGGGCAAAGCACACTGCGCAGGTGCGAGGGGATTTTAAAACGTGCAATCGCAGGAACACTACGCCGTCAGACGGACCTACGCAAGAGAGACCGAGGAGCGGGGAGGGGAGGTAGAAAAAACACCGCCCTCCGGACCGGACCGCCCGGATTTGCATACCGAAATCCGAGCTTTACAAATGTATTTTGGCATGAAAACGGGGGTGTCAGGATTTATGGTAGATACCGATAGGTTACTTATTGGACGCACTATTCAGTCATATCTTTATCTGATATAGCCAAAATGGGGTGACAGATTCCCTTTAAGCGTGTGAAATGCATGATCAATGGGTTGAGAGATGGTGTTTGACTCAGCCATTGCAGAATATTCCACTTCTTTGCCTTAAACGCCTGGTTTGCTTTTGTAGTATGTTTTGGGTCATCGTCCATCTATACTGTGAAGCACCGTCCAATCAACCTTACTGCATTTGGATGAATCTGAACAGAAAGCATAGCACTGTACACTTCAGAATTCATCCGGCTACTTCTGTCTTCACTCACATCATTAATAAACACTAGTGACCCAGTGCAGCTTCGGACTGGAGCACCTTGGGCCCACCAGATAAAATCATTCTTGGGGCCCACTATGTAGCTACATAGAAATAAATACAAGACCACCAATTGTGTGGTAAAACGTGCTAATATTAGGGTGTAATATAAGGTAGTACACGTCTTAATTATGTAGCAGGAGTTGGGGTAGCCCCCTCATAGAATATAATGTAGCCTCCCTCATGGAATATAATGCAGCCCCCTCATAGAATATAATGCAGCCCCCTCATAGAATATAATGCAGCCCCCTCTCATAGGGTATAATACAGCACTCCACAAAATATAATGCAACCTCCTCATAATGTATAATGCAGCCCCCCATAGAATATAATGTAGCACCCTCATATGGTATAATGCAGCCCCCCTCATATGGTATAATGCAGCCCCTCCACAGAATATAATGTAGCCCCCTCTGAATATAATGCAGTCCCCTCATAAGGCAGCTCCACCATAGAATATACTGTAGCCCCCTCATAGGGCATAATGCAGCTCCCCTCATATAGTATGATGTAGCCCCCTACAGAATATAATGTAGCCCCCTCATAATGTATAATGCAGCCCCCCTCAAAGGGTATAATGCTGCCCCCCTCTACCTCCATCATTGTTTTCCCATTCCACCCCATCATTATCCTCATCTCCACCTCCATCATTGCCTTCTCACCCACCACCTCCATCATTGCCCATTCCACAACCTCCATAATTGCCTCCTCCCCACCACCATTGTCCTTTACACCACTACCATAATTGTCCTTTACACCACAACCATCATTGCTTTCTCCCCCACCACCCCATCATTGCCCATTCCAACACCTCCATCATTGCCTTCCCCACCATCATCATTGTCATTTCCACCACAACCATCATTGCCTTCTTCCCCACCCCTTTATTGCCCATTCCACCACCTCCATCATTGCTTCCTCCCCACCACCCCATCATCCTTTCCACCACCAACAACATTGTATTCTCCCCCCCCACCCCATCACTGCTCTCTCCATCACCAACATCATTGCCAATTTCCAATACACACACAGCATCACTATCACACACACAGCATCATACACAGACAGCACCGCACCACTCTCTCACACACACACAAAGTACAGCACCACATACACACACACTCACGTAGGCAGACACACACAGCACCCGCTCACCTCTCCGTACGTTCCCCGCAGCTGCAGCACATCCCAGCAGCTTCCTCTCTGAAACAGCCATTCTGAATGATGTCATCCAGCGGTGCTGTGTCAGACAGGGAGTGCCAGGCAGGACGGCATCGGATGCCTGCAGCTCCGCTCCGGTGCCAAGCTGCAGGGATCACAATCAGGGTTAGCCGCCCTGCAGGGGCCCACCTTCGGGCCCTGATTCAGCAGCATTGGCTTTACATGCGGGCAGTGTTAGCCTCAGCCTGCGGCTAACACTGCCTGCTATTAAAGTGAAATGGTATTCACTCCTCTCCACGCCCATGGGGGTGTGGCGAAGCGGCAATATTTATTTCTCTTTAGCAGTGGGGACAGACTGCTGTCTCCAGCTGCTGCTCCGCTGGCATCGGGAGGGCCCCCTTGACTCAGGGGCCCTATAGCAGCTGGTTGTGCCGCTGTTAGCAACAAGCCACTGGCTGAGGGCCCCTGGAGCAGTGGGGGCCCTAGGCAGCTTCTGGCCAATATGCCAGCAGGTGTCAGTGCCTGGGCCCACCGAAGAATCCTCTGGTTCTCCGGTGGGCCAGTCCGACCCTGATCCAGTGCCCAGGAAGCCATGCATGCCCATGCCATCACACAGTCTCAGCCATGTTTTACAGAGGATGTTCTGTGCTTTGGATGATGAACTATTCCAAGCCTTCTCCATACTTTCTTCTTCCCATTATTCTGATACAGGTTGATCTTAGTTTCATCTGTCCAAAGAATGTTTTTCCAAAACTGGGCTGACTTCTTTAGATGTTTTATTGGCAAAGTTTAATTTGGCCTTTCTATATTTAAATCCAAAAACAGTCCAAAGCTATATATAATATTAAAGCTGGCACTCTACATGAAACATTATCACCAAAAGATTACGGATTTACATAAACAATGACTGTAAAAAAAGTGTTCCAGCAAATGATTACTTAAAATGCAACATTTATTAACATTTATTACACTAAAATATGACAAATAAAATAAACAAATATGCCCAGTAGGAGGTTTATAATATATTACCACATCATTAATTATATGTATCACAGATCCAGTATACAAACCATTCATGGGTGTATAAATACCCTAAATCATAACCCCTTAACAGGATAACACCCCAAATAAGAAATAATGACACAAAAGTTAACCACAATGCTGCTTCCAAAAGGAATAAAACCTGTCTATCTGCAAATAAATGGCTGGACTCAAAACATCCTAAGCCAGCACGTGACTACCACTCTATGGCTGGACCCAACGATCCTAAACCCAGATAAGATTGCAAGTAAATAGCTGGACCAACCAGTCCTAAATTGACATGTGCCACTATAAACAGGAGATCCGTAAGATTGTGGTTATAACGCATAAATTGCCGATTATATTACCTAGACACTGGATCGTGACGATGTGAGTAGCGTTGCCTCCTCCACCCCAACGCGCGTTTCGCATAAGCTTCTTCCGGGGGCGTGTCAGAACATGGGTGGTTACATGTTAAATAGCAAAGAGCACCAATTGGAGGCCAAGGAATAGCATAGAGGAGTGCCGTACCTAGCGTCATCATTCTGACCTCATCGGCGCATGCGTGAATCTGTGCAGCTGAATAAAAAGTCACTTCCTATAACCTGCTCCTTGGAACGCACGCTGTGACGCATGTAGTCCAGTTATGGAGCCCGCATGGAAATGAACAGCGCAGCAAGACACCACGTAAGCGCTCTGGCAGAAGAGGATCACCGGAATCAATAAAGTGACTAGTGCGATAGTGAAAAAGTATTATAGTGAATAATAAAAAGAATTAACTTATTTCTTGTTTCGACTCTCATATATATAATACCATAATCTAAAAAAAAACGAATAAGTGTGCAGTGCAATAGTGAAACTAATTTATTAATAAATAATTCATATATAATATATAAACAAGCAATATATTTAAAGTGCATAAAAAATTCATATACATCTTACATATCCTCCGAATCTTAGTGAGTCTAAAAACTAATATAAAAAAAAACCCATATCACCTCTCACAACATTACTTTATACAAATACATAATAATATACAAAAAGTGACCTGTGCAATTGAATTAAATTAATCAAGGCTGTGGTTCCACGGTCGGAACCACAGCGCTTTGGACGGAGCGGAAATTCCGCTCCGTCTAAGCCCGCCCCTTTAACGCGCAATCCTTTCCGGAGGTGTTCAGGACACCCCGGAAACCTCCGGAACGAGCGCAGGGCTACATAGCCTGTGTTAATTCTGTTGCGGGGACGCAAACCGTCGCCGCAATACGCGAGGCTGCTGCGGTCTAAAAAGACGCGCCGCATGTCGTTTACGCAGGTTTGCCACCTGCGTATTGTTACGCTAGTGGAGACGGGATTTCTTGAAATCCCTCCACTATGCTGTAACATCTGGACGCTGCGTGTTTGGCGCTGCGCCAGCGCACAAGCCAAACACCACGTATCCTGACCGTGGAACTCACCCTAAGCATGCCTGAATCCATTAGCTTGAGTCAATGCAACCCACTTTATACATAAAATTAGTCAAAGCTCTGAATCCAATTAATATACCATAACAACATGACCTCATAAAAATAAATAATAAAACTATACAGAACAGAACGCAATAAATCACAGCATGCTATGAATCCCAAAAATTCCTTCAGTGAATGACGACTTAAAATCTCTCTCTGTAAAAAGTCCTAAACATGCTCAAATCGCAAACTCCATGACGACGTCCACAATAGATGAGGACCCTGATGGCCACTTGTATAGGATCCAGAACATACTCGAATCCATTCCTCTTCAAACGAGAAGTGGAATCTTTCTAATTGGCCAGCTGCTTCAATGTGATCCCGCACAGCCTCCATATGATGCTAACATTAAATTGTATCTAAATATGATGATAAATGAAAAAAAAATTATATATACAAAACAAACATAAAATTAAAAACACCACCTACCCCTAAAAATGATTCACTAGAAAAGAATCTGATTCCCGTCTAAATTATGAATCTCCAATGACCTTTACAAAAAGAGGAAAACCCAGCTTTCATTCAAACCTAATGGGCCATATGTGGCCCGTCCTTGCGTGAACCCTCTGTAATTGCTGTCATGAAGTACTTCTCTTATAGTAGACTTAGATACTGAAACACCTACTTCCTAGGGGAGTCGCCGCCCTCCCGCACCCACGCTCGCTGTGATTGGCTGTTCAATTCTGAACAGCCAATCGCAGCGCTTCTCAGGTTTCACCAATCAGATTGCCTGAAACACTGATGTCCTAGCCTAGGATCGAGCACTAATCCTAGGCTGGTGCCTGGCAATGCCAGGCATGGCCGGAAAGGACCCTGATTGGGCACAGCCTTGGTGTGACTGCGTTATGCCCTGCCGGTGACCTGCCTAGGATTGGAGCTGTAAGAGCGCCGATCCTAGGCATGGCCTGGAGCCGCTGATTGGCGCGATCGATGATTACATCGATCGCGTCAATCACAGGGCACAGCCGAGGTGTGACCACGCTGTGCCCTGCCGGTGACCTGCCTAGGATCGGAGCTGTAAGAGCACCGATACTAGGTCGGTGCCTAGCAACACCAGTGTCACCAGGGCCAGCTCTGATTGGTGTGATCGATGTCATCATCGATCACACCAAGGACAGGGCAGAGCAGCGGTATGACCACTCTATGACTTGTCTGTGACCACGCTGCAGGTCCTTACACTAACTGAGGATTCCTGCAGAGCGGTCACGCTACAAAATCTCCTGCTGTGCTGGGTCTTGTGCCACAGAAGCCTGTGACACCACAATCCCTGCTGAAGAACAGAGAAGAAAGAAGACAAGTAAGAAGAGAGACAACAACTGTAAGTGTTTTGATCCCTGCCCGATCTCTCTTCATCCACCCCATCCCCTTCCTCCTCTTTTTACCCTGCTCCTTCCTTCCTCCTCTTTTTTCCCCCACCATCCCCCTTTGTGCCACCCCTGGGCACACATCCAGCAGCCGCCGAGCTTTGATTAGTGACGCAGTTCAACTCATCAGAGCTCGTGTCTGCTGTTTTCCAATTTTCTTTCCCCCCCTTGCGCGCAACCAGCAGCTGCTGAACTTTGATAAGTGACGCAGTTCACTCATCAGAGCTCGTGTCTGCTGTTTTCCAATTCCCCCTTGCGCCACCCCCGTGCGCACATCCAGCAGCCGCAGAACTTTGATAAGTGATGCAGTTCACTCATCAGAGCTCGTGTCTGCTGTTTTACACACCTCCGTGCACACATCCAGCGGCTGCCGAACTTTGATAAGTGATGTAGTTCACTCATCAGAGCTCATGCCTGCTATTTTACACTTTTGTTTTCACAAACATTTTTTTCTCCCTGGTTGCTTTTTTTCTTTTAGCTTTTTCTTTTCAGGCAAAAGTTTACACCAAGCACTATCCCCCCCACACAAAAACAGTTGAAAATAAAGTACAGACACAATGACCATATTCATAAAAAAATGTTGTCCCGCCCGTTCCAACAACACTATTCAGTGGAGGAGGCCTATGATTTCCTTGCCTCCGACATTGATAGTGAGGAAGAGGATCCCACTTTACTTTTCTGATTCATCGTCCTTTTCCTCTTCCTCCTCCTCATCTACCTCCACAGGTCCTGCTGAACCGCCACGCAGACGTCCCAGGACAGAAGATGAATCAGCGCCCACCATTCCACAAGATGAACCAGCGCCCACCATTCCACAAGATGAACCAGCGCACCCCATTACGGACCCAGTATGGAAAAAAAAAGTTTGCTGAAGTGTAAGTGCCCCAAAGGGACATCTGCTTGGATCAGTCCTTAAATCATTTTAAGTGAAGACTCAGATTCCGTCAGTACCTGCCCAGGAAGAGGCCAGGTACGGAATTAAACTTTATAAGCTGTGTGAGAGTACCTCAGGGTACACCCACAGGTTTAGAGTTTACGAAGGGAAGGAGACCCGGATTGAACCCCCTAAATGCTCCCCTGTCCTGGGAGTGAGTGGGAAAATTGTGTAGGATTTGGTGCACCCACTGCTGGATAAAGGTTATCACCTCTACACGGATAACTTTTATACTAGCATCCCACTCTTTAAATCCCTCTCTGCGCAAGGTACCGCAGCCTGCGGTACTGTCCGCAAAAATCAGAGAAGCCTCCCGAAAACGCTACTTGGGCAAATGCTAAAAAGGGGTGACAGCAGAGCTCAGTGTATCGACCACCTGCTGGTGGTCAAGTACAAGGACAAGAGGGATGTCTTTTTCTTGACCACCATACATGGTGATGGCAGCGCCCTCAGCACTGTACGAGGTACCTCTGCACAGGTCAGCAAACAGACCTGTGTACTGGGGGGAGCGTGACCTCTCTGATCAAATCCTCCAACCGTACAGTGCTTTGAGAAAGGCCAAGGTGTGGTACAAGAAGCTGGCCGTGCACATCGTACTGATGGCAATGCTCAAAGCTTTCCTGCTGTCACGATGTGCAGGCCACACCGATACGTTGTACCTTCAGTTCCAGGAGGTAGTGATTAAGGCCCTGATATTTGGTACTCAGAAAGGAGCGGGCCCCAGTACTTCCGGAACTTAAGGAGCTCGTATTGTACCAGGTCAGCATTTCCGGGGGAGGTCCCGCAAACTGGAAAAAAAAAGATACGTTGCAAAAAGGTGCCGAGTGTGTTAAAAAAAGGGGACACCATTTACCAATGTGACACCTGCCACGAAAAACCTGGCCTTTATATGAATGATTCCTTCAAACTGTACCACACCTCCATGCACTACTAATTTACTTAAATTTGGAAACAGTAGATTAGTTCCAAAAAGAGGGCACTTGTTGGGCATAGCCACTGTTTAGGCACATCTATATAAGTTCCTAGGGGGTCTAGTTTCCAAAAAGGGGGCATTTGTTGGGCATTGCCACTATTTAGGAACATCAAGATAAGTTCCTTTGGGGGTCTAGTTTCCAAAATGGGGTCACTTGTGGGGGGTTTCCACTGTTTAAGCTCATGAGAGGCTCTCCAAACGCAACATGACGTCCGATCTAAACTCCAATCAATTTTGGTTTGAAAAAAGTCAAACGGCGCTTTTTTTCCTTCCACGTTGCTTCAGCTGCTGTGAAACACCTGAAGGGTTAGTAAACTTCTTGACTGTGGTTTTGATCAGCTTGAGGGTTCAGTTTTTAGAATGGTGTCACTTTTGGGTTATTTTCTGCCATATAGACCCCTCAAAGTGACTTCAAATGTGAGGTGATCCCTAAAAAAAATGGTTTTGTAAATTTTGTTGTAAAAAGGAGAAATTGCTGGTCAACTTTTAACCCTTATAACTTCCTAACAAAAAAATAAATTTGTTTCCAAAATTGTGCTGATGTAAAGTAGACATGTTGGAAATGTTATTAACTATTTTGTGTGACATATTTCTCTGTTTTAAGGGCATAAAAATTCAAAGTTTGAAAATTGCAAAATGTTCCAAATTTTTGCCAAATTTCCATTATTTACACAACTAAACGCAAGTTATATGGAAGAAATTTTACCACTAACGTGAAGTACAATATGTCACAAAAACAGTCTCAGAATCTCAACAGGGCAGAGAAGTACGCCTGCGCAGAAGCGCGGTGCCAAGGAGTCTGTGTGGATGACGCAGGGACGCGTCATCCACACGAAGCACGCAGGAGGGCAGCATCTCAATAAGATGGGAGTCGTCGGATCAAGAAGAGCGACACCCTCGGACTGGACCACCCCTCAGGTGAGTATAATAAGTTATTTTTCTTCTCTTACAGGTCGGGTTGGGGGCTTATATACAGCATTATAGAATGCTGTATATCAGCCCTAAAAGATGATGGCCGTCACTTATATCAGCCTAAACTGGTGACAGGTTCCCTTTAATCCTATATTTATGGCCAGCTTGGAATAACTTCACTGCCTTAGTAATTATGTAATGTGAAAATAGTTCACTAATCACATAACCAAGGACTACTACTTGATTAGCCAGGAAAGGCAGGAGAAGAACTGGTATATAGTCAATGGGAGCAAGGTACTCTCAGAAATTCACATTTTTTGTTGCAATGTTATTCCACAATGCCATTTGGCGTGGGCTCCGGCGCTGAGCCCACATCTTTCCCGGCACTTGTCAGCTGTTTTGAACTGTAGCGGGTGGAATCGAGATCCAACTGCGGCTGCTAACCCGTTAAATGCCGCTGTCAATCTCTTGACAGCGGCATTTAACTGACGCTTATGGCAAAACGTGTTGGAAATCCCGCCCATCGGTGACCCCGTCACATTATTGCAGGTTACCGATAGGTTGGCATGACAGCCAGAGGTCTCCAGCAGACCTCTGTGGTTGTCATAGCCAGATTGCTATGAGTGGTCGACGCTCATAGCAAGTGAGCATTTCTGCTACAAACAGGTGATCTGATCATCACCTGTGTGTAGCAGAGGTGATTGGACAACTGCAGCTTCTAGTCTCCCATGGAAGCATGCAAAAGTAAAAAAAAAATGTTTTTAAAAATATTAACCCCTTTACTCCCGAGGGCTGTTTGCATGTTAATGACCAGGCCAATTTTTACAATTCTGACCACTGTCCCTTTATGAGGTAATATCTCTGGAACGCTTCAACGGATCTTTGCGATTCTGAGAATGTTTTCTTGTGACATATTGTACTTCATGTTAGTGGTAAAATTTCTTCGATATAGCTGGCGTTTATGAAAAAAATGGAAATGGCAAAAATTTTGTAATTTTCAAACTTTGAATTTTTATACCCTTAAAACAGAGAAATATATCACAAAAAATAGTTACCAAATAACATTTCTCACATGTCTACTTTACATCAGCACAATTTTGGAAACAAAATTTTTATTTTGTTACGAAGTTATAAGGGTTAAAAGTTGACCAGCGATTTCTCATTTTTACAACACCATTTTTTTTAAGGGACCACATCACATTTGAAGTCACTTTGAGGTGTCTATATGATAGAAAATACCCAAAAATGACACCATTCTAAAAACTCCACCCCTCAAGGTGTTCAAACCACATTCAAGAAGTTTATTAACCCTTCAGGTGCTTCACAGGAATTTTTGAAATGTTTAAAAAAAATGAACATTTAACTTTTTTTGCACAAAATATTTAATTCAGATCCATTTTTTTTATTTTACCAAGGGTAACAGGCGAAATTGAACCCCAAAAGTTGTTGTGCAATTTGACCTTAGTACTCTGATACCCTATATGTGAGGGAGAACCACTGTTTGGGCGCACGGCAGAGCTCGGAAGGGAAGGAGCGCCGCTTGACTTTTCAATGCCAAATTGGCTGGAATTGAGATCAGATACCATGTTGCGTTTGAAGAGCCCCTGATGTGCCTAAACAGTGGAAACCCCCCAATTCTAGCTCCAACCCTAACCCCAATACACCCCTAACCCTAATCCCAGCCCTGACCATAACCCTAACACACCCCTAACGGGAAAATGGAAATAAATACATTTTTTAATTTTATTATTTTTACCTAACTAAGGGGGTGATAAAGGGGGGTTTGATTTACTATTTATAGCGGATTTTTATGATTGGCAGCTGTCACATGCTAAAAGACGCTTTTTATTGCAAAAAATACTTTTTGCATCACCACATTTTGAGAGCTATAATTTTTCCATATTTTGGCCTACAGAGTCATGTGAGGTCTTATTTTTTGTGGGATGAGTTGACTTTTTTATTGGTACTATTTTTGAGCACATGACATTTTTTGATCGCTTTTTATTACGATTTTTGGGAGGCAGAATGAACAAAAACCAGCAATTCATGAATTTCTTTTGGGGGGGGTGTTTATACCGTTGATAAAGTAGTTTTATTTGTCGGGTCAGTACGATTACAGCAATACCTCATTTGTATCTTTCTTTGTTTTGGCGCTTTTATACAATAAAAACAAATTTTATATAAAAAATAATTATTTTTGCATCACTTTATTCTGTGAGCTATAACTTTTTTATTTTTTTTCTGATGATGCTGTGTGGCGGCTCGTTTTTTGCAGGACAAGATAACGTTTTCAGCGGTACCATGTTTATGTATATCCATTTTTTTGATCGCGTGTTATTCCAGTTTTTGTTCGGCGGTATGATGATAAAGCATTGTTTTTTTGCCTTGTATTTTTTTTTTTTTAAGGGGTTCACTAAAGGGATTAACTAGTGGGACAATTTTATAGGGCGGGTCGTTACAGACACGGCGACACTAAATATGTGTACTTTTATTGTTTCTATTTTATTTACATAATAATGTGTTTATTGGGAAAATATTTTTTTATTTATTTAGGGTTTTTTTTTAAATATTTTTACACGTTATTTATTTATTATTTTTTTACATTGTCCCAGGGTGGGACATTACTATCAGCGATTTGACAGGCAGTGCAGGAGGCTTCTCAGCACCTGCTCTCAGTAGGCACTGACAAGCCATCTCCCGGAAGGACCCCGCAGCCATCTTGGATCCGGGGTCCTGCAGGGATAAAGCCTTCGGAACAACGCAATCACATCGCGTTGCTCTGAGGGTCTCAGGGAAGCACGCAAGGCGCTCCCTCCCTGCGCGATGCTTCCCTATGCCGCCAGAACACTGTGATTATGTTTGATTGCAGTGTGTCAGGGGTTAAAGTGGCGGGAGCGGTCCATGATCGCTCCTGGCACATAGTGCCAGGTGTCAGCTGTGAAAATCAGCTGACGATCGGCCGCGCTCCCCCCTGAGCGCTGACAATCGACTATGACGTACTATCCCGTCACTGGGACTTAAGGCCCAGGTCACATGGACGGGATAGTACATCATATGTTAGGAAGGGGTTAAAAAAATATAAACGTTCAAACCCACCCCCCTTTCGCCCCATTCAATATAAAACAATTAAAAAATCAAACATACACATATTTGGTATCCCCGCCTTCAGAATCGCCCAATCTGTCAATAGAAAAAAAGAATTAACCCAATCTGTAAACGGCGTAATGAGAAAAAAATTCAAAATGCCAGAATTACATTTTTTTAATCTCAGCTACATTGCAATAAAATGCAATAACGGGCCATCAAAGATAGCTTGTACACCAAAATGGTATCAATAAAAACGTCAACTCGGTGCGCAAAAAATAAACCCTCACACAGCCTCAAATCACGAAAATGTAGATGCTACGGATCTTGGGGAAAAATTTTTTTTAACAAAGTTTGGATATTTTTTTCACCATTTAAATAAAAAAAGAACCTAGACATGTTTGGTATCTATGAACTTGTAATGACCCGGAGAATTATAGTGGCAGGTCAGTTTTAGTATTTAATGAATATGGTAAAAAAAAAAAAAAAACAACTATGGAATTGCACTTTTTTGCTGTTTCATCTCTCTTGGAATTTTTTTTTCCCGTTTTCCAGTACATGATATGTTAAAACCAATGGTGTCATTCAGGCTAAGTTCACACGTTGCGGAATTGCCGCGGAAATTTCCGCGGCAATCCCGCACTTCTCCCGCAGGAAATACGCACGTTTTTTTATGCTGATTCCCGCCAGAATAATAGCGTTTTGCAAGCGTAATTAGCTTGCAGAATGCTAGCGTTTTCCTAGCGATCTGTAGCATCGCTTGGAAAACTGATTGACAGTTGGTCACACGAGTCACACATAGTGTTTGACACGTGTGACCAACTTTTTACTATTGATGCCGCCTATGCCGCATCAATAGTAAAAAGATCTAATGTAAAAATAATAAAAAAAATAATAAATAATGATATTCTCACCTTCCGGCGGCCCCCGCAGCCTTCCCGCCTTCAGCGACGCTCCCGGCAACTCCGGTCCCAAGGATGCTTTGCGACAAATCACACCGATGACGTAGCATCTCGCGAGACCGCTATGCCATCTGGGTGATTCTCGCAAAGGACTCTTGGGACCGGAAGTTGCCGGAGCGTCGCTGAAGGCGGGAAGGCTGCGGGGGCCGCGGGAAGGCTGCGGGGGCCGCCGAAGGTGAGAATATCATTATTTTTTATTTTAATTATTGTTTTACCAGGGATATGGTACCCAGGGCCTGGAGGAGAGTCTCCTCTCCTCAGACCCTGGGTACCACGCACATGAACGCTTACATTCCGCAAAATTAATGAACATGTTGCTATTTTTTCCGCAAAGCGTTTTTTTCGCGGAAAAAAACGCAACATGTGGCCAAAACATGCGGAATCAATTAACATGTATAGGATGCTTAATGCTTGCGTTTTTATCGCGTTTTTACCGCGGAAAAACGCGAAAAAAACGCAATTATTCCTGATCGTGTGCACTTAGCCTCAAAAATACAATTTGTCCCACAAAAAAACAAGCCTTTACATGGCCATTTTGACAGAAAAATAAAAAAGTTATGGCTCTGGGGAGAAGGGGAGCAAAAAAAAAACCCGCAAAAACGGAAAAAGGTCTGGGGTTAAACGGGCACTCGGGAAAATAGCTTTACAGATGCTTAAGTTTATTACTACAGCTTACTTGAACAATGGGGTAGAAAAGTACGTCCTGTTTGCTATCTTTAAATCAAACACAAAGTTATTCACTACTACCTTTTAATTCTGTATCTTTTTGCAAAACAAAAATGGCAGTATATAAGAAAGCTCTGTAATCTGAACCTATGAACAAGATTTACTACCCACATTAGTGCTGTTTGGAGGCCACTATTAAGAAATCCAGTGATTCCATATTGCTACATTGGCAACCTAACAATTGGCCCTTTATTTGTATGTTTCTAATGCGTCAGCTTTGAAATGTACAAAACATCTTTCATCCTGACTTTATTCTGGATTAGTACGTCTTTGTCTGCAATAAGTTGCCTTGGAGTCCGCCGAAGAGGAAAGCCGTGAAAATGCTTTTACAATACATAATTTGTTCAGCTGAGTAGAATGCCGCTGTCCAAGATTGAATTTACAGGAATACTTTGCATTCTTAACACGATTCTCTTAGCTGAGATTTTTTTTTTTGCACTTTTCACAATGTGTACTGTCATGCTGTAAAATTGTGTCAGCATGTCTAAAATATTCAGAAACGTAGAATTATTTATGGAACTGCCTCGCAATTTGTTTATTAGAGGTGAATTTAGGGAAAAATAACATTGAACAAGCATGAATATATGGATGGAAAGCCATCAACAGGACAAGCAAAGACATTGTGCAGAACTTGTACTAAAAAATTGGAGAAATCTACTGTGGGACATGCGTAGAAACATTGTGTTTTGACTGGAAACCATAGTTTTAAGTAATATACTATGGACAAAATGAAACTGTCTAAAATATATTGTTCCAGGCTATCCATGGTTAGTCTGGAATAATATAGATTAACAGATATGCATATACCCACCTCATTGAAATAAAGGCAGTCAGGAAGTGTTTTGTTAATTTGAGTGGACATATTGTAGCACTGCAACAGCCACCAAGGAGCTCCCCTGGCAATGGCTGGTTATAGGAATTTTTTAGATGCTAGACCTTAAGCCAGGGGTGGGGAACCTCAGGCCCTGGGTCATTTACCGTTCTCGATGACCTTTTATCCGGCCCCTGGGCAGGTTCTCAGGGACCGCAGTACTTTGGCAGGGAGCTGTATTTTGATTGCCACCAGCTCATTAATTTCTTCTTGCTCTGTACGCACACACGCAGTGTTCACTACTGAACACTGAAGGGCATGCAATGCAAGATTACGTCCTGACACCAGTGCCAGAGTCAGGATGTACTTCTTCTCAGAGCTATAACTTTTTTATTTTTCGGTCAATATGGCCATGTGAGGGCTTGTTTTTTGCGTGACGAGTTGTACTTTTGAACGACACCATTGGTTTTGACATATTGTGTACTGGAAAATGGGAAAAAATTCCCAGAGCGTTGAAATTGCAAAAAAAAAAGTGCAATTCCACAATTGTTTTTTGTTTTGCTTTTTTACTATGTTCACTAAAAACTAAAACAGACCTGCCATTATGATTCTACAGGTCATTACAAGTTCATAGACACCAAACATGTCTTGGTTGTTTTTTATTTAAGCGGTGAAAAAAAAATCCAAAGTTTGTTAAAAAAAATTGTGCTATATTCCGATACCCGTAGCGTCTCCATTTTTCGTGATCTTGGGTTGGGTGAGAGCTTATTTTTTGCACACCGAGCTGACGTTTTTAATGATGCAATTTTAGTGCACATACGATCTTTTGATCGCCAGTTATTGCATTTTAATGTAACGTTGCAGCGACCAAAAAAATGTAATTCTGGCGTTTTTTACTTTTTTTCTAGTTACGCTGTTTAGCGATTGGGTTAATTCTTTTTTATATTGATAGATCGGGCGATTCTGAACACAGTGATACGAAATATGTGTATATTTGTTTGATTTTTTTTATTGTTTTATTTTGAATGGGGTGAAAGGGGGTGATTTGAACTTTTATATTTTTTTTTATATTTTTAAAAACATTTTATTTTTTCATTTTTGGCATGCTTCAATAGTCTCTATGGAAGACTAGAAGCTGCTATAGCCCGATCACCTCTGCTACATACAGGCGATGATCAGATCACCTGTATGTAGCAGAATTGCTCACTTGCTATAAGCACCGACCACCGGGCGGTGCTCATAGCAATCCGGCAGTGACAACCATAGAGTTCTGCAGGAGACCTCTGGTTGTCATGCCAACTCCTCGGTGACCTGTGATCATGTGACAGGTGTCACCAATGGGCGGATTTCCGGTGTGCTTGCCAGAAGCGCGTGTTAAATGCCGCTATCAGAGTTTGAGAGTGGCATTTATCAGGTTAATAGCCACGTGTAGATCGTGATTCCACCCACGGCTATTAGAGGCACATGTCAGCTGTTCAAAACAGCTGACATGTTCTAGGAAACATGTGGGCTCAGCGCCGTAGCCCACATCAAAGGGAGGATGTCCAACATCGGCATATTATTACACCCGATGTCGGAAAGGGGTTAAGGGTTTGTTCACACCAGTGATGATTCTCTCTTACCAGAGAATCGGAGTGATTATGATAATGACACTCTGCTCAAACTCTGATCAGAATTTGAGCCTAGTGTCAGTTTACTGTTATCTTATTCCCCCATGTGAGGGACATAAGTGCGGAGAAGATCGAGAACTTAATTTCTCTATCTTTTCCATTATCTGTGTCCACATCAATCGAGATTTTTTACATGCACCCATAGACTTTAATCGGTCCGCACGACTCAATTTGCAGAGCCACTCGCAGCATGCTGCCATTTTTTTTCTCATACCGAATAGGCATGAGAACAAATAATGCAAATCTGTACTGACCCATAGTATAACATTGAGCTGAGTGCTATCCGATAAACATCGGATAGCACTCGTCCGAGTTATGCACTTGTGTGAGCGAACCCTAAGGGTTAAACCATTCTAATTTTCTGGAGCACACCACTCATTGCCTCCTGTTACCCAGAAGTGTAGCGAGCAGCTTCCAAGAAGAGGAGAGGACGGAGAGGATCAAAGCTCCTACTGTCTTTAGTGGATGACAGAATTGGTCAGCGGGGATATTGATGTATTCTGTGATGCACTGAAGACAGGAGGCACACGTAACTGATTATCTCCTCACTAAAACCGCTAGCTACACTTCTGGATGTAGCAAGCAGAGACCACAGACAGGAGGCAATGATGAGAGGGGAACCTACGCTCATGCTGTGTTTGTGTCGTTGACTCCTTCATAGCGTGCATGCGTAGGGCCACGGTTAGGTTTCAGGCAGCGCTGACTCTGGCCAAGCATGCGCTGTCCATCAGAATCTGGGAACTGCTTAGTATGAAAATTGAGGGGATGTAAAGGTGCACCAAGTTTCAAGCCTTTGGCCACGCCAAGGGTGCACCGAAGCCGCCTCATATGCATATAAAGTAAAATGAGTTATAAGTCATTACAGCAATGAAATATATACTGCTTATACCAGTGTTCCCCAACTCCAGACCTCAAGGCCCACCAACAGGTCATGTTTTCAGGATTTCCTTTGTATTGCACAGGTGATTACCTGTGCAATACAAAGGAAATCCTGAAAACATGACCTGTTGGTGGGCCTTGAGGACTGGAGTTGGGGAATCCTGGCTTATACGATTGTTATAAGCGCTAAGTCCCTTTATGTAACTGTTGAATTTGCATTTTTGGGGTTTCAGACTACTTTTAAACTACGGTAAGTTTTCTCTGAAATACCGGAGCGATTCACAGAAAACATACCCGTCTGCAACGTGCTATCTGGCTATGTTTCATGCTGCCTGTGGTTTGGGCAGCATGACTCAACTTTCCCTTTAAAGCAGATTATGCAGGTCAGCTGCACAACATTGTAATGTGTTCTCCCCATGCATGGCCCCTCTAACTGATTTACATAACATGTTACGATGCTCAGGGTCCTGGGCACAAGAGCATCATGGCTAATGATTCCCCTGTATGATGAAAGATATGTATTGTTATTCTCTGGTGCCATTTATAGAAATGAGCTAATATAGGAAATCTTTATACAGATATTTCCTTTCAGGCTAGAAGTTCAGACCACCATCGGTGTACATTTTATTTTCCTATGTTTAACTCCACTGTGGGATTTCAGGGATAAATGCACCTTTTGCATAAAATAATTGGCTAAATACTGGCTCAGCAATCTTGATGAGAGGTGTTATTTAGATGATCTATACCAATATTAAAAATTGCTGCATGATCTTATTATTCACTCCATCGCTACCAATTTTTCACACTTGGGGACAATTAGTGCTAAATTGTTTATGGTTGGTAATTTGTGTATTTATTATATAATGGAAATTATTTCTTGGGAAGCATTTCTACAGACTCTCCAAAGCTTTCATAGTGTAGGTCCAGTGAGAATCTGAATCTGAAATGCTTGTAAAACTGTTTCTAAATTCTCATTAATAAAATCTGCAGTACATAACTATCTTTTATGTAATTTCCTGTAGTCATGAATACCCATACCTTATTAATCACTGTAGCTAAAAAAGAAATACCGTTGCTTATATTAGTCTTTTATGTTTTCACTGTTTTGTTTCATATTATAACTGTGCTGTAATGCCTTCAAAGAAGTGAAAAGGTAAATGCCATAAATGTTTAATAGGTGGGGGGCTGACATTTGGGTCTTCAGCCCTTTAGAAGATTATCGTCTGTTGACCCCTGTTCTACAAGCCTTATCCTAAAGGAGACTAAGTGGAGAACTGGCCACTTAGTGGAGAACTGTGGTGTTGTCTTGAAAGCATTGTTCAGTCAAAATCGATAATTCTACAGTCACTTTGTGTGACTGCAGACTTCCGAATTCCCTCAGCATACGCATTGTGCTCCATACACTTGTATGGAGCGAGGCTGCATGTTGTGTAGTGACGTGGCTGTCCAGTGGTCGTGGTCAACTAGTGGGCATGGCCTCGCTCTGTACAAGTGTATGGAGCGAGGCCTTGCCCACTAGTCAGGTTCTGGTCGGGAGTATGCATAACACATACATCACCCAACGTTCCCAGCTCAGAAACCAGCGAATCCCTGCAGCACGCAATGCGAACACTGGGGGTGAATCATAAGTTTGCAGTCACACAGAGTGTCTGTAGACTTATCATTTTGTCCAGACAACCCCTTTAACTACTATTGAGTTAGATAGGAAATCTGTCCTAATGAGCACCCATGGGATAACTTATCAAAATGTATTTTTTAAACTGAATTGATAGAAGCAAATGCTTGCAAAGTGTATTTTTTGCCTTTGCCTATGAATCATTTATAGCAGGGTCTAATGGTGCAACGTCTAAAGTCACATACTCTACAATAGCTTTTTATATTTTAAAATTGAACCTTTCTGTGATTTCAGGTTTGCAGCATTATGCAAGTCACCAAATCAGAAAGCTAGCACTGTACAATTTGAAATAACGGTAAGGTATTCTCTATAAATCCTATTACAGGAAAATACTGTCATAAGTTCCATTTAAATCAAAAGATAGAAACTGGGATAAAAGTGCTGAATTTTACATGTAACCATTCCACTCCATTAATAAAATAAAGCATACTGTCTTATGTAAAATTTAAATTGTACTGAATGACAATTTCAGGTCAGCAGGAAAACAGCAAGGAAGAAGTTGAAGGCTCCAATTCATCAAGGCGTTTCTGGCCTAAAACACCTGGAAATGTCGCAATTTTGTGACTTTTGACATTTCATGCCAGTCCCTGTCAGCTCTTGCCCAAGAGTCTAGAGCAGATACACAGGGCATAAACGCCTGGCACATTCACCCTAATTTACACCTTGGCTGGAGTAACATTTCTGTCACAGTTGTAAGAAGCGACAAATTCATTGCAGGACACACATTTTAATGAATTTGCTGTCCTACCAGAACAAAACTCTAGGCTTACTGAGTCAAGGCCTTTATGTTGAAAGTGATCTGATGTATACATTTTTTACTGCTCCACAGCAGTTAGAACTGAGGGACAGTAACAGTATACGGCCATATTACAGTTTTCAACCACACAACAATTACCATTTAACATGTACAAAAACTATAAGCTTTACCTGTATTGGGCATGTAGCCGAAAACTGTATTGAAAAACTGCAATAAATAAAAAATTACAACATCTATGGTCACCATTAAAGGGGTGTTGTGATCTTCCTGTTAGAAGCAGGTCACTTCTCAACATCCAGGATTCCTGGTTGATTGATATGGTGGATACTAGTCCAAATGCTCTTTTTGGCACAATTGTTTCTCAAAATTCATATAGCAAACATTCTACCTCCCCCTCCTGCCGTTCCAGCACAGCTAGTAGTCAGCAAACAGGAGGGGCAGGGGAGGAAGTGTGCAGTGCACATAGCTACACATGGAGATGGAGAAGTTAGTGAGGGTCCTGTGCCCACCCCTTGTCTCTGCTGGTTTATGACATGAGACTTAAAGGGGTTGTCCACTACTTGTACAATGCCTTCTTGATCTAAATGTTTTTTTAGTCTTTTTTTATTTTTTCAAACAAGCAAAAAAAGGAACATCAACTTTAACAAAGTATAAGTTTACATTAATATTACAGGATTTCAGAATAACATATATTCGTTACTCCCCACCGTTCCCATCCCCCCAATAACTTTCAAATGCGAGAAAGAAAATCACATGTACATGAATACAAAGTTACAATATGGAAACATTTAGCCTAATGATGACTGACATAAAAGCACTTAAGTTGGATTACACTGGTCAATAGTGATGAACGAGTATGCTCGTTGCTCTGGTTTTCCCGAGCATGCTCGGGTGTTCTCCGAGTATTTGGGCATGCTCAGAGATTTAGTTTTTGTCGCCGCAGCTGCACATACATGTATGGTTTTCCTAACAAACAGGCCATCCCCACATGTATTCAGGCTGTCTAGCAGTCTCAAATCATGCAGCTGCGGCGACAAAAACTAAATCTCTGAGCACGCCCAAATACTCGGAGAACACCCGAGCATGCTCAGGAAAACCCGAGCAACAAGCATACTCGCTCATCACTACTGGTCAACACAAAAAAAATCATCAGCAAAGGTAATATGTATATTTTATGGAATTTGATGTGCTGATTCCAAAGGTATGCCTAGTTTTGCTCTATCACATAAAGTTTCTGAGATGGAAGTACGTTTGTTATTAATTATTTCTGCATTTTCAATGTATGTGGTTTTTCCCATGTTATTCCCATTTCTTTGCTTGTCCTACTTAATTGTGAATTTTCTTATAGGGACAACTTTAGTGAGTTTTATGGGAAGGAGTATTGACAGTGCAGTCAGCCAATGACTGCTTCTCAGAAAGTCACATGTTATGGGTGGGAGCTAACTGTTATGAGGCGGTAAGATTTGAGTCAGTCAGAAAAGGATAGTGATGGCAGCAAGGACTGGTATGAGAGACTCTGACAGGAGACAGGCCTTACAGGGATCTGAGCCCTGCCACAGAGAGATAGAAGGGAAGGCATCGGACAGAAGCCATTGTGAGAGGATTTTCACTGCATTTCTGGGAGGGCAAGTCGCCTCAGAGAGAAGAAAACAGCTCAGCCACTGAGGTGTAACTGAGTGAGGGTCTCAACGGAAAGAGAACCTGAAAGCAGCCAATATCACACTGAGAAACTGCCTGTCTGCAAATCATCTGTAAGGAATAGACTGACCCGTTTACCTCACAACTGTATATAGTTATCTACCAGATTACCTCCAGTAAAATCAGTTCTAATTACAAGAAGCCTCTATCATCTCTGAGGAAATATCTACATACAGTCGGTCGGCTCATCGCATTTTTTTTTTAGTTTGTCACTACAGTTGAACTGAACTTTATCTACTGTTTTATCTGATTTAAAGGAGAAAAATGCCCCGACAATGTATCAATCATCCAAACAGATTCTGCTATGTGTGTGGGTCTTTTACACCAAAAGGCCAAGTACGTTCAATCACTCATTATATTAAAAAGATGTACCAGATATAATTTAAGTGTCTACTTGGTGATCAAGACAAAAGCTGGGCCCCTCATGTGATAAGCTCAAGTTGTTCATATGGTCTTCTTGACTGGTTGAATATAGGTACTGCCACACTAAACGTTCCCGCTAACGATCACGATAACGACGCTATCGTTGGTGTGATCGTTTTAAGGTCGCTAGTAGTGGCCAAACTGGACGATCTCATTAACGACGCATCAGCGGTTAGCGATCTTTTTAACGACTTTGGCGGTCGTTGGGACGTGCCACACTGCATGTACTGTGAAAGATCACGACCTCGATAGGCGTGACTGAGCGCGACCTTTTGCACGCCCCTCATCACAGATTGGTGGTCACTATTTATCTCATAGATATTTATCACAGCTCTCCCGCTTTGTGATTGGATGACCGCGTCATAAAAGACGACGTATCAGCACTCCTCTCCATTGCTCTCGAGCAGAAGCGGTTCTTTCAAATCTCCAGCATCGTTCCAGTGTGTCCTGCTAGCCTTTATAGCTACTGCGATCCATTTTGCGCCACTATTGAGGTTGCTGCGTTCCTGACTAGCGGCGTTGGGTTTTTTGCGATCCAGTCTGTGGCGGTATATCCTCTGCGATCCAGTTTGTGACGCTATTTTGTTTCCCTATTTTCTTTTTTTTTTCAAAATCACAAACAAGTTTTGTAAGGTAGGTATTTTTTTTTGTCACATTTAATTTTTATTTTTTCTTTAATTTTACAGATCCATTTTTAGATCTCTGCTGTTGTTAACCATTGTCGTCCATCAATTTTTTTTTGCCATTGTTTTGTTCTGGCATTTTGTGATCCCTGCTGTTTTTTGCGTAATTGTTCATCTATGATTTTTTATTTTTTTTTGCCATTGTTTTGTTCTGGCACGCCCACCACACCACCACCATTTTATGATCCCAGCTCTGTCAATGTTTACTCCAGCTGCGCCCACAACCACCATTTTATGTTCCCTGCTGTATTCTATGTTGTAGGCTATGTAAGCATTTTATTTAACCATTCTGGCGTTCTCACATAATCATTTTTTTATTACAGATGGCTGATAAGCAGGAATTTTTGCGGGAGTTTATCGAGCTGTACCGCTCAATGCCGTGCCTGTGGAAAATAAAGTCGGCTGATTACTGTAACAGGTTGAAAAAGAAGGACGCATACCAAAAACTTGTGGAGCTCTGCAAGAACCGTTACCCAGATGAACCGGCGGATGAGTCATCGGTGAAAAAACGCATTCAGGCCCTCCGCACAGTGTACAAAAAAGAGCTCAATAAAGTTATAAATTCTACCAAATCTGGAGCGGGGGCCGAAGATGTTTATGTCCCCCAACTGTGGTACTTTGATCTGTTCGCTTTTACAAGGGACCAAGAAGTACCCAGACAAGGGACATCCATGTCGGATCTAGACCCAGTGATCCAGCCGGACACCCCTGTCATACATGTAAGTACCTTTGTATTACAACACATTATAATGTACATTCCAAAGTGGACTTAAATTTAAAAAATATTATTGTGAAATGTAGATAAAGTGGCAGAATATATCCCTTCATGTACTGATAATTTATGTAGCTCAACGGTTGAGGCCTATCCATTTACAAGTGTCGTTTTCACATTTTTTCCGGATATGGGTGTTATAGTGTGAAGATAAATTTCTTTGTCTTTACAAGTGTCGTTTTCACATTTTTGCTGTATACGGGTGTTATAGTGTGAAGATAAATTTCTTTGTCTTTACAAGTGTCGTTTTCACATTTTTGCTGTATATGGGTGTTATAGTGTGAAGATTAATTTCTTTGTCTTTGTGATTTACCATTTGTTTTTTGTTCATGCAGGACACAGAAGAGGCGGTCTCCACACCTCCAACTGAACAAGACAGCATGGCGTTGATCCAAGATGAAGAAGAGCCACCATCCTCATCTGTGCGGCGCCGGCTTTCACTTTCAGGAAGGAAAAGGAAGGCTCCCACCTCGGCTCCCACCTCGGCTACTCCTGAATTGGTGGAAATTGCGAAAAAAGTGCTAACGGCAGAAAAAGACCAACCTAAAATAACTGGGTTTGCATACTTCGCTAATGAGAAGCTCCCTACACTGGATCCTGTTCAGCGGCTTCATGCAGAGAGACTCATGTTTGAGGTACTGACTCAAGCGTCTTTTGGAAACCTGGATAACAGATATGTCGTCATGCCAAGACCGCAGTACCCGGACTACTCATGGCCCAACAATCCTGTGCCGAACCCAATTGGGCTAAATCCTGCAAACCCAAATGTTGGTGCTCCCCCTTATTTTTATACACCGCAGAGGCAGCGTGGTAATGGCAACGATCCATCTTACCAGCAGTTGTAGTTTTTAAAATTTTTTACAAAAGTGTTTTTGTTGTCTATATTTTTTAACATTGTTACCTTTTTTAATAAAAAATCTTATTTATCTAATGAATTGTGTTCTTTTATTATTCTTATGTGATGTCAACTATTAAAATGTTGTATTTTTATTACATCTACTTGTCACACTTTGGGTCATGGGAGTACCAGCTGTCATAGGTGTTCCATCATAGGGAAAAAATGAAATGAAAAAAATTTCAAAAATAAACATTTCTTTTAAAGGCCCCTGGTCACACTAGCGCTAAAACCTTATACTAAAAAATAATACACCACACCTGCGTAGATAAACGTTCAATATATCATATATATTTACTTCATATATATGTAAATATTTTTTTTTAAATTAAATATAAACAAAAAACAGAAAGATAATATATTAACAAATATTAACCCCTCTCTGACATCAGACGTACTATCCCGTCCATAAAACCCGTGACAATCTGACCACGGATGGGATAGTACGTCATAGCGATCAGCTGCGCTCCTGGGGGGAGCGCAGCTGATCGCCGCCGGGTGTCAGCTGATTATCACAGCTGACACCCGGGACTGTGTGCCAGGAGCGGTCACGGACCGCTCCCGGCACATTAACCCCTTGCACACCGCAATCAAACATGATCGCGGTGTACTGGGGGCACAGGGGAGCATCGCGCAGGGAGAGGGCTCCCTGCGCGCCCCCCTGAGACCCTCAGAACAGCGCGATGTGATCGCGCTATTCTGGGGCTTCCTCCCTCCCAGGACCCGGATCCAAGATGGCCTGCAGCGCTGCCTGTGAGATCGCTGGTCTCACAGAGTGCTGTGCACACTGTGAAACCAGCGATCTGACATTTTACAGTGATGTCCCACCCTGGGACAATGTAAAAAAGTAAAAAAAATAAAAATGTGTAAAAAAAATTCCAAAATAAATAAAAAAAAAAAAAATATTCCCCAATAAATTCATTTCTTCCTGTAAATAAAAAAAATAAAACAATAAAAGTACACATATTTGGTATCGCCGCGTCCGTAACGACCCCCCCCATAAAACTGTCCCACTAGTTAACCCCTTTTGTGAACCCCTTAAAAAAATAAAAATAAAAACAAAGCAAAAAATCAGTGCTTTATCATCATACCGCTGAACAAAAAGTGGAATAACATGCAATCAAAAAGACCGATATAAATAAACATGGCACCGCTGAAAACGTCATCTTGTCCCGCAAAAAACGAGCCGTCACACAGCATCATGAGCGAAAAAAATAAAAAAGTTATAGCTCGCAGAATAAAGCGATGCAAAAATAATTATTTTTTATATAAAATTGTTTTTATTCTATAAAAGCGCCAAAACATTAAAAAATTATATAAATGAGGTATCGCCGTAATCGTACTGACCCGAAGAATAAAACTGCTTTATCAATTTTACCACACGCGGAACGGTATAAACGCCTCCCCCAAAAGAAATTCATGAATTGCTGATTTTTGTTCATTCTAACCTCCCAAAAATCGAAATAAAAAGCGATAAAAAAATGTCACATGCTCAAAAATAGTACCAATAAAAACGTCAACTCGTACCGCAAAAAATAAGACCTCACATGACTCTGTGGGCCAAAATATGCAAAAATTATAGTTCTCAAAATGTGGTGATGCAAAAACTATTTTTTGCAATAAAAAGCGTCTTTTAGCGTGACAGCTGCCAATCATAAAAACCCGCTATAAATAGTAAATCAAACCCCCCTTTATCACCCCCTTAGTTAGGGAAAAATAATAAAATTACAAAAATGTATTTATTTCCATTTTCCCATTAGGGTTATGGTTAAGGTTAGGGTTGCTGCTAAAGTTAGGGTTAGGGTTGGCGCTAAAGTTAGTATTAGGGTTATGGTTGGGATTAGGGATAGGGGTGTGTTAGGGTTAGGTTTGTGGTTAGGGTTGGGACTAGGGTTAGGGGTGTGTTGGGGTTAGGGTTGGAGTTAGAATTGGGGGGTTTCCGCTGTTTAGGCACATCAGGGGCTCTCCAAATGTGACATGACGTCTGATCTCAATTCCAGCCAATTCTGCGTTGAAAAAGTCAAACGGTGCTCCTTCCCTTCTGACCTCTGCCATGCGCCCAAACAGTAGTTTACTCCCACATGGGGTATCAGCGTACTCTGGACCCTAAGAGTATGATTTTTTTTGTTTTTACGGCTGTACGTTATAAACTTCTGTGAAGCACTTGGGGCTTCATAGCGCTCACCACACATCTAGATAAGTTCCTTGTGGGGTCTATTTTCCAAAATGGGGTCACTTGTGGGGGGTTTCCACTGTTTAGGCGCATCAGGGGCTCTCCAAATGCGACATGACGCCCCCAGACCATTCCATCAAAGTCTACAATCCAAAACGTCACTACTTCCCTTCCGAGCCCCAACGTGTACCCATACAGTACTTTTCTCCCACATATTGGGTATCCGCGTACTCAGGACAAATTGGACAACAAATTTTTGTGTCCAATTTCTCCTGTTACCCTTGTGAAAATAAAATATTGGGGGCGAAAAAAATAATTTTTGTAAAAAAAAAATATATTTTTTATTTTTACGGCTGTTCGTTATAAACTTCTGTGAAGCACTTCGGGGTTCAAAGTGCTCACCACACATCTAGATAAGTTCCTTGTGTGGTCTATTTTCCAAAATGGGGTCACTTGTGGGGGGTTTCCACTGTTTAGGCGCATCAGGGGCTCTCCAAATGCGACATGACGCCCCCAGAGCATTCCATCAAAGTCTGCAATCCAAAACGTCACTACTTCCCTTTCGAGCCCCAACGTGTACCCATAGTAGTTTTCTCCCACATATTGGGTATCAGCGTACTCAGGACAAATTGGACAACAACTTTTGGGGTCCAATTTCTCCTGTTACCCTTGTGAAAATAAAATATTGGGGGCGAAAAAAATAATTTTTGTAAAAAAAAAAAATATTTTTTATTTTTACGGCTGTACGTTATAAACTTTTGTGAAGCACTTGGGGCTTCATAGCGCTCACCACACATCTAGATAAGTTCCTTGTGGGGTCTATTTTGCAAAATGGGGTCACTTGTGGGGGGTTTCCACTGTTTAGGCGCATCAGGGGCTCTCCAAATGCGACAAGACGCCCCCAGACCATTCCATCAAAGTCTACAATCCAAAACGTCACTACTTCCCTTCCGAGCCCCAACGTGTACCCATACAGTAGTTTTCTCCCACATATTGGGTATCAGCGTACTCAGGACAAATTGGACAACAACTTTTGGGGTCCAATTTCTCCTGTTACCCTTGTGAAAATAAAATATTGGGGACGAAAAAAATCATTTTTGTAAAAAAAAAAAAAAATTTATTTTACGGCTATACGTTATAAACTTCTGTGAAGCACTTGGGGGTTCAAAGTGCTGACCACACATCTAGATAAGTTCCTTGAGGGGTCTAGTTTCCAAAATGGTGTCATTTGTGGGGGGTTTCCACTGTTTAGGCAGATCAGGAGCTCTCCAAACACGACATGGCATCCAGCCAATTCTGCGTTGAAAAAGTCAAACGGCACTCCTTCCCTTCCAAACTCTGCCATGCACCCAAACAGTGGTTTACCCCCACATATGGGGTATCAGCGTACTCAGGACAAATTGCACAATAACTTTTGGAGTCTTGTTACCCTTGGGAAAATAAAAATTGGAGTGAAAAGATCATTTTTGTGGAAAAAAATGATTTTTTTAATTTTACGGCTCTACGTTATAAACTTGTGTGAAGCACTTGGGGGTTCAAATTGCTCACCAAAGATCTAGATAAGTTCCTTAGGGGGTCTAGTTTCCCAAATGGGGTCACTTGTGGGGGGTTTCCACTGTTTAAGCACATCAGGGGCTCTCCAAATGCAACATGGCGTCCAATCTCAATTCCAGCCAATTTTGGTTGGAAAAAGTCAAATGGTGCTCCTTCCATTCCGAGCTCTGCCGTGCACCCAAACAGTGGTTCCCCCCCACATATTGGGTATCAGCGTATTCAGTACAAATTGGACAACAACTTTTGTGGTCCAATTTCTCCTGTTACCCTTGGGAAAATAAAAAATTAGTGACTAAGAGATAATTTTTGTGGGAAAAAAATAGGATTTTTTATTTTCATGCCCGGGCATTATAAACTTGTGTGAAGCACTTGGGGGTTCAAAGTGCTCACCAAAGCTATAGATAAGTTCCTTAGGGGGTCTAGTTTCCAAAATGTGGTCACTTGTGGGGGGTTTCTACTGTTTAGGCTCATCTGGGGCACTGCAAACGGAACATGACCCCCATCAACGTCTGCATTCCAAAACGTTACTACTTCCTTTCCAAGCCCTGCCGTGCGCCCAAACAGTTTCCCCCCCCCCCCCACATATTGGGTATCAGCGTACTCAGGACAAATTGGCCAACAACTTTTGGGGTCCAATTTCCTTGGGAAAAATCAAAAATTTGGGACTAAAAAATCATTTTTGTGGAAAATTGTTTCTTTTTTTTTTCACACCCAGGCATTATAAACTTTTGTGAAACACTTGGGGATTCAAAGTGCTCACAACAGATCTAGATAAGTTCCTTAGGGGGTCTAGTTTCCAAAATGGTGTCACTTTGTGGGGGTTTCCACTGTTTAGGCGCATCAGGGGCTCTCCAAACGCGACATGGCGTCCGATCTCAATTTCAGCCAATTTTAGTTTGAAAAAGTCAAACGCCGCTCCTTCCCTTATGAGCTCTGCCGTGTGCCCAAACAGTGGTTTTCCCTCACATATGGGGTATCGGTGTACTCAGGAGAAATTGCACAACAACTTTATCTGTCCATTTTCTTCTTTTACCCTTGTGAAAATAAAAAAAAAGTTTGTAAAAGATCATTTTTGTGGCTAAAAAGTTAAATATTCATTTTTTCCTTCCACGTTGCTTCAGCTCCTGTGAAGCACCTGAAGGGTTAATAAACTTTTTGAATGTGGTTTTGAGTACCTTGAGGGGTGCAGTTTTTAGAATAGTGTGACGTTTGGGTATTTTCTGCTATATAGACCCCTCAAAGTGACTTCAAATGTGAGGTGGTCCCTAAAAAAAATGGCTTTGTAAATTTTGTTGTAAAAATGAGAAATCGCTGGTCAACTTTTAACCCTTATAATTTCCTAAGAAAAAAAAATTTTGATTCCAAAATTGTGCTGTTGTAAAGTAGACATGTGGGAAATGTTATTTCTTAACTATTTTGTGTGACATATTTCTCTGTTTTAAGGGAATAAAAATTCAAAGTTTGAAAATTGCAAAATTTTCAAAATTTTCGCCATATTTGCATTTTTTTTTCAAAAATAAAAGCAAGTTATATCGAAGAAATTTTACCAATAACGTGAAGTACAATATGTCACGAGAAAACAATCTCAGAATCGCGCAGATCCGTTGAAGCGTTCCAGAGTTATAACCTCATAAAGAGACAGTGGTCAGAATTGTAAAAATTGGCCCGGTCATTAACGTGCAAACCACCCTTGGGGGTGAAGGGTTAACAAAATAATTAAAAAAAAAATTTACTCAGGGCGGCCCCGTAGTCCAGCCACTGCCCTCTCCAGTATCACCCCGTGCTCCAGCAGTGCAGCCATGGCGCTGTTTACAGCTGCCACTGCTGTGTGCATTCTCGCCATCAGCCGGCGGTGGGACACCAACAGGTCCTGTGCAGTTGGGATTTCTGTGGAGGTAATGGTAACAGTTAATAGTGAATTCTGTTGCAACATCAACATGTACATGTTATGTTTGTTAACACTTAGGTTTCCTCAGAGGACCCGCTTACTGCCCACCCAGAACCTGTTGGTCCGCCGGCTAGGGAAACACAGAAAAAAAAAAATTATATCACAACAGCCATTACACATAAAGGGCCCGTCTCACATAGCGATATCGCTAGCGAGATCGGTGCTGAGTCACTAGTTTTGTGACGCAGCAGCGAGCTCACCAGCGATATCGCTGTGTGTGACATTCAGCGACGATCAGCCCCCCTGCCGGTATCGCTGATCGTCGCTGAAATGTCTGGACATTTTTTTGATCGCTGGTCTCCCGCTGACAGGCACGCATCGCTGCGTGTGACAGGCGGGAGACCAGCGATCCGCTGGTAACCAAGGTAAACAGCGGGTTTCCAGGCGCGGGGCTGTGCCTAGAAACCCGCTGTGTACCTTGGATACCAGCGCCCTGCTGCAGGGAGCTGGTAACCAAGGTACACAGCGGGTTTCCAGGCACCGCGCAGCGCCTGGAAACCCGATGTGTACCTTGGTTACCAGCTCCCTGCAGCAGGGCGCTGGTATCCAAGGTACACTGCGGGTAACTAGCGATGTTTACCCGCAGTGTCCTTGTGCTGATCGCTGCTGAGAGCTGCCTGTTTGGCAGCTCAGCAGCGATAATATAGCGATACACCAGCGATCCTGATCGTTGTCGGGATCGCTGGTGTATCGCTATGTGAGACCCAGCCTTAAGACCTTACAAAGTTCTCAAACTTGTCTGAAGCTTATATAATGTGCGTTAATTACCTGATGGGGAGCCTGCATCCGTGTCACGGGGTGACACTGGAGAGAAGCCATAGGAAGGTGAGGTGCTGAATGATGACCCCAACTGTGGAGGGGGGGTTGCTGGTGGTGAAGGGGTTGAAAGGTAAGGTGATGATGGAGGTGGAGGGGTAGGTGATGGAGGTGGAGGGTAGCCGGGGAAGGAGATGATGGAGGTGGAGGGTAGCTGGGACGGTGGAGCAGCTGGTGCTGCTGATGGTGAAGGTGGTGCTGTAAATGAAATATACAATTCAGACTCCCCATTATCATCATCATTGCCTCCCCATTAATATAATCATCATTGCCTTCCCATCATCATTGTCTCCCCATTAATATCATCATTAGCATTGCCTTCCCATTATCATTGCCTGCCCATCACTACTCGTCCTCCCGTTACTCCCAGTACTTCCATCTATGCCTGTAAACCCCCTCACGACTGGTACTCCCAACACTGCCTTGCCCCATCACTGCCGGTACTCCCATCACTGCGGGTGCATTGATATAGGTAGATAAGGCTACTTTCACACTTGCGTTTTTTTGCGCAGCGCAACTTGCGCTATCGGACGCATGCGCAATGTTCCCCTATCTTTAACATGGCGGGCGCAGGGTCTAGCGCTTGCACGCGTTCATGTGCGTTTGTCGTGCGCTGCGCATTTTCCCGGTGTGCGCCCATACGCGCTAGACGCTACATGTTTTTTTTTTTTTTTCCGGTCAAAAAAAAAAGAGATGATTGAGACAGAGATGATGGAGACAGATGATAGAGCCAGAGATGATGGAGACAGAGATGATAGAAATGTGACACATAGACAACGCATGCGCCAAAAAAACCCAAGTGTGAAAGTAGCCTAACCCACAAAACATAACCTCTCCAGATACCCTCATCAATACTCACTCAGAGGCCTTCGTAGCTGGGCCCGGATGCTGGCGACCCTATCGCGTGAGCGGTATCGCAGGTCCGCCAGCTTCTTGCGGATCTGTGCTCTGGTCCGCCGCACATTGAAGCGCCTTTCCAGGCCCCGCCGGATTCTCTGCAGGCATACCCTTTTGTGGCGCATTGGATGCGCCACAGGTAGCCTGCAGTAATAATCCCAACGGTCCGTTTTTTTAATTAAAAAACGGACCTCTTCGTCCGACCATTTAGGCCCGCGCTGTCTCGCCTGTCTTGCCACCATTACAAACAACAGCGCATTGGGCGACGCCAGCGCCATGACGTCACAGCGTGCGCACGTTACGTGCGGCCGCACTCGCGACGCAAAACGGTTTTGCGATTGAAAAGTGACCGCCGCAGCCATGCGCCAGCCAAGCACAGATATGAGATGCTGTTGCGATCGCAATACCACTGTTCCAAGCTAGGCGATCACAATGGCGTCTCATGTCTTTATGGCTGGGGCTCGTGACAATCTTCACCTTGCAAATCACAATGGCTTCACATATGTGTATGCATATCTGTATAGCTGGAGCTCGTTAGGTCACATTGCGATCACAATGGCGTTGCATATCTGTATGCATATCTGTATAGCTGGAGTGCGTGAGGGGTCACATTGCGATCACAATGGCGTCACATATCTTTATGGCTGGGGCTCGCGAATCACCTTGCAATCACAATGGCTTTGCATATCTGTATGCATATCTGTGTAGCTGCAGTGTGTGAGTAGTCACATTGCGATCACAATGGCGTCGCATATCTTTATGGCTGGGGCTCGCGAATCACCTTGCAATCACAATGGCTTTGCATATCTGTATGCATATCTGTGTAGCTGCAGTGTGTGAGTAGTCACATTGCGATCACAATGGCGTCGCATATCTTTATGGCTGGGGCTCGCGAATCACCTTGCAATCACAATGGCTTTGCATATCTGTATGCATATCTGTATATAGCTGGAGCTCGTGAGAAGTCACATTGCGATCACAATGGCGTCGCATATCTGTGAATAGCTGTGATTCCCTGGTGAATGTTGACCTTTACCTCCCAAGAATTTTCAAATATATTTATAACAATTTTTTAATCTTTCATATATGACTAAAATATATATATTATATATTTAAACTTTATATATGCAGCTGTGGTGTATTATCTGTTATATTTAATTATAATGTTTGAACGCTAGTGAGACCATAGGCCCTTAAAATAATTGTAAATATTTGAAACTTTTTTCTTTATTTTTTTAACAATTAACTCCTATGACTGATGGTACTCCCATGACCACGTGTGTGACAAGTAGATACAATGTAAAACAAAAAATAGACAACAAAAAAGCCTTTGAAAAGATTTTAAAAACTGCAGCTGCTGGTAACAAGTCTCTTTGCCATCCCCATTACTCCCTCCCCACATCTCACCCATCATTAGCCCTTCTCCCATATTGGTAAAATAATTGAAAAAAAACACGAATGCATTTTTAAAATAAAAATTTTTATTATAAAAACATTGTTAAAAAAAGGGTAAAGTCAAACATTATCAAAATCAAACTAGACCTGATGCTGCCAACTCACTGCACCAGGCCCATTAAAGTATTAGCAGTACTTGTCTCGGCCGGCCTTTCGCATCGTCCTTGCTCCTGCCTTGATTGACAGGTTGAAGGCCTGCAATAGCGGGATCATTGTCACGCCATTCTCCAAGCACCACGTCACCATTGCTGTCCGAGTCCATGAAGCCTGGCGGACTGTAAGTACCAGCATCGCGTTTGCGTAGAAAATTGTGCAGCACACAACAGGCCAACACCACAGAGTCTATGGATTCCAGCTTCATGTTGATTGGAGTGTGGAAAACCCTGAAGCGGTTGGCCATTATGCCGAAGGCATTCTCCACAACGCGCCGTGCCCTAGACAGTCTGTAGTTAAAAATCCGCCTTTCCCCTGTCAAAGTCTTTTGTGGGTATGGTTTCACAAGATGCTCATGAAGGGGGAAGGCTTCATCGCCCACAAACACAAAGTTTAGGTTGGCGGTGGTGTCCATGTTGGTTGGCAAGTTAAGTTTATTATTAAACAACCGTTCACCAAAAGTTGTGTGCTCCAAAACGCCACCGTCAGAAACCCTTCCGTTCATGCCAACATCAACGTCAATAAATTCATAATTGCCATTAACAAGGGCCATGAGGATCACACTGAAGTAGCCCTTGTAGTTATGAAAAAAGGATCCGCTGTTGGCTGGTTGCGTGATCCGCACATGTTTGCCATCCAAGGCACCACCACAGTTTGGGAACTACCAAATCCTTTCAAAATCAGAGGCAATAATTTGCCATTCCGCCACTGATTTGGGAAAAGGCATGTAGCTCCGTAAACTGCGGACGATGGCGTTGCATGTCTCCGGAATTAGTTCTCCAAGCAGCGACCGAGAAATTGCAGCAGAATATTGCAAATCCTTCATTGAACGTCCGGTTGCCAGAAATCGCAGCATTACTGCCAAACGTTCCTCTGCTGAAACAGCTGCACGCATCCGTGTATCCTGCCGTTCAATGAGTGGCCTCACAGCTTCCAGTAGGAGCTTGAATGAATCCTCCGACATCCGTAGATAATTCCGGAAATCCTGCGGATTCTTCTCCTGCAACTCCCTCACTAGATGCATGTGGGAGAATTTGGACCTCTGCTCCAGCCATTCCCTGGTCCACATGCGACGCTTTCGCTTGGAGCGCCTCTCTTCCACCCGCGCCTCTTCTTGTCGATCTGCCTCCATAGATAGTGCAACTGCCACAATCACACGCTCCGCGGTGGACAGGTTCATTATGTGCAACCTGTACGGTAAAGAAGAGAAAAGTTAATTACTAATTAATTACTATTACTAAACTGTTTAAACAAAATAAAATAAAGAATAAAATAAAAAATATATATAAAAAAAAAAAATTAAACTTTTCAGTTAACATTTAATATACAGTTTACAAATGTCTAAAATGGTGGGGGGGTGTAAAATAAATAAAGCAGACGAAAAAAATAAAAAATAAGGTCAGGGGTGTAAAATAAATAAAGCAGACGAGAAAAAAAATAAATAAGGTCAGGGGTGTAAAATAAATTAAAGCAGACGGAAAAAAAAAGAAAAGAAAATAAGGTCAGGGGTGTAAAATAAATAAAGCAGACGAAAAAAAAAAAAATAAGGTTAAAAACCATTATCAAACAACATCACAAACAATATTTACCTTGAATCCAAATATCCCGAAGATCCAAATCCAAATGGGGATGAATGGTGCTCTAGCGACTCAGACAGGATCGCAAAAACCCACCACTGTGCCACAAACAGGATCGCAAAACTCCTCCACACGATACTATCCTCGCAACAACGCAAAAAGAGACCCATAAAGTGCTCTGGAAACAATGGATGGGGGCGCAGTTATTAAAGCTGAGGTGATGTTGTGTGGTCACCAATCGGAGCTGAAGGGCGTTAACGAAAGAAAACAAAGTCCCGCCTGCGCCGCTGACTAATGCGTCGTCAGCGAGGTCGCACATCGTTCACAAAAGGTGCCAAACACAGCGATTCAGGCTCACCAGCGGGACGCCAACGATCAAAATACGGTCCAGAACTCTAGTGAACGATCAACGAGATCACAGCAGGGGCCACGTCGTTGCTACATGCCACACACAACTACGTCGCTAACGAGATCGCTAAATAGTGACGTATTTTAGCGATCTCGTTAGCGATCTTGTTTAGTGTGGCATACCCTTATGAGGAAAGTGGCTATGCCATTTGCTGTTCCCATGATTTGGAGAGAACCCAAAAATCATAGTGATGACTGATACTTTTGTTTTGTCAAACTGAAGGGCTTTTCTACAAAGAACAAACATAAGATTAATTACCCTGAACTTGAATCTGCAAAAAGGCCAGTTCCACATGACGGTACCTTGCAAGTTCCTGTACCACCGTTGTCTGGATTGAATGAAAATGAAGTAGAATATGAAGATTATGGAGCTGAAGCTACTGGCGAAGACATGAAGACCTCAAGTCAAAATGAGTATCTGATGGAGGGGCCAAGCAACCAGAATGCTTTACTCAACATGAATTAAATGATCTCATCGGAAACAGAATAATCTTCGTCATGATGATGATGTCAAAGTGTGTTATTACCGAAACAGAAGTAACACTTTAACACAATTTTTCATAGTTGATGGACCAATGGTGTACTGTAACAATGTGAATGGCCTCTTTGAAGAACTGAATCAAGTATTTTGTTGCAGATTGACGATTGTTTATTGACTCATCCCACAGAAGTTTGAAAGCAGTGTTGCTTCACAATGGAAATATGAAACTATCAATCCATATTGCTCACTCATATCATCTAAATGAAAGTTATGAAAATCTGTCAGTTGTTTTGGATGCTATACAATATAAGCATCATCAATGGAATATGGAAGTGATTGGTCTGCTAATGGGAATGCAATTAGGTTTCACAAATTATTATCGCTTCTTGTGTTTATGGGACAGTAGAAATACAGTACAGCATTATGTTTGTCGTGATTGGGGACAGAGAAACATCTATGCTCCAGGTAGAGACAATGTTCAGCATAATCCTTTAGTTGCTCCAACAAAAATTTTTCTTCCTCCACTACATATAAAGTTGGGATTGATTAAAAACATTGTGAAAGCCATGGCAAAGGCAAATTCACAAGGGTTCCAGTACATTTCACAGAAATTCTCCAGCATTTCACCAGCAAAACTGAAGGAAGTGGTATTTGTTGGTCCTCAAATCAGAAAGCTTATGAGAGATGATGTGTTGAAGGAACTCTAAATGATAAGGAATTGAGATCTTGAAAAAGCTTCAAGTGGATCTGTGAAAACTTAAAGTAATGAGACACTGCTACCAGGGTTTTTGGAATGACTCAATGATGGCAGATTACTATTAGATGTTATATAAGGACAACCCTGAAAAATTGTTTCAACGACAGTCTGATGTCAAGCACTTTTAATTTCTGCTCATATTTTGGTTTCTATTTTGCATGTGAAATTATTTTGGTTCAATAAAAACTGTTTTGTAAGGTGAAGCATTTTTTTCTGATATGTAGATTACTGTTTTCTTAATGTCTCCATTAGATTTCCCATACCTTATAATAATGATGCTGCTCCATGGAAACTATAAGTGCTACAGAAAAACTATATAGATTTTTGAAATAAGGACGAAAAGATGATTCAGAAAAGTAGTCACCTGCGATGATTACAAAAAATATTTTTTTGTAGACCTGTTATCGATAACCCTGTTATAGAAACATTTCACATTAACACTTGCAACGAAGACAATTAGTATTATCATTTTATATATCCCAATTCTAAAACACAGAGGATGGTGTTACACCTGGGAATTGCAGCCAAATTCACAATTTTTCATAAATCTGGATTTGACCATAACGGTGTAAATTCTGTATAATCGGAAAGAGATCTTGGTGCCGTTATCTCCATCTGCGCATGCGCCGCCCCGGTGGCCATTTTCCCGGAGTCCACTGCATAGGAAACCATGCAACCGCGGGGGCTCTGGCCTTTTACAAAATGTCGTCAGAGCCCCCGCAGCACCAGAGACACCCGCAGCAGCGCCGACAGACACCCCCTCATCCCAGCCTGTGGCCTGCAGCAACGGTACCGGTAAAGTATATCCGCATTATAAGACACACCCCATTTTCCCCAAAAAATTTTTGGGGAAAAATTGCGTCTTATAATCCGAAAAGTACAGTAATTCCTCTTCAGGCTAGTGCACACGTTTGCAGAATGTTTGCAGAATATCCTGAGCAAAACCGGACTTTTTTCGCGGCAAAAACGCGCGTTTTTTGCGCGATTTTGCGCGTTTTTGGTGCGTTTTTGCGCGGTTTGACGCGTTTTTACGCGATTTTCCTGAACTTTCTAGTCAATAATAAGCGGGAAAAACGCTAGAAATCCCAAAATTAATGGACATGCTGCTAGATTTTCCGCGATGCGTTTTTTTTGCGGAAAAAAACGCACCATGTGCACAAAAATTGCGGAATTCATTGTAAATGATAGGATGCTTAATATATGCGTTTTTGACGCGTTTTTCCGCAAAACGCGAAAAAACGCAATATTCTGAACGTGTGCACTTAGCTCAGTATGAAGAGTATCAGGAATTATAAGAATATCCAATCCAGCTTTTACCACCCATGAGACTCAGTTTATCATTCATTAATCGGGTTTCTTGTAGAAACGTTTAAGATATTGCAATACAGCCTTTCGCTTAGAAACACCAGCTAGACCTCCAACATTCAAACTTAGATATTTTCTTAGTCCATCATCAGTAATTCACATTTTTTCAAGTGAATGGCACACCCCAAACAAAAACAAGAACAAAAAAATACCAAAAGTATATACCTTTGAACAGTTCTGTAGGTTCCTCTTCGAACTGAAGAGTGGCTTAAATGTGGGTATTCACCCAACCAGGCACCCTGTGCAAAAGTTACTTCCATTTGCATGCTATGATGTTAATTTTGTCAATGAAGATTTTCTTGCAATACTGGTTCAACATATTTGTTTCAATCCCATGTAAAGATACAAGCAAAGAAAATGTACAAGTATGAAAGTTGTACATTTACCACCATTTTCCATTAAGTCAAGTCCTGACCCAGTGTAGAAAGACAAGAGATTCCTCAGGTTTTGCGCAGTTTCTTCTCATTGAGGTCCAGCCATTTCAGGGTCTCTTTTGGGTTTCAAAAAAATGAGTGGTGTCACAGGTAACAACTCTAAACCTAGCCAGAAAGATCATAGAGTAGGATATTCCCATTCCCTCGTAATCGTTTCTTATTTTCTGTGAATTGAGCTCTCCTCTTTTGTATCTCAATGGAATAGTCCAGAAAAAAAGAAATCTAACTTCCATTAAAGGTTAGATCTTAATGGTCTCTTGCCTGCCACAAGATTATATCTCTATCCCTGAAATGGAGAACTTTGGCTAGGATCGGCCTTGGTGGTCTTCCAAGTGCAAGTATCTGAGTTGGGGACCCGATGGCCCCTTTCTAGAGAATATAAAGGTGAAAAGGCCTCCTTGCCAAATTTTTGCAGTAGCCATGACTACTTCAGTACGGCATGGGCTTTCACATTTCTCGGGGAACCCCACCGTTCTGATGTTGCTGCAAAATCTATTTTCTAAATCGTCCGTTGTAGCCCATAATTTAACTACCTCTCCAGTATATTTTTTAGCAGCTTCCCTTAGTTTTTCAAGTTTGTCCTCTAGTGTAGAAACTCTGATTTCTGCAGCACTGACTCACACACTTTTTGCAGGCCCAGCCTAATAATATTCAAGTCCTTTCTAATTTTGTCCACCTGTAGAGAAAGCACATTAATAGAGCAGTTGCCCTGAGATGCAGAAGTCATTAAATCTCTCATAGTGAGTTCTTGTGTCCTTTTTGTGGTGTTTTGCCGCTTTTCTGCTGTAATGGCGTGCAACCTTCAGGCTAAGTGCACACGTTCAGGAATGTGTGCGAGAATATTCCTGAGCAAAACCGGACTTTTTTCGCGGTAAAAACGCACGGGTTTTTTTTTTTTGCGCGTTTTTACCGCGATTTTTCCCTGAACTTTCTAGGTCAATAATATAGCAGGAAAAACGCTAGAATTCTGCGAAATTAATGAACATGTTGCTTCTTTTTCCGCAATGCGTTTTTTTTTCACGGAAAAAAACGCACCATGTGCACAAAAATTGCAGAATTCAGTCTAAATGATAGGATGCTTCATTCATGCGCTTTTTACACGTTTTTTGCTGCGAAAAAAACGCGAATAATCCTGAACGTGTGCACTTAGCCTCAAACTCCTTCAGAGGACAAGTCCCCCGTTTCGGATTTTTTAACCTTGTTTCTCCAGTCCCAATCATCCACTCAGCACAATACGCGCCTCAGCTTCCTGCTTCCAGGCAAATTTTTGCAGCCTCGTTACTGCATTGCTCCTTTTATCTACTGCTTTGGCCACATCAGAGTTTCTGGTGTGGTGGCACCATCTTGGATACTCGGATCTCCGTTGTTTTGCGCCGTTGTACTGCATTTTTTTCAGCATTTTACTTCCAGTACGGACTGATGATCTGTGCAGGGATAGTTTATACATCACCCGGTTATCTAGATCAGGTCTAGAATCACCAACACAAAACTACTGTCAGAACTAAAGTATTAGATCTACCTGTTTCAAAGCACTTTTGTGAGGTAAGGCATTCAGCTAACCAGCTTAGGTTTAAGGTGATAACAGTATACCGATACAAAGGGGGGAGGAGATAGATTGAAGATTTTAAAGAAAAAAGAATGAAATGGATTTCTACCCTTGGGACGTTGCACCCAAAAGGGTTAAATTTAGATTATAATCTGCAGATTTGTAGTACATAAAAATCTTTTCCCTTCCTTAGTGGGGTTGATTTGGAGGTTTATAGGAGTTTTGGAGGTGAATTTTTTTTTTTTATATATTTTTCCTTTTTTTTTCTTTTTTGTAGGTGTTCATCGCGGACATTGTAGGGTGAGGAGTGGACATGGGGTTGTGGAACCTGGAATTGGATCCTTATAATATTTGTTGTTTAAATGTTTCCCCATGTCTCCTTTTCTCTACACAGAGTCGCGTGAAAATTAGATTTATACTAGTAAACTCACTGTGTATCATTTATGTGTGTTATCTAGTGTTACCTCCATGGGAGATTGGGCATATTATAAAGAAAAAAGAAAAAACTTTTTGTCATGGATCTGATGTGGTGTGCTCTTAAGGGCCCCGTCACACTCTTCAATGTCCCAGCAATCCCACAAACGATCCGACGTGGATGGGATCGCTGGAACATCGTTAACTGATCGCTGGTGAGCTGTCACATAAGCAGACTCACCAGCGATCAGGACCAGCGAGCACGCTGGTATCCAGTGTACACATCGGGTAACTAAGCGCTGCGCCGTGCTTAGTTACCCGATGTGTACCCTAGATACCATCTCCCAGCTTCTGCTGTACGCGCTGGGAGATCGCTGATCGGTGGTCTCCCGCTGTCACACGCAGCGATGCACGCTGGCCAGCGGGAGACCAACGATGAAAAAATGGTCCAGGCCATTCGACGATGATCAGCGATACCCAGCAGGGGGGCTGGTTGTCGCTGCGTGTCACACTAAGTGAGATCGCTGGCTAGGTCGCTGCTACGTCACAAAATCGGTGACGCTTCAGCGATCTCGCTAGCGATCTCGCTTAGTGCGACGAGGGCTTAAGAGTTAAGACAACACTATGGAGATGTAGTCAGGTGATCTTTATCACCATGGCAATGAGAGGATGTTTATGCAGCCTGTGTGTGCCGCTCTTGGATCGCTTTGTTTGCAAGTGATCGGGTGACTTTATGTGTTTATGTGTAGTTAACGCTCTGAAACGCAGATATATTGGGCATGAGTATGTGTTTGAAGTGATTATATCACTTGGATGAGGGATTGATGTCCCATTTACTTGCTCTTGTGCGCTCTGGGTTTGATGTCTGTGAACGGTCACATGACCTGGTCATGTGCCTACTGATGCTGATGGTCTATTGCACTGCGACATAGCAGGCAGAGGAACGAATGACATCCCCTGTAACACACGGTGAATCGTTGTGAGCCGATTGGATTTGCTAAAGACATGAGTGAGAGATGAAGGATGATTGGGTTAAAATATAAACATGCTGTGGGGCAAGATGTGATTGGATGGCGGTTGTCATATCAACAGATTATGCTACATTATATGATTGGATACCTGGTTATTTGTATTCTTTATGTTTTGTTGATTTTGAATATTTGATATACCGTATTTTCGTATAAGACGACTGGGCGTATAAGACGACCCCCCCAACTTTTCCAGTCAAAATATGAAATCTTCTTAAAAGTGGGGGGGTCTTCTTATACGCTGGGTGTCATATTATACGCCGGGAGTGGTCCGATGATGAATGGAAGGGGCGTCTCAGAGGGAAGGTGTTGTTACCTCATCTTATTAGGCGCTGGGGGCGGCGTCGGCGGCTCCTCTTTCAGCAGCCTGGGGGGGCTCTGTGCTGGGGGACGGCGGCGTGGCTGTTTGCGCAGAGTTGGTGCTCTGCAGGCATTTCCTCAATCCCCGGAGGCCTTGGCAGCTCCATTGCTGCGATGCGGTGGCCTCCAGGAAAATGGCCGCTGAGGGCGGCGCATGCTAAGTTTCAGATCTCGTCTCCCGAGATCTTGAGACGAGATCTGAAGCTAGCATGCAGTGGCCATTTTCCCGGAGGCCAATGGAGCTGCTGGGGCCTCCGGGGATTGAGGAAATGCCTGCAGAGCCCCGACTCTGCACTAAGAGCCACCGCTGCTGTCCCCCAGCACAGAGCCCACCAGGATGCTGAAAGAGGAGCCGCCGACGCCGCCCCCTCAGCGCCTAGACCCGCAGAAAGCAGCACTAATACGATGAGGTAACAACACCTTCCCTCTGAGACGCCTTCATTCATCATCGGGACCACTTCCCCATCCGTACCCGGCATATAAGACGACCCCCGACTTTTAAGAAGATTTTCAGGGGTTAAAAAGTCGTCTTATACGCCGGAAAATACGGTATTGTATATGTGTTTAATATGTTTTTAAACTCTGGTCTTGTCAATGAGAGAAGTATTGTCTCTTATTATGTATAATTTTTATATGTGATAAAAGTTGGCGGCACCTTATGTGGGAGTTGTGTGTATGAGCCACCATACTATATAAGGTCGCCATTTTATGAATTTTGTATGCTTGACAAGACCTGCAAAGGTCGAAACGTTGCATCTTGGTAGAATAAAGTTTTTTGGAATTTTCTAATCACCTGGAAGAGATGCTGTCCTTTTTTTTCTTTGCAATTTCATTTTTTTAGGCACATGTATCAAATTTTTCTTGCAGGTCTATTTGGTGTTTACAGATACACTGTCCACCACTGTGGCGATATATTCATTTAAATCTATCTACTTTTTACGTATGTGTAGTAAAAGTTATGTTTTATTTTTCTCACTTTGCTATTCCACACCTATAAAATAAAAAAGCTTATACTCGCCTCCCATGCCAGTGTTGTTCCAGCAGTATCGGCACTCGCGTTCCCCGAAATCCAGTTAGCTCTGGCGTCACATGGCTAGGCCTTCAGACAAATTGAACATCAATAGGAAGTGAGAGAGCAGCCGCAGCCATGACTTCCTTTTAATATTTGATTTGTCGGAAGGCGGGGCCAGTGATGCCAGCGCTGATTGGGCGCCAGGCTCACATGTCATAACAACCGCATGAGAACCCTGGGAGCACGAGTGCTGATACAGCTGGAACGACGCCGGCAATGTTTTAAAGGGAAACTGTCATTTCATAAAACGCTATTAACCTGCAGGTTTATGGTGTTTTGAACCTGCCTGGCGCCTGAAATTAGATCCCCGCTGCCGGGAGGAAGTTAACTTTATTTTTCCTGGCTGTGTTCAGATTTCAGTCATCAGGGTGGCTCTGCCACAGTTTCAGTCACTACTCTGAGAGTGGTGGCAGTAACCACACCCCTTGGTACTGACTGACAGCCATCTCTAATGCTGAGCTACTGTTAGTCAGTGACACCACTCTCTAGGTATAGAGAGGTGACTGAAACTGTGACGGCGTCACCCTTATAACTGGAAGCCAAACGCTGCCGGGTAGGAATAAAGTTAATTCACATTTTATCATTGTGTTATGTGGTGTTACATAGAACTGTAGGTATCATCTACATTATCTGTACTCAGAGAGTTATCGCTGTGTTATCAGTGGTTTTACATTTTTTTGCTTGGCAGGGCTGCAAAACATATGCCTTGAGACCTGGACCCCTGATTTTTTCTGACCCTAGTAACGACCCTGCTCTACAATGCATCAGTACACAGTCTGCTGTCAGTCAGTGCCAGGGGCGTGGGTTACAGCCGCTCACTTATTTCTGAATGGTGACTGAGGCCTCTCCTGCTGCACCTCTATGACAGAAAGCTCAGGGCTGCCTGTAGGAATGAAATGTATTTCCTCCCGGTAGCTGGACTTTCAGTGCGGCAGCACAGCTTCAGAATGCTATTAACCTGCAGATTGAACCCATTTCTCAAGGTTAAAGGGAATCTGTCACCCTAAATTGGCGGAATATTTAAATGATGGCAGTCAGGTCAGATGGGCGGTGTTTTGGGTACTTGCCTTAACATGTTGTTTGCCGCTGTCTCCATTATTTCTGGGAATTGTAGTTGTTGCCCTCCATATAACGCGCCTGCGCATTGCAATCTGGGGGCAAAGCATACTGCGCGTGCGCAATTCAAGATTGCAATGCGCAGGCGCGTTATATGGAGGGCAACGACTACAATTCCCAGAAATAATGGAGACAGCGGCGAACAACATGTTAAGGCAAGTACCCAAAACACCGCCCATCTGACCTGACTGCCATCATTTAAATATCCCGCCAATTTAGGGTGACAGATTCTCTTTAAGGCCTCATACTCACTTGCGCCGAAAACGGATGAAAATCTGATGAAAAAAAAATCGGATTCAAATCTGACCAATGTTAGTCAATGGGTGAGTTTTCATTTACGATTTTTTTCTCATCAGAAATCGGTGTGTGAGAAAAAAATCGCAGCATGCTGCGATTTGATGCGATTTTGGCATGATAATCGCCAATGCAAGTCAATGGGTGCAAGAAATCATCGCACAGCACTCGCCCCATGCAAGTGCTGTCCAATGTATACGCACCAGTCTCCTTTGAAAAGCCGGCAATTCATCCCCGGCTACTGTAAAATCACACTGACAGCTCACAAAACACTACATATATACACATAGAATACATATATATATATATATATATATATATGTACATGTCATTGTGACACATACATATATATATATTTATAGTTCATACACTTCTACATACTGTAATAGCCGGTAATTCAATTGCCGGCTTTTGTGAAATCACAGAAGCCGACATGAAATGATACATTGTTTACACACATTTAACCATGTAATTTCATGTATTTTTATATATGGTTGAAACTTACAATTACATGAGTATATGTGTGCAAAATTTCAGATATGTAGGGGTTAATTAAAGGTGTAAATTCGTTGAAAAAAAATGCGTGGGCTCCCGCTGTATTTTCTCCACCAGACAGACAAAGCAAGCGAGTGGGGGCAGATAATAATAGCCTAGGGAGGGTACATTTTTTTTGTGCCCCCCCTGGCTACTAACATCTGCCCCCAGACACCACAGAAAGGGCAAATCTATAATTAGATTCGCCCTTTCTGGCACTTTGCCCGTCTATTCCCATTGCCCTGTAGCGGTGGCGAATGGGTTAATAATGTCACTTTAATGTCACCTTAGTATTGAAAGGTGACCTTAAGGCAGGTTAATAATTGAGAGCTGTCAATTAGACAACTATCAATTATTAATCCCATTGTATGAAAGAAAAATCAAACACACACAGTTTAATAAAAAATAAGTTTAATTAAATAATCACACAGTTTTTGACCATATTTTATTTTCCTGCTAAAACCATTTCCTGTAATAAAAATAAATAAAAAAGCAAAATTTTACTTACCAATCCGATGTACAGTCAGGTCCCACGCTGTAATCCATCAGAAAGGGTTAAGAGGTTACAGTTAGCAGGGAGATAATTCTGTCTCCTAGCTGTAACCCCCTAAATGAATAAGTTCCTCTACCACAGAAAGTAGAGGAAGTGATTCATGAATGGAGATTAATTGATTTATTGGCAATTTAACTTTAGTGACCTGACCTAAAGGGAAAGTGGACACAATCAATTAAGCTTCATTCATTAAACACATCCTCTCCTGTCGCCAGGAGAGGAACTTATTCATTCAGGAGCTTTGAGCTGAGCATGCAGGATTACTTGCACTGCTTGGCTCAAAGCTAGTTAACCCTTTGTGAAGGATTACAGCGTGGGACGTGACAGATCGGCGGAATAGGTAAGAATAATGTTGTTTTATTTTTTTTTCTTTATTTTAGGAGATCAATGGCTTCGCACGGATTAAGTGTAAAATAAAAGATGGTCAAAAAAATGTGTTTTTATTTCATTAAAATTATTTTTTATTAATGTGTCTGTGTTTTTTTAATTTACTTCAATAGGATTAATAATTGATAGTTGTCTAATTGACAGCTCTCAATTATTAACCTGCCTTAAGGTCACCTTTCAATACTACGGTGACATTAAGGTGACATTATTAACCCATTCGCCACCGCTACAGGGCAATGGGAATAGACGGGCAAAGTGCCAGAAAGGGCGAATCTAATTATAGATTTGCCCTTTCTGGGGTGTCTGGGGGCAGATGTTAGTAGCCAGGGGGGGCACAAAAAAAATGTACCCTCCCTAGGCTATTATTATCTGCCCCCACTCGCTGGCTTTGTCTGTCTGGTGGAGAAAATACAGCGGGAGCCCACGCATTTTTTTTCAACAAATTTACACCTTTAATTAACCCCTACATGTCTGAAATTTTGTACAAATACACTCATGTAATTGTAAGTTTAAACCATATATCAAAATACAGGAAATGACATGGTTAACTGTGTGGAAACAATGTATCATTTCATGTCGGCTTCTGTGATTTCACAAAAGCCGGCAATTGAATTAGCGGCTATTACAGTATGTAGAAGTCTAGGAACTATAAATATATGTATATATATATTATATGTCACAATTACATATATATATATATATATATGTATTCTATGTGTGTATATGTATTGTTTCTATTCTTTATTAAAGCTGTCAGTGTGATTTTACAGTAATGCCAGGGATGAATTAGCGGCTATTATACTATGTAGAAGTGTATGACCTATATATATATTATATATATATATTAGATGTTTATATATATATATATATATTATATATATATATATATATTATATAATTATTTGCTTTTTGTGTACTTTTTTTTGTTACAATGTGATTTTTACATGACTTTTTACATAGAGATAACTGCTCTATGTAAAACTTCATGTTAAAATCGCATTGCATACAGATGGAAAACTGATGGAAAACTGACAGAAAACGCATGGTGCAATTTAAAATCGCATCAAAATCGCATGCCTTTTTACAACAATTGTACCGTTTTTTTCCTGCCGAAAACGGACCGATTTTTTTCCAGCCCAGTGAGTATGAGCCCTTATAGTGGTTTTCACATGCCAGGTTCCCTTTAAATTTGGTGCTGTGTATATAAAAACAGGCTGCAAATTGGCCATGAGTGTTCACTGGGTGTGATATTTTCATACTCTGATACCGTAAAATGAGAGACAACAGTGTCACTAGCGAGATCACGTGATATGTGCAAAATCGCATGAGACTATACGGTATACCGTCTGTTCAGACCATCAATGATGACCATGCATGTTGGGCTGCTGGAACGAGCCATCATCATGCAAAGCTTGTTTGTATGCTTTCCCGGCTGCAGGTGCGGTGTCCTTCCGGCCAGAGCTGCAAAATACAGTACATTCAAAGTGCTATACTGTATAGGCCTTGATTCATAATTTGTATTTTTAAAATTCCTTTTCTTTTTTATTTTTTTGTAGTATTCATTGCCATTTTTTGAGCACATTATTCAAAATGTTACATGCGTCTCAAGAATTTTGTGCAAAAAAAAAATGACATTGCTTTAGTTTGTACCCTTTTTCAGCACAAAAAGTTTCATGTTAAGCAGAAAGTCGTAAAACTTGAGAAAAAAAATCACTCGGGGTGTGGGGTGCTGGAGAACATTTTTAAAAAAATGTTGCGACCCTTTAAAAAGTCTCCTTGGGTGTATCAGTCTAAAACATCTGGAAAATTAACTGAACAACAAGAGACAACTTTAATCGTGGCTCAAATCCTTAGATGAATTTGTTGCAAATCAAAAAGTCACTAATTGAGAACTATTCACGCATCAAAACCAGGCAAAAATGCAATGAAGAAATCGCACTCCAAGTACTTGAGAGCGCCCTCACATGACCTTTATTCAGGTCTTGTAGAGGTGTCCAGAATAAAAGCTTCCGTCCGTTTTAGATAATAAGATAGGTTCTCCTCCTATGTATTTTTAGATTACTATGTCAAAATGACATTCCCTGAGAGGTTTTCTGCCTCCACCCTGTCGCCATAGTACAGATCTCGTTTTGCACCATTTGAGACTGGTTGCTATCAATGCATTGCCAATTAGCTACAGCCTTTTATATGAGGTTGAAAGGAAGTGCACCCCTAGCAACAAGTCTGTTTGGGAACACGCAGGTGCCAAAAAGGTTTGGCAGTCCCAACGCAAACTTTTCTGTCATTCTTCCTGCCATTGCCAGATAGTGTTGTTTTCTTTAGACATACACTGTGCATTTATATTAGTATTCTGGTAATATTTGCATCAAATAAAAATCTGTCTTTTAATTTTATTTTTTTTTTATTTTACTTGCTTATATGTCTTTGAAAATCAAAATGTTTACCGTATATACTCGTGTATAAGCCGACCCGTGTATTATTATTATTATTATTATAGATTTTTATAGCGCCATTTATTCCATGGCGCTTTACATGTGAAGAGGGGCAAATATAGACAAGTACAGTAAACATGAGCAATACAAGGCTCACACAAGTACAGAAGGAGAGAGGACCCTGCCCGCAAGGGCTCACAGTCTACAGGGATGGGTGAGGATACACTAGGAGAGGGAAGAGCTGATCGTGCGGTGGGTCAGTAGACTGATGATCACTGCAGGTTGTAGGCTTGTCGGAAGAGGTGGGTCTTCAGGTTCTTTTTGAAGGTTTCCATGGTAGGCGCAAGTCTGATGTGTTGGGGTAGAGAGTTCCAGAGTATGGGAGAGGCACGGGAGAAGCTTTGTATGCGGTTGTGGGAAGAGGAGATAAGAGGGGAGTAGAGGAGGAGATCTTGAGAGGATCGAAGGTTGCGTGTGGGTATGTACCGGGAGACCATGTCACAGATGTATGGAGGAGACAGATTGTGGATGGCTTTGTAGGTCATGGTTAGGGTTTTGAACTGGAGCCTCTGAATGATAGGAAGCCAATGAAGGGCTTGGCAGAGAGGAGAGGCTGGGGAATAGCGGGGAGACAAGTGTATTAGTCGTGCAGCAGAGTGCAGGATGGATTGGAGTGGTGCCAGAGTGCTAGAGGGAAGGCCAGAGAGTAGGAGGTTGCAGTAGTCGAGGCGGGAGATGATGAGGGCATGCACTAGTGTTTTTGTACTTTCATGGTCAAGGAATGCACGGATCCGGGAAATATTTTTGAGTTTGAGACGGCAGGAGGAGGCTAGGGTTTGGACATGTGGCTTGAAAGAGAGGGCAGAGTCGAGGATCACTCCGAGGCACCGAGCGTGCGGGACTGGGGAAAGTGAGCAGCCATTGATGTTAATGGACAGGTCTGGTGGGGGGGTAGAGTGAGATGGGGGAAAGATGATAAATTCTGTTTTGTCCATGTTCAGTTTTAGAAAGCGAGCAGAGAAGAAAGCAGAAATAGCAGACAGACATTGTGGGATTTTGGTCAGTAAGGAGGTGAGGTCAGGTCCAGATAGGTAGATCTGCGTGTCGTCGGCGTAGAGATGATACTGAAGACCATGGGATTCTATGAGCTGTCCCAGGCCGAGGGTGTAGATGGAGAAGAGTAGGGGTCCAAGAACTGAGCCTTGGGGAACACCGACAGACAGGGGGCAAGGTGAGGAGGTGGTGTGGGAGAGGGAGACACTGAAAGTTCGGTTTGTTAGATATGATGAGATCCAGGATAGGGCCGAGCCTGTGATGCCAAGAGATGAGAGAATCTGTAACAGGAGGGAATGGTTCACAGTGTCGAAGGCAGAAGACAGGTCCAGGAGAAGGAGGACAGAGTAGTGACGCTTGCTCTTGGCGGTTAGTAGGTCGTTGGTGACTTTAGTTAGGGCACTTTCAGTTGAGTGATGCAGTCGGAAGCCTGATTGTAAGCGGTCAAAGAGGGAGCAGGAGGAGAGGTAGGAGGACAGTTCAAGATGGACATGCTGTTCCAGTAGTTTTGAGGCATTAGGGAGAAGAGATATCGGGCGATAGCTAGACACAGAGAGTGTATAAGCCGACCCCCCTAATTTTGCCACAAAAAAACTTGGAAAACTTATTGACTCGCGTATAAGCCGGGTGTATAAGTTGCCGTCCTGCTCTGTGCTCCCCCATCCAGCTCTGTGCGCCCCCATTCTCCTCTGTGCTCCCTCCTCCTGCTCCATTATACTGTCCTGCTCCGTGCTTTCCATCCTCCCCCGTCCTGCTCCTCCCCATCCAGCTCTGCACTCCCCCATTCTCCTCTGTGCCCCACCCGTCCTGCTCCATGCTCTCCGTCCTCCCCGTTCTGCTCCGTGCTCTCCGTCCTCCCCCATTCTGCTCCGTGCTCTCCTTTCCTCCCCCCGTTCTGCTCCGTGCTCTCCGTCCTCCCCCCCATCCTGCTCCGTGCTCCTTGTCCTCCTCCATGCTCCCCCCATCCTCCTCCATCATACTCACCCTCCCTGTGCCATCGCTGAACGTCCCTGCAATCCTGCGTTCTCCCCGGCTTCCTGCAGCTCTCCAGCGCTGAGCGGTGACGTAATACCGCTCATTAAGGCCATAAATATGGAGGCCACGCCCATGGGAGTGGCGTCGCGTCCATATTACATGACCTTAATGAGCGGGTATTACGTCAGCGCTGGAGAGCTGCAGGAAGCCGGGGAGAACGCAGGATTGCAGGGACGTTCAGCGATGGCACGGAGAGGGTGAGTATGATGTCCCAGCCATCGGCTCCCTCCCCGCTGGTTTCTGCCCTATGACTCGTGTATAAGCCGAGGGGGCATTTTCAGCACAAAAAAAGGTGCTGAAAATCTCGGCTTATACACGAGTATATACGGTAATTGTTTAACCAAAAACAGTTTCTCTAACGGTACGTTCCACTAATTTGCAACAAATCTCATTGCAGAAATGCTATTGTGAATTCTGTGGGGGATATCTGCATTATAAATTCACATACTCCAGAATTACAATTGTCATGAAGTCTCTTTTAAATGGTGCTACTCTTATACATAGACAAATCTGCACACACAATGGAGAATCCGCATTGAAAAATCTGCATATTTGCCCTATGGGAAAGTACCCTTTGGTTAAATTTAATCTTTTCATGAATTTTTTTTTCCTTTTATAGCACAAAGGTTTTCGAGATGTTGAGCCAGAGACAAGTTCATCAAAGTCTGAAATAAACCCACGCAAGCGCCCGAGGGAACATGATCAGGAATCCCAGACTTAAATTCAGATCTCATTGACTAAGCAACATCTGGATTTCTTCAAACACTCTTTATAAACAAATGACTATTTTTGTATAATTCTATGAATTGCCTGATTAGATTTTACTTGTGCACTTCACTTACTGAAGAATGAAAAGACCAAAGACCAAGATGTGTTTACATATATGATCACCAGTTAATTAAAGGATGTAACATTATCTTAAAGTCACTGTACAGATCCATCTAAAGTCAGATGAACCCACCGATAGGATGTGATCAGCTGACAATCTAATGTGTATGGGGCTTCCTGAATCTTCCACATCAGATGATGGCGAGAGAAGGATCAGGCCTATTGGATTTCCAGTGGGATTTTTTTTGGCCTCTGTGGTGATAATCCGTTGACAGACGAGTCTGAGAGGGACTGTTTCATAGAGAAAATAGGTGAGATCAGCCCAGCCAACCATTTCTATGTATAAGGCAGTCAGAGAAGATACCTTTCAGCCAAGTGATTGTTTGGCTGACTGCTATCTAATATGTATTGGGGCCTTAAAGGAATCTATCAGCAGGTTTTTCCTTTTGCGTCTGAGAACTGCATGATGTAGGGGCAGAGAACCTGAATCCAGTGATATAACACTTATTGGACTGATTGCTGCACTTTTGATAAAATCCCTGTTTTCTCTGCTTTAGATGTAGCAGTGCTATGAATTCAGAGCTGTGTAAAACTCTGTACACTGTACATTGTGGGGGGGAGGGGGCTGGTTAAACAGATTAGCTGGATTGGCTTGCATGTGAGACTTATCCAGCAGTGATAATATCCTATTAATAAAACACTGATTGTATTGAAAATACAGAAAGCTGCTGAGCAAGTGACACATCCCTGAAATCGAGGTCTCTGGCCCTACAATGTGCTGCTCTCGGATTACATAACAAAAACCTGCTGACGGATTCCCTTTAAAACTTTCTGAATCTTCTTTGAAGATTAGAAAGAGTTCTTTTCCTCACACATACAGCGCCACTCTATTTCATGACCTACGTTTGTTCTTCAGCTTCATTTAATTGAAAAATGTTGAGCAATAATACCATCCCCATGGAGAAAAAAACAGACTCTTTTTCTTTAAATAATAGGAAAGTTATGTCATCATTGTAAACCTTTTAAGGGTAATAATGCTTAAAATCACTAATAATTTGGTTGTATGTCTGTAAATTGTGCTAAAAATATTGTTTTTTGGAGCAAATGTTTATTAATAAATCTATTTCTGTGTTTTCATATTGAGCTACACAAATTCCTTAAAATGATATTGGAATTTTTTGTTCAAAGCACAGATTTCGAGGGTAATAATCCAATAAACATTTGTACATGGAGAATTTTGTTATAGTTACATATCCAAAATAAAGAAGGCACTGTGGCCATTTATAAAATGAGGTGTTTATCAAAATTAAGTGTTTTTTTTTTTTTTTTAAACAGCAAAAAAAAAATAACAAGTTCTATTAACCCTTAACAACCGCCGATACGCCTTTTAACGGCAGAAGTTAAGGATACTTATACCTCAGAGCCGCTTTTTAAAGGGAATCTGTCATCCCATTTTTCGACCATCAGCTGAAGCCACCGCCATCAGGGGCTTATCTACAGCATTCTGTAATGCTGTAGATAAGCCCCCGATGTCACCTGAAAGAGAAGAAAAACGAGTTATATTATACTCACCCAGGGGCGGTCCGCCGTCCGGTCCGATGGGCGTCGCAGTCCGGTCCGGCGCCTCCCATCTTCTAGCGATGACGTCCTCTTCTTAGCTTACCGTCGCTGCTCCGGCGCAGGCCACTACTCTGCCCTGGTGAGGGCAGAGCAGAGTACTACAGTGCGCAGGCGCCGGGAAAGGTCAGAGAGGTCCGGCGCATGCGCACTGCAGTAATCTGCTCTGCCCTCACCAGGGCAGAGCAGTGCGCCAGAGCCGCGACAGGAAGCTAAGAAGAGGAGGGTTTCGGACCGGACCGCGACGCCCATCGGACCGGAGTGTGGACCGCCCCTGGGTGAGTATAATATAACTTGTTTTTCTTTCTTTCAGGTGACATCGGAGGCTTATCTACAGCATTACAGAATGCTGTAGATAAGCCCCTGATGGCGGTGGTTTCAGCTGATGGTCGAAAAATGGGGCAACAGACTCCCTTTAATGGTGCTGAGAAATAAGTGTATAGAGTCGGAATTTCTCTGGGGTCTCTGCTACCGGCGGTAGCCGAGACCCTAGAGAACATGATTCGGTTTTTACCGACCCCACTGTTGCGATCGCCATTATTCACGGAATAACGGCGACAGCAAAAAAAAAACTCCAATTTCCCATTTAATTTCTCCTGTGATATGATTCCACCCCCCGATACCTCCGGAGTCGCTCCCCCAGGAAGTCTCCCTGCTGTCGGTGTCTTCCGGGAAGAAAATGGCCTGCACAGTGCGCCCACCCAGATCTGCTGGCCGGCACCCGGCCACAATATGAAATTTTTCCTATTGGTTAATTTTTATCACTGTGATAGACCTTATCACAGTGATCAAAATAAAAAAAATAGAAAATCAAACCCCCTTTTATCACCCCCTTAGGTAAAAATAATAAAATAAAAACATGGCGTCTGCTCTTGATTCCAGCCCTGCTGTGCACCCAAACAGTAGTTTTCCCCCACTTATGAGGTATCGGCGTGCTCGGGAGAAATCGCACAACAATTTTTGGGGTCCATCTCCTGTTACCCTTGTTAAAATAAAAAAACGAGTCTAAAGTAATATTTTTGTGGAAAAATTTAAATGTTCATTTTTTTCCACATTGCAAAAATTCATATGAAGCACATGAAGGGTTGATAAGCTTCTTGACTGTTGTTTTAAGCACCTTGAGGGATGCAGTTTTTAGAATGGTGTCAATTTGGGGTATTTTCTGTCATACAGGCCCTCAAAGTCACTTCAATTGTGATGTCTCTAAAAAAAAATGGTTTTGTAAATTTTGCTGAAAAAATGAGAAATCGCTGGTCAACTTTTAACCCTTCTAACTTCTTAACAAAATAATTGTTTCAAAAATTGTGCTGATGTAATGTAGACATGTGAGAAATATTATTTATTACCGGTAACTATTGTGTGCGACATAATTCTCTAGTTTAAGGGCATAAAAATTAAAAGTTTGAAAATTTCAAAATTTTCGTTAAATTTCCAATTTTTTCACAAATAAACGCAAGTCATATCAAACAAATTTTACCACTGTCATGAAGTGCAATATGTTACGAAAAAACTTTTTCAGAATCAGTGGGATCCGTTGAAGCGATCCACAGTTATTACCTCATAACTTGACGCTGGTCAGAATTGTAAAATTTCCAAAAAACAGGCTTAGGTGTAAAGGGGTTAATAGCCGCGGGTGGATCACAAATACATTTCCAGCTGTTAGGGACACATGACTGCTGATCAAATCATCTGTCATGTGTCGATAAAGATATGGGCTCAACGCCGGAGCCCGCATCAAAGGGAGGGACACAACCTATGTTGTACCTGTACATCATAGGTCATGAAGGGTATTAAAGGGTACCTGTCACCAGAGAAACCACTGTTAACCTGCCGATATGGGCTTAATCTGCAGGATAATATCATTGTAAAGCTGCCCGACGCCTATACTTAGCCGAATGCTGTTGGGAGAAAATAAACTTATTACCTCTGGCAGCCTTCCGGCTTCAGTCACAGAGATAGTGCCAGCGCAGGTTCAGTCACCATTCTGAGAATATAAAGCGGTGGCTGTAACAGCGACCCCAGCGCTTACTGACAGCCGGCCCCAATGCAAAGCCAGTGTCAGTCAGGACCGGCGTTGCGGTTACAGCTGAATAGGTGACTGAACTCGCTCTGATGCTGACCCCTTGCTAGATACTAAAACGCTGCCGGGGGGAAAAACAGTTAATTTTCTCCCCACAGCATTCAGCTAAGTGGGGGCACCGGCAGTTAAATAATGCTGTTACCCTGCATTAGCCCCAAATCTGTAGGTTAATAGTGGTTTCTCTCGTGACAGATTACCTTCAACCTCTTACCGCCAAAGCCTATATTTATTTTCCTGACAGAGCCCCATTTTTTAAATCTGACATGTCAGTTTATGTGGTAATAACTCTGTAATTATTCTTCCAATCCAGGTTATTCTGAGAATGTTTATTCGTGACACATTGTACTTTATGTTACTGTTAAATTTATGTTGATATAGATTTGCATTTATTTATAAAAATATTGGAAATTTGGCAAAAATGTAGAAAAATTTTCACGTTTCAAACTATGTTTTAGTCTTTGCCTGATGAAGAGACCTGCGTAGTCTCGAAAGCTTGCAATTTGTTACCATCTTTTCAGTTAGCCATTAAAAGGTATCAACCACTGAGGACTCTAAAAGTCTAAATATTTTTCCACGTTTCAAACTGTAATTTTTTTATGACTTAACAGATGTTTATTGCCTATTTTGTGTGAAAGGATTAACTTTTCCCTTATGTCTAGTTTATATAGTGGCTTGAATTCACAGCCTTGGCATTTTTCATGTTTTGCTACCTCACAACCTAGAATTTCACTGCTTTTTTTGAGGGTTTGCATCAGTTCATGTAAAGAATATGTTTACAGCGGTGAACATTTTGGTTTTCCTTTTATTGTGAAGCAAACAACAAATATGACTAAATAACTGAAAACTTCAGTGTGCAAAACCATTCACCCCCCTAAAATCAGATGCTGCACATCTCGTATCTGAAGGCAATTGTCTATGCTGTGAAGATGCGAGCTGTGCAGCATCTGAAACAACGGATACTGGAAGCCTGTGCTAGCATTTCTTCTGCGGTGTTGCTATCAGTGTGTCAAGAGTAGGAGAAGAGGGTTGCATTGACAATCCAACACAATGGGCAGCACTTTGAACACATTTTATAAGTGGTTATAAACTTCTAAATAACTAATGAAAGAATAAAGTTGCGTTAAAACCAAGCACACCATTGTTTTTCTTGTGAAATTCCCAATAAGTTTGATGTGTCACATAACCTTCTTCCCATTGGAAAAAATAAAGTTGGATCCAAAATGGCCAACTTCAAAATGGCCGCCATGGTCACCACCCATCTTGAAAAGTTTTCCCCCTCCCATATACTAATGTGCCACAAACAGGAAGCTGATATCAACAACCATTCCCATTTTATTTAGGTGTATCCATATAAATGGCTCACCCTGTAATTTGACCCTGAAGCGTTCTTGGATCAGTCACAGCCTGCATTCTACCTTTTCGAGTTACTGGAGGGGTGTCAATATTTTAGTACATAGATCTGTCCCTTTTGAATTGATATCCACTAAGGTGGATGGGGAGGGAAGATTCCTTGGCACTCATTGTAGAATATTTGCAAAAGAATTACTACTTGTGGCAGTCTACATCCCACCTCCCTATAATAATACCATTATGAAGGAGATTGTGTCGCTTATAGACAAAGTACCCTGTGCTATGCATGGGAGATTTTAACAATATTGTACACCCATACTGGGAGAGATTCAGATCAGACACAGCTACAGAGGTCACCCCCATAACCAAGTTTGGTGGGCTCCTGTTGGAGTTATCCTTGACTGATATATGGCATCTTAAATATCCCAAAACAAAACAGTTCTCCTGCTACTCTAAATTACATAATGCACTCTCACACGTAGACTTAGCTCGGGGAACAGAACATAGTCTCTCTTTATTGTAAAAGGTGGAATATTTACCCAGAGTATTGTCGGATCACTCATCTCTGATGCTGAGCCTCTGTCTCCTGCCCAGACTGGACACTACTCTTACTAGGTGGTCCATGTATCCCTTTTGGTTGCAAATTATAGACACAAAATTGATCACGTCAGTGCTTCAAAAACTTTTATTGAAAATAATAGCTCTGTGGGGCAGAATTCGTTATGGGACACTATACAGGCCTGCCTGAGGGGAGTTTTGATACAAGCCATAAACAGATCCAATACTAAAACTAATCAATTTATGGAATTCTTGCAGGACAGGGTTAGAATTACGGAAAATAAATTTGTCCTATCAGGTGCAGAGGAGGACATAATGACTTGGAAAGAGGCGCAAAAGGCATACTCAACACACATTAGCGAGAAGGCCAAGAATAGACGATTATTTTCCCAGATACATTTCTATGAAGAAGGGGTGAATACTTTTCTGCCCAATGATGACAAAAGTATTCTCGGAGTGATACCTTTATTGGCTAAACAGAAAATTATATTATTTGCTGGTTAGCCAATAAAGTTATCACTCCGAGAATACTTTTGTCATCATTGCGCAGAAAAGTATTCACATCGATTTTTCTGTCTAACATGGTACCACAATATAATTGGTTATTGTACATAATAAAGAAGGGGAAAAGGCAGGGCATTTATTGGCTATGATCGCAAGGGCTCAAATAGGGACATCCTTTATAGGAACTTTAAAAAATAAGGAAGGCGCAATGGTTAATCAGCCCAATCAAATCTCAAATATTTTCAGGGAATTTTATCAGGACTTACATGGAACCAAAATACAGTTCCTGACTTATCTGTAGGGGATTCATCTTCCAGCTATTTCTGAGGTAGATCAAAAATACTTGAATAGTCCCCTGCAATTAGAGGAGTTACAAACGGCCACAGCATCAAAGGACAATAATACAGGATGGTCCAAAAGTAGGTGGACAGTATGTGTAATAGTGTTATGAAGGGGGAGATTTATCAAACATGGTGTAAAGTGAAACTGACTCAGTTGCCCTTAGCAACCAATCAGATTCCACTTTTCATTCTTCACAGACTCTTTGGAAAATGAAAGGTGGAATCAGTGATTTGAAAAATTACATAAGAGATGCATTTCAAGAAATTAATTCCCAAAGAGACGTGCAAAAATGTTTGTCGAAGCGTAAGAGGCAGACTTCAAAGCTGTGCAAATTGTGATGGAAAACAGTTAGAGCACCTGCTTTGATAAAATTTAAGGGTTTTTGTATTATTGTTCAGAATTATAAATATGTCCTGGAACACAGCAAAGTACTTCCGAGACATAGTTAACCGGCGCATGCGCACTAATGATTTTTGGCTTTGCCCGTCGTTGGGCAAAGCATACTGCGCGTGCGCAATTCAAGATTGCAATGCGCACGCGCTTTATATGGAGGGCAACGACTACAATTCCCAGAAATAATGCAGACAGCGGCGAAAAACAGGTTAAGGCAAGTACCCAAAACACCGCCCATCGGACCGGACCGCCATCATTTAAATATCCCGCCAATTTAGGGTGACAGATTCCCTTTAATCGGACTAAATCGGTATTGCTTCCAATGGATAATGGGAATATTAATGCGCCTCAAAATACTGATTCGGGCTTACAGGGGTTCACTGAATTTAAATATTTAGGTATTAATGTAACATCTTAAATTACTGACTATGAGAAATTTAATCTCAACCCAATATTGGCAAGATTCAAATGTAAATTGGACACGTGGTCTAAACTACCACTGTCAGTTGTGGGTCGCACCATCTTGGTCAAGATGATATGGATGCCACAATTGCTATACTGTATGTGCTGCATAATGCTCCAATTTGACTGCCCCAGAGATATTTTCTTAAAGTTAATGGCATGTTCAGGGACTTAATTTGGGGAAGACAATCTCCAAGAATTAAACTGGAAACTCTGTAAAGAGATAAAACAATGGGTGGCTTTGCAGTCCCAAATCCGTGAGTTTATTATATGGCAGCTCAGCTCCAGCACATTCGTGGGTGGAACGACACTGGAGGGGGAGTTCAACATCTACTACTCAATCACATTTTAAATCATTCAGACTCTATAAAGCATTAGAGGCTCACAAATTTAAGATACCCTCTTGTAGAACCCCAACTACGCTGTTATTACACAAACTTTGGGGGACAGTGAAGAAAGTACAGGGTATACATGTAATTTCACAATTTACATAACGGTGGGAAAAACCATGGCTCCCTAATCTATATAATTTGGAAGGGTTTAAAACTTGGAGTTTAAAAAGAGTAGAACGATTTACACATGTTTTAGAGGAGAATTCACTTAAGGAGTTCTCACAAATACAAAATGAATTTGGACTACCCAACACGGAATTTTGTAAGTATCTTTGGTTACGACATGCATATCAGGCAGAGGGTCTCGTCCTAAATAACGTAGTGACCAAAAATGATGTAATACAAAGAATAGCCAGCTCACATAACTCTGGGGGACTAATCTCATTACTTTATAGATATCTGTTTTACCTTGTATTAACAATACACCCCATACTGTCAAAAGAAAAACGGGAGGGCATAATAGGCCCTATTGAAGAGGGGCTGTGGTCTGAAATACTGAAAAGAGTTCCACAGTTGTCTTAGAGTGAATCTCATAAATTTTCCCACTTCCAGGTACTACATCAGTCCTATAGAACACCCAATTTCTCCACGATATAGGGCTTCGACCAGACTCCCTATGTGCTAGATATAAAACATCCCGGATAACATGCTTCAGATGATGTGGACATGCTTCGCTTTGGAAACTTTCTGGAGGATGTAATAGCGATCATTAATATAACATACTCAGTCAATACAGATCCCTCACCATTAGTGTGTATACTGGGATATATAGAAGATCTGAGCACTGACGAACATGGCAAAATAGCGGTGGCACACATGTTATACATGGCCAGGAAACTGATAGCCCAGCATTGCTTATCAGACCAGGCGCCCACAGTAACAGAATTTATAAATAAAATTAATTGGTTATTAAATCTGCATCAAAGCATATATTTCAAAAGGAAGGCCATCTCCAAATTTGAAAACTGATGGGCTCTATGGATTGACAACTCCAGCCTAGCATCTATAGAAATGCAAAGATTTAGACTAGGTCTGTTTTGATTTATGTATAGATTCATTTTAAAGACATGATAGGTGCTATATTCCATATTGGGCAGCTTTACTTACATATATAACTGTGCCAAACTAAGATCTAGATTCTCCATTAATATTGTTATGATAGTAATTATTCATTTTGTAAGATTTCTAATCTGCTGTGGACGGTACTGTGAAATATTTATCTCAAAATGTTATGTTTAACCCCCAAGGGTGGTTTGCATGTTAATGACCGGGCCAATTTTTACAATTCTGACCACTGTCGCTTTATGAGGTTATAACTCTGGAATGATCCAACGGATATTGGTGATACTGAGATTGTTTTCTCGTGACATATTGTACTTCATGGTAGTGGTAAAATAAACTTGTGTTTATTTATGGAAATATGGTGAAAATTTTGCAATTTTCAAACTTTGAATTTTTATGCCTTTAAAACAGAGAAATATGTCACACAAAAGTTACTAAATAATATTTCCCACATGTCTACATCAGCACAATTTTGGAAACAAATTTTTTTTTTTGTTAGAAAGTTATAAGGGTTAAAAGTTGACCAGCGATTTCTCATTTTACAACAAAATTTACAAAACCATTTTTTAGGGACCACCTCACATTTCACTTTGAGGGGTCTATATGGCAGAAAATACCCAAAAGTGACACCATTCTAAAAACTGCACCCTTCAAGGTACTCAAAACCACATTCAAAAAGTTTATTAACCCTTCAGGTGCTTCACAGGAATTTTTGGAATGTGTAAGAAAAAAATGAACATTTTACTTTTTAGTCACAAAAATGATATTTTACAAATAATTTTTTTATTTTCACAAGAGCAAAAGGAGAAAATGGACAGATAAAGTTGTGCAATTTCTCCTCAGTACGCTGATACCCAATATGTGGGGGAAAACCACTGTTTGGGCGCACGGCAGAGCTCAGAAGGGAAGGAGCGCCGTTTGACGTTTTCAAACCAAAATTGGCTGGAATGGAGATCGGACGCCATGTCGCATTTGGAGAGACCCTGATGTGCCTAAACAGTGGAAACCCCCCACAAGTGACACCATTTTGGAAAATAGACCCCCTAAGTAACTTATCTAGATGTGTGGTGAGCGCTTTGAACCCCCAAGTAATTTACACAAGTTTATAACGTAGAGCCGTGAAAAAAAATCATATTTTTTCCACAAACATGATCTTTAGTCCCCAATTTTTTATTTTCCCAAGGGTAAGAGGAGAAATTGGACCCCAAAAGTTGTTGTCCTGATTACGCTGATACCCCATATGTGTGGGGGAACCACTGTTTGGGCGCACGGCAGAACTCAGAAGGCAAGGAGCGCCATTTGACATTTCAAACCAAAATTGGCTGGAATTGAGATCGGCCGCCATGTCGCATTTGGAGAGCACCTGATGTGCCTAAACAGTGGAAATCCACCAATTCTAACATTCCACCATAATCCTAGCCCTAAACATAACCCTCACCACAAACCTAACCATAACACATCCCTAATCCCAACCCTAACCGTAATCCAAACCCTAACCCCAACTCTAGCCCCAACCCTAACTTTAGCCCAAACCCTAATGGGAAATGGAAATAAATACTTTTTTTTATTTTATTATTTTTCCCTAAGGGGGTGATAAAGGGGGGTTTGAGTTACTATTTATAGCGGGTTTTTATGTTTGGCAGCTGTCACACACTAAAAGATGCTTTTTATTGCAAAAAATAGTTTTTGCATCACCGTATTTTGAGAGCTCTAATTCTTCCATATTTTGGCCCACAGAGTCATGTGAGGTCTTGTTTTTTTGCGGGATGAGTTGACGTTTTTATTGGTACCATTTTCGGGCACATGACATTTTTTGATCACTTTTTATTCAGATTTTTGGGAGACAGAATGAACAAAAACCAGCAATTTATGAATTTCTTTTTGGGGGGGCGTTTACACCGTTCCGCACGTGGTAAAATTGATAAAGCAGTTTTATTCTTCAGGTCAGACCGATTATAGATTTTTATGTTTTGGCGCTTTAATACAATAACTTTTATAGAAAAAATAATTATTTTTGCATCACTTTATTCTGACAGCTATAATTTTTTTTTTTTTGCTGATGTTTGTTTTTTGCGGGACAAGATGACGTTTTCAACGGTACCATGTTTATTTATATCCGTTTTTTTGATTGCGTGTTATTCCACTTTTGCTCGGCGGTATGATGATACATCATTGTTTTTTTGCCTTTTTTTTTTCTTTTTATGGTGTTCACTAAAGGGGTTAACTAATGGAACAGTTTTATATGGCGGGTCGTTACGGACGCGGGGATATCAAATATGCGTACTTTTATTGTTTAGATTTTTTTATTAAAATATTTATTTATTGATAGAATAAATATTAATTTTTTTATTATTTTTTTAAATATTTTTACAATTATTTAAAACATTTTTTTTTATTTAAAGGGAACCTGTCACCCCCCCCCACCCCAGGCCTTTTTAAGTAAAAAAGCCAACTTCACCAGCACTAAGGCTGCATTCATTGAAGGTGGCTCTTATGTTTCTAATCGCTAGGAACGCTGAAATATACACTTTTATAATCTGTCCGACATACCTCTATTGTGTCAGGGAGGTATGTCTTCTCCCCTGTGTCAATGGCCTCAGGGGTGTCAATCATTCCCCTCTTGTTTCCGGCCCCGCCTCCTCTCCTTACGATGTCACCGGCGCTTCGTGTAGCGGCGGCCCCAGATCCCGCCCCGCCGTGTGTTATGATGTATTCACACTGCGGGGGCTGGGAATCTGGTGTCTGCGCAGTGAGGATCTCTGCGCCTGTCCCTCATCTCCCTCCGCCGCTTTCCTCAATGAGGTATGTTCAGGGGTGAACCTAGCCTCTGTGCTGCCTGAGGCGAACTGCAAAACGGCGCCCCCCAATTTGAGCGAGGAAGGTTGCTGCCGCGGCAAATTTTAGGCCACGCGCCGACCACACTCATTTCACAACTAGTCAACCCATGTCCACGCCCCGACCACACCCATTTAGCACTGGTGATCACACTGACTGGTACTGAGGGCAAAGTGACTGGTACTATGGGCACACTGGTACTGAGTAAAAGAAAGAACAGAGAGAGAAAAAAAGAAAACAGAGAAAGGAGAGAGAGAAAGAGGGGAAAGCAAGAAAGAACAGAGAGAAAGTAGAGAGAGAAATAAATAAACAAAGAAAGGGAAAAGAAAGAACAGAGAGAGAGAAAAAAAAACAAAGAGGGAAAGAAAGAACAGAGTGAGAAAAGAACAGAGAGAGAGAAAAAAAAAGACAGGAAAAGAAAGAACAGAAAAAGAAAGGGGACAGAAAAAAAGAACAGAGAAAAAAAGAAATAGGGGAAAGAAAGAAAAAAAGAGAAAGAACAGAGAGATAGAGAGAAAGAAAGATGGGAAACAAAGAACGAGAGAGAGAGAGAAATAAAGAAAACAGATAGAAAGAACAGAGAGAGAGAGAACAGAAAGAAAGAGTGGAAAGAAAGAGAAAGAAAGAACAGAGAGAAAGAAAGAACAGAGATAGAAAGAAAGAGGAAAGAAAGAACAGAGAGAAAGAAAAAGAACAGAGAGAGAAAGAAAGATGGGAAAGAAAAAAACTACTGAATAATGGCCCCATATACTGCTGCATACAGTAAAATGGCCCCACATGATGCTCCATACTGAATAATGGCCCCATATACTGCTGCATACAGTATAATGGCCCCACATGATGCTCCATACTTAATAATGGCCCCATATACTGCTGCATACAGTATAATGGCCCCACATGATGCTCCATACTGAATAATGGTCCCACATAATGATGCATACAGTATAATGGCCCCACATGATGCTCCATACTGAATAATGGACCCATATACTGCTGCATACAGTATAATAGCCCCACATGATGCTCCATACTGAATAATGGCCCCCACATGAATGGCTCCATACTGAATAATGTCCCCATATACTGCTGCATACAGTATAATGGCCCCACATGATGCTCCATACTGAATATGCGTATGACAGGAAGTCCCTCAGGCCTGGAGACCCGGATGTCGTTGTGACATCGGGTCTCCATGGCAGCGATTGGGACCCCACTGCCGTTGCAGCGACACGCGTTGGGTCCTCACCCCTGGTCCCGGGACCACTCCCCATATCTTTGCCTCACCTGTTCATCTTGGCGCCTTCTAATTGGATCTTTCTCGGTAACGTTACCAGTTTTTTCTACCCATGCTTTGTCTCTTACTTAGACAGCTTGGTATATCTTTACATACCGCACCTTGCGATTCTTATCAGGAATCTCCCTGATTGTTATCGTACCTTATCCCTTATTTGGGTTTTCACCTGATCCTCTATATACCTTTGTCTTTAGGTTGCCATTCTTTGATACTGCTGACCCTTTGGGTATTTTGGGCAACTTGCCGAAATACTCCAGCTAATTCATATACAGGTGTTTTTTGTATTTATTTATTTTTCTAATGCAATATTATATTTATTTTCATATTTTGACATCATATAACTGAATTGATGGGGATATTCTCATCTTCCGTTGACATTTATTGTTTCGTTGTAATATTATATGTATATTGTTACCATATTGTATTTTTTGTTTGATTCTCGGTCCCACACAATTTGGACCTTGGGGGGTTTTTTGGTTTTATCTTCATGTTTCCCTGCATTACATGTATTTTTAAATTTTATTCACTTGTATACTTTGCTGTGTTCAGTTTTCTTTGTAATAAATCATTTTCATAAAAAAACAATTTTCTCTTATTCACTATACATATATATATATTTTTTATTTATGTTTCTTTATTGGGGTGTGCGCTATTTATTGCACTTGTCTTTTTTCCTTTTTTTTTTCATATGCATCTTTACAGTGCATTGTAGCACCCCCTTATTTATAATCATACATTATAATTTTCAATTGTAGTGCACCCTTTACATATTTGTTGTGGCCTCTCACAAGCAGCACGTGACCCCCGGCTGCAGCCGGCTCTTGCTTTCGCTGACGTCCCGACAAGTGCTGTTCCCTCTTTCTCCTTCCTCTTCCTCCTTCCACGCTGTCTGCCGGCTGTGGGCGGGGTTATCCCTCCGCGTCACACCCGGCATCCACCGCGCGCCCATTCATTGAGAAAGCGCGGTGGATGCTGGGCGTGAGCGGGGGGTAACCCCTCCCTCAACCCTGCAGCCACTGCGGGGACCCAGCGCTGAGTCATGCCTCACTTGTCAACAGTCAGCACTGGGTCATGTGCTGCCTGTGAGCGGCCAGCGATAGCGCCATTCACAGGCAGTATAGGCAACATGAGGTATTTACAAAATTCATTAGGGGCCATGGGGGGGATACATTGGGGGTTAATTTAAAGTACTGGACAACCCCTTTAAATTGATTGTGTTTCCTCTGGTGCTCAAGAGGTTAACAACCCTTTCTATGCTGGATAGAAACAAGCAGCTCCATTTCTCAGTTGCTCCTGATCTGGTCATTCCCTCTCTCTATAAAAGCTGGCCATACTTTCTCTTCCGCGCCAGTGTAAGTTCTACTTTCTGGTTCCCTTGAGTTGCTGTGCTGAGTTGGAGATTGTTTGTTGCTGCTGGAGATTGTTGCATGCTGTTTTGGGATGTGTATGCTTTTCTCCTTGTCCTATTCCTTTTTGATTTGTGCATTCCTCCCCTTCCCTATATACCTCTGTGCCATTGATGAGTGTTTTTGTATGTCAGTGCTTTTCTGTTATTCCTGTTTGTAGTATGTATTGATACACTAGCATTTATGTCCCGGACCTCCTGGGGGAGTGGGTGGGGGCAGCTTAGGATATATCAGGAGAACAGTGATGCATGAGGCCCAAACCTCCTCACCTTCAGAGGTACCTTTGGGCACAGGTAAAGTTAGGGCCCCAGCCCGAGGGACAGTGAAGGGCCCATTTCCCTATCTCACGTACAGTCACAGCGTGACATTTTCACTGGCCCCACATTTTTGGATATTGAGATGGATGCCGTTGTTGGCTTGTGAGACAACTGCAGGATCTGTCACTTGTGCTATCAAACCTACGGTTTAGGGTTTCTTCTCAACAGACAACTGAACCGAAATCTAAAGTGACTCTCCCAGATAGGTTTTCTAGGGGTCGGGATAAGTTGTTGCATTCCGGAAAGCCTGCATGCTCTGTTTCAGGCCTTGTCCACGGACATCTGGGAATCGGTTACAGAGGGTGGGGATTGTTGTCTCTCACCATTAAGGAGACCTTCAATCCTGAGACTGTTCACTCCCATCCGCTTCATTGTCACTCCCATCAGTGAAGGGGTTTTTCACGGCTCTCAGCCTCGTTTATGATGACCCGGACCGGGTCTCCCTTGTGGAATCTAAACTATGGAAGATCCAGCAGGGAGACAAACCGGCAGAGGAATTTTGTTCTGAGTTGCATAGATGGGCCACTGACACTCAGTGGAATGAATCATAGAATGGTAGAGTTGGAAGGGACCTCCTGGGTCATCTGGTCCAACCCCCTGCTCAAAGCACTAAATCATCCCAGACAGATGTCTGTCCAGCCTCTGAAGACTTCCATTGAAAGAGAACTCACCACCTCTCTTGGCAGCCTGTTCCACTCATTGATCACCCTGTCAAAAAGTTTTTTCTAATATCTAATGTGTCTCCTCCCATTCAGTTTCACCCCATTGCTTCTAGTCTTTCCTTGTGCAAATGAAAATAAAGATGATCCTTCTACAATGTAACAATCCTTGAGATATTTGTAGACAGCTATTAACCCCTTTATTCCATCTGACGTACTATTCTGTCCATGTGCCCTGGGACTTAATTCCCAAGGACGGAATAGTACGTCATACGTGATCAGCTACGCTCCCAGGGGCAGTGCAGCTGATCGCGGCCGGGTGTCAGCTGATTATCACAGCTGACACTCGGCATTATGTGCCAGGAGCGGTCACGGATCGCTCCCGGCACATTAACCCCTGGCACACTGCGATCAAACATGATCGCAGTGTACTGGTAGTACAGGGAAGCATCGCACAGGGAGGGGGCTCCCTGCGTGCTTCCCTGAGACCCTCAGAACAGCACGATGTGACCGCGCTCTTCTGAGGGCTTCCTCCCTGCAGGACCCCGGATCCAAGATGGCCGTGGGGTCCTGCAGGGAGGCGGCTTCCTCAGTGCCTGCTGAGAGCAGGCACTGAGAAAGCCTACAGCACTGTCTGTCAGATCGCTGGTCTGACAGAGTGTTGCACAAACTGTCAGACCAGCGATCTGACCTTTTACAGTGATGTCCCACCCAGGGACAAAGTATAAATGTAACAAAAATAACGTATAAAAAAAAAATATTCCCCAGTAAATTCATTTCTTTAACGTAAAAAAAAAACACAATAAAAGTACACATGTTTGGTATCGACGCATCCGTAACGACCTGCCCTATAAAACTCCCACTAGATAAGCCCTTTAGTGAACCTCTTAAAAAAAAAAGGCAAAAAAAACAATGATTTATCATACTGTCGAACAGAAAGTGGAATAACACGCGATCAAAAAGACGGATATAAATAAACATGGTACCGCTGAAAACGTCATCTTGTCCCTCAAAAAATGAGCCGCCATACAGCATCATCAGCGAAAAAATTATAGCTTACAGAATAAAGCGATGCAAAAATAATTATTTTTTATATATAATCGTTTTTTGCATAAAGCGCCAAAACATAAAAAATTATATAAATGAGGTATCGCTGTAATCGTACTAACCCGAAGAATAAAACTGCTTTATCAATTTTACCAAACACGGAACGGTGTAAACGCCCCCCCCAAAAGAAATTCATGAATTGCTGGTTTTTGTTCATTCTGCCTCCCAAAAATCGTAATAAAAAGCGATCAAAAAATGTCATGTGCCCGGAAATGGTACCAATAAAAATGTCAACTCGTCCCTCAAAAAATAAGACCTCACATGACTCTGTGGGCCAAAATAAGAAAAATTATAGCTCTCAAAATGTGATGATGCAAAAAGCGTCTTTTAGCGTGTGACAGCTGCCAATCATAAAAACCCAATATAAATAGTAAACCAAACCCCCCTTTAGCACCCCCTTAGTTAGGGAAAAATAATACAATTTAAAAAATGTATTTATTTCCATTTTCCCGTTAGGGTTGGGGCTAAAGTTAGGGTTAGAGTTGGGGCTAAAGTTAGGATAGGGTTAGGGTTGGGATTTGTTATGTTTAGGTAGCTGAGGAGAATAAGCAAAAACAGCAATACACCAGAGAGGCTGGAACCTATTGGATTGCAGTACCCTGAACTAACCACACAACTAGAGGTAGCTGTGGAGCGTTCCTACGTTGATCCTAGACGCCTCGTCACAGCCTGAGAGTTAACTACACCTAAAGGCAGAAAGATGAAAGCTATCTGCCCCGGAGCAGATCCCCAAAGAAAATAGGAAGCCCCCAAACATGTAATGGTGGTTAGACAAGAAGAAGCACGTACACAGACAGAAAATAGAATGAGCAAACGCTGGGGCCCAATCTGTCTAGACAGAAAAGTACAGGAAAGGATACTCACTGCAATCCAAAAAAAACCCTAAAAAATACCAACTCTTCTGATTGCAAAAACACCTGAGATCACACGATCTCTACCACCTAAAATCAGATCTCTGATGTAACAAAACTAAGCCGCAGCCACTGAAAAAACAGGAAAAAGCAAATGAACAAATAACAGTGGCTTCAGATAAACTGAGAGGAGCACAAGCCCCCGGAGGGGACCTGGCTGACTTCCACAGAAGTGCAGGGAACAATGCAAAAAGCAAGCACAAAAATAAAAGCAGAAAATATCTTATCTGATAGCAGAAGATGCAGGCAAGACTCAGCAAGCTTCCAAATGAACCAGGAACCACAATTGAGACAAGAACAATTGATCACCGGCAACCATCATGGGAGGGAACCTCCCTTATGTCAGACCAGTCAGCGATCCCAGATTGCCATTCCTCGCTGAAAGGCTCAGTACTGTCTGTAACCACCAAAGGGAGCCTTTGCTCAGAAACTATCTCTAGCACATTCATAACAGTACCCCCCTTGAGGAGGGATCACTGAACCCTCACTTGTGCAACCAGGCCGATCAGGATGAGCTCGGTGATAGGCACGGATCAGTCTCCTAGCATGGATGTCCGAAGCAAACACCCAAGAATTGTCCTCCTGACCATAACCTCTCCACTTAACCAAATACTGGAGTTTCTGTCTAGAAAAACAAGAATCCAATATTTTCTCAACGACATACTCCAGATTGCCCTCAACCAAACAGGGTCAGGAGGCGCAGCCATAGGAACCACTGGCTCGACAAACCTCTTCAATAAGGACTCGTGGAACACGTTATGGATCTTAAATGTCCCTGGAAGAAGCAAACGGAAGGAAACAGGATTAAGAATCTCCATGATCTTATAAGGTCCAATGAACCTAGGCTTAAACTTTGGAGATGCAACCCTCATAGGGATATTTCTTGAGGACAACCAAACCAAGTCCCCCACTTTAAACTGAGGACCATCAGTCCTTTGCCGGTTGGCAAACCGTTGGGCCTTCTGAGAGAGAGACAACCCCTCCACTACCTGGTCCCAAATCTGCTGCATTCGCTCCACAACAGAGTCAACACCCGGACAGACCGAAGCCCCTGCCTGTCCCGAAGAAAATCGAGGGTGAAACCCAAAATTGCAGAAAAATGGAGACATCAAGGTGGCAGAGCTAGCCCTATTATTAAGAGCAAACTCAGCCAAAGGCAAAAAAGAGACCCAGTCATCTTGATCAGCAGACACAAAACATCTCAAATAAGTCTCCAAGGTCTGGTTTGTTCTCTCGGTTTGTCCATTGGTCTGAGGATGAAATGCAGAGGAGAAAGATAATTGAACACCAAGTTTAGAACAAAATGTCCTCCAAAATCTGGAAACAAACTGGACTCCTCTGTCAGACACAATATTCTCCGGAATGCCATGTAACCGAACCACGTGCTGAAGGAACAAAGGCACCAACTCGGAGGAAGAAGGTAACTTAGGTAATGGCACAAGATGTATCATCTTGGAAAACCTATCACAGATTACCCAGATAACGGTCATTCTCTGAGAAACAGGGAGGTCGGAAATAAAATCCATAGAGATATGGGTTCATGGCCTCTTGGGCACAGGTAATGACATTAACAAACCACTAGAGCGAGAGCAAGGCTTGGAGCGAGAGCAAGTCCCGCAGGACTGCACAAATTCCCTGATGTCACGAGACAAAGTAGGCCACCAAAAGGACCGACTCACCAAGTCTCTGGTACCAAAAATTGCGGATGACCAGCCAACGCGGAGCAATGAATCTCAGACATCACACTCTTCTTCCACTGGTCTGGGACAAACAATTTCCCAATAGGGCAATGCTCAGGTTTATCCTCCTGACACCCTTCCAGAGCCAGTCTCAAATTGGGCGAGATGGCGGAAAGAACTATTCCCTCTTTCAAAATAACAGTAGGATCAGATAACTCAGGAGAGTTCGCAAAGAAACTCCTCGAGAGGGCATCCACCTTAACATTCTTAGTGCCCGGAAGAAAAGAAATCACAAAATTAAAACGTGTGAAAAACAAGGCCCACCTGGCCTGTCTAGGATTAAGTCGCTTGGCTGATTCGAGATAAACCAGATTCTTATGGTCCGTGAGGACCACCACCTGATGTTTGGCTCCTTCCAGCCAATGTCTCCACTCTTCAAAGGCCCACTTCATGGCCAATAACTCCCGATTACCCACGTCATAATTACGTTCAGTTGGAGAAAATTTTCGAGAGAAAAAGGCACAAGGGTTACTCTTAGAGGTCTCTGGATCTCTTTGGGACAAAACGGCACCTGCCCCAATTTCAGAGGCATCAACCTCCACCTGAAACGGTAGAGATAGAAGATAAATGGTGTGCACACGAATAAATTAATGGTGAGGTGCTAGTGTCATGGAATGAATCCCAATCTAGACATATAAATAGCACTGCACTATCAGACAGGAATTCCATGCAAAATCAAATAATATTTATTCAACAACCAAAAAAGTGATGGGGAGCATGTTTTATCACAGCGACATAAATGACACAACGTTTCGACTCTCACGAGTCTTTTTCAAGAAGCCGCTATACAAAAGGAAAAAGAAAAACAACAAAAGGGTTTTTAACAATAAATAAATACAGTGGTTGAAAAAATATAAAACGATACAAAATTAAAACATCTTAAAATAATATTAACCAAATGCAAAGTGAACCGTGCTTGTAGCATAGAGACCAGCAAGCACCAACCGTATGTCGAGAATAGGAAAAGTGAAGAAAAACGTGGTGATAGGAGCTTACCCCAGATATGAGAAAAGAATATCATAAGTAGATATAAGATAGGGATAATTTTACCTGAAAACAGCTTCAGAGCAATTTAAGAGATTATTGGATTTCAATATCTAGAGAGGGTAATAGGTGCGACATATTGTCAGATTAAATGAAATGCTATAGAGAGTTCAACACTGGTGAGAGATCCTCAAATACCTGTTCCAATAGAATGCTCATGTGTCTAGATAGGAGAAGATGGCTCCCCAAATGGATGGCCTGGGGTATAAACATTTATAAAAAAATTTTTGTTTAATGTTTGTTAAACTTGACAATAGTAGGAGTAGTATATAGGTATATACCACTATAAAATAAATAAATACCTGTGTGGTTGTTAGGTAGTAGAAAGGAGTAACAATCAAGGAGGGAAATGTAGGATCTGTTAGGAGAGAGGTAGATGTAAGATGTGAATATATCCTACAGACTCGTAGGTAGAGGTTAAACACTAATGATCGTGCTGCACACCAAAGGCTGTAGTCATAAGGCTAATCACTGCAGGTGTCTGTGAGGCCTCTCTAATGGGTGTTGCTGCGCATATGTTGAAGTAAGTAAGCCGCAAAACAGCTTAATAGCTATAGGTACAAATATGTCTATCTGAGAAAGATTACCTGGTAATGGATGTATAACAGCGACGCTCCCGCGTCTCGCTGATTAAGTGGCATGCTGCTGGAGTGAGAACGCCGGGTATAAATGCCGGCTGACATCACCGGACCGGATGAGCGTCATCCGGACCGGAAGTGACGTGGCCGATACTAAGGAAACAACTGCGGCTGCGCTGAGAGCGCTATGAAGGTGCGACACAAAAACTACTACAGACCCAGCGTAAGGGCACGTTTCCGTGCCTTGGTTGCGCGGCGTGTTCCAACGTTATTAAATCCGACAGCGTGTTGCATCCACGTACAGGTAAATCATACCCTATTAAGGGATATTTTACGTGTGACTCAAACTTCGTAGTTTACATTATCAAATGCCCATGTGGTCTCCTCTATGTTGGGGAGACCACCCAACACATCAGAGACAGAATATCCGGACATAAGTCCACTATACGCTGTGGAAAAACATGGTTACCGTTGCCAGATCACTTTGCCAAATCACACCATACGGTCGCCCAACTTAAGTTTCAAGTACTAGAGCATGTTCCACGTCCATGTAGGGGTGGTAACCATATCAAATTACTTAAACAGAGAGAGACCTTTTGGATTTATACCCTTGACACACTATCACCAAAAGGCCTCAATCGCGAAATTGATTGGCTGACATGAGTGCATATAGACTGTTCATTCTTTGTCATCCTTACTCATTATGTTTTTCATTTTTCCATAGACTCGCTGACCATTATCAACACTGGTGAGTGCATATCCTTACAACCCTCCCCATTTGTTACATAGTGTTTCAGCATTTTTTCATTTTTATTTTTATTTTTATTTTATTATTTTTTTATTATTATTTTTTCATATTATACAATTTGCATTTTTTATTTTATTTTTATTTCTTCCCCCCTTTTTTCCATTGGTTCATTATCCTCTTTTCATTATATCCACGTTTCTATCTTTACCATATTCCGCTACTCCCATTACTCTTTCCGCTATAAGCACACTATTTACAGTTCCTTCTTGTTACATCCTTTCCTTTCCCTCCAAACGGCGCATGCGCATTACACAACACAAGATACACCTTCATAGCGCTCTCAGCGCAGCCGCAGTTGTTTCCTTAGTATCGGCCACGTCACTTCCGGTCCGGATGACGCTCATCCGGTCCGGTGATGTCAGCCGGCATTTATACCCGGCGTTCTCACTCCAGCAGCATGCCACTTAATCAGCGAGACGCGGGAGCGTCGCTGTTATACATCCATTACCAGGTAATCTTTCTCAGATAGACATATTTGTACCTATAGCTATTAAGCTGTTTTGCGGCTTACTTACTTCAACATATGCGCAGCAACACCCATTAGAGAGGCCTCACAGACACCTGCAGTGATTAGCCTTATGACTACAGCCTTTGGTGTGCAGCACGATCATTAGTGTTTAACCTCTACCTACGAGTCTGTAGGATATATTCACATCTTACATCTACCTCTCTCCTAACAGATCCTACATTTCCCTCCTTGATTGTTACTCCTTTCTACTACCTAACAACCACACAGGTATTTATTTATTTTATAGTGGTATATACCTATATACTACTCCTACTATTGTCAAGTTTAACAAACATTAAACAAAAATTTTTTTATAAATGTTTATACCCCAGGCCATCCATTTGGGGAGCCATCTTCTCCTATCTAGACACATGAGCATTCTATTGGAACAGGTATTTGAGGATCTCTCACCAGTGTTGAACTCTCTATAGCATTTCATTTAATCTGACAATATGTCGCACCTATTACCCTCTCTAGATATTGAAATCCAATAATCTCTTAAATTGCTCTGAAGCTGTTTTCAGGTAAAATTATCCCTATCTTATATCTACTTATGATATACTTTTCTCATATCTGGGGTAAGCTCCTATCACCACGTTTTTCTTCACTTTTCCTATTCTCGACATACGGTTGGTGCTTGCTGGTCTCTATGCTACAAGCACGGTTCACTTTGCATTTGGTTAATATTATTTTAAGATGTTTTAATTTTGTATCGTTTTATATTTTTTCAACCACTGTATTTATTTATTGTTAAAAACCCTTTTGTTGTTTTTCTTTTTCCTTTTGTATAGCGGCTTCTTGAAAAAGACTCGTGAGAGTCGAAACGTTGTGTCATTTATGTCGCTGTGATAAAACATGCTCCCCATCACTTTTTTGGTTGTTGAATAAATATTATTTGATTTTGCATGGAATTCCTGTCTGAGAGTGCAGTGCTATTTATATGTCCTGAAAACGGTAGAGAAACATCAGGCTGCCGTAGAACAGGAGCAGAAGTGAATCTCTGCTTAAGTTCCTGAAACGCAGAGACTGCCTCAGGAGGCCAATTCACCACATCAGAACCCTTTTTGGTCAAATCAGTCAATAGTTTAACAATAACAGAGAAATTACCGATAAAAATTGGCAAAACCCAAAAATCTCTGAAGAGCCTTTAATGAAGTAGGTTGGACCCAATCACAGATGGCCTGAACCTTGACCGGGTCCATTTCAATAACAGACGGAGACAAAATGAATCCCAGAAATGAGACCTTCTGTACGCCAAAAAGACACTTTGATCCCTTCACATACAGTGCATTCTCTCTCAAAATCTGGAACACAGTCCGAACATGTTTCACATGAGAGTCCCAGTCATTGGAAAAAATCAAGATATCATCCAAATAAACAATCCGAAATTTATCCACAAAATCCCTGAAAATCATTCATGAACGATTGGAAGACGGAAGGAGCATTAGTGAGCCCAAAGAGCATCACTAGGTACTCAAAATGCCCTCTGGAGTATTAAACGCCGTTTTCCATTCATCCCCGTGCTTAATGCGAATAAGGTTATACGCCCCCCTGAGGTCAAGCTTGGTAAACCAACTAGCACTTTTCACCCTGGAAAACAGGTCAGAAATCAAGGGTAACGGATATTGATACTTCACAGTGATCTTATTCAAGAGACGATAATCAATACACGGCCTCAATGAACCATCCTTTTTGGCCACAAAGAAAAAACTGGCACCCAAGGGTGAAGAGGATGGTCTGATATGACCCTTCTCCAATGACTCCTTGATATAAGATCGCATAGCATCGTGTTCAGGTACAGACAAGTTAAAAAGGCGACCTTTAGGAAATTTGCCACCAGGCACTAATTCAATAGCGCAATCATAGCTCCTGTGAGGGGGCAAGGATGCAGATTTACTTTCACTAAATACATCCGAAAAATCAGTCAAAAAGTCAGGAACATCCTGAGACTGGGGAAAGGCAGAAAAAACAGGAGTGTCAGCATCAACACATTGGCAGCCCCAACTGGTCACAGACACAGATTTCCAATCCAAAATAGGATTATGAGACTGTAACCAAGGGAAACCTAGTACAATAATGTTATGCAGATTATACAGCACCAGAAATTTGCAACTCTCCTGATGATCTGGTTCAACCCTCATTATCACCTGAGTACAAAACTGGAGTTTATTCTCCGCCAAAGGGGTAGAATCAATGCCCAGTAGGGGAATAGACTTCCGCAGGGGTATCATGGGAAACCCACAACGTTTGGTAAAGTCAAAATCCATCAGGTTAATAGCTGCTCCTGAATCAACAAAAGCCTGAGCGGAAAATGTGGACAGGGAGCAAATCAGGGTAGCAGTCAACAGAAATTTAGTCTGAACACTACCCAGGACAACTGAGCATGCAAAACATCTTCCCTGCTTAGGGCAGACTGAAATAGCATGAGAGGCGTCACCACAGTAGAAACAACCCATTACGCTTTCGAAACTCATAACGCTGTGCCCCAAAAGTTACTCTATCACACTGCATGGGCTCAGAAGCTGGCTCACAAGGCAACACTATCTCACGCATACCTCTGCGCTCACGCAAACGTCTGTCAATTTGAATAGCCAATGACATAGAATCATTGAGACCAGAGGGAGCAGGGAATCCCACCATAACATCCTTTACATTCTCTGACAGCCCCTTCCGAAAAAGGGCTGCCAAAACATCATCATTCCATTTGGTCAGGACTTGCCACTTTCGGAATTTCTGACAGTACAACTCAGTGTCTTCAAGACCCTGATTTAATGCCAACAAGGTTTTTTCAGCTTGATCAGTGACATTAGGTTCATCGTACAATAACCCCAGAGCCAGAAAAAAATGCATCAATATCATTCAAAACAGGATCCCCAGGTGTCAGGGAAAAAGCCCAATCCTGAGGTTCGCCGCGCAGGAGAGAAATTACAATTTGAACCTGCTGTGCTGCGTTCCCTGAGGACTTAGGCTTTAAGGCAAAAAACAACTTACAGTTATTTTTGAAATTCAGAAATTTAGCCCTATCCCCCAAAAACAAATCTGGCATGGGAATCCTAGGTTCCACAACCGGCAACCCAGCAAGATAGGTAGCAATACTCCGAACCTCAGTGGCAAGCTGATCCACACGGCCAGACAACTGTGCAAGCTCCATTGAGAGAGAGAAAAAAAAATCCTCCTCAGCACCCAGAGAAAAAGAGGGAGAAAATGCAACAAACAGAGAAAAAAAAAATCTCTCACAACTCTGAAAACTTGTTTTTTTCTTTCCACACTATTTTTCCCTTCTGTGAGTACCATATAATTTTCAGTTTGGGCCGGTGATACTGTTATGTTTAGGTAGCTGAGGAGAATAAGCAAAAACAGAAATACACCAGAGAGGCTGGAACCTATTGGATTGCAGTACCCTGAACTAACCGCACAACTAGAGGTAGCCGTGGAGCGTTCCTACGTTGATCCTGAGCCTGAGAGATAACTACACCTAAAGGCAGAAAGATGAAAGCTATCTGCCCCGGAGCAGATCCCCAAAGAAAATAGGAAGCCCCCAAACATGTAATGGCGGTTAGACAAGAAGAAGCACGTACACAGACAGAAAATAGAATGAGCAAACGCTGGGGCCCAATCTGTCTAGACAGAAAAGTACAGGAAAGGATACTCACTGCAATCCAAAAAAACCCTAAAAAATACCAACTCTTCTGATTGCAAAAACACCTGAGATCACACGATCTCTACCACCTAAAATCAGATCTCTGGTGTAACAAAACTAAGCCGCAGCCACTGAAAAAACAGGAAAAAGCAAATGAACAAATAACAGTGGCTTCAGATAAACTGAGAGGAGCACAAGGAGGGGACCTGGCTGACCTCCACAGAAGTGCAGGGAACAATGCAAAAAGCAAGCACAAAAATAAAAGCAGAAAATATCTTATCTGATAGCAGAAGGTGCAGGCAAGACTCAGCAAACTTCCAAATGAACCAGGAACCACAATTGAGACAAGAACAATTGATCACCGGCAACCATCATGGGAGGGAACCTCCCTTATATCAGACCAGTCAGCGATCCCAGATTGCCATTCATCGCTGAAAGGCTCAGTACTGTCTGTAACCACCAGAGGGAGCATCTGCTCAGAAACCATCTCTAGCACATTCATAACAGGGATTACGGTTAGGGGTGTGTTAGGGTTAGGTTTGTGGTTAGGGTTAGAGTTGGGATTAGGGTTAGAGGTGTGTTGGGGTAAGGGTTGGAGTTAGAATTGGGGGGGTTTCCACTGTTTAGGCACATCAGAGGCTCTCCAAACGTGACATGGCATCTGATCTCAATTCCAGCCAATTCGGCGTTGAAAAAGTCTAGCGGGGCTCCTTCCCTTCTGAGCTCTGCCATGCGCCCAAACAGTAGTTTACTCCCACATATGGTGTATCAGCGTACTCAGGACAAATTACACAATAACTCTCAATGTCTTCTGTTACCCTTGGAAAATAAAAAATTGGGGGCGAAAATATCATTTTTGTGGAAAATAATATGATTTTTTTTTTTTTGGCTCTACGTTATAAACTTCTGTGAAGCACTTGGGGGTTCAAAGTTCTCACCACACATCTAGATAAGTTCCTTTGGGGGTCTAGTTTCCAAAATGGGGTCACTTGTGGGGGGTTTCCACTGTTTAGGCACATCAGGGGCTCTCCAAATGCGACATGATGCCCGCAGACTATTTGTCAGGGACACCGCACTGCACTTGCTCACTGAGCCAGTGCGTGTGTCCTGAGTGAACAAACTGTGACCAAGGATACCTGTATAGTAGAGCCGCAGCAGAGAAGACGTGTGTTACTGAGTAACAGGACCTTCCGCAGCATGTGACTGCCAAGGGGCGGAGCCAGCCACATGTCTCTCAGGCAGCAGTATCAGGTAGAGAATGTTTCAGGCCGAAGGACCTGCAGGCACGTGACTGCCTAGGGGCGTGGCCTAAGCTCCAAAATCTAGGAGGTAAAGGAAAACTCCTAGAAGGGTAACTACGAAATAAAGTTACCAAGGGGCATAGACAGAATGGATGGTCAGGATAGCCAGGTCATACACATAGAGGGCGATGAAGTACAAGAGGAGCAGGCAGAGCGGAGTCAGAACGTAGCCAAGGGTCATACACAGACGGAGCAACGCAGTACAAAAGGGACAGGCAAAACTCGTAACAGGGACACAGCCAAATCAGAACCAGACAGACAAAACGAAGCACAGGCACAACGCACTGGCACAAGCACAGGGATCCCGCGTCTGCAGTAACAGACGGCTGCACATTCACATGCACTAACCACAGGAGCATATTTACTCCACTTTTATTGGCAGCTTACCCTAACTGGATTTGCACCCTATCCACTGACGTATCAATTTCAGGATAAGGGTGTCCTGTCTCTGTACTTGTTCTATCATATATGTTATATGACTTATTTCCTACCATAACGGTTTTCCATTATATGTATGCAACTGGCAACTGATGAAGGCTATGTAACAGCCGAAACGTTTTGCCATACACATTGAAAACCATTCTTCTTGGATCACTATTAAATTTTCCTTTTTGAGCATTAAGTTGAGTGCCTAGTTTTACTTTATATATTTATTAAAATGTGGTGCCCAATACTGGACACAGTATTCCAGATGAGGTCTGAGCAAAGAGGAGTAGATGGCAATAATGACTTCACATGATCTAGACTATGCCTCTGTTAATACATCCCAGAATTGTATTTTATGCTGCATCACACTGTTGACTCATGTTCAGTCTGTGATCTATTAGTATACCCCAGTCTTTTTCACATGTGCTGTTGCTTAGCCCTATTCATCCCATTCTGTATATGTTTTTTTCATTTTTATTGCCCAGATGTAGTACTTTGCATTTTTCCCCGTTAATAAACATTCTGTTAGTTACTGCCCACTGCTCCAGTTTATTTATATCTTTTTGAATCCTCTCTCTCTTTTCTTGTATTAGCTATCCCTCCTAGCTTTGTGTCATCTGCAAATTTAATCAGTTTACCCTCAATTCCTTCATCTAAATCATTGATAAAGTTGTTGAACAATACAGGGCCCAGGACAGAGCCCTGTGGTACCCCACTTCAGGCAGTCTTCCAGCTGGATGTGCAGCCATTTACCACCAGTCTTTAGGTCCGATCACTAAGCCAGTTATGAATCCACCTAACACCTTGTCCATTCCATACTTACTAATTTTTTTCAATAAGGATTGTGTGAGATACTTTGTCAAATGCTTTGCTGAAGTTAAGGTATACTATATCTACAGCATTTCTCTGATCCACTCAGGACATGACTTATTAGTTGCAAACCCATGCTGACTCTGTTTAATCACTTCATTCTTATCCAGGTACTTACATACATGTTCTTTAATAATTTGTTCAAAGATCTTTCCTGGTGTAGAAGTCAGACTCACCGGCCTATAGTTCCCTGGGTCCACCTTCTTCCCTTTTTGAAGAAGGGAACAACATTTGCTCTTCTCCTGTCTTCTGGAACTTCTGTTTTCCAAGAATTTTCAAAGATTATGAAGAGTGGTTCAAAAATTTCTTCTGCTATCTCCTTCAGTACTCTGTGGTGTAATTCATCTGGACCAGGAGACTTGAATTCATTTATGTTAGCTATGTGTTTCCTCACTTTCTTTCTGTTTATAGATATCCTGGATTGCTCTAGTCCCTTGATAGGACAGTGAAGATCAGTTGATGTTACATTTCCTTTCTGAGAGAAAACAGATGCAAAATAGGAATTTAAAAGTTCGGCCTTCTCAACATCATTTCTTACCATTTCATCATTTTCATCCTGTAAAAATCCTATAGCATCTTTGACTTTTCTTTTACTTTTGACATATCCCCAAAATCCTTTTTTTATTGCTTTTGACGTCTCTTGCAAGCCTTAATTCATTGTCAGCTTTAGATAATCTTATTCGTGCCCTGCAGGTTCTGCAGACAGCATTATATTCTTCTTTAGATATGCCTCCCTCTTTCCATTTGATAAACATTTCTTTCTTCCTTTTTAGCATGTGTTTAAGGTCTGTGTTCATCCATTCAGGTTTCCTTAAATGCTTCCTATTCCCTCTTTTTGGAATTGTTAACGATTGTGCTTTGAGAATCTCTTTTTTCAAGATTTCTCATACTTCCTGGACATTTTTGTCCTTAAGAAAGACGCAGGCGCAATAGTCTTCTGACAGTTCAAGGGCAGTGCGCACTGCGCATGCCCGAGGACTGTTACAACAGCGCAGGTGCCACACAGAACCGAACTGAAAGAAAAAACCTCTGGAGGAGGCGCGGTGACGCTGAAGGGGGTTGATGGACAGCTGGGGGGAGGATGAGTCAGGAGAAGAGGCCATACCTCAGAGGCGCATTTAAGGTATGGGGACCTAGTTTTAAAACTATAGGTACTGCCACACTAAACAAATCCCGCTAGCGATCACGATAACGACGCATACTAATGCGATCGCTAGCGGGATTGTTTATATATCGCTGATGTGCGGCTTAACTTAGCGATATCGTTAAGGATGCTATCGCGGTTAGCGATCTCCTTAACAACTTTAGCGGTACAAAAGTACCGCTAAATCGCTAAGAAAAGGTGCCACACTCAGCGATAATACTTACCCAGCGGGAGCGCCGACGATAAAATAGGGTCCGGAACGATTCCAGCGACGAGCGAGATCACAGCAGGATCTCAGCAGGGAGCTCGTCGCTGACAGATGCCGCACACAACAACATCACTAACGGGATCGCTAAATAGTGACGTTTTTTAGCGATCCCGTTAGCGATGTTGTTTAGTGTGGCATACCCTTATATTTCAGCGTTGCAGGGGACCAGAAAAAAAAGAGCCACCTTCACAGACTGCTGCCTTAGTGCTGCTGAAGGTGGCTCTTTTACTTTAAAACCGCCCGGGGGGTGTGACAAGTTCCCTTTAACAAATTTCCCAGAAAAATCCATTTTGGTTTTGTTTTTGTAGGTTTTTGGGTGCACCTGTAAAAAGGGTGTGAAATTCTGACAACATTGTTTAGAGCTGTGACCTAGGAGTAAGAAATGCTTCCAGGGGCATTTGCCATGATGTTCCCGTGTAATTTGAGCAGTGTTTCCATCATTTTTCAGACATTTTTAGACCTTTAAAGGACCCCCGGAGGGGATCGCGGTAAAAATGCTCGGGTCTCCCATAGACTTGCACTGGGCTCGTTTTTCTGTCCGAGTACCCAAGTATTCCAATTTGCTCGACCCGACAAACGAGCACCCGAACATTTTAGTGCTCGCTCATCACTAGTAAGTAACTGGCTTAGTGATAGAAAGCAGAGGGTGGTTATAAATGGTATATTCGCTAACTGGGTCACTGTGACCAGTGGGGTACTGCAGGAGTTGGTGTTGGGACCTATTCTCTTCAACATATTTATTAACGATCTGGGAGAAGGTTTACACAGTAAAATATCAATATCTGCAGATGATACAAAACTATGTAACGCAGTCAATACAAAAGAAGATAGTATTCTGCTACAGATGGATCTTGATAAGTTGGAAACTTTGGCCGAAAGGTGGCAGATGCGGTTTAACAATGATAAATGTAAGGTTATGGGAAGAAGGAATCAATATCACCATTACACACTAAATGGGAAACCAATGGGTAAATCTGACATGAAGAAGGACTTGTGGATCTTAGTTAATGATAACTACCTGAAGCAGCCGGTGCCAGGCAGCAGCTGTCAAGGTAAACAAGATCATGGGGTGCATTAAAAGAGGTCTGGATACACATGATGAGAGCATTATACTGCCTCTGTACAAATCCCTGGTTAGACCACACATAGAGTACTGTTTACAGTTTTGGGCTTAGGTGCTCAGTAAGGATATAATGGAACTAGAGGGAATACAAAGGAGGGCAACAAAATTAATAAAGGGGATGGGGAACTACAATACCCAGAGAGTTTAGCAAAATTAGGATTTTTTAGTCTAGAAAAAAGACAACAGAGCGGTGATCTAATAACATGTATAAGTATATAAGGGGACAATACAAAATCTCTCCGAGGATCTGTTTATACCAAGGAAGGTGATGGTCACAAGGGGGCATTCTCTGCGTCTAGAGAAGAGAAGGTTTTTCCACCAACATAAATAGGATTCTTTACTGTTAGGGCAGTGAGAATCTGGAATTCCTTGCCTGAGGAGGTAGTGATGGCGAACTCAGTCGAGGGGTTCAAGAGAGGCCTGGATGTCTTCCTGGAGCGTAACAATATTGTATCTTACAGTTATTAGTTCTGTAGAAGAACGTAGATCTGTGGTTTTTATTCTGACGAAATATAGGCTGAACTGGATGGACAAATGTCTTTTTTCGGATTTGCTAACTATGTTACTGTTACCTAAACACAAGGAACTGTTGGAAAACTTCTTACCCCAGGTTCGTATATCTTCCTCTGTATGTGTGTCTCAGTTTATCTACCCGCAGAAATGGTTATTGGTGCAAAAACTGAAAAAATTTTCCTACTGCAAGGGGGCAGGGGTCATAGGGGATCTCATTCATTTTGATCCATGGTCTCATGGAATGGCGGGAAGTTCATTTCCCCTTATTTGCAAAATTACTTTTTAACCTCTTGGTCGGACTTTACGCAAAATGCAAAAGGTAACCTTCGGTAGGGCTCTTTACGGGGTCTCCTTTCTTGTTGCTCCTTTAAGGGCCCCTCCCCCATTGCGTTTAAATCTTCCCCTTTTTACTATCAAAACCCGTTTAATTGCCAGGCCCAAAAGAAATTAAGTGGGGGGTTTTGCAAAAAAAATTCCAAGGTATATCATTCTAAGTTCCAAAAAACCCATCTTTTGTGTTGATTTTGAGGAGGTATTCTCTGAAAAGGGTGTCAAAACTCCTCCCCCTCGGGGTTAGGTA